>OY756237.1:13748923-14362461 GCA_963576875.1 Acrobasis repandana
TCCCGTACGTCATCGAGCGTTTTTAACTTATCCCAGGATTGGTTCCGGTCTACCCTGTGTAAAACCAGTCAAATCACCTAGTCCTGTCAAATCAACTAGGTTAAGTAGCGGACCCCGGGCTCTGAAGCGTCACCGCTGACGATGCAACCGGGAATGCGCTCGGATGACGATGAAAAGGTTATTTATTCCGTGTGGATTCCAGCCTAGAATAGGCCCACTCCATCTCCTACTGTGGATGTCGTAAGATGTGACTAGAGGACTAAACACAAACATAGCGTGCTACAACTGCATTTCTGGGTTGACGTCGGGCAGTGGCCAGTTGTAAAAATTTTTACACAAACCATTCCTAAAGATTCATTCTAATTCTTTGATTAAAAAAAGTCTTCTGCATCCCTGCAGGCCCTGGCTCTGTCTATTTAGAGCCGCAAGACCCAAAATGCTCTGCCTGCCCGACTAGGGACAAAGACGTGATAGTGTATTGTGTATTATTTTGTTACATCACAAAAAATGGTACAAAAACTATATAAACCTTAGAACGTAAACATATCTACTTATGTCGACGCCGAAGAGAAAAAACTAGGACAAATAGATATATAAAATAAAATAATGTCGATTAGATAACAAAATATCGTATCGGATTGCTACGAGCTCCGTAGGGGATGCTACGCCGTAGTGGGTCTACAAATATCATAGGAATTTTGATAGATATTCAATTTCGTAAACTTTGGATGCATTCAAATTGAATTGAAAGAAATTGGAGGTTTCTTGCGTTAAAACTTTATGCTTGCATTTATATCTGGTTTTATACACGACTGCTTCAAAATATAAGTGTATTGTGTTTAGGGTTAATGTATGTTAGTATGTATGTAATGTAATGTAAATCCGTGTGGTTCCCGGCAGCAAGGCTTCCCGTGAATGTCGTAATAGACGACTTAGGAACCACAAGCTAAAAAAAAGTTTGTTTCGAAAAAACGATTGTTAAAAATTTTCTCGAAAAAAAAATTGCGAAATTGCCTCCAGAATTATACTAAAACGGAAATTATTCAAGAAATACAATAAATTTGCCCTTGTTACTTTGGATTATATTGTATTAAACATAAAACAGGGATCTAACTATGTCTTATTTTTTAAATAACTCTTAAATATTCTTTGTAAAAAAACCTCAAAAGCCAGAAACGCATAAACAAGCCTCATTGATCGCCGCGACCTTTTCATCCCGCATGGCTCGCTGTCTCGCTTCGGCTAGAGTAAATTTGTGTGCGTGGAAGCGGGAGCAAAATTAAGATGATCTACATCAGACGCCATCTTAAATTGTACCTACTAAATTGTTTTAACTTGTAGAGTAAAATAAAAACTGTTTGCATGTATGACACACCGTAAAATGTGGTACCTATTAAAAATCAAGGAAGATTCCATATTTTAACGCTCATAAAATTTACCACTGATACAGTTATTTAAAAGTGTGACGACACAGGAAATGACGTCACCCGCAGACGAAGCGGTATCGGCTTCCGGCTGAATGCACTGCGTTGCACAAAATAAGGCTTTAAATATGTCAGCTGATTGCTTTTAATATGTCAGCTCATTGCTTTTCATATGTCAGCTGACGAGGACTTGTGACAATCAAAATTATTATTAATTTTATTTTTAAGCTATCAGTAAAATCATCGTTTTTTTTTGTTAGGTGTATATTGAGAAAAAATATAAAAATGCAGATACGTTGTCACGTCTTTATCCCTAACGGGGCAGACAGAGCCCTACCAAGCTACAAAGACCACTTTTAGCATTATGGTGGGTGAAAAGATGGAAAAGGAATCAAAATAGTGATGGGTTGCTAGCCGCATCGCCTATTAACATGATTAGATTTCGACAAAAAAAAATGTTATCGAAATCATTCTATTTATTTAGAAGCTTCGATACACACAGACTCATCATCAACTTTTTTTTTGTCAGGGTTAAATTGCTTAGCATTAAATTTTACCTTTTGTCAAGTATTTTAATTGTTGATAATTGTGCAATAAATATAAAAAATAAAAATTACTTCAGAGTTTATTGTCCGCATACTTTGTAGGTTAATCTCAAATACTCCCGTACACGTCTGTGCAAAGCAAATGGCCCTCTGACCTGCTTAGCATTAAGTTTTACCACTGATTTTTCTGTTCAGTAAATTTAAGGACTTCCTCAATTAGTTAATGATTATAAAATAAATAAACGGGCAAATGCGAGTCGGACTCGTACATGAAGGATTCCGTACCACCGTACAATATTTTAAAACGCAGAAGAAACACGTTTCTTGTATGACGACCTCCTTTAATTTTTAACTTTATTTTATTTTTAGTATTTGTTGTTATTGTGGTCATAGTAATACATAATTGGTCAAAATTTCAAGTTTCTAGTTATTGCTATTATAAAGATCAAGTTAAACAGGCTGAAAAAAATACGTTTCTCGTATGACGACCCCCTTTAATTTTTAACTATTTTTATTTTTATAGCGGCCACAGTAATACATAACCGGTGAAAATTTCAAGTGTCTAGCTATTAGGGTTCAAGAGATAGAGCCCTGTGACAGACGGACAGACAAGCGGACAGACGGACAGACAGCGGAGTCTCAGTAATAGGGTCCCGTTTGCACTCTTTGGGTACGGAACCCTAAAAACTAACTGAACTAACTGAACTATTTACCTCTCCAACTCGTCTGGCCAGCGTGGAGAGTGTAGACCAAATCCTCTGACTGCTTTGGCTAATATATGGCTCTGGTGGTAGAAAGAGGGTCGTGCTCCTGCAGTAGAGACTGGAACAGACCTGATGATGAACTATTTAGTGTATCGTGTGATTTGTCTGTTTAGTTTTTAATAAATTAAAATATTGCATTTTTAGTTCATCACTGATTTGTTTAGTAAAAAAATGTACTTTGGTCGAGTAATTTAATCATTTAAATCACCCGAGGAAAGTGCATTTTATGTGCGTGAACACAGTGGCAACACTCCCAACTGATGACGTATTCTTGGGCTAATCACGTGACTAGCAATCACGAGAAGAGAACACCTTGTTTTATTAAACCATGTTTAGGTTAATGCAATAAATGTTAAACAAATAAAGTTACTATAGAGTTTTTTGCCCATATTTCTCAGGTAAATCTCAAATGATCCCGTACACGTCTGGGCAAAACAAGGGCCCACTGACCAACAATTGCCAGCTCTAACAATTACATATTCCAAGCAGCGGTATGCAAAACCATCACGTGCGACGAAATCTCTTCCTTATACGCTCGGCGGATCTAAAATATAAATATAATAAAATTGTACCCGATTTCGTGTGCGCCAGTGTACGTGACCGAGAGGCAAACAAGTTATAATGTGAGAGGTTGTTTATATTGTTATTTTTACACTATATTATACAGGGTGACTTTTTATACACCGGCCAAATGTTGGAGCAAGTTCAGACCATGATACTCAAGTACTTTCCATTAAAAAATACTGAAAATAGTTCAAAAAATACGTTTCCCATACAAAGTATGCCCTTATTTGTATGGTAAGGGAAATTTTATGTTTGGTTCTCGTAAATTGTTTTTATTGAGAGTAGTCCAGTATTATGGACTGAAATTGCTCCAAAAGTACGAGTAATAACGATAAGTATTTTTTTAAGGATATTAAAATTATATTTAGTATATGGTTCAACTGAAATAAAGTTTTTTTTTTTACAAAAAGTTCCTTTAAATTTCCAAAGTTGTTTATCATTTCTCCACTAAATGAATATGGGATCAACTTGGCAGTAAAGGCTTTCAAATAAAAAATAAAACCGACCAAGTGCGAGTTAAACTCGCGTGGAGAGGGTTCCGTACCGGGTTGATCGAATTCTTATGGGTTTTCCTGTAATCTACAAGCAATGAACTATAATTCGTATTTTTTTTTAAATTTTAGGCTCAGTAGTTTCTGAGATCAGGGGGAGGGGGGGGAATGGTCAAATATTTGAGATCCTCATAATGAGCCCTTTCATTTGATATATGACACAGTAAGGTTTGCAAAACTTTTTTTTTAGTTTCCTAATTTATACCCCGAAAAGGACCCTTATTTAAAAAAAAAAATTTATTTACTTTGCACATATGTGTTTGGGTCATAGGATTACACCATCTTACCTTTCAACTGATTCGGTCCTGTAGATTCTGAGCAAATTGGCTGTGACAGACGGACGGACAGACAGACGCACGAGTGATCCTATAAGGGTTCCGTTTTTTCATTTTTTGTAAGGAACCCTAAAAAAACATCAAATCGGTTCATGATTGTCAAAGATCGCGTAACATACATACAAAAAAATAGTGACACTCCGAGGGTGCCGACAGAAATGAAAACTTGAACAAGGTGGTGTTGGTAACAGTGTCGCGAGTTCAGTCATTTTTTCCCATCTCCAAAAATGCCCAACGAATCCAAAGAAGTTTTCACTTAAATAAAAAAATACTATAAATATATAATAATAAATATACTAGGCTAATACGCTTGGCGAAGCGATGTCATATGTTGTTTTTGAGCATTTCTCATTCCAAATTTCATTTAAACATATAAGTTGTTTATATTTTTGTAATCCTCGAATAAAATACTTTAATTTGAAACCCCACTCGACAGGGTTTGGAAAGAAAAGATTTTTATGCCACGCAGTTTGGCGCCAAAATTCCGCCATTTTGATTTCCTATAATTTTAATATAGCCTATGACACTCAAGTGGACAAATCTAATCATGTATGATTTATTAAAATGAGCTAAGCCGTTTAGTAGGTCTGAAGGAATATAGAATTATAGGGACATACATACAAGTCAAAAAATAACCCTCAGGTAAAAAGAACAAAAATTCTTATGTCCATACAAAAAATCCGCTTTTTTGTCTGTTGAAATGGGAGTGACAGTTGCAAGTGCAATGCGGAAAGCGACGGGCGAATTGAACAAACGATCCTTTTTATGTTTTAAAGGGAATTCTGTAACGTTAGACCATCGTTATGTAGACCATCGACTTGAAAATAAGCTTTAAAATACCATTTTGTGAATTTTTATATGTAGGTCTATGATTGTATAAAATATATAGATATATGAATACATGTCTTATTTATTCGTCGCAGCTTATTTACAAAATACAAAAAAAAAAATACAAAATCATTTATTTACCGAAAAGAAATTGACAATGAGCTTAACCAACGACTCCCGCACTAGGCAAAAGCCTGTATCGCGGGCAATCAGAACGAATTAGCACAATACTTTTTACAGTTTAGGACGAGTGGCGGGGAAAATTAAAGTTTAAAAACTATAATGGAACAGTAAAATCTACATTTAGCTAATTAATACGAGTATAAAATGGGAACATCAGCCACATAATAATTGCTACTTAAGTTAGGGAGAGTGGGGGGGAGGCATGGTGAATGTGTGTGTGTGAGTGCGTGAGGGTGTGTGTGTGTGTGTGTTTGTTTATATGACACTTATAAGCAGCGATTCAGTCTCATCATAGTTTAAGGTCTTAAGCCAAGAACAGATCGTTGATTTCGCTTGAGCTGAGCTTGTGTCACGAATTTCACAATTGTTGAGGACCTTTTGGTAGATGTAAGGAAAGGAATAGTTACTGAAACGTTTAGCGAACTCAGTGCGAACTTTTGGAGTAAAAATAGTCATTCGACGATTTTGTCTTTGACTCTCGAATTCGTGGGAGCGCAAGAGAACCTTGTGATATGCGAGAGCTACTCTAAATATATAGAACTGTCTGACTGTGAGAAGATTGGCCTCCCTGTAGAGAGGAGTCGTACGAAACATAAAGGGCTTCCGGAACATCACCTTAATGATTGACCTTTGCGCTCTCTCTAATGATATTAAGTGCGTCTTGGCAGACCCACCCCAGGCAGTTACACAATATGTAAAAAGTGGCTGGCACAAAGATTTGTAGACTAATACAAGAGTTTCTTTATCAGCAGCGGCTCTGAGTCTTTTAAATACCCAAATAAACCGGCGGGTCCTATTTGCTAGTGCAGTAATGTGCTCGTCAAAAGTAAGTCTCGCATCTATGGTGACTCCCAAATATTTAATACTGTTAACACGTTCAATATATCCACATGAAAAATATGAGGCTTGAAATTGACGGTCACAGAAGTGGATCTTAATTCTCTCAATATTCATAGGTGGTGTACCACGAATTTTAAAATAAATAAATTTTGTTTTATCTATGTTGAGAGTAAGCAAATTCAGTTTTAGCCACTTGGTGATTACAGACATTCCCTTTTCAAAATCCTTGACAACCTTCTCCCAAGAGTTGCTTTTAAAAATAATGGCCGTATCATCAGCGTAACAAAGAACCTTGACATTATCATTATTTGGAAATAGGTTTAGAATATCATTGACATATATCACAAAGAGTGTGGGGCCTAATATGCTGCCTTGAGGAACACCATAAGAGATTGGACGCTCAGTACTGCAGTAGTTTCCAACTTTAACCTGTTGCGTTCTATCAGAAAGGTAGCTTCTAAACCAGTCAAGGGCAACACCCCTTATACCAAGCCGCTCTAGTCTTTTAAGAAGGATGGCATGTGAAACTGTGTCGAACGCCTTCTTTATGTCTAGAAATGATCCAATACAAGCATGTCCTTTATCCAAGGTAGAAGATATCTCGCTCAAAAGAAGAGTCACAGCATCTTCAGTTGATTTATTTTTCCTAAAACCGAATTGAGTAGGGGAAAGTAAGATATTGGATTCTAAAAATTTGGACAAACGTTTATTTACTATTTTTTCTAGAATCTTTGAAAAACAACTCAATAAAAGATATTGGCCGAAAATTTGATGGATCAGTTGCAGAGCCAGCTTTATGGATGAGTATCACAGCAGCACGTTTCCAGCATTTTGGGAATTCTCCAGTTGAGAGACTCATGTTATAAATATATGTGAGAGGTTCCAAAAAAGTAGGATATATCTCTTTGAGAAGATTATTATGTATTCCATCTATGGAATGGGTCTTAGGTTAATAATGGTCAAATAGTTAATGTCAATGTACTAATCGTCCAAAATTCGCTTTTATCAGCATTACCTGTAGGTTGACTGGTAGAAAAGGCCCTAGGCCTTAAGTGCGCCTGTTACATTTTTTGTAATAAAGTTAAATAAATAAATAATACTCGTTTTGTATCATAAATAAAAGTAAATATTTAAATAAATATATAGGGACAAATTATACTGATTGAGCTAGGAACAAAGTAATTATTTTTAAACTTGTATCATGAGATACAATACCCGGCACATAAGTTGAACAAAAATGGCGGCTCCGTGCAGGTATAATTAGAGGAAAAAGTGTGCGCAGTAACCGCCATTTTTGTTCAACTTATGTGCCGGGTAATGTACTAACTCTAAAATACTATATTTTATAATAAAAAAACTTCTCCGGGGACTCCCGCTCTGGCTCATTTTTGGTGCAAAGAATGGCCATAGCTATCCAGCGTGGTAACGCAGCAAGCGTTCTGGGCACCTTTGCACGGGAAACGCTAAAGAGCGTGTAACGAACGGCTAACCTACCTACTAAAATTCTATTTTTTTTTCTGCTTACTTAACTTACTTAGTTAAACCGAACCTCTAGGACAAAACTTATAATTACCTATATGTCCTAATAAGCAAATGATTTATTATTTTAGTCTTTAAAAACCTATTATGCTATAATTTTTATCTAGAACTTAACTAAAAATAACTATCTGGATACTAACAAACCTATTATTTTAAAATCTTGTTATCTGTATCATCTGTATCATCCTGAACGTGGCTGTGACTGATTAGTGTAGTGGCTGTAATTATCTAATGGAGGACCCAAGTTGTTAAGAATAGCAACCTAAATTCAGCTGTAACACGTTTGATTTATCTACTTATTATATATTTTATATATACTATAAAATTAACTTAATTTTATTTGGTTTAAGATTATTTACTGACAAACTAATATGAACACCCTTAAATTATATTTAGTAAATTTATTGTTTATTTGTGTTTGAGATCGGTAGTAGTGGATGATATAAATCCTAGTATAAAATTTAAGAAAACTGTTGTTATATTCGTTTTTAGAGTTCCTAGTGTTTTATAAAAGTCCTAAGAAAGTCGATAGCGTAATTGACTTTAGCTTTAAGTATTAAATAACGGGAAACTGTGGTTTAAGTTCTTGGAGTAAATAATTTATTTAGTATGATTAATTTTAGTGATTACGAAATAGTGTTTATGTTATTATGTATTAAATAATATATAGAGATTCATATAATCAAAATTTGCATTATATTTTAAGTTTATTTCTTAGTTAGCTTTGACCTGAAGTATGTTTCACCTTATAAATATGTAGATATAATTATGTATATAGAAATATATATATATAATGATTTAGAAGCTCAGTATTGTTTTTATATGGCTAAAAGAGTGGCCCCTCCGTACGCCAGACTCTAGTAGGATACAACCAAATGACTTGGACATCCTCCCTGCCTTGGGACAGCAAATATAGTGCTCAGATATTTGTTATACAAATATATTTAAGTTTAATGAGCCTTTACTGGCTAGAGACATAGAAGAGGACGCAAGTAAAGTCTTGCCAAGCAATATCAACCGCTTCAGAACCTGTAATTTATACATAGTTCCGGACTGAGCTATGATTTTAATCATTACTTCAAATCGGTTGGTATCTTAAATACTTTAAGAGTATACTACTCAACAATATAAGTAGTCTGTCTTGTCAGTAGTAGTAGTAGTAGTAGGTCAAATCATACAACGTACCTACGATCCGCTACTATTGATGTGTTAAATTTAAATACTATTTACCTAATTTAGTACTTCATTCAATTTCTATTCAATATTCAAATAAATAGAAATTATTATAGTTTGTAAAATATTCGAATTGATCGCAAAATGTATTTTAGTTTGACGAATGGTAAATGTAGTATTTATAGAACCTTAGGCTTTATAAATAAGTATAATTAGAAGGTATTCCAGATTATAAATAAATCTTACAGAGTAGAATTTTGTCAATACGATTCAATTCAATAAATAAATAGACCAATAATTTAGCTTCCAAAGAAACCAAATATTCGCAACCAATATTTTCTTAAATTAGAAGTATTACCTTCTAGGTATTTTGTATGGAGAATTTATCAGTTCCACATGCCTTTTCCATGTATGAAAGAACTGTTTAATATCATTGATATTAAAATAATATAGTAGAAAATGATCAAAGCAAGATATATAATCTGCTATCTTTATAATAGTTGAATAGGTAAATGGTTAAGTATACTTTACTAAAACCATAGATGTTCCTCTGAAGAAATAGTATCAATTCAACATGAATTTTCCATGTTTGAAAGATCAAATTATAATAGGTAGGACACTCTTAATCAGAATGCTAAGTTATAAGTCGTAAGACTTAGTTAATTCAGCGGACATAAATCAAACATGTCATGGATTTGCCTTGACTCAAAAGCAGTTCGGATAATTCCAAAATTGTTGGTTTTCTCATATAAATCCTTTTAACCAAGGACACATTCCAAACATGATTTCTACATGTGCTAAGGAACGTATTGATAAAATAAATCTAGATTTTCCCGAACAGGTCTGCATCTTCACAAACGAAGTATGGCCTTATTCTCGTGAATCAACATTGAGATAAAAAGCCAGGGCTTGCTTTGCATCACCCAATATGTGAGACTACATTTCCCATCCAGTCAAATCCAAATAAATGATAAAATAATTCAGACTTTTCCGACTTGATTTGCACCATCACAAACGAAGAATATGGCCTTTCTCTTGTGCTTTTGCATAAAGATAATTAGCCAGGGCTTGCTTTGCATCACCCAATAATTATGACAGTACATTTCTCATCCAGATAAGTCCAAACAAATAAATGATAAAGTAATTCAGATTTATCCGAATTCATGTCTCAGCATTTCCAAGACAAATCAAATTGTTCCACTGAACAAACTAGAAATTGTTCATAGTTTATGAACATAAATTGGTTAAAGTTATTTAACAATAATTGAAGTTTCGTTCTATTGAACAAATCAATCATATTTCATAGTTAATGAAGATATTTTTGTTAAAGTTATATTTTACACTAACTGTTGGCATAGTTAATGTAATTCCTAGTCTAACCTAACGGTCCCTATCTTCCCTAAAGCTAAAGCTACTTGTGTAAAAGACTACCCCATTCCCACTAAATGTGTGTGTGTGTTGGAATTGATTCCGGTGTAAGAATCAATTCTAGTGTACCTAGGTATCGAACAGTCTCCGGTGTAAGAGAAAGTTCCCTAAAGCTAAAGCTAAAAGTTTTGAGAGAGTTTCTCTCGCCCTGAGCTAAAATTTACCTGCCTACAAATCCTAATTTGAGAATCCTACTCTGGTGTGTGGTGGATTTAGAACTAAACTGTCCTTTTTCCCCTAGCTGCTAACGACTTCGCGGAGTGGCCTGGGTTAGCCGACCTACCTATCGCCCGTCGGTTCCAATCTACGACTCCATAGGGAAGGGGGAGTCTAGACTGGTCTAATACTAACCAAGCTAATTGGATAGTTTCAACAACTAATTCTCGCAACCTTAATATGTATTAACAACACACGGATTCCGGACGCGTCTCCTTATTAATGTTGCAAGTTCAGATTGTTAAAACCAGTAGCTAACACAGAATTGTTTTTGAAACAAACCAATCCTGCCAGACCCGCTACAAATCTGGAAATTTACCTAGAATTTCTATTTCTTCAGAGAGCCCTCATGTTAGCGAGACCAAAGATAATAGAAATTAACGATGAGTTTGACCATTAAGCCCCAAATAGAAACAAAGTTCAAAATATTAAAATTCAAATATTATTTACACCAAAATCCTTGACATCAAAAGACGAAATTGAACGACATAGAATCTCTGAAAATTCAATGTCGAACACTTCACCTCTTGAAATCAACACGATTGGCACTGATTTTAAACCAAAACTATTAATTAAACTTATTAAAATTTACTAGGGACAAACTAAATTATTTATTAATAACAAAAATTCAAACAATCTAAGATTTTAATTTCAGAATACATTTTACCATTATATTCCTAATTAAAACCAATCAAGGGACACCGCGAGAAAGATAAAGCGACCTATTTTGTCAAACTCTCGTTTCCCCACACTTTTTCTTCAAGATTTTTTCTTTTCTTGAGTTAAAAATATTACATCGACGTAAAAATCTCCATCTCCCTACAGAACGTTTGCACGCCCCGGCCGCCCGATGATGAATACCCCTTCGTCTCCCGTCTACCAGTCCCGTTGAAAGGAACCTTACCCCGAAATGAGAATGCCATCATAAAACTGCATTCAAACTTAACTGTATACATACATTGCCTGTTCTAAAGTGAACAAACGAAACTATGTTCTTACAAAACTAGCAATGCATATAAAACCGGAACTCGAACCCAACAAGCTCGCTGCCCGCTGAATCCCGCCTCAAACCAATTCCAGGTAGTTTGCAAAAACAATGACGCAACCAGTCCTAGGCAACATCAGTTTGGGTGATCGAATGTAGATTTTTAATAAATTTATTATGTTTTTTTGTAAATTGATAAATCAAATCTAGATATGTCTAGGTAAAAGTTTTTAAATTTATTTTCACTTCATATAAAATTATATGAATAGTGAAACATTAATGATTAATGGATAAAATAAAGTTATTTACCCATAATTTTGACAATGTAAAGATATATTAAAATATATCTAAATAATAGTTTATTAGAAAGTATATAAATGTAGAAATTAAAGGAGTTTATATATGATTTCACTTATAAAACCATACACAGATTATAGTGCAACAAATGTTACATTGATAAATAATAATAAAATATCTATCTTTATTCTATTTCTGTAAACAGAAATACTTTCTTCTCCATCTAATCATATTCCCAGTTGCGTCCTCAGCTATGCTGCTTTGGAGCTCGTGTTAGTTTCGTCCTAGCGATAACAAACCACGCCATGTGCGCCGGAGTTCGACTTTCACGTTCTTAACCCAACGACTTGACAGAGCCCTGTCCATTTTCTTTTAACTAATGAAGTTAGATGCCAACCTTGTATGTAATATTTATGTAATAGATTTATATAAGACCATACAAAGTGTTGTATGAAAATAAATAGAATAATTGATTACAATATAGCATAATTTCCTTCTTTTATTTTGGCAAAGGAAAAATACTAAGAAACTCAGTGTAAACTGACCATTACAAACAAATTATGTATAAACTTTATAGTTATTTCAAAACATAACGAAAGTTTGTTTTGTTTTGATTTTTATTTGCTGAGGATCGAACTCAGACAATATAGAATTTTTATCTGTGACCTAGATTTAATTAACATAATATTATACAAAATTCTTTGTACTTTATTTATTTATTTTGATTTCTCTCTTCATCCTAGCGTCCATCATTACATCAAACATGATCCTTGGGTCCCACGGCCATGGACTCTGTCCATCTCGTCAAGGATAAAGACGTGATAATGATTTCTTATCATTTTCTATACAAAATTGAACTCAGATGATTTTTGAAATTATGTATGACCATACATACATACATCATAAATATTGCAATTTAATATAAAATATAGTGAAATTATATAAACAAACGGATGGTCTATAAATAGACTCAAAATTGTGAACGATTACGAATTCTTTTCACACAGTAATAATTTACTCTGCACCCACTAAACTTGCAATCTGGCGAATTGTTTGTTTAAGTTTTTTTTTTTTTGTGCTTCGCCGCCTCCATTAAAAACAATGTTTATGACTTTGAAAAGGGACAGCCCAAACGTTATAGAATAGGACGGAGCTACGGTCAATTTTTTGCTTATTCGATAAACAGTTCCTGGGAACGAGTGAACAATGAATCTATGACTAAGATGACGTACAAGGAGTTATTGAATCGAATTCCAGCTTTATATGTGATAAAAATTATTTGAGAATGAAATTAACGAATGCGAATTTGCGAATCGTTACATCCGACCCCTAAAATTTTATGCAGTTGTCCATATAAATAAGGACCGGAACTAAAATTTTACTTCCCTAACATTCTCAAATATTGTTTTTTTTTTTTTTCAATATTCAAGAACCTAACAAATATTATATTCCCAAATCACAGAAGGTGTGTGTCCCTAGTGTGGTGTGTGTACGAGTGTGGTGTGTATTTAAACCAAGAGAGCGTTTTTCATCACTAAAATCTCAGCTTTAAGCTCAATACTTTCATTCATGAACGACAATCAAGTATCGCCTGATCAGACTACACTCCTGTAGGGCGTGGGTTGTGAGGCCACTGATCCTATTAATCACTGCTGAAGTTAATCCGCCCGGATTCAACCTTACAATCCAAGTCGCATAAAAAGTTCAGCATCCCCCACAAGCATAGTCCACCATTAGAGGCAAACAAATCATTACAACCCATGTCCAAAAGTCATACCGAAAACTGAAATCAAAACGACTTCCAACACTGTCTTGGAGAGTGTGATGTTGCCGAGTTCATGATATTAGGCATGATTTCGCCTAGCTTCTTGTCTGGCGTAGAGCACTTTACAGGCGTTTTAACACTTGAGAACTTTTCCAATAGTATACAATATTATGTAACCATGGAATAAAATTAAACCTAGCATCTGTTCTCCCTATATAATGCTCTTTTGTGTGATGTGTAATTCTGATCTTTGGGCTAATAATATTAAATTGTGATCTGGTTTCACATAAGGTATGAACCAGGGCCCTCAATAACTAAATGTATCTTTTTTTTTTTTGTTTCATACTTCTTCTCTCAGAATACCATCCTATTCTAAATATGCAAATATTCACACCTTCCTCTTTCTCAGATTCGCGCCACCCAAATCCACAACAAATATCCACCAGATCACATAAAAAAATTATAATTTCTGAGATTAGATTAATTTTAAATATATTAATAATGAATAATGTATTCAATTTAAATTCGCATATTCGCACAAGTCATAATATGTGTATGTAATAATATCATATATTAAATAAATAAATAAATAATCTTAAATAAAATCTATGTTAAATATTAACTTATTTTAAATTAAATCTGTATAACGTTACCAATTTTACCTTTTTATTTATTTCCTTTCATTTACCTTTTATTATCTTCATTATCTCAACAATTGTAATTGCATATTCTAATGAAAGGTACATTCCTCGAAGTACAATGTGCAATAAATATGTAATTATATTCATTACTCTTATAAAATGTTTAAGTAGTATGCTTGTCTTATAATGCTTTCAATGGTTACCTAAAACAAACAACCTAAAACTGAAAGGACAAAAAAATTAATTATTATTTTTTATTACTAACAAAAGAAATCACGTAAATAAAATTAATAGTAATCCAATCATTCATTTAATCATTCATTCAAAAGAAATATTTCTTAAAATAATCTAACAAGAAATAAAAACTACGCTTAATTAGGAATGCAAAATTACGCTTTCGCTACGCCACCTAGGTATTAAACAATGATACAACTCACTATTGCCTACGCTTTGCTACGCATCTACGAGTATTGTACGCACGCACGCTACGATGCTACGCAAACTCTGCCTTCTACAAGAAACCCGTAGCTAACTGCTAAACTACAAACAATGCATGCACCCAACGTTGCTTTTTTTTATGAAAGCGACCATATTGAATCTACTCCCACTTGCATATGCACATGCTCAAGCAAAACCCATTTTTTTTTATATTATGCAATTTATTATATGAAGTTAATACTGCAAATATAATTCTAGTTGTGATACTATCTATCATTTCACATTTCAAATTAGTCTTTCAAGTTTGTTAATGTTAAAAAATGATAGGTACCAAGTAAACATGAGTTATTTAAGATCTCTACACCTTTCATTATTAAACCTACCACCTCAACATCATATACGTGTGTCAACAAATTACACTGATTCCTATAACTTTCACGATCGAAAGAATGAAACAATCTACTGTATCCTACTTAATAAAATTGTACGACCCCATTACCTTGTGTCGTTGCAATAATTTTATTACCTAAATTTGTTTTATTTTTAACTATTAAAATATTGACAATCTATTCCCGTCCTAAGGAGTATCTATCTACCTTAGATTAACCAGGCATTAACTCAAATTTTGACCTACGGTATCAATATATATTATATAGATATTATATATAAATTAACTAAGTATCAATCTTATCACAACTGATAAAATTAGAAAGTACCAATGTAGTGTTTGAATAAATAAATAAATGACTACTCTTAAAATATCTATCACATAAGTTTATCTTTGTCTGGAATTATCATACGAATAAAAGTTATATTCTTATTAACCAACTAAGACAAGAAAGTATGATTTTCATGTTTTAGTCTAATATAGATTTCTTTTCTTGTGTGCTTCTTATATACTAGGTACTTCCATATGAGATTAAATAGCCTTATAGATTTTGTTATGTATTAGCGTTAACATACTTAGTAAAGATATCTGTAATTCTTTGTTTACTTACTTATTTACTACAAGATATTCCTATTTTTATTTAATATCTTTGCGTTTTTATTTTATATTCTAATTATTTAAAAATAAACTTAAACCTCCTAGTTGTAACTATAATATAGTACCGAAACAATATAGAAAATTCTAAAATTACATAAAACTATAAGGAATAAATTCAAACAAAGACTTTTAGAAGCTCTGAATTAAGTACTGATGCTAGAGCAGAGAATATCCTTCATTTTGTTTTCAGTAAATGTTTTAGACCTATTTATTCCCATATATTTAAGTACATATTTATCTAACTAGTGATACGTAAATCTGTTACTTTTCACAAATCATATTACCAATATTTCATATCAGTAATATCTCGTGATAGGTATATACTAAAATTTTTGTCTACTATGGGAAGTCTTCAAAATGTTTAAAATGCCTATTCATTTCTATAGAAAATAAATATCCACGCCATCTATCTGCCACTAAAAATAGCGTCATCTAACTACTTGCCAGCAGAAACATGTTGCTCGATAAATCTTAAGTAGTTCGACACATCTGGGCTAGGTGTCGCCACCATGATGAAATAGAACTCGAACCATCAACTTTGAATCAATAAATTACTATTTTCTTAGACTTGTGAAGCAAGTTAGTATATTTTTGACAAATTCTAAATATCATTAGATATTTTGTATTATGTATTTAAACAGTGAATAACGAAAATATTCTAAAACTACGAGGACATAAAATCGAGCCAAAATGATGTTACCATGAGCATCAATGCAATATCAGGTACCGAGTCTCTATTGTTTTATGCCTGACCCGAACATTCTTTGTTGTACTTGGGAGTCATAAACCCAACTTTCACAAAAACAATAAAACAATGCTGTGCAAAAGAACCGCTGGCTAGCTTGACGCTTCCAGATAAGATTCTGGAAATTCCCTTACGCCAATAATATTTTGGTAATTTTACATTTATGAATGAATTGTACTCATGAATGAATTGTACTCATGAATGAATTGTAATATAACTTCGTTTTAATATTACTACCAATTTTGTAAATGTTTCTACTATAATGCAACAAACAATAACTGTACTCTCAGTAAAGTCTATTGTAAATTTCAATAGATATTTGAAATTATTAATGTATTGTTTTTCTTTATAGGTATTATAACTTTGTATTGATAGTAATAATATTGTGATTATTACGCACTGGTTATTTGTTGATAGTTATTGTTTTTTTTTGTAATATACGTGAATGTACGTGAATGACTAAATCAAAACCCATTCAAGTCACATGACTGCATTGTCATATTTAATTAGAGACTGACATTTCGCCTATAGCAACTACGTAAGATAAAAACAATTACTTATAATCATTATTTTTGACAATACTTGTGTAATTGTAATTAGTAATTAGTATTACTACGAAGGTAAATATTTGATAATTATTTGATTAAAACATTCTGTATTTCCTGCGAAATATTGACGTGCCATTTTATTATGTCTCATAAGGCGTGCTTCGATAAGCAATTTATTTTAATGAACGCTCAAATTTGGTTTTAATAAAAAAAATCAGATCAATTCATAAACTAACTACTATCTTTAAATAACCTTTTCAATTTTATCTTTATTTAATTTAAATGACATAACATGACTAAAAAGATACCTTTTAATAATTAATCAACAATTGATTATTAATTAAACTAATTCGCAAAGATTAAATAAAAGCAATAAAATAAAATCAACCTAACATACAAATTATTAAATTAAATATGGATGTATGTATTTCGTTTATTACTATTTGTTTTAAAACTAAACAACAAATTGTACTTAAATAAATACTTTAAAAAGGTAAATAAGTACCTAATTTTATTAAATAATTAAATATTTAGTTTTAGTATACCTACTTCAATTTAGAAATCGGTCAATACTAAATCTGCACTATTTGGCATAAGTGTTCAGTATTCTAAGAAACGAAACGTTATACGAACATTACTATGAAAATATTTCAAAGTCAGAACCAATCTTAAAATCACATGAGCTCCAACCAAACATGTGTTATTTTTAACGTACTTCATTTGTGTCAGGTAGGTACCCAAACACAAGACTACTTAACAAACTTAACAAATGTGACGGAAAAAAACCCGACCCTAACAGCAATTCTGTGAATACGATAAGGCAAACAGGCACTTGGTCTGTTCGGCCATTTGTTTTTTGTTTGTAACAAGAGCCATAAGCCATAACTAACACTTTTGTTATAAGTATTGGCAGGGCTATTTATTACTCTGTCTACGTCTACCTACTCAAACCCTTGACAGATGTTTTTAATTGCGTGAAACCAGAAACCATTCCATAGTTTGACGTCGTGGTAATTTACCAACTTCTAAAACTCAAGTTGTCAGAAACTTTTATGTTATGCTAGATAGAAAATTATTTACTTTTGATAACATAGCTCCCATATTAAACTACATTATCAGAATTTTTTAAAAGAGAAAATAAGTTATAAAAGAACTACAAATATAACATCATGTAAATCGTTTTTCTTCTTTAACTAAGTTCGAAAAAACTATAAACGTAAAAGCGACCCCGCGACCCCAAAGTTTAATAACATTAGAAGTGAGATACCAGATTTATTTATTTAAAAAATTATTTGGAAAAAGTCACTACCAAACGTGAATACAGTACCCTATCTTTACACGACAGCAAAATGTGACCAGAAAACAAGAATCGAAAAACCCCTGCAACTGGTCACTGAGTCCAATCTAGACATCAGCCAGCTCAAGACAACAGATAAAGAACTAGAGATGAAATTATGTCATAAACCTAGAATAGAAATCCTGGTCACGGCCACACCACAATGTAACGAACGGCTAACCTACCTACTAAAATTCTATTTTTTTTTCTGCTTACTTAACTTACTTAGTTAAACCGAACCTCTAGGACAAAACTTATAATTACCTATATGTCCTAATAAGCAAATGATTTATTATTTTAGTCTTTAAAAACCTATTATGCTATAATTTTTATCTAGAACTTAACTAAAAATAACTATCTGGATACTAACAAACCTATTATTTTAAAATCTTGTTATCTGTATCATCTGTATCATCCTGAACGTGGCTGTGACTGATTAGTGTAGTGGCTGTAATTATCTAATGGAGGACCCAAGTTGTTAAGAATAGCAACCTAAATTCAGCTGTAACACGTTTGATTTATCTACTTATTATATATTTTATATATACTATAAAATTAACTTAATTTTATTTGGTTTAAGATTATTTACTGACAAACTAATATGAACACCCTTAAATTATATTTAGTAAATTTATTGTTTATTTGTGTTTGAGATCGGTAGTAGTGGATGATATAAATCCTAGTATAAAATTTAAGAAAACTGTTGTTATATTCGTTTTTAGAGTTCCTAGTGTTTTATAAAAGTCCTAAGAAAGTCGATAGCGTAATTGACTTTAGCTTTAAGTATTAAATAACGGGAACTGTGGTTTAAGTTCTTGGAGTAAATAATTTATTTAGTATGATTAATTTTAGTGATTACGAAATAGTGTTTATGTTATTATGTATTAAATAATATATAGAGATTCATATAATCAAAATTTGCATTATATTTTAAGTTTATTTCTTAGTTAGCTTTGACCTGAAGTATGTTTCACCTTATAAATATGTAGATATAATTATGTATATAGAAATATATATATATAATGATTTAGAAGCTCAGTATTGTTTTTATATGGCTAAAAGAGTGGCCCCTCCGTACGCCAGACTCTAGTAGGATACAACCAAATGACTTGGACATCCTCCCTGCCTTGGGACAGCAAATATAGTGCTCAGATATTTGTTATACAAATATATTTAAGTTTAATGAGCCTTTACTGGCTAGAGACATAGAAGAGGACGCAAGTAAAGTCTTGCCAAGCAATATCAACCGCTTCAGAACCTGTAATTTATACATAGTTCCGGACTGAGCTATGATTTTAATCATTACTTCAAATCGGTTGGTATCTTAAATACTTTAAGAGTATACTACTCAACAATATAAGTAGTCTGTCTTGTCAGTAGTAGTAGTAGTAGTAGGTCAAATCATACAACGTACCTACGATCCGCTACTATTGATGTGTTAAATTTAAATACTATTTACCTAATTTAGTACTTCATTCAATTTCTATTCAATATTCAAATAAATAGAAATTATTATAGTTTGTAAAATATTCGAATTGATCGCAAAATGTATTTTAGTTTGACGAATGGTAAATGTAGTATTTATAGAACCTTAGGCTTTATAAATAAGTATAATTAGAAGGTATTCCAGATTATAAATAAATCTTACAGAGTAGAATTTTGTCAATACGATTCAATTCAATAAATAAATAGACCAATAATTTAGCTTCCAAAGAAACCAAATATTCGCAACCAATATTTTCTTAAATTAGAAGTATTACCTTCTAGGTATTTTGTATGGAGAATTTATCAGTTCCACATGCCTTTTCCATGTATGAAAGAACTGTTTAATATCATTGATATTAAAATAATATAGTAGAAAATGATCAAAGCAAGATATATAATCTGCTATCTTTATAATAGTTGAATAGGTAAATGGTTAAGTATACTTTACTAAAACCATAGATGTTCCTCTGAAGAAATAGTATCAATTCAACATGAATTTTCCATGTTTGAAAGATCAAATTATAATAGGTAGGACACTCTTAATCAGAATGCTAAGTTATAAGTCGTAAGACTTAGTTAATTCAGCGGACATAAATCAAACATGTCATGGATTTGCCTTGACTCAAAAGCAGTTCGGATAATTCCAAAATTGTTGGTTTTCTCATATAAATCCTTTTAACCAAGGACACATTCCAAACATGATTTCTACATGTGCTAAGGAACGTATTGATAAAATAAATCTAGATTTTCCCGAACAGGTCTGCATCTTCACAAACGAAGTATGGCCTTATTCTCGTGAATCAACATTGAGATAAAAAGCCAGGGCTTGCTTTGCATCACCCAATATGTGAGACTACATTTCCCATCCAGTCAAATCCAAATAAATGATAAAATAATTCAGACTTTTCCGACTTGATTTGCACCATCACAAACGAAGAATATGGCCTTTCTCTTGTGCTTTTGCATAAAGATAATTAGCCAGGGCTTGCTTTGCATCACCCAATAATTATGACAGTACATTTCTCATCCAGATAAGTCCAAACAAATAAATGATAAAGTAATTCAGATTTATCCGAATTCATGTCTCAGCATTTCCAAGACAAATCAAATTGTTCCACTGAACAAACTAGAAATTGTTCATAGTTTATGAACATAAATTGGTTAAAGTTATTTAACAATAATTGAAGTTTCGTTCTATTGAACAAATCAATCATATTTCATAGTTAATGAAGATATTTTTGTTAAAGTTATATTTTACACTAACTGTTGGCATAGTTAATGTAATTCCTAGTCTAACCTAACGGTCCCTATCTTCCCTAAAGCTAAAGCTACTTGTGTAAAAGACTACCCCATTCCCACTAAATGTGTGTGTGTGTTGGAATTGATTCCGGTGTAAGAATCAATTCTAGTGTACCTAGGTATCGAACAGTCTCCGGTGTAAGAGAAAGTTCCCTAAAGCTAAAGCTAAAAGTTTTGAGAGAGTTTCTCTCGCCCTGAGCTAAAATTTACCTGCCTACAAATCCTAATTTGAGAATCCTACTCTGGTGTGTGGTGGATTTAGAACTAAACTGTCCTTTTTCCCCTAGCTGCTAACGACTTCGCGGAGTGGCCTGGGTTAGCCGACCTACCTATCGCCCGTCGGTTCCAATCTACGACTCCATAGGGAAGGGGGAGTCTAGACTGGTCTAATACTAACCAAGCTAATTGGATAGTTTCAACAACTAATTCTCGCAACCTTAATATGTATTAACAACACACGGATTCCGGACGCGTCTCCTTATTAATGTTGCAAGTTCAGATTGTTAAAACCAGTAGCTAACACAGAATTGTTTTTGAAACAAACCAATCCTGCCAGACCCGCTACAAATCTGGAAATTTACCTAGAATTTCTATTTCTTCAGAGAGCCCTCATGTTAGCGAGACCAAAGATAATAGAAATTAACGATGAGTTTGACCATTAAGCCCCAAATAGAAACAAAGTTCAAAATATTAAAATTCAAATATTATTTACACCAAAATCCTTGACATCAAAAGACGAAATTGAACGACATAGAATCTCTGAAAATTCAATGTCGAACACTTCACCTCTTGAAATCAACACGATTGGCACTGATTTTAAACCAAAACTATTAATTAAACTTATTAAAATTTACTAGGGACAAACTAAATTATTTATTAATAACAAAAATTCAAACAATCTAAGATTTTAATTTCAGAATACATTTTACCATTATATTCCTAATTAAAACCAATCAAGGGACACCGCGAGAAAGATAAAGCGACCTATTTTGTCAAACTCTCGTTTCCCCACACTTTTTCTTCAAGACTTTTTCTTTTCTTGAGTTAAAAATATTACATCGACGTAAAAATCTCCATCTCCCTACAGAACGTTTGCACGCCCCGGCCGCCCGATGATGAATACCCCTTCGTCTCCCGTCTACCAGTCCCGTTGAAAGGAACCTTACCCCGAAATGAGAATGCCATCATAAAACTGCATTCAAACTTAACTGTATACATACATTGCCTGTTCTAAAGTGAACAAACGAAACTATGTTCTTACAAAACTAGCAATGCATATAAAACCGGAACTCGAACCCAACAAGCTCGCTGCCCGCTGAATCCCGCCTCAAACCAATTCCAGGTAGTTTGCAAAAACAATGACGCAACCAGTCCTAGGCAACATCAGTTTGGGTGATCGAATGTAGATTTTTAATAAATTTATTATGTTTTTTTGTAAATTGATAAATCAAATCTAGATATGTCTAGGTAAAAGTTTTTAAATTTATTTTCACTTCATATAAAATTATATGAATAGTGAAACATTAATGATTAATGGATAAAATAAAGTTATTTACCCATAATTTTGACAATGTAAAGATATATTAAAATATATCTAAATAATAGTTTATTAGAAAGTATATAAATGTAGAAATTAAAGGAGTTTATATATGATTTCACTTATAAAACCATACACAGATTATAGTGCAACAAATGTTACATTGATAAATAATAATAAAATATCTATCTTTATTCTATTTCTGTAAACAGAAATACTTTCTTCTCCATCTAATCATATTCCCAGTTGCGTCCTCAGCTATGCTGCTTTGGAGCTCGTGTTAGTTTCGTCCTAGCGATAACAAACCACGCCATGTGCGCCGGAGTTCGACTTTCACGTTCTTAACCCAACGACTTGACAGAGCCCTGTCCATTTTCTTTTAACTAATGAAGTTAGATGCCAACCTTGTATGTAATATTTATGTAATAGATTTATATAAGACCATACAAAGTGTTGTATGAAAATAAATAGAATAATTGATTACAATATAGCATAATTTCCTTCTTTTATTTTGGCAAAGGAAAAATACTAAGAAACTCAGTGTAAACTGACCATTACAAACAAATTATGTATAAACTTTATAGTTATTTCAAAACATAACGAAAGTTTGTTTTGTTTTGATTTTTATTTGCTGAGGATCGAACTCAGACAATATAGAATTTTTATCTGTGACCTAGATTTAATTAACATAATATTATACAAAATTCTTTGTACTTTATTTATTTATTTTGATTTCTCTCTTCATCCTAGCGTCCATCATTACATCAAACATGATCCTTGGGTCCCACGGCCATGGACTCTGTCCATCTCGTCAAGGATAAAGACGTGATAATGATTTCTTATCATTTTCTATACAAAATTGAACTCAGATGATTTTTGAAATTATGTATGACCATACATACATACATCATAAATATTGCAATTTAATATAAAATATAGTGAAATTATATAAACAAACGGATGGTCTATAAATAGACTCAAAATTGTGAACGATTACGAATTCTTTTCACACAGTAATAATTTACTCTGCACCCACTAAACTTGCAATCTGGCGAATTGTTTGTTTAAGTTTTTTTTTTTTTGTGCTTCGCCGCCTCCATTAAAAACAATGTTTATGACTTTGAAAAGGGACAGCCCAAACGTTATAGAATAGGACGGAGCTACGGTCAATTTTTTGCTTATTCGATAAACAGTTCCTGGGAACGAGTGAACAATGAATCTATGACTAAGATGATGTACAAGGAGTTATTGAATCGAATTCCAGCTTTATATGTGATAAAAATTATTTGAGAATGAAATTAACGAATGCGAATTTGCGAATCGTTACAAGCGGGTTGTAATTTTTATTTTGTTTATTTAATTTTTTTTTTAATATTATTTTATTTGTTTTATTTATTATTTCTTTAGCTTTTGACTATGATAATGTAATTTTGACATGTTTTATAAAATTTATTTTGTGACCTATATAATAATAAATTACTATATAATTGACAAAAAAATTAAAAAAAATATATAGATAAATACCCAAGACCCAAGACAATTTGATGCTCTGGCTGCAGATCGAACCCAGAACAACTGAGAGGCATACTAGCTTGGTTACCAATTACGCCACGGAGGTTTTCATTTAGCTAATTACACAATACCAAGTATCCAGAATCTTGTAAAGCCCCGATTAACTCGTACATTTAAAAACAAAAAATATGCCAAAAAAAATGTACAACTGAAATAGCTTAGCAAAAACAACTTAAACTCTCATAAGACAAAATAAAAGACAAATAGATACTTTAAAACAAGTAAATATTTTAAAATATTTTTAAAAACAATCTTTAACCTAAAACAATAAACTAAAAAGTGTATAGCACTCCTCAAGACGAATGAATCGAGCCCAAACTCGGTGGGGTTATGTTGTTTTATTACAGAGATGCCATGGCCACCTTCCGGCTTCATCATGAGATCAGGGCATTGGTACCATAATATTGCATTGTCACTCAACTGATATAAGTATGTGAAATTTCTACTCAATCTCAATGGGAAGTCTAATTTACAAGATTGGATGACGGACACACTAAATAAAAGCTTGGTATCAAACAATACCGTACGTCGATTCGAAAACAAAATATCGTAGTGGATTACTACGAGCTCCGTAGGGGATGCTACGCCGTAGTGGGTCTACGAATATAGCAGGAATTTTGAGAGATATTCAATTTTGTGAAGTTCGGATGCATACGAAGAGGTTTATTGTGTTAAAACTTTATGGAATTTTATTTAGTTTAAATCTTTTATATGAAAATAATAGAATGCTCATAAAAGACAAATACATTTTTAATGTTTGTATTCAGTGTAACTGTAAGTTGACGTATTTAGAGAAA
Organism: Acrobasis repandana; assembly: GCA_963576875.1. Classification (NCBI taxonomy): domain Eukaryota; kingdom Metazoa; phylum Arthropoda; class Insecta; order Lepidoptera; family Pyralidae; genus Acrobasis; species Acrobasis repandana. The sequence goes on from OY756237.1 coordinate 13,773,804, forward strand.
ATGCAGCAGTGCAGTTTGTTGCCGCTTCTTCTGCACTTGTAGGTTGTAAGTAAATGACCCGACGTCAACAACTTTTATAAAATCGGTAAAAATAAACGGGCAAGTGCGAGTCGGACTCGTACATGAAGGGTTCCGAACCACCGTACAATGTTTTAAAACGCTGAAGAAACACGTTTCTGGTATGACGACCCCCTTTAATTATTAACTTTATCTTATTTTTAGTATTTGTTGTTTTAGTGGTCATAGTAATACATAATCGGTGAAAATTTTAGGTATCTAGCTATTACGGTTCAAGAGATGACAGATCGAGTTAAAAACGCTGAAAAAAGCACGTTTTTTGTATGACGACCCCCTTTAATTTTCAACTTTTTTTATGTTAGTATTTGTTGTTATAGCGGCCATAGTAAAGCATAATCGGTGAAAATTTCAGGTGTCTAGCTATTACGGTTCAAGAGATAGAGCCCTGTGACAGACGGACAGGCAGCGGAGTCTCAGTAATAGGGTCCCGTTTGCACCCTTCGGATACGGAACCCTAAAAAATGACAATTTTCAAGTTATACAAACAACATTCAAAGATAAATAAATGATTTTGACTTTCGCGTCGGCTCTGTATGTCAACTCCCTCCATAAATTTATTGATCCTGTTTTATCACATTAATTACTATCAAAAAACTTGTAACGGCAGAGAAGAATACAATTTGTCACCACCCCTTTCTTCTCTCATTGATGTCGTAAACCGCGACTAAGGGGGGTTTAACACTTCCACTGCTGAAAACGCACCGTATGTGTTGCATTTTTCAGCAGTGGAAGTGTGTAACAGAGTACGGGCAGAAGAGTCGTCTATACAGACTTTACTTACACCATCTACTGTGCCCACCAACCAATCTGTCCAGCGTGGTGATAGTTCAACACACTGAAAACGCGACAACACGTGGGAGCGTCAGTGTGTTGAACAGCGCTCCGCGACGGTCCGCGGTGCAGTGGGATCACCGCCCTTCTCTCGGTCAAAAAAAAAAACAAAAACAATTGGTACTAAACACATATGTAAGGTTTTTCATATTTTAATCAGAATAAATAACGTTATTTTATTTAATTTAATAAAGTTATGTTACATTGTTTTGTAAAATAACGTTATATTTAAAAATAATTTGTTATTACTTTAACGAACAACAGTTGTTATTTTTGAATATCGGTTGTCGTTACAAAATGTAGGTAGATTCGAATCAACCAGAAGGTGTTTTCGGGCCAGCCAGGGGCAGTCTGCGTCTGAAATTCGAGTAGTAAACATTTCTAAGAAAAATCCATGTCAGCCTGAGTAAAATCGTTTGAATTCTATTTTAATATCTTTAAAGATAATTTTGTCGTATAGTATTAAATTAATAATTATTCTTGGAAAAAGTGATTGTGGACTATTGAAAATAAAATAAAAAGTTGAAAGCAGTGTTGGTGCTTTCTTACATACAAATTATTATATCAAAAACATTCACATATATTTTTCGGGTCGTTAACGAATTTTCCAAGCCACGAGATGTGATCGCGAGAAAAATATGGTAAACTCCGGGTTTGAGACGTGCGGAGAATCGCAGATGAATGTGTTGTGCGGATTATTTTACGCTTGTTTGTTTTCGTGTGTAAGTGGCCAACATTGGTGTCCGATTTTTAAGGTGCCTCAGTATCTGACATAGCTGGATGACTGCTATACAATGATGATAGCCGGGTCCAACGGCTTAACCCACCTTCCGACGCTCGGAGCAGCTCGAGAATGTTATATGTCTATCTTTCTAACTTATCCAAATGCGGACCATGCACAATTTTTTTTATTCTATTTATATCCAAAAATAACATTGGGAGTTTTTGGCGGGAAGTCAAGGGGTTCGGTTGGGGTATTCTCTTTAAATTATTTTGCAAATTGATTTTAGTGGACTTTATAATATGAAATTGGTATTGTAAATACTGATGCTCATGAACAATATGTAAATAGTTAAAGTGGACAGTCATAGTACGGCTGTAGTGATATTTGTTTCGCGGACTGTGTGGGCGTCTTCGGGCGTCGTCCGCCACTCAATCGGCTATGAAAACCAGTGGACTCGTATAGATTTGTCGCCAGAATCTCCCTTAAAGCAATCAAAGGCCTACACCAACCTTTGATTGTAACTTGTTAGGAAAAAAATATTTCCCACGTTGTATTAACTTGTTCCTGGCTAAATACGCAGTAGCGTCAAGCCATTAATAAAATAAAAAATTACATTTATTAAAATTCTATGCACCCATCCCATAAACCACGAAGGTTTGTCCGGGAGCATATTTTCTACTTTCAATCTTAAAATAATTAAATAGTTTGGAAAATCCAAAAGTGCACGCCTTATAATCTCATTTTTCACAAATAAAGTGATTTTGATTGTTTTATTGCTAACTTAAAACGAAGAAAAGTATGTGTTGGCTTTAACGCACGACTGGAGATTATTTTTAACTTTTATTTTTAACTTCCCGCTGAGAAAGATATAGCGGGCACTGTGAAGGAGGACCCATTGCAAACCTCTTTGCCTACGCCCCGACGACCTACGCGTGCGCGAAGAGCAGCTCAAGTTCTGTCACCCTAATTTGTTTTTGACAATAAGATTTTGGTTTGTAACAAAATGGCGAACTCACGCGCGACGATTTGAATTTTTTTGCTGCTCGCTATAACTAAACTACATTGAATTAGACCGTGATCTTCGAAAGGACTTAGTTTTGGATAATACTGAAGCGTATAAAAAAAATGGACTTGATCAGATAAGTTTTTCGGGAGTTATCGTGATCACGCCAGTTTCCATACATACAGACACACGGACGTCCACAAAATGATTTTATTAAACATTGTTTGTATTTATTTAAAAGGCAAAATGTCTTTTAAAAATGTCATAAGTGTTGAAACTAGTGTTTTTCCTGGACATTTATGTGTAAATATTATTGTACAAGTGCGATAGAAAAAAAATAGAGACACATTTAGTTAAAAAAATCACTTGATTTTTGTAAGGCGAGAGTAGAGCACTACCTCATGCGCTTCGCTTATGAGGCGTGCAATTAGGTTAGTATTCATCTGACATCATATAAGTACTCATATCTAAAGTGGTTAAGTATTAGTTAATAACATAAATCATCACAACACCTGTCATTCACTGCAAGGCCGAGTCGGGACCGGTTTTGTATGCATCATCTATAGATGCATACAAAACCGGTCCCGACCCGACTTCTTGAACAGCCTACAGGTTGTTCAAAAAGTGCAACTTAAGTTTTTCATTATATTTTTTTTTGTTATGCTTTGTTTTAACGATAATTCTAAATCATTGATGAAGCTTAGTTATTTGCTTAGTTTGGGAAACCTCTTTATTTTTAGTCATTTACGGTATAGAATAGAAACATTTTTATATTTTCTGTAAATTTTATGTTTTAAGGCGATTGAAAGACTAAGGTTTAACTAAGATTAAACTGGGTTTTTTGGCATATCTATAAATTAGTCTAATTTATACATTACATAGGTACACTTTTTTATTTTATATTATTAATACTAATTATAATACACAGGCAACGGGACTGGTAAAACTAATAGTATCCCTAATATTAGTTTCACCTGTCCCGTTTTGTGTGTGGCTAAGTATTAAAAAATATATACCAACAAGTGGTATCATCGAATTTAGTGATGCTTCCTGAATAGAAAAAGGGACGTTGTCGCTTTCTAAATTGGTGGAGTGATGTAATATGACGTCATAAAGATGGCGACTCCTAGTCTCAAGTTTGGTCGATTTATTCAATAACTACTTAACATATTAGGACGTGTGAGGGGTCTGGTCCTCCGCCTTTTTTCCTCTTTTCATCTTGTAAAATTGCTCTTTTTTTTTGTAATACGTCTTTGCTCTCTTTGCCCACAGGAACACGGAGGCTGGTCGCAGTGGTCAGACTGGTCGCTCTGCTCAAGGACGTGTGACGGTGGAGTCTCTCGGCAACTGAGGACATGTTCTTCTCCAGCGGGATGTAGGGGAGAGCCGGTCAGATACAAGATCTGTAATATGCAGGTCAGTATTCATCATATGAACCACATGAAGTCCATTGCTAGACGCTCCAAGGATTTCCCTAAGGACCGATTGGAAAAAAAAATTCTACCGGACAAATCACACTGATTAAGCTAAAGTAAATATAAACTTCTTAGAAACGCAAAAGAAGAAGGCGACAAACACAATTTTATTTTATTTGAAAGACCAACAACTATTATAATTTACATAGAAAACTTAATATACACAGAAAGGCCATTACAGGTCCTCACTGATAGAAAATATTGTATTAAAAAAAACATTATGTATTTTAATATCTATTGGTTATTTATAATTTATATTTTAAATTTAACTGCGCCACCTGTTATCTCACTCATATACTTCGCACTCCTTCTCTTTATGGATGCCTGTAAGAGATTGCTTCGGCGATAAGGCCGCCTCTTGTACCTTATTTATTTATAAGTTCCGTAAACTTTGTAATTTTTTATTGTTTTTATTTGGTGCAATAAAGATTTTTGTATTGTATTGTATTGTATTATGATCTCTAAACAAAAACTTTGTAACATCCACATATTCAGTAGGTACTTGATATGTAACTAATATCTAATAGTAAATGATATTACTTGTAAGTAAATATTAAATAAAACTACATCGCATTCATTAGTGTCAATCGTCAATTGCACAAGCTTAACCAAGCTTTTAAACATCAGTCAGACCGCTTTAATCCGTCTGGCTAGCGTGGAGAGTGTAGGCCAAATCCTCTGACTGTTCTGGCTAATATATGGCTCTAGTACTACAGGGAGGGTCGTGCTCCTGCAGTGGAGACTAAATAAACGGGCAAGTGCGAGTCGGACTCGTACATGAAGGGTTCCGTACCACCGTACAATGTTTTAAAACGCTGAAGAAGCACGTTTCTTGTATGACGTCCTTCTTTAATTTTTAACTATTTTTTATTTTTAGTATTTGTTGTTATAGCCGCCACAGTAATACATAATGGGTGAAAATTTTAAGTGTCTAGCTATTACGGTTCAAGAGATAGAGCCCTGTGACTGACGGACAGACAGAAAGACGGACAGACAGACGGACAGACAGCGGAGTCACAGTAATAGGGTCCCGTTTGCACCCTTTGGGTAAGGAACCCTAAAAAGACCTGATGCTAATGATTAAGTTTACAAATCCAATGAAGCAATGAGAGATCATTTGAATTGTGTCAAACTTGGATTAAAAAAAAATTACTTTAAAAAAGTTTTTGATCTCATTTTTTATGCATAAACAGGAAGAAGGGTCGTCAAAACTACCATTTTCCATCAATCAGTGTCATGTTCGCCTTTGAACATACCTAAATTGGCACGATCTATAACCTACTATTAATCAAAGAGGTTGTGTTAAAAGCTAAGTTCAGTATTCGGTAGTTCGCGAAGTTTCTAAGGAGTAGTTAGTACTTATTAGTTGTTTGAAATGTAAAGAAGCCTAAACCTAGTTCTTATTTGAAACTATGGGCATTTAGGGGTTGCTTTAGCCTCACTACTCACCAGCCAGGTCTGCAGTTCCGTGTTGAAGAGGTATGTGACAAGTTTTCCGCTTGCCTCAAATACCTACCCAAAAAAATGTTGCCAGCTCTCGAACCATGCCATTTCAACGAGCTCATCCTGTAGGCTATTTCAGTGACTTTTGTTCTCTTACGAATTTGCTAATTTCTGATTCGATCACGTAGAGTGTCGTAGAGAAACAACGAGCATAGCCTTCCCTCTTCATAGCGCGTTGAGCAACCTTGAGCTTTTTAATATAATAATTATTTACATAACAATGTTTTTTTTTTTAGAAATAGGAATACTTATACCGATTTTACCCATATCTTCAGATTATCGGTTTAACAGATTCCCATATTAACAAATTTCCATGTCTACAGGATGAAATTTCTGCTGTTTTTTGTTTCTACAGAATCCCACATTATACCTACTTATAGCTATGTATTTGTTCGCATCCATTCTATAGCTTAAACTTTATGTATTATTGCGATTGTAAATGTTAGCATAAACATAACAATGTTAATTTTGTTTGCAAATCGATGCAACTCGATGGACTGTATAACGTTGTTTACTCGGATTTAGCAGAGCTCCGGAGAATTCATTCAATAAACTGAGAGACGGAGTGAACTTAGCTCACCCTCGAGGCTCAAGACTTGTACAATTAGGGACAGAGTTACAGTACACTTTCAATCCAAGCATACACCTCTCAACGGGCAATGGACAGCTATACCGAATCGGCATTTCCGTACGTAAACAAATAAAAAATGAGAAGATTCTAGAGGTAGAAGAACAAGTCAAGTGACATGGCCTGGCGGATTTCAGTTTATGTGGCGAGTTTTTGGCGGGAAGTCAAGGGGTTCGACGGGGGTTAAATTATTTTGCAAATTTATTTTAGTGGACTTCATAATATGAAATTGGTATTGTTTGGTGTTACATGTGCTCATGCTCATGAACAATGTGTTAAATTATTAAAGTGGACAGTCATAGTACGGCTGTAGTGTTAGTTAAGCGGTCTGTTCAGGCGTCGTCCGCCACTCAATCGGCTATGTGGATTCGTAGGTATAGACTTGTTGCCAGAACCTTGAAGCCAACGTTTGATTTTAACTTGTTAGGAATAAAACACAAAACTAAAAAACGACTCTAAATAAACGGACGTAAAATTATTTAAAAAAATCAACTAACTGGCAACGGTCAGGGAAAATCTTTGAGGGAATGCCAATAGGTTAATTTCAATAGGCGATGCTCTTTTCGTGATTCAAATTTTTGCCCATTCCCTCGATTGGCTTTCAAGATCTGAGCGGAAATAGAAGAAGTTGGAACATTCTACGCTTTTTCTTGTCTCCATGACTAGGGTGACCATCTGTCCATGTTTGACTTTTTTGGGTTTCGTCCGTGTGACTCCTGCATAAATGTGTGATTCTTTGACACGCCGCGCCGGCCAGTGTACAGCGGAACCAATTATCTTGTTGTGACAGTTTGATTGCGACTGCACCGCGCTTTTTGTAATGTAAAGGTGTGGTCACACTGGATGTTGAAATTCTCCTGGGACTTAGGTGTTTATCTACACAAGGTGGAAAATACTTTTTTTCGTAAGGACTGATCACACTGATTTACTTGTAATATGAGATACTAACTCAACGACAGTTGGGAGGGAGTTTGAAAAATACCATTTTCCATCTTGCCCTGGCGCGGGATTGAACCCTGAAACTCCGGAGTTATGCATTACGCCACGGAGGTTGTCAAAAGAAGAACTGCTTAAGCTTTAGAATATCACCTGGTGCGTAGTGCCTGTACTCCTCTAGCTCAGTATATGCTGATCCGAAGAGGTCACATAATGTGTCTAATTGTCTCCTCTGATTCTTTACATGGACGGCATTTTGGGCTGTCAATAAGTTACATTTTAAACCTAACCTATCTACAAATCTTCACTTACCTCTATATAAAATAAAATAAAAGTAATTTGGCTCATACCAATGTGTCCACACCCATAGCTAGTGAAACGCGCAGTCACTTATTGTGTTCGTAGAGTGTCAGTGCCATTGTGAAATGCACTTTATTACTGATCTCGAAATGTTTGCTTCAACACTGAGAACTGGAATTACATTGGAAAATGTTTTGATTTTCTATTTACTGCTTAGATCATTTAATACAGGATAAGCAGTTTGGGCTCGTATGATTTGTCTTGACGAGTATTTTGTCTTTAGATGGTATCCAGGATGGGTCTGATGATAGAGATGAAAGGTGGCCATTGGTACTTCGTGACTAAACGACATAAGCCCATCGAGTTTGAGCTCGTATGATTCATCTTGACGGGTTTTTTGTCTTTAGATGGTATCCAGGGTCTGATGATGGAGCTGGAAGGTGGCCATAGGAACTCTGTGATTAAACGACATAATCCCTTAACCCCATCTATATATGTATTTATTATAAAATATACAATCGTTGAGTTTAGTATCCCATAATACAAGTTTTTTAGTTTTCTGTTTCGGCTATTTCTTCTTCACTTCGCAAGGTCTTTGGCATCCTTGGGTATATAACCATATTATATTTGGAGAAGAAACAGAGGAGTAGCAGCACAGCTACGGATTCAACCGGGAACGAGCTTAGATGATGAAGAAGATGAGAAAATATATATTGTTGAGTTAGTCTCCCATAATACAAGTTTATTAGTTTTCTGTTTCGGCTATTTCTTCTCCACTTCGCAAGGTCTTTGGCCTACTTGGGTGACCATATTATATTTGAAGAATAAAAAGCGGGGAAGCGTCACAGCTAAGGATGCAAGCGAGAACGCGCTTAGATGAAGAAGATGATAAAATATATATTGTTGAGTTAGTATCCCATTATACAAGTTTAAATACTAAAAAACTTGTATTATATTGTAGTATTCGTGAAGCGCCACGTGGGCAGTATAAATAATAAAACTTGTAAAACTAAATAGATACTAAACAAGTTCTATTATTTAAACTGCTCACGTGGCGCCTCACGTGACGTATTAACTTCTATCCCGAATTTCCGACATGATTATATGAAAACATTCCAGAGTTAAAACGAACGTAATTTTTTTTTTTCCGAAATATCGATGTCGATATTTTTTTTTGTTGTTCAATCCTTTTGCACTAGGGTGTATTATTACGTGTACATACACATTTGTTTTAGTGTGAGTCTTGCTAGTGTGCAGAAAATAAAGTAGTGTGTCAATTTTACGTAAGTGTGCGTTTGTAACGACACAAATTACCTCCCCCCGCACCAAAAACGGCAGAAAGTTTTGTAAGAAGATTTGTCTGCGTAACTTATCCTGTATTAAATGATCTAAGATTTACTTTCATATACATGTCTAATATGATTATGACATTTATGACATACAAAAAGTTGTACAAATTGACGGGCTAAGTCACCTCATCAAATGGGTGACTCACTGGGTGACTTTTTAACCACTAGCCAATTTTTTAGAACACGTTCAGTCCACAATATTCAAAATACTTTCTATAAAAATAAAAAAACCGGCCAAGTTTTGATTGAATTATTATAGGTTTTCCTGTAATCTAAAAACAATCAACTACATTTTGTATTTTTTTTTTTCAAAATTTCAAAATTTTAGGCTCAGTAGTTTCGGAGACCAGAGGGGGGGGGGGGGGGGGGGGGGGCAATGGTCAATTTTCGTCTCCTTTCATGAATAAAATCAAAACTTTTTATTTTAGAATTATTACAAAAATATATTTGAGATCCTCATAACGAGCCCTTTCATTTGATATATGACACAGTAAGGTTAACAAAACTTTTTTTTTTCAATTTTCTAATTTATCACCCAAAATGACGCTTATTTTAAAAAAAAAATAATTTACTTTGCACATATGTGTTTGGGTCATAGGATTACACCATCTTACCTTTAACCTCATTCGGTCCAGTAGATTCGGAGCAAATTTGCTGTGACAGACGGACGGACAGACAGACAGACGAGTGATCCTATAAGGGTTCCGTTTTTAAATTTTTTGTTCGGAACCCTAAAAATATTAAAAATCGATAAACACTCCATCTTCTAGGCCACCATAACGCTTAATGTAGCCTTTGGGTCTTGCAGCCCTGGGAACTGTCTTCCCCGTTAGGAATTAAGACGTGATGTATGTATCGGATTGAAAATAGTCGAAAATACTGCTTTTGGCTAAGCACTCATTTTTGTGGGAAGGCGAAATAATTTTTCGTTTATCTTTAATCTTCTTCTTCGTCTAAGCGCGTTCCCGGTTGCATCCTCAGCTGTACTGCTTCGGAGCCCGGGGTGCGCTTTCCCGCTTTTTCTACTCCAAATATAACATGCATGTCAATGGGCACCCAAGGATGCCAAAGACCTTTCCAAGTGGAGGAGAAAATGCCGGAACAGTTAAAATGATTTGGCTGTAATTTTACGACCGGCCGCCTGTCCGACGTCAACCCTCTTCCGGAACGTATTTGTGCCAAAATTAAGTTTTACAACCGGCTGCCGCCCAACGTTGACCCTCCTTGGGAATGCAATAGTAGCACGAGATGTTTGTGCTTAGTCATTTAGTCGCCTCTTACGACATCCACTGGAAGAGATGGAGTGGTCCTATTCTAACCAGGAACCACACGGGTAGGCACATTTCGTTTTTCTTTCATCGTTTTTATGGAAAGTGGTAGAATGTCATGTACTGCACTTGCTCCAAAAATTTAGTTACTGGTTACAATGTCAACCTATTATTTAATAAGGGACCGTAAATTATCACCCATTATAGGTAACCAATTATAAAATTTCGATAGACCGTCTAACTTCAATTCAAGTTAATATCAAGTTAACAACTAGTTTACTAGACCGGCATTGTTATAGTCAGCTTAGTTTGATAGTTACTATCGAGTTAGTGTTCGTATTCAATTTCTCTTTCATAGGAGGGGAAAGACGTGGAAACAATGTATAAGGGCAGATATGAAGGAACGGACAGGGATCGGAAAACACATGCATAACGGTCACCGCTAGATGAGAAGAAGTCAAATCAGACACTTTTTTCTAAACGTCAGAACATTGTCTATGGGATTTGTATGAAATACAAAACCGTGACGTCATAGATTTTTGGCGTCAAATACCGCTCTTAATATAAATTTTTAGGGTTCCGTACCCGAAGGGTGCAAACGGGACCCTATTACTGGGACTCCGCTGTATGTCCGTCTGTCCGTCTGTCACAGGGCTATATCTCTTGAATCGTAATAGCTAGACACTTGAAATTTTCACCAATTATGTATTACTGTGGCCGCTATAACAACAAATACTAAAAAAAAAAAAAAGTTGAAAATTAAAAGAAAGGGTCGTCATACAAAAAATGAGTTTTTTCAGCGTTTTTAACTAGATCTTTATAATGGCATTAACGAGGTACTTGAAATTTTCACATATTATGTATTACTATGGCTGCTATAACATCAAATACTAAAAATAGGAAAAAGTTAAAAATTGAAGGGGGTCGTCATACAAGAAACGTGTTTCCTCAGCGTTTTAAAACATTGTACGGTGGTACGGAACCCTTCATGTACGAGTCCGACTCGCACTTGCCCGTTTATTCTACATTAATAAGTGTAAAATCATGTTGAAAATGGATATGATAAATGACAAGTGACACTATTTTGTGACGTTTTATCCTCTTAACAGTACCAAATAATTTATTTTTGACCCAGTCATCTACGCAATTGATTCGATAAACAAATTTTTCATATGTACTTATTCATACTATGCTTTGTTGATTTTGAGCAATAAGATTTCATAATATAATCATATCGGCAAATATTTCCAGCTTCAGATAAAAGAACGAACACTCCACAGGATTCCAATATGTTTATGAAAGGAAAATTTCTGGTGCTCAAAAGGATTATAATTTCGCCATACAAAAGACTGGTGGAGGAATTAATTTTATTGATTATGTGCCGATGTTGAGAAATTGTAAGGTTTCATTTGTACGAATCTGTGTATGTTTTCGGACAATATTTTCTTACGAAATAGTAAAAATACCACTGAAAAGAAATCTTTTTCGGGAAACAGAGAAAATTGGTTACCTCAAAAATATATTTTATTCATATAATTAAAACTAAATTCAACAACAATAAATTAAATTTAAAACTAATATTTAAAACAACAAACATTCAGTTATATAAAAATTGAACCCAAATCGCCACCGTCAGCAGGCAAGGTCCCCAAGAGGCTGGCGGCATTTCCACGTTTATTTTAAATGAAGCAGCAATTAGCATTTCAAATTGTGCCATGTGGTTTTCGGTCTAGAATAGGACCACTTCATCTCTTCCTGTGGATAAGAGGCAACTAAAGGACTAAGCACAAACATCTTGTCCTACATCTGCATAGGAGGCTTGACGTCAGGCAGGCGGCCAGTCGTAAAACTATAGCCAAATCATTTAACTGTTTCAACTATTTCTTCTCCAATTTGCAAGGTCTTTGGCATCCTTGGGTGATCATTAAAGTGCATATTAAATTTGGAGAAGAAAAAGCTGGAAAGCGCACCTCGGGCTCCGAAGCAGCACAGCTGAGGATGCAACCGGGAACGCGCTTAGACAAAGAAGAAGAACAAAAGATTGAACTTGCTCAATCAGTTTGATTTGTCCTTATATAAAAAAGTATGTAACGTGATGTAGTTACTATGAGGAGTAAAACAATTGATTTTGTATTTATTCAATGATACATTCATTGGGAAAAGTTGTTTAAAGTAATGGACTGAATCACCCCTTAAAATTTGTACTTAATTTAAAAACAAAATTTAGTTTATATAAATTATTCTTTACAGCCCTGTCGCGGTAACATCTCCCTTCTTGAAGAGGACATCTGGCGGGAGCAACAATGCAGTGCCCACGACAGCACCCCTTACGGGGGGGAGCTGTTCCACTGGCGGGCGCACAGAGATGACGCGGAGCCCTGTGCATTGACGTGCCGGGGCGCCCCGCAGCATTCTGGGCAAAGGCCAGAGCCTGTAAGTAACCGTAGGCGCTGATTACACTGCACCGCCCTCCATCGCTTAGCGCGAGGCCGCAGATTTTAACACTGTATGCAAGTATCTAAAGAAAACACGCCTAGCCCAACACACTGACAACTCGTCAAAGCATCGTCAGAGCGTCGTTCCGCGCGCAGGTTCTTTCAAAGGGTATCAAGATTGATCAGGGTTGCTACACACTTCCGAGTGGTAAAACCGAATATAAGTAGATGAAGTGTGTAGCAACCCTTGCGTGACAGGACGTACGCACGCACTGGAGTACTATTTTTCAACTAGGGAGTCAGCAACACAAAACTTGTAGTTTTCCAACTCACCACTCGCGTTCCGACGCATTGCATCGTATTTTTGAAACTGTCGTGTGAGCGATAATTAATATTGTATTACGCAGAAAATATCATAAAGTAAAAAGTTTTTTAAACATTTCAATACAAATAAAAAAACAGCGTGTAATGGTACGGTTTCTCCATGTAGTTTCTTTGACATTTATACGCAATACATGTCAAAATTACGAGTGGTCAAGACTATAGTGCAAATCCTTCGCATACGATCAATTCAAAAATATACCCATTTGGAAAAACACACACGCAAATCATTCGGTTTATGACTCCTGATTTTAAAAATAGAACGCTTGATGAGAGCAGCTGTTCTACTGGCGAGTGCACAGAAATGATGCGGAGCCCTGTGTCTTGACTTGCCAGGAAGCCCTGAAGTATTAAGAACAAAGGCCGGAACCTGTGAGTAACTGTGCCGCATCGCCAATGGTATTATATCCCTAGATCGACTTTAATGATTTGTGCAGCATGAGGGAACCTACGTCTCACTTCTTTTTTATTCCATTCATCCATAGCAGCCTTTATATTATCCTTTTCAGGATATGTCCTGAAAAGAAGAAAGAAAGAAGGAGGCCTATGGGCCTCCTCCTTATCATTACAACAATACTTCCAGTTGCGGTCTGTATGACGTGTGTGTTGTGTGCTGGGTGTCCTCTACCCCGCTTGTTGGCCCATGGTCGCTACTCCATTACTTTTATTTATTATTTATTTATGTAATGATTATGATATAAAAGGTTAAACCTTAGGGACCCTTTTGGTCCATCCACCCTATTTTATTTAGATTGTCCTGTTTTTGTTTTTTGGGTCAAATCTTGCAAGTTAAATTTATGCCACTCCCCGTTTCCGACTGAGATGAAATTTTGTCTTCTTCATCTTAGCGCGTTCCCGGGTGCATCCTCAGCTGCTTCGGAGCCCGGGGTGCGCTTTTCCGCTTTTTCTTCTCCAAATATATTATGCATGTCAATGGTCACCCAAGGATGCCAAAGACCTTGCGAAATAGAGAAGAAATAGCTGGAACATTTTAAGTGATTTGGCTATAGTTTTACGACCGGCCGCCTGCCTGACGTAACCCTCTTTGGGAATATCAAAGATGAAATTTTGTATTCTAATATAAATCAGATGACAAGGCTCATATTATTACAACAAGCAGTTGATCTGATGATGGAGCCTGATGGTGGCTATAGGAACCCTGTGATAAAATTCCGCAACCCCATTGAGTTTGGGCTTGTTACATTGGTCTTGACCTAACAATAAAAGATTGACCAAAAAAAAAATTGAATTTTTTTTATTCCTTCTAGTAAATTAAACAAGAAGTCATGTCGCACATTTTTCCTTTCCATCATCACTATTTTATCTGACCATGTTTCATTTCAGTACTACCTGTAGGTTGACTGGCAGAAAAACCAGGCCTTAAGTCCGCCCGTTACAATTTTCTGTAATAAAGTTTGATGACCTCCGTGGCGTAATGGTTAACAAGTTAGACCGCTAATCCGCAGGTTCTGGGTTCGATCCCCAGCCAGGGCAAGTTGGAAAATCGCCTTTTTCAAATTGTCCTGGGTCTTGGGTGTTTATCTATATATTTATTTATCATAAAATATGTATCGTTAAATTAGTATCCCATAACTCAAGTTTAAAACTTACTTTGGGGCTAGCTTAATCAGTGTGATTTGTCCCTATACATATACATAAAGTAAAATAAGTAAATGTTTACCGACGCGAAGTCAATATTTTATTTTCGAGCAATGTCATCATCGATAATAAACACTCAGACAGCTACCCGATACAGCGCTACACCTCCCCACGGATGAAATCGACCTGTCGCGGTGGGATGGTGTCTGGTGACGACCCGAGGTGACCTGCGGTTTTATTTGATACTTATCATGACAAAATACAAAAGAACTGACAGACTTTACTTTAAAGCGTAATTCGATTTTTTAGGGTTCCGTACCCAAAGGGTGCCAATGGGACCCTAATACCTGGAAATGATTACCTGTGGCCTGGAAGAGGTTGCTGTGCGATAAGGCCGCCTTTTGTATGCTAAAATTTATCTCTATTATTTATGTCTAATTATTTAGTTCTAACAACTTTCCCCAAGGAACATATGTCGAAATATGAAAAATAATTATTGGCTTTCCCTACGAACTCGGATCAGATGATCGGTCACCTTGTACGAGTATGGGAGATCAAAAATTATTTTTCATATTTCGGTATAGGAACATATGTTCCTTGGAGAAAGTTGTTCAATATCATGGACTGAATCCACCCTTAAAATAGTTTCAGTATATTTTTTTAGACCCTGTATAAGGCCTATGTTAGTTGATTGTGGGCGTGACGGTATGGGAAGCGGAATAGTAGGTATTGGGTTGCTAGCATCGCCTATTGATATGATTCAGATTCCCGCTCATCCCCTCGTAAGAACCATTTTTTTATGATCAGCGCGGGAAGAGAAGCAGCTGATGCATACTCACCACTATCCTAGAAAGAGTAACTAAACTACTCTTACAGATACCTACCAACAGCTATCCAATATTCCATCAAAATCACGAGGGACTGAAATCGACGCGTCGCAGTGGGAAGTTGACGAGTCAAACCGACATGAAGCCTTTTGTAGCGGGTGTACTTTCTTATACAGACAAAAGTTTAACAGATTTTCGTTATTTAGAAAATTTTATAAATTTAGAAGATTATCATGTCATAGAATAATCAATATGTAGGTTACTCAGTATAAAGAATTTTTAATAATAGATTTTCGTTGCACATAAAATCAATAATTAGAATGTTTGTTATGAATAATTTGAAATCATAGAATTTTATTACAAATAACATTTACGATGTTTCAATATCATATCAAATTAAATATTATTATTTTTAATAAGTTTAGTTAATATAATATTTATAACCTATAAGTTTGCCCTATTCTAGTAAAATGGATTAAACTTACCCAGCAGTTCTAACCTAACGTAACCTATAAGTTTGCCCTAACCTATATTGTGGTAGCGATTTACAACTTACTACTTATTATATAGTATTTAATTTGATTAAACAGTGTTTCCACTTAATACTTCCTTAAATAATAATTTTCAGTAAAATAAAATTCCATGAAAGATTATACCGAACAAATAATATTCTTTAAAGAAATATTCTACTGTTTGATTAGTTTGTTAAATGAAAATATGAGATTCTAAAATTCATTGAACTGTGTTTCTATAAATTGTGTTTCATTCAAGTAAATAGTCTTTGAAACAATAATATTTGAAATAAAAATATAAGAATTAAATATTCTATGAAAAATTTTCTGTGAATCGAAATTTTATGAAATTTCAGTCTGTGAAACAAGGGGCACCCCTTTTGTAGCTTATTCTGTTACGAGTACAAGGTCAATTTACATGTGACAAAGGAACAAATCCCACTAAGAAGCATATTTTGTGAATAGTTGTTTCCAGTCTGGTTAGGATATTACAGGCTTGAACAACCTTATTATCCAAAAAAAACATGATTCCATGCTTCGGAAGGTATGCAAAGCTGTGGTTTGTTCAAACCTATCCTAGGATTGGTTCTACCCTTTGGGTTGCGGAGGTCAGACGGCAGTCGCTCTGTGTGTAAAACCAGTAACCTCGTCAAATCACCTAGGGTAGGTGCGGACCCCGGGCTCTGAAGCGTTACCGCTGAGGATGCAACCGGGAATACGCTCAAATGATGTTGGCCAAGACTGGCGGGTGGCCGCTCCCAAATGGTTGTTTTGGATATCTCCCCCTAAAGATTTCGCTTTGGCCTCAGCAGTGGAATTCCTGGCTGATATGATATTAGAACGTGTGCGTTTCTCGGTCCCAAAAGGTTATGTGGGGTGGCGGTGACAGCCTGTTTTGCTGTGTGTGCCGCGTGGACAGACCAACCTCGTCAACAAGGAGCCACTGACGCGTGCGCTTCACAAACTCAACGCCATTGCCAATCATTTGGAACTATTTGGTTGTGCAGGCAACTTCTATCGCATTAGGGTTACCATGTGATAATGGATAGTTTGTATATATAAAATAAAATAAACAAAATGATGACGTGGCCAACACTTGTGTCAGATTTTTCATTCAATAAGTCTAGAGCATGTTGCGATAACCCCTAGACCCACAACCACGACAACAACAACACAGGATCCATCCAAGCCAAATCCAGGTGAAGAAGGACTTGCAAATGGTATTGCCATTCCGATGCCTATGCAAATGCCTGTGCAAATAGGACATCGTTGACTCGTAACAGAGTTTGGATAAGCGCGCCCTGGTTTCTATCTGCTAAGAGCCACAAGACCCAAACATTTCCACCCATCCCCTCGATCATCTTAATCACTTACTGTATAAAAATATTTTAAAAAAAGCGACTTCAATATCTGGTCTACATCAGTTCCATTTCACCAAAATACACTTTCTGAATGCAAATGCTTGATTTATTGACAAAAACATCATAGTCACTATTAATAAACACACACTTTCACAGAAAATCGATGTCTGAGTAGTAGCTTCACCGCTTCTATGCTTCGTTCGGTGAGTGAGAGAGCCGGAGCCCCCCTGAAAGGCCGGTAAAGCTTTTGTTACACCCCTGGTGTTGCAGTTGTCCATGGGCAGCGGTGATCACTTACCATCAGGTGACCCGGTGATCAAGTGATATTTGAAAAGTTCCCTCGAGTTCTCGAGGATTCCATCATCAGATCTTCACTTGGTGACAAATGGACTAACATACCCTTTCAAATAAAACAAGATTTTTTTGAATCAGATAAAAATGAAGAAGATGTTGAGGAAGACACATTAAAAAGTTCGAATTGAAAGCTTATCCTTTTGCAAAGTTTCTTAAAAATATTCCAAACAATGTAAATGTAGTTCATACCAGATAATCTTGTTACAAAGGGCGTGTTAAAAAGTATCAATGGAACAACTAGTAAGTCGAGTCAAGTGCTGCTGAATAAAAGATCAGGATCGGAGCTCAAAGACTCTGGATTTCATTACGCGGATGTCATCTCATTAACTGTTTATAACGAATGTATAGAGAAACTTGCTACTTAAAGTAGCGACGTTGTGTTTTTTTTTTGAGAATAATTATTATACGGCCCTAGATACAAGTTTTTTAGAGCCTATCCATTGACAGAATATATAGACTAGTTATCTCAAACATAGGCCTCTGTTCTTTTTTTGAATAATAAAGATGGCGGCGTGAATTTTGAATGTAAATTGACTTAAAAAAAGACGTGAATTTGAATGAAATCTCGAATGTTTATTTGTCGATGTTAAGTTATTTCTTTACAATTTGCCGTGTTTTTTATATTATTCTCAAAAGTATTTTAACACACTGCATTTGAAATTGTTTACCAAGTATGTATGGTTCTCGCTTATAAACTGTCGAACGAAAGTACTAGGCGTCTATGAGCTAGCAAGCGACTAAATGAAGTTTATGGAGATAGCTACAATGGAACGGGAGAGAACAGTGATTCCAGGCCTGTGTCACTCCCCGTTTAGGTATCGAAAATGTACCTACAATATTACTATGCGCGCAGGCGGTATCTAGGTATCTATCCGAAAAGATGCTGAGTTCTAAGGCTAGCGAAATGGTTTAATTTAGCTCACGTCAGAGACGTGAGCTAAATTAAACCATTTCGCTAGCCACGTTGAGTAGATATTTCTTTGAATTTCTTTGCTGAGTGAGACTTCTGTACGTTAATATTATTTATTCTGTGGTGATATGTGGCGTCTTCTTTAGTTTCGTTGCCCCTTTATTCCTAACAAGTTACAAAGGTGATGTAGTATAGGCCTTTGATTGCTGTAAGAGAGCTTCGGGCGACAAATCTACACAAGTCCACTGGTTTTCATATAGCCGATTGAGTGGCGGACGAAGCCCACAGTCCGCTAAACAAATATTACTACAACGTCCACTTAAATTAGGTATTTCACATTTTCTTCCATACACAAGCGTGGGTATCGACACTCCATTATGAACAAACACCAGATAGGTGCTTTCTTGGATACCTTCGTGCTGTTCATTAAGAAATGCAATGCTCTATTCACTTGATTTCCCGCAGTTACCCTTCTTTCTACTATCGCCCTCATGCTTGCCATCTCTTGTCATGACCCTCTCCCTCCTACCAGAGTCATATATTAGCCAGAGCAGCCAGAGGATTTGGCCTACACTCTCCACGCTAGCCAGACGGGTTGGAGAGGTCTCATTGATGTTTGTTTAGCTTGTGTTTCTTATGTCGCTTTCTACGACATCCACAGGAAGACTTGGAGTGATCCTATTCTACTCTGCCGGGAACCACACGGATAATATTTTGTAAATTGTTAAAAATAAGTAGGCACTTTAAGTAGATATTTCCAACAAAAGAAGCCCGTGTCTAAAGTTCTCAATATTCTGGATGAATTATTTAACAAGAAAGTCTACAATGTAGACCGTGTTCAGCTTTATTAGTGTTCAGCTCCGTAATAAAAATGCAGCACTTTCGGATTTACAGCACTAGACCTGACTTGACTAACGTATTTACTTACTAAATCTTTGCTCCCACTCTTTATTATCTCTGGCTGTTTTAAAGCAAAAATATGCTAAAGGAAGGTTAAAAAACCGGTCAAGTGCAATTCAGACTCGTACATGAAGGGTTCCGTACCTCCGTACAATTTTTAAGCACGCCTTAAATTTTTTTTGTTTTAAAACGCTGAAAAAGTGAAATTTGAAATGAGAAATGCTAAAAAAAACATATAACATCGCTTCGCCAAGCGCATTCCCAGTTGCGGCTAACCTAGGCCACAGAAGACAGTTAGTGCCTAGGCATAGGTCAGTACTGCTGTTGTAACACGCAGTCGGGTTTTTTGTTTTTTTAATAATTACTTGTTGAAACATATAATGACTAGAGTTAGTCCTGAACTTTGCTGTGTTTTTATTTCAAAGTGAGTATTTTAAGATCGCTCTAAGTACTATCAGGGTCATACGCGTAGTATTTTATCAGTTAAATTAATCTTTTCTACCTTATTTGCAGACGGTGGCCCTGGACGACGAGGATCGCGTTGTGGTAGCAGTTCTGGCAGCGAGGGTGTCAGACGGAACGCGCTGTAGACCAGGCAGCTTGGACATGTGCATTGATGGGCGGTGCCAGGTCAGTTCTTATACCTTTTTTATACAAACCACACTGTCATATAAGACACTGACGTATTTTTCCACTTAGAGGTCGAAAAGACCTCCATGTACTTTCTGCCGTTAGTAGCAGTTTAAGCAGCGAAAGTAGCAAACGTTGTAGGCCGGACAACTTGGACATGTGCATTGTGCATTGATGGACGGTGCCAGGTCAGTTTTTATACCTTTTTCATACAGTTGTACAAACGTCACTGTCATATTTAAGACTCATGTATATTTACGTAAGCTAGTTAGTTTTCCACTTTGAGGTCGAAAAGTCCTTAATTTACTTTCTCGGGTTGTAGCAGTTCTAAAAGCTTGGACATGTGCATTGATGATCGGCGCCAGGTCAGTTCTTATACCTTTTTCATACAATTGTAAAACTCACTGTCATATCTAAGAATGTATATTTACGTATAATGTTAAATAGTTTGAGGTCCAAAAGACCTCATTTCTATTTTCGTTACATATTTGGTCGATACATATAACGAGGATCGCATGGTAGTAGCATTTCTAGACAACCTGTAACACTGTATTTTGGCAAATAAATGATTATTGATTATTATTATAGAAAATTAATTACTTGTGTACGTAAATACATATACAGTAAATAATTTTCGACTTTGAGGTCGAAAATACCTCAAATTATAATAACTTCGCTACTCACCTAGTTGTTTTCGTTAAACATCTCTCAGTACATCCGTTGCCTAGAAGAGATTGCAGTTGCGATAAGGCTGCCTTTTATCATCAGTTTTCTATAATCTGTATCACTATGTTTTGATGCAATAAAAATTTTAACTAACTAACTACTCCATCCAATCATCTGATTTTCGGAGAGTCTTCTACCTTTGGGATTACCGTATACTTGTGGTTAGTTCATAGTCAATAAAATATTGTAATAATCTCGTTACACGCCCCCAGTGTGAACTAGTTCACCCGTGCCGTGAATATTTAATGGTCTCACGTGATGGTGTCGTAAGTCATAAGCGAAGCGCTATATAAAGAGAGAGAAAATAATATTAACGAGAAGGGGATGGCGCGATAACCTCGATGCTCTCTAGCGTGGGTGATCGGCTAAGGCATAGCCTTCGCTGATCACCCACGCTATCTACTAGCTCCCATAAGGCTATCTACTGATAGACACACATAGAAGTAAATAGGAGAGACTTTTGCCCACCAGTGAGACGAAACAGGATAGGTAAAAAAAAATTATTTAAATATTTTATACAGTTCATCAATATGAACAACACTCTCAATAAGTTCAACTCGCAAAAAATATCTGTATCGAAAATAATAATAAATTAAAACAGTACATAGTCAATTATTATGGCAGGTGCCGTTATTATTATAACAATAGCAAACATAAGTCCATCCCAACAACTTTATTTCATAACCCATAAACCTTTTCTTTTTCTTGCAATCAATCCTTCTCCTGCCGAAACTTATTCAAGGGTTTGTGTTTTTGACGGGAGCGCCACATTACATCAACTTCTCCAAAGGACCTCTACGTGTTGGATCTGTATCCCCACGCAAGCGTCTCAAAGGACTGGGGTGAAAAGACCCGTGATTCACAAATAAATTAAATGCAAAAAGGGGAAAGCTATTAAGGAATTCTTGAAATACAAAAAAGAAAAAAAAGCGTATTTCGGACAAGAAAAATATTCCGTAATACGATAAAGGAAAAATCGTGGCAGTTTTTTCCACAATTTTAGCGTACGACACAATATTTCCCTTAAACAATAAACAACATTCTTTGGTTCCAAGAACCGAGGATGAATTGATGTGGATGGTGAAAAATGTGAAAATGTTACTCGCTATCTCTTACAACTTGGACCACATCCGAAGTGCAGCATCACAGTGCAGTAATGCAGTTACTTATGCTTGCGGACGAGAGCGCGCATAAACAAGACTTTACATACCACGGGAATGATACACTCTTTTCAATGTTAGCCTGTGAGTTTTCTACCAAAATACTTAGAATATACCAGTTGCTCCTCTTTTTGCGATTTGCGAGAATATGGGACAAAAAAAAAACTACGTAGCACGACGTACTACCAATACAAATACAAAATAAGTATTTGCATTGCGTAAATAGTCGTTTTGCTGTGTGGTTCCTAGCAAAGCAGCTGGTCCTGACCACTCCAAGTCTTTACGTGTATGTCGTAGGAAGCGACTTAGGAAATACAAGCTAAACAAAGCTTATAAACATCAATGAGACTTCTCCAACCCGTCTGGCCAGCGTGGAGAGTGTAGGCCAAATCCTCTGACTACTCTGGCTAAGTATGGCTCTGGTAGTACAGAGAGGGTCGTGCTCCTGCAGTGGACACTAAAAAAGATCTGATGATGATGATTAAATAGTATTTTACTCATTGAACAATCGAAATATAATTAAATGTTTAACAAAAAAAACAACCGACTTTAATTTTTTTTAGGAGTTTCTTCAATATCTCCAAAGTTCTTCATCATATCTTCACTAAATTAAAATGAGACTAACTTGGTAGTAAAGGCTTTCAAATAAAAAAAGAATTATCAAAATCGGTTCACAATTGGCGAAGATATCGCGTAACAAACATACATAAAAATAAAAATCATACAGTCGAATTGATAACCTCCTTCTTTTTTCAAGTCGGTTGAAAATATGGCATGTCTCACGTTCAAGAAAATAGTCTTTACGTAAAAAAAAATATAAGAGTAGAAGTTTTCCATACTGATGGTCAAAAATCTGATAGGCACACTATATCCTCTTTCAAGTTCATATTTTGACTGTGAAAAAGAATAATATGCTAATAGATGTATGCAATTTCTTCAAAATAATTAATAATGTCGAAATTTAACATGGCGTTTCAAAATAAAAGCTACGTTTGTATGGAAAAGTCTAGGGTAAGGGGACTATAGGGGTAATATACATTAAAATTACATACCTACATATAATATCAGAATAAATATCTACTTACATATAAATAGCTTATGAAGAGAAAAACTGAATGATAATGACTTTGTGAAGAAATGAGTTCAAAAGGAGGGCGCGAAGGTTTCTTTTAAAAGAAAATTTGGCAGAAATTATCAAACCCAATAAAATATCATCCAGCAAGAAATTCCCAAAACGGCCCTTACCTTTCATAACTTCAAATTTCGAATACCCGCAAAAATATTCATTCGGCCCGGAAGTCACGAAATCAAAGGGAAAAATCCATAAGTTTATTTAAACAAGAAGGGACGGATTTGAATATAGACAAATCGAATCATGGCTGTATTTATTTTAGCATTGACACGGGTCCAAGTCCGGCCCTGGGTCGGGGCGCTATCACACCGAAGAGATGTTTTGTTCGACAAATGAATCTTTTTAGTTGAAATAAAAATAAATAATAATAAAAGTGGCCTTGTGGTTCCCGGCAGGACCAGGACCACTCCAAGTCTTCCTGTGGATGTTGTAGAAGGTGACTTAGGAAACACAAGCTAAACAAAGCTTATAAACATCAATTAGACCTTTCCAACCCGTCTGACCAGCGTGGAGAGTGTAGGCCAAATCCTCTGACTGCTCTACAGAGAGGGTCGTGCTGCAGTGGAGACTAAAAAAGACCTGATGATGATTCTTAGTTTAATTTAAATTATGACAACAGTGTATTCTCAGTGACTGCCTCCGTAGTCCAGTGGTCGAGGTGTTTGCCTGTTTCCTGGTGACAATAAGACCAATTTGCAAATAAAAAAAATATTTTCTAAATCGAATAAAAAAGAGAAGTTCTTGAAGAACGAATTCGAATTGCCAGAAATGCCAAAGTAGCCAGAGGATATGGCGTACACTCTCCACGCTGGCCAGTCGGGTTAAAGAGAGGTCATTGATGTTTATAAGCTTTGTTTAGCTTATGTTTCCTAAGTCGCCTTCTACGACATCCACGAGAAGATTTCGAGTGGTCCTATTCTACTCTGCCGGGAACCACAAGGCACGAGCTAAGAATGATGTCACGTAATCTATTCAGCCATTTTGGTGTAAAAGCGGAACACACATCCATACAAACTTTTACAAACACAGTAGCATAAGCTAATAAAATAGTAAAAAGCGGCCAAGTGCGAGTCGGACTCGCTCATTAAGGGTTCCGTAGCAGCAAGTAACATAATATAAAAGTTCTAAATTTAAATTGCGGTTTACGATTTATGACATATTAAAAAAAAAATACTTGCTAGATCTCGTTTAAACCAATTTTCGGTGGAAGTTTGCATGGTAATGTACATCATATATTTTTTTTTAGTTTTATCATTTTCTTATTTTAGAAGTTACAGGTGTGTTCCACACACACATTTTACCACTTTGGAAGTGTCTTTCTTGCAAACTATTCAGTTTAGAAAAAAATGATATTAGAAACTCCAATATTATTTTTGAAGACCTATCCATAGATATTCCATACGTATTTGATAAAAAAAAATGAGTTTCAATTCTAAAGATGGCGAACCCCAATTTTTTTTTTCTATTTTTTTTGTGAAAATCTTAATGCGGTTCACAGAATACATCTACTTACCAAATTTCAACAGTATAGTTCTTATAGGAAAAAAGTGGCTGTGACATACGGCAGACAGACAGACATGACAAATCCATAAGGGTTCCGTTTATTGCCATTTGGCTACGGAACCCTAAAAATCGGATCCGATGTCAACAAATAAATCAGTTTGCAAATAACATCGACTTTCAGAGTTGTTTGTTCGCGTCAAAATATTCTCTTTTCAGGACACAGCCGCAGACAACTTTGTTGGTAAACATATTTAGTGAATATTCTCTTTACTTTAAGGTGAATATAGAAGCAAATGGCCTTGAAGTGTGAAATAAATTGTTAACTTGTAAATATGGTGATAATTTCCATATTGCTAATCGTCAGGCACTAGATAGCCCTTGAAATTATTTTATGAACTGCCGTTGAAACTATTATTGGTGATCCGTCTAGCTTTAAAACTTGCCGTGGCCACTTTTGGCGGAGGCAAGTTTCAAAGCTAGACGGACTAGTGTAACTACTTTCAACGGTGGTTCATAAAATAATTTAAAAGGGCTATCTAGTGCCTGACGATTAGCAATATGGAAATTATCTCCATATTTACGAGTTAACAATTTATTTCAAATAAGGGCGCTACTTCAAGGCCATTTGCTTCTATATTCACCTTAAGCTAAAGATACTATAAACAACTCTAAAAAAACCGCTAGTGGTCAATAGGTGTTTGCTTTGTGATCAGGTCGTGGGTTAAATTCCACTGGCAAACATACTTTGTGAAAAGCTGTTTCCAGTCAGGTTAGGATATGCCTGCAGGCTTGAATCACTTGATTATCCGAAAAGAAAGATGATTCCGTGCTTCGGAAGCCACGTAAAGCTGCAGGTCTCGACTAGCATTTTTTAAACCTATTCTAAGATTTTTTCTGATCAACCCACAGTTGAGGAGTTCAGACGGCATTGGCTCTGAGTAAAAACAAGTAACCTCGTCATCATCTAGGTTAGGTAGCGGACGGCGCTGAAGCGTTACCGCTGAGGATGCAACCGGAAATATGATGATAATGATGACGTCTACGTTAATATATGAAGTATAGCTGCTGCCCGCGACTTCGTCCGCTTGGAATTTAGTTTATAAATACCGTCATTTTGGTATTTTCAAAAACGATCACACACATTAATTACTCTCTGTGCGGTTGAAGTCGATCGAAATTTTAAACTATAAACTACATGTACATTTAAACATTCCTGATTGCCAATCCGTTAGTAAGATATAGATGACATAAAGTCAAATCAGACACCTTTATCTAAACGTCAAAACAAAAATTTTCTATGGGATTTGTATGAAAAGCAAAACCGTGACGTCATAGTTTTTTCGAGTCAAATAACGCTTTTTTTATCACTTTTTCTGCAGTAATAAATCTAAAATCACGTTAAAAATGGATGTGATCAATGACAAGTGACACAAAGTTTTTTAGGCATTAAAGATGCAGTACTTAAAGTACTCACATTAAATAATGAAATAAGGAATGGTGAAAAGATTCCACGTGAGCGGGACTTGAACTCGCTACCTTGGCCTAATAAAAATAAAAATAAATAAACCAAGGTCGCAGGTTCAAGTCCTGCTCACGTGGAATTTTTTCATCATTTCTTACACTATTTTGTGACGTTTTATTCTCTTAACAGTACCAATTAATTTATTTTTGAAGTAGACATCTTCACAAGTTGGAAAATATTGGCCCCGCCTTAAATTCGTCACCTCCAGTGTATTGTAAAATGTCATCAGCACACAAAACATTAGATCTCAAATAGTTTATTAAAGGAAACAGAATTAATAAGAGTATTTCATACAGAACGGAATCTCCTAAGGTCCCGCGCAATATGCGTCCCCGTTCCCCGTCCCCGCACCTCTCCCCCGTTCTTGCCTTGTCGAGGGACGAGAGCGGGCGAACACACACGCATTGACGTGTGCATGGATGTATAGTTTCGATTGTAGTAGTGTATCAATGAATGATACATAACCAATCTATGAAATGCCATACTGTGTCACTCCCCGTTTAGGTATCGAAAATATACCTAGATTATTACTATGCGCGCAGGCGGCCCCTCCGGGTGGTAAATTCAGTTATACGAATCGTTTGTCCAGCGTAATAAGAATGAAATTGGCTTGCAATGGATGTTTAGGTATCTAAACGAAAAGGTGCTGAGTTCTGACGTGAGCTAAATTAAACCAAAATTCAAAATTCAAAAATATCTTTATTATCATAGGATATTTATAATATCTCTTAATAATAGTCACTTTGTTTTGTTTTGCACAAATGTTGACGTCAAATCGTTACTTAAAGCTAAGTTTACGCCGCTTCCTAGGCGCAAGTGCAGAAGAAGCGGCAACAAACTGCACTGCACGTTTTCTCCAAAGACGTCAACTAACAAACTAAAAACTTAAAATTAGTTATATAGATGGACAGAGATTACATTGTTTATTATGTCATAATTAAATTGAATTATAAGAATTACGAAATTTAAAATAATGTTAATTTGTAAATTTAGTATGTACCAATGTACCTAAATTATGACATGTCTAAGTATACAAACCTTTAAGAGGGACCCGCGCCAAGCTCAAGCCAGACCTTTTTGTCTTTAAGATAGTCATCGGTCCTATAATAAACCATATCGCAAGCCACATTGAGTAGATATTTCTTCGAATTTCTTTGCTGAGTGAGACTTCTGTACGTTAGTATTAGTATTTATTCTGTGGTTAAAATGAAAATAACTGAACATTTGCTTTAAATAGAATCAGTATTAGCGAGCATTAATTTGAAGTCTTTTCAAATGACTCTTGAAAGGATTTTGCGTTGCGATACATACAGTCACAGCGGTTGCCTGTTAAGGATTGCTCACTTTTTTGCGGAGCTGATCGTTAAAGGATGCGTCTAACAACCCGTTACCTCATCATCATCATCATCATCAGGTCTTTTTTTGTCTCTACTGCAGGAACATGACCCCTTTCCGTCAAAGCCATGTATTAGCCAGAGCAGTCAGAGGATTTGTGACAGAGAGACATGACAGTATGTGTTAAATGGATTGGAAAAAAAGAGTAACGTGGGAGGGGGACTGGATCGTTTCAATCAGATGATCAAGTCGAAATTTTGCGTGACTTAATGTTTGGACGGACCTTTCCCAGCAGACAGCTAAGACGCTTCTACCTTATTTGTCACGCGACCTTGGTTTTTTTGTTTATATCTCATTTGTCAATATGCCGTGAATATTGTAGAAGTACTGAAGGAACAGATGAACATAGATACCGTAAATACTTCTTACATACTTATTCACTTACACATTTACATACTTATTCACTTACACATTTACATACTAATACACTTACACACCTCCACACTAACACATGTACACACTTACACATGTACACACTTAAACACGCACACACTTCCACACTTACACATACATACATACTATTACGCCTGTTTCCCACAGGAGTAGGCAGAGACTATGGACCTCCACTTGCTACGATCTTGACAGACCTCTTTCGCTTCATCTACACTCATCAACCTCTTCATAAATGCCCTTCGGTTACGTGTACTTCTTACCTCTCCCTTTTTCAGAACGTCTGCAATCTGATCGCAGAACGTTAGCCGAGGTCGACCCTGTCCCGCTCTTCCTTTCACACTTACCTTATAAATATTTTTTATTAATCTATTTTCATCCATCCTTTCTAAATGCCCAAACCATCTTAACATCCCTTGTTCTACTTTTGTCACTACGTCCTCTTTCACTTCACACCGATCCTTTATAACATCATTTGTTATTCGGTCTTTCAAAGTAACACCACACATACTCCTCAGCGCTCGCATTTCAACTGCATTTATTCTGCTTTCATGCTTTCTCTGCCATATCCAACTCTCACTACCGTACATTAAAGTAGGTATTAGTACACCTTTATGAACAGCAAGACGTGCCTTCCTGCACTTACACATGTACACACTTAAACACTTACACACTTTCACACTTACACATGTACACACTTAAACACTTACACACTTCCACACTTACACATGTACACACTTAAACACTTACACACTTTCACACTTACACATGTACACACTTAAACACTTACACACTTTCACACTTACACATGTACACACTTAAACACTTACACACTTTCACACTTACACATGTACACACTTAAACACTTTCACACTTACACATGTACACACTTAAACACTTACACACTTCCACACTTACACATGTACACACTTAAACACTTACACAGTTCCACATTTACACATGTACACACTTAAACACTTACACACTTTTACACTTACCAATACAAGACACAATAACAGACTTACACACTTGCATACTTACATAGAAATACATAAAAGGGAGGCTGTTTACTATGCAAACATCACGAACCATAAGTCCAATTAAAAAGTTAGTGTTGTAACATGCAGGAATCAGGACGCGATGCAATATTAAAAGTTGGCTGCATTTACGTAACTAGTTGCAGGCACTGTTTTCGCGGAACTCTGTTGTTGTTGGGTAAAAATGGAACAAAGAAGGGGAAAATTGAAATAAAAGTTACCGATTAGTAGTAGTTAGAGATTTTTTTTATATAATAACTCTTTCTTTATGTTATCTCATTTCATCTTTCACATTATTTCTTTATCCCTAACAAGTCTGTTGTCAAATTAATTCTGATTCACGTTCTCTATCTATTGGTCTACCACCGTTTCAGGTGTGTTTGGATTTTGCAACCTTGAATCTACCTCGTAATTATGACATTACCAAATTCTGTCAAACGGAATTATTTTTATTCTATTACCTTATGTAGTAAGGTATTATTTATTTAAATAGCACTACCATTTTCGGAACAATATCGAATCGAAATAAAAAATGGGAACTAATTTTTTGAGCTGTTATTTAAATATTCGAGATGTTATTATGATCAGTTGGAAAATATATTGAGCAGTTATTTAATTTAATGGCAGTTGATTAATTATTGCGACTGTAAAACATGAACTGTAATCAAAAATCAATTAGTCGGTTATTTTATCATATTACTAGTTCTATTCATTTTACTAGATTAGGGAAAACCTATAGGTTAGGTTAGGTTAAAACTGCGACCAACACACGCTAGGTCGGTTTTATCCATTTTACTAGGTTAGGGAAAACCTATAGAACCGCTCGTTATTTTTTTTTTTCGCCCATTTCATTATTTTCCTGCTTAATTATATATTCACTGATACAGTTAATTTTTTTTTTATTACTCATTTTTGTTTACTTTACTGCTTAGTTTTAACTGCTGAACTAGTTATTAAACATGCCATTTATAATTTTTAACTTACTAAAACTGCTATTTACAACTGCCTCTTTAAATCAGTGCCATTAAAAATTAAGATGACATGCATGTGAGGCGCTAAACTAAACAGTGGGTGGAGAGATGTTAAAGAAGAAGAAGATTACTTTTCACAATGAATTACGCATGCTTCAAATAAGTAAGTAATATGTGATGAGGATATTCGTAAGGGGATTTGAAGTCACAGTGGCATAGATAGTGCAGTCATAATACAGACGTGAGGGACGTGAGTTCGGATCTCACTCGTAGCAGGCCTGTGTCACTCCCCGTTTAGGTATCGAAAATGTACCTACATTATTACTATGCGCGTAGACGGCCCGTCCGGGTGGTAAATTCAGTTATACGAATCGTTTGTCCAGAGTAATAAGGATGAAATTGGCTTGCAATGGATGTCTAGGTATCTAAACGAAAAGGTGCTGAGTTCTGACGTGAGCTAAATTAAACCATATCGCTAGCCATATTGAGTAGTTATTTCTTTGAATTTCTTTGCTGAGTGAGACTTCTGTACGTTAGTATTATTTATTCCGTGCTCGAAGCGAAAATTTTTCATCACATATATTTAATTTAGATAGTGTATACGCATAATATGCAAAGAAGTTCTAACATAACATCCTGGCCTTATTTTCCTAACATATTACAATAAAAAGTTTTAATTGGACGTATTTAACGTTAGCAGAATTTCTTACCTGGTAATATTAAATGCAGCCGTCAGTTTAGAATAGTTGCAGTTCTAGAAATTAATTGAATGTTGTCTTCAAAGAGATTTATTTGCGTAAATTACTCGGAATTTAATTACTAAATTATTGTTTCTGAATTGCTTGCTTCTAATTAATTATCCTAATAATTATCTGCAATAAATGCTATTAATACTCACAATAAATAAAATAAAAAACTTTTCTAGTGAATTTCTTGGGACACGAATTATACCTGTTGGTAAGACTGACCTATTGGGTAATAATGACTACGAGTAGTTAGGATATTGCAGGCTTGAGCCACCTTGCTTGAGGCTTGAGAAAAGAAAGATGATTCCGTGCTTCGGAAGGCACGTAAAGTTGTGGGTCCTGAGCGCCATCTAGCGTTTGTTTAAACCTATTCTAGGTTGGTTCTGGTGTACTCTTTGAGTTGCGGAGGTCAGACGGCAGTCGCTCTGTGTAAATAAATCAATAAAATAAATAAATATATAAGGGCAAATCACACTGATTGAGCTAGCCCCAAAGTAAGTTTTTAAACTTGTGTTATGGGATACTAACTCAACGATACTATAACAATTTCAAAAAGGCCATTTTCCAACTTGCACTGGCTGGGGATCAAACCCAGAACCTCCGGATTAGCGGACTAGCGTGTAACCATTACACCAAGGAGGTCGTCAAAAACCAGTAACCTCGTCAAATCACCTAGGAGACAGCGGACCACGGGCTCTGAAGCAACTGCTGAGGATTCAACCGGGAATACGCTTGAATGATGATGAGGATGGTTAAACTAACATAGTATGTCTATTGGAACACATTCGAAAGTTAAATTTTATGATTTGTGTCTTTATTAGCCACAAGCTGTGCCCGCGACTTCGTTCGCGTGGTTGTCGGAACGTAATGTTATATAGCCTAAAGCCTTCCTCTATAAATGGACTACCCAACAAAAAAAGAATTTTTCAAATCGGACCATTAGTTCCTGAGATTAGCGCGTTTAAACAAACAAACAAACTCTTCCGATTTATAATATTAGTATAGATAAAAGCGATTACACACTACGCGCCGTTGCGGCAGCGATTTTCGCTACCGGCGGCGGCATCATAAATTGTAGAGGTCAGAACAAATACATATAATGTCCATGTGCACGACGCCGCAGCAGCAAGAATCACTGCCGCGGAGCCGTAATGCGTAAACGCGCTAATAAATATAATTTTAACGAGGCCCTTATAAAATATTTCTAAAATTTTGCAAATCCTTTGTACCTGTGTGTCAGACCGCAAAATATCTCAACACTGATTTTATAAATTAACGATTCCGCCGCAATTTCGACTGAGTATCGAATCGAGCACTCCTTTATCGGTAAACAAATGAAATTCGCGAATGAATAGATGTAATTTATTATCCTTCAAGCAGCACTTATAAACATTTCCATTGCTAGCTAGACTAGAGCCCACGGGCAAGATTATTTTGGCGCCCATTCTCCTGAAAGTCAAATATACTCGTACAGGCTGACTTTTTATCCACCGGCAGAATTTTTGGAGCAAGTACGAATTTTTTTTATTGATTTCTAATAACTTTTTTCATAGAAAGTAGTTCAGCATCATGATAGATAGATAGATAGATAAAATCTTTATTCACTAAAAGGCCACAGTGAACAGTCTCATGGACTGAACTTTCTTCAAACATTTTCAGGTAGATAAAAGTTACTGTATTTAGCCGTATTTTTGCACCCTTTGCCGTGGAGACCTTAGGCCCTTGAGATGTAGAGGCGCGTCTACTGTACAAAGAAACTCTGCAAAAGAAAGCCTGATCGACGTTTCTGGGGACCTCCTAAGAGCAGGTGCGCATTTTGGCCAAAGATTAAGTCTGGCCATTTAACGTGGCAATGCCACCAGTCTCTTAGGCACCCTAAGATAAGGGCAGGCCCTGCGTAAACGTAGTGATCTGGTGTCAATTGTTTAATTTTAAATAATGTTTTACTTTTATTTAGGTAGTTACAATTTTAGTCTATGGTAATTAATTAATTTGTAGGTTTAAGTTTAATTTATTTATGTCTTGTCATGTAATAATTGTTAATAACCATTATTAAATAAATCATTTAGCCTTTAGTTTCATACTCTCTTAACAAGAAAATATTTAAAAATATTTTCTAAGGTGACCTAACGCCCCTTCATGTTTCGCTCCCTGGGCAATCAACCGTCGCCCTTACGCCTCTACTCCTTTTAAATAGACCCTTAGACCGATTACACAAAGAACCTTTCGCCTAATTACTACAATTCAATAGCGTGGTTATAATTTATATTGGAGAATAAAGTATAAAATGATTTTGTATATGTTTGTGAAGTTGTTTCAATAATTTACAGAATTATGTTTTTCGTGTGTATGAGGGACACAGGGACGATGCCCAGGGTTGCTTAACTGCGAACAGCGAATGCGTAGCAATGCATACTCCCACTGAGCCAGCGAACTCCTCAATTACAAGTGTAACGATACTAAGCATAACATGGAAAGCACTCCACCGACAAGAGCCAACTCTTAAATATAACAAGAAGAACGATGCTGCATGCCTACTGAATGCTGCATGTTGGTTTTCACCTTATTTCTCCATCTCATCCTGTCGACCTATAACTACATTTCATTTGCCGTGTGGTTCTCGGCAGAGTAGAATAGGATCACTCCAAGTCTTCCCGTAGATGTCGTAGAAGGCGACTTAGAAAGTTATAATGTATAATAAAAGTTTTATTTACCAATTTTCTGTCATATTAAGGTACGTAGTTTCGTAATAAAAACCAACGATATCAGTCGACAAATAAATATCAATTTTTTTTTTTTTTTACAAAAAGGAGGTAAGTCTTGTTCTTACGGTTTTGTGTTCTATGAGTGATTCTGATTCCAAAATTTCAATATAGCTTCTCTTCGTCTAAACGCGTTCCCGGTTGCATCCACAGCTGTGCTGCTTCGGAGCCCGGGGGTCTTTCTCCAAATATAGTATGCATGTCAATGGTCACCCAAGGATGCCAAAGACCTTGCCTATAGTTTTACGACCGGCCGCCTGTCTGACGTCAACCCTCCTTGGGAATGCTATTGTACGAGAACGAGATGTTTGTGCTTAGTCCTTTATACGCCTCTTACGACATCCACAGGCAGAGATGGAGTGGTCCTATTCTAACCCGGAACCACATGGGACCCGGATCCACACCACACACACCACATCGAACCACAAAATTTTAATATAGCTAAGGGTTACAAAATCAATCTGTATATTATACCTATACTTATTACCGGTAGACGGAAACCGAAAGTTTTGCAACACAAAAATAGCAAGTACTCGTACCCACTTACCTATTCTTTTATATTTTATGAACTAAAAGTAAACAGAACTAAAGAAACTCAACAAATAATTTGAATAAAAAAGAAAATCAAAGAGCAGTGTTGAGAATCTTAAGGTGCTTGTATATTTTATTCCATTGCCCTCGAAGTTGGCAAACTCGAACAATTTGAATAAGTGAAAAGCGCGGTTCTTTGTAATTTTTCCCGGAGTTTCACAAGCTCTAATTATTCTTAGGAACTCGATGGTATGGAATCACGAAGCGATTCAATTTAAATCCTTAGCGCGAAACACACAAAACTGGCGGTTACTTACATACCTACTTTTGGCGCTTGGCTGTTTGACGTTAGGGTTGACGAATGCGAGATAACTGATAAATAAACGGCTTCTTGCCAATCATCACGCTTATTAGTGACCTTTGGGTCTTGCAGCTTTGCACTGTGTCTACTTAGAGCCGCAAAACCCAAAATGCTTTGCCCTCCTATACAAAATCCATTTGACTGAGCGCCGATTTGTATGGGAAGACAAATTCTTTTTGACAAAAAAAAATTAATGACAGTACAATAACTAATAGTTCGCCGCGAACTTGGAACCTCGCGATTATAGTTCCCTAAGTAACACCTAGATGGCGCTATCCACAGTTAGAATGCGCTATGGTTTCATTTGCTACATAATCGCTGACATATTTATTTATACATTTTTATTAATATTTCAAAAACTACAGAACCGATTTTGATGCCCAACGAACTTGAAAATTCTATTGATATTTCCTACATGCCTACCAAATTTCATCAAAACCGGACCATCGGTTCGACAGTTATCGCGGTACAAACATACATACATACTTACATACAATGCTTTTTCTCCCCTAACTCGATTTAGAGACCTCGCTCGCGTCGCTCGCTCGGTCACTTATTACCGTTGCTCCTATAATAAGTTATAAAATGATATGCTTTGACAGGAATGTATGCACATAATTATAAATAAATAAAGAAAAATAAATCGGACTTGGATATCGAATCCACAACACGTGTAACTAATATTTTCATAAATACATTACAAACTGACAAAACTTTAAGCTAGTCTTGTAACCCAATAAATACTTTAAACTACTTTGAGTCCTTCAGAGCTTCAAAGAGAAAAAGAGCCAGCCCTGGCTAACAAGACAAGCTTAAACAATTAGCATATTCAGAGTTCGCGAGACAGTGGCAAATTTCATTATAATTACAGACTTGGCGGAGACACTGCCGAGCACTGTTTATGTTTATGGGAATTTACCAATTTTATGTATTCATTTTCGGATTATAATGAAGTGTTTTTTTTGTGTGTGTAGTAAGTGAACAACATTTATTTGTAACTTTATTGTTCCACAATACAAATTGTTTTACAATTGGTGCTAAAAGCGTTCCCTCCTTGTCAACCATAGGGATAAACCAAAACATTGGTGTCAGGTATCATGTTGCCTAAAGGATTCTGCCAAATCTTGACGACTGCCTGCCTGCTAGTCAGGACCAACTAGAGCACGAAGGAGCTCTTGAAATTTTTATTCCACATATAGGCACCCATTCCAATGGGGGCCACGCCCAGTGTTACTTAACTTGCGAAGGCGTACTCCGAGCACTGAGCTAAAATAAAATTTGGCTTAGAGATAGCTTAGTAACTTGATTCTTGGTCCTGACTTCCACATAACCTCAGAGCCAAATATATATAAACTAGTAGTTCGCCGCGAAAATAGACCTTGCGAATTTTTTTATTAATATTTCAGAAACTACTGAACCGATTTTGATGCCCAACTAACTTGAAAATTCTATTGATATTTCCTACATGCCTACCAAATTTCATCAAAATCGGACCATCGGTTCGGCAGTTATCGCGGAACAAACATACATACATACAAACATACATACATACATACATACAAACAACGAGATCTATGTACTTATATTCATGTCGATGCATACAAACAATGTGTCCAGGCAGCCCGCGTCGCACACCGCGCCGCGTGTCCGCGGACGCGGCCTTAGTGTGAAGTGAAAAGCATGACGTAAGTTCGGTATAGTGTGTTGCTAGCAACAGCAAATTACACATTTTATAGCTATTTATACAAACTCTGTTTGAATTATTAATTACTAATAATCCAAATATAGTTAGTTTCAGGCGTGATTTCGCTTTAATTCGGTCTCGCAAGTAAGAGAATTAATTTCTAAATAAAGTATGTATTTTACGAGTATCAATGTGTTTCACTTAGGTACGAGTAGGCCGCGTCCACGGACACGCTGCGTGGTGTGCGACGCAGGCGGACCGCCGTAAAATTTCCGTAGTTTTTTTTGAGCGGCCGCCGCGTCTACAAACTATGGAAATTTTAAGGCGGTCTGCCAGGCAGCCCGCGTCGCACACCGCGCCGCGTGTCCGCGGACGCGGCCTTAGTGTGAACCTCGCCCGACACTACTATGTAATAAATATATTATATAATAATAGGCCGGCAATGTTTAAAATTTTGGCGTTGCTAAGATGCTACTCTACTTTTTAAATTCAAACTCCCATTTACACTATTAACATACTTTAAAACACACCACTATAAAACCCTAAAACATTTCCAGCTGAAGAAAATCTGAATTTTGTCAAGAAAACTTCACAGTAATATACATAGCAACTCGTTTTTTTATGTTTCATACTTCTCCTACTTTTCTTCCCGCGGAAATTCAATATCCCGGGAATATTTTATAAAAATTCCTACGTCAGTTCTGACAGCTAATTATACAACACAAGCTTTTTTTAAGGGTTTGCTTGGAGAAAACACTTGGATAATATAAATTTTAAAACACTACGTCACTGTTTATGAGTGTATTTGAAAAGAATGTACCAGCTGCTTCTTTTCTTGCTTTTTTCTGTAGTAATAGGCAATTTATATTTTGATTTTTTTAGGCTATGCCAAGTCAAATTTCTTGCGAATGCGAATCATGGAAATAAAATCCATCTTTCTTAAAAAAAAATATATATATATTTACTTAAAGTAGTAAAAATAAATTGCACAAAATTGGAAATTAAACATATTTTTATAATTCATAAATAAACATAACAAGATTGAAAAATAATTTTATCTTTTTTTTTATTTTACCAAAGAACCAAGCAATATTTTTCTTTCAATTTTTTTTTTATTAACCAATGATTTAAGATTTATGAAAGTCGGAAATTTCATGCGGTTATTTGGTTCGGTTAACAAACATAGAATACTCGTAAACCTTCCTTTTTAGGGTTCCGTAATCCACAAGGAACCCTTATAGTTTCGTCATGTCCGTCCGTCCTTCCGTCCGTCTGTCTGTCCGTCCAGGCTCGTATTCCGTCGCTACTGCACCGATTGTCACAAATTGGTGGAGAGATAGATATTGAAGTTCCAAAAGTTGTTTTTTAAAATAATGCAAAAAATTTTTTTTTTCAGCCCCCCATACAACGAAAATTGAATTTAAAAAATTTAATTGGACTAACCCCAACGTGTGGGGTATCGTTGAAAAGGTCTTTTAAAATGCAACAAAAACTGCTTTAAAACTATGTAGATCAAACCCCCCAGTCTTGAGAGAATCTAATACAAAATTAAAATTTGAGGTGTCCCCCCACCGTAACTTTTGAAATATTACTAAAATAATTCTGAAAAAAATGTGATATATACCTCAAAGTATGTACTTTCAATTAAAACTATAGCGGTCTCGGTATCATAGATAGTTATTTTTTAATGCATCATAAATCGTAAACCGCAATTTACCTTTAGAACTTTTATATTTTTTTTTTTTTTTTTTTTTTTATTAGAAATTTGAGTGCGTTTGATCTCTATCTAGCCTGATGGGAAGCTAAGATGAGGTCTAAGGTGTATCACGCAAACTCAAAAAATGCCTGTTCACTCTTGCCTTGAAAATCCCTAAATTATATGTATGGGGAAACATCGACGCAGGGAGGGAATTCCACACCTTAGCGGTTCGCACAATGAAGGAGGAGGCGAATCGAGAGGTACGATGAGGAGGAATATCGAGCACAAATGGGTGGAATCCCTGTCCACGTCGTGTTGTCCGATGGTGGAATGGTGCAGGGGGAATTAAATTATGTAATTCCTGCGCACACTCCCCGAAGTGCAACCTGTAGAAGACACACAGACTTGCTACCAGTCGGCGATGTTCGAGGCTGTGGAGCCGTCCTGCCGTAAGCAACTCATCACCAACGAGTCTTCTGGCACGTCTGTCGATAGCTTCCAGGGCTTCGAGCTGATAGCGGGCAGATCCATCCCATAGGTGGGAGCAATACTCCATACATGAGCGGACTTGAGCTGTGTAAAGGCTCAACAGTTATGTTACTTGCTGCTACGGAACCCTTCATGGGCGAGTCCGACTCGCACTTGGCCGCTTTTTTTATTATATTAACTAGGCTTAAGATGGATCGGTAACTTCATTCTTCGCTCGCTTACAAAGTTGCATACTATGATGGAGTTTTATAACTCTTACTTCACGAAGGGAAGTTTGTAGCGTTATATATGGACGGATTGCAATTTTAGTTTTTTATTCTTCGAAAAATTTATACCTACCTTACCAATCAGACTACTCAGTCCTCTCCGCCTTCACAAGACTTACCCGTGGACACCAGATTAGACTTCCTAGAACTACAGGAACACGAGTAATAGCTAAAACTATTTTGCTCCAAAGTCTACATAGCTAAGCCTAACAACAATGACGTAATTATGTATTTGTATCTAATATTCTGTATTGCATGTATTTATAACAAATAACTAAAAATAAAAAAAAATTACGAACCATTTCTCACACTGCGTTTCCATGAAAAATAATAATAAAGAAAGCTTCACAACACAGTCTTTTGGAAATTAACACTGAAATCCATTTTCATGAAAAGCGAAAAGACTCGCTTTTTCATTTCACGCTATTGCCTTTTATATCACAGAACAATTTTCCTGTGACAACTGTGGATTAAAAACATAAAGGCGTATAAAAACAACCGAAAAATAAAAATCCGTGGCGACAGCACCACGATTTCAAATTGTTTACACTTTGCAATCGTGTGGTTCCCGGCAGAGTAGAATAAGACCAGTCTTCGACTTAGGAAACACAAGCTAAACAAAGCTTATACTAAAACATCAGTGAGACCTCTCCAACCCGTCTGGCCAGCGTGGAGAGTGAAGGCCAAATCCTTTGACTGCTCTGGCTAATATATGGCTCTGGTAGTACAGAGAGTAGAAGTAGTACTTGTAGTACTAGCGCTTTGTAAAGTTTAAAGTACAATTTAAGTAACATGTGGCGTGGTCCGCACTTGGATGGGTGACCACGAGTAGCATGAAAATTTCTTGAGATTCTTTGTGGTTTGGCAGGCACGTTGAGTCATTGGTTCAGGCCGTAATCGATAAATGGCAGTCGTTAAGCTATGTCAGATTTCTTAACGCAGTTTGAAAATTTGACACCAGTGTTAGTGACTTACACGAAAAAACGCTGGAGGCAGGCCGCTTCTGATCGGTCGTTTTGGAAATCCTTGGAATACCTAAGTCCAGTAGGGGACTTCATGTGGCTGATATGATGATACACGAAAAAACAAGTGGTAATTATTTTTCTTAACCTGGTGTTGTATCCCACTTCTGAACAAATTCCTTTCCTTCTTCTTTCCACACGTCCTAATTTCGAGCTGTCTTCTGCCGTCCACTCATAAAGAGTCTATGTCATCCCGCCATTTCTTTCTTGGTCTACCTCTGTCTCTGTGATCTTTTGGTACCCATCGGGAGACTTTTGGAACCACCAGTCCGGTGTCTGGAAGACCATGCAAATTCGAGAAGAAATAGTTGGAAGAGTTTAAACGATTTGGCTATAGTTTTACGACCAGTCTGCCTGAGGTCAACCTTCTTTGTAAAAGTTACAACCAGCCACCGCCCGACGTCAACTTTTGCCGACTTGCAGCCCTGGGCTCTACCTGCTTAGAGCCGCATGACGACAAATGCTTTGCCTGCCATTTAGTGTAAGTACTTCTTACTTACTTACTTACTCCGCAGGCTCAGCGACCCGAAGTGGATCTTGGCTTTCGAGACGAGAGACAGCTCCCATCTCCCACACATCAGCCTGCACCGTATCGCTCCAGCGATATCTGGGTCGACTGACTGGTCTACGGCCTGATAACTTTCCCATATAGGCTGCCTTTTCAAGCTGAGCGCTTTAGTAACTCCGATTGTCTATCTATATTTAAGAGCTATGCTCTTGTCGGTGGAGTATGAATTCTCCTAAAGGTTGACTGGGAGAGAATGCTTTAGCATTAAGTCTACCTATTGTAGCTTTTGGCTCAATGAAATTAAATAAATAAAATAAATAAATTCTTTTGTATTTGTCTCTCTCGTCTGCCAGCTGTTTTACTTCGCTATACGACACGACGTTTACTTTCATTGAAGGAAAGATAAAAGGACCAGGAAGACCGAGGCATAACTACATAAAACAGATAATGGAGAAGGTGAACACCGATTGTAAGTCAATCCAAAACAGGCACTCGGTTTATCCACTCGACCAATCTGAAGTAGGCTTAAACCCTGAGCCACATAGTTTTAATTTTAAAAACGGGAGCAAACAGCGTACGTAGTAGACAAAGGAGCGGGTACGAATGCTGTAACTAGTGGTACAAGCTAAATGCGATGGCGGATTTTATTTTTTAACACTTGGCTAAATAAACACACAGAC
Source organism: Acrobasis repandana (assembly GCA_963576875.1). Taxonomy (NCBI): domain Eukaryota; kingdom Metazoa; phylum Arthropoda; class Insecta; order Lepidoptera; family Pyralidae; genus Acrobasis; species Acrobasis repandana. The sequence goes on from OY756237.1 coordinate 13,814,392, forward strand.
GCACCTACATACACACACACACAAAGAAACACCGTCACACGTACAACACACTCTTACAACTATACTTTTATTGCAGCTCTAAGCAGACAGAGCTCAGGGCCGTAAGACCTAAATGTCACTTTCAGCGTGATGGTGAGCGAGAAGAGAAAATTAATTAAAAATAGTGATGGATTGCTAGCCGTATCACCTTTGAACATGATTCGCGATGTAGCCCATTCCCTAAATATAAATAATATAAATAAATAAGGACAAATCACACTGATTGAGCTAGCCCAAACTATGGTTAAACTTGTATCATGGGATACTAACTACATATTTTATAATAAATACACAATATGAAAAACGCCATTTTTCAACCTGCCTTGGCTGGGGATCGAACCCAGAACCTTAGGAGTGCCAGACTGGCTTGTTAACCACTACGCCCATTGCACGATACGATCTACATGGAAAGAAAAGCCTATAGCTGCTAAGTTTAATCGTTTCTTCCACAACCAGTATTGAAGAACGATCATTATAACTGCCGTTATCGCTTTCTCCTTATACTTTGGACCACCTCCAAGCCTTATTATTTCGCGTCCCCATTCCCTGATGATGTCAGGTCGCATCCGGCATTGTGTCACGAGGTTTCAATACTCTTTTTGTTCAGAGAAAGACCTCGGTGGAGGGTTTTAGAAATCATCCGTTGTGAAAATTTTTGAAGATTACTGCGATTGTATTTAAGCACGATATCACACAGTTTCGCGGCCTTGAAACGGACGTAAAGTAAACCTCACTTTGAGTGACAATGACGAAGTGGGAATGAGTCAGAGTGGTTAATACCACTTAGTTGAGGATCTAAAAGACCTCGTGTTGAAAATAACCTATGCTATGACATCACAGATCTGAAAATAATTTACTTTTCTTAGTTTTTCGTCGACTTGCGACTTGTCACTAGGTATAAATATAGCGCTGGATAACAGAACTGGCTTAGCTTGAAAAACTGCTTATACAAGAAATATCTAAAATAGAATATAAGATACTTTTCCATATAAACACAATAAGGAGATTGCTGGGAGATAAAAATATTTTTTTAGTTTTTCGAAATTTCTATTTAAGCACGGTTTTATATCACGGACTGCGCATATCCTTCAAAGATCATTTTGGCTTGCTGAAAAACCCTGTAGAGACCGATAAAGTTTGTGACCACAAGGTACCCTTCCTCGTCCACATTTACCCTCAAACTCATTCAAAACTCAACTTAAAAAATCGACCGCACTCCAAACTCCGCGTCACGTACATCCGATATCTCGGAAACTTCGAAACTGTTCGAAAAATCGACAAATCTCGATTTTTCGAACTCGTGAAACATCACTAGCGCACTTTGCCCGGGTATTTTGCATAATTTCATATATTATTTAAGTGGCAACTTCGGTGGATCGTTTGCATAATCCCCGACGAGTGTGGTGAACGAATACTAATTTTAAGAAGTTTCGATGTTGGCTCGATTCTGTGGCCTCCTTTTTTGTTGGACAACTTTTGATTTGTTTTGAAGTCTCACCGTAATGTTAAAGTGATGTTAAGGTTTTTTTCCTTGACGTGACACCAGCCTTCTTAATAGACGGAGTTTTTAAAAGCAGCTTTAATAGTGTTCCCGAAGACTGTAAGGCTTTTAGCCCTAAATTTAAGCCATACATTATGGCCATAAATGCTTTTGTCCGTCTGTCTGTTCTCAACCGATTTTGACGAAAATTGGCACACAAGTTCTATTCATTTAAAGTTTTTAAGTCGATCGCCATTTTGTTTTGGGGGAGAAAAAGAAGAATCTTTGCTTTAGCGTTACTTATTGACGGATTTCAATCAAATTTGAGAGGTACACTTTGGACTTCATTCTACACAAAACCAAAAGCCAGGGGAAAGGGTCAGTTATTGCATGGTTTTAAGAGTTCGCGAGGTCTACTGTTCTCAAAGAACCAATAGTATTAGTGGGAATTAGGATTAAGCCACTCACAGTTACACAAATATACTGGCCATGTGGCTGCCGAACTATAATAGGAGCACTCCATCTTTTAATGTGAATGTCGTATGAGGTGACTACAGGAATAATCAGAAACACCTTCTGCTACAACTGAATTCTCAAGAAGGGTTGACGTCGAATCATTTTGCACAAATGCATTCCCCTTTATAGACCTAGACAACCCTTTCAAAAAGGGTTGACGTCAGGCAGGCGGCCGGTCGTAAAACTATATCCAAATCATTAAAACTGTTCCAGTTATTTCCTATCGATTTTGCATGGTCTTTTGCATCCTTCGGTGACCATTAACATGCATAAGTAAGTAAAACACATAAGTATAAAAAATATTCAAAAATATGTCCCTACGGTACCTACTCGTATAGGTACACGATATGCGGCTTTATAGCCAAGGCAATCTCTTACAGGCTAACTTTGGTTACAGGATTTTATATTTGGATAATAAAAGCGGAAAAGCGCACCCCAGGTAGCACAGTTGAGGATACAATCGAGAATGCGCTAATATGAAGAAGTACACTAATATACAAATCTTACCTTCGTAACGTCACAAGTTAAATCGTCAGAACCATTTAAAGATAAAGATAAAGTTGCCTAACAGACCGCTGCTTGCACCGGCCGCGGTAAGTTCTGACACCGCCAAGTATTATATGCGCCCACTAGCCAAGCCGCTACATTACTCAACGCCTTGCTTCCTCGGATGCCAAGAGACATTTTTTACGATAATTTTAAGAAATTTTTTGATAAATGTATTTGTTATTTGACTATTTAGTTAATATTAAGCTTTTACCTGACTCACTAAATAATAAAGCCTGTATTTTTAAAGAATAAATAATAAAGCCGAAATCATTCCCCCTATTGGTGTTATAAATTACCAGCGAAAAAGCGCACCCCGGGCTCCGAAAAAGCACAGCTGAGGAAACAATCGGTAACGCGCTAAGACAAAAAAGACTTGTACACAAAAGCTTATAAACATCAATCAGTAAGACCTCTGAGTGAGCTCGTAGCTCCTTACGTTTGGACTGTATTGTTTCTTTTCTCTTAGTTCTTGTACAAAATAAAATACTTATATTTTGTTTCTTAAGGACTGTATGCACAAATCCACGTGGTCGGATTTGGCTCTGAAATATGCAAAATTTTTCCGCTAGGGGGATAAAAATGTCAAGATGAAGTTACATAGAGTTAATAATGTGTAAACGGGACAATAGATGTAGGTAATCATAAATTTTAACGTAGAAGCTTACTTGTTTCTTTTCGTCAAGACTTCCAGTCCGCGATACTTATTAAAATTTTCAAATCAATCAAATCAAAGAATTATTTTGTTTGAATTATTATTTCTGAATTAAGGCCTTGGCAGACGTCATTATAATGTACTTAACACTTTAGTAGACAGGCTATCAGTAAAAAAAGGCTAAAGTCGAAAATACAGTAGTGTGCGTGAATGCAAGACGTTTATTTAAAAAGCGAGTTTAAATATATGTAAAATTCATATAGCACTTTCTAAAAAATCCAAGTTATAGTTATTCGAATCTTGCGTTAAATTTATTACTTTTTCAATTTATTAGTCGACCTCCGTGGCGATTCCTTAACACGCTAGTCCGTCACTCGGAGGTTCTGGGTTCGATTCCCAGCCAGGGCAAGTTGGTAAATGGCCTTTTCTAATTTGTCCTGGTTCTTGGGTGTTTATTTTATCCCATCAAAAACATAAATGTAAAAATGCCAAGTTCAAATTCCGACAAAACAATTGAAATTTAAATAGCTGCCAAGTTATGTAGGTAGAGAAAACTGAAATATATTCATAAGAATCTCAACATTTGACTTGGACAACATTAAGATTGAAAGCACGGTCACCCATCCTAACTGTGACCAAGCTAGAAGTTGCTTAACCTGTAAAAGCACGGTCATTCATCCATCAATTTTTGAATTTATTGTATGCAAAGTGGAGCGAAATATTTGCACAAGTGGTTTTGATTACTCGTATTTTGAAATTTGATAAAGCGCAAATGACAAAGAACCCTTAGAATAGAGAATCTTTTTAGTTTCACGCAGCTTTTTAGGGTTCCGTAGTTAACAAGAAAACCTTATAGTTTCGTCATGTCTGTCTGTCTATCTGTCCCCAGTTTTACTCATAGAATATTAGTACTCGAAAGCTGTAATTGGGCATGGGCATGGATATGTGGTAATAAAAACTTGAAAAAAAATGTGTGGTGTGAGACGTCGTTGAATAGGTCTTTCAAAAATATTGTGAGATTATGAACACCCTTTTTTGTTTTAGCAATCCGTTTGTGAAATATTTGGTTTTTGATTGCAAATTTTTGTTAGAATCATGTGTCTTCCCTCTCTGTCAGTTAAACGGTTGTATATGGACACTTAAAAAAAATTCACGGCAGTAGTATATAACGTCTCCCTGTACTTACGCTGTTAGGAGAATAAGACAATTGACAGATGTAGCAACTGCTAGACAAGTGTACTTTAGTTACTTTCACAGTCTAATGTCTTACGGGATACTTCTATGGGGGAGTGCAGCGGACATTCAGACTATTTTTCTTTTACAAAAAAGAGCAATTCGTGCTATTTACGGTTTAGGATCGAGAGACTCACTGAGGGAATTATTCAAGGAAATAGGTATACTTACTTTTGCATCACAATTCATATTTGAAAATATAATGTATGTAAGGAAAAATATTTCCATGTTCAATAAAGTAAGTGATTTCACAGATAGAAATTTACGTAATAAGAATGACTTAGTTAGCCCGTATTACAGGCTGAATACAGTCAGTAAGTCTTTTATGGGGAAGTGTATACTTTTTTATAATAAATTGTCAGAATCGGTCCTTGATATGCCAGACAGAAAATTCAAAGCTTATGTAAAGAAAGTACTTTGTGAGAAGGCTTATTATAGGACCGATGACTATCTTAAAGACAAAAAGGTCTGGCTTGAGCTTGGCGCGGGTCCCTCTTAAAGGTTTGTATACTTAGACATGTCATAATTTAGGTACATTGGTACATACTAAATTTACAAATTGACATTATTTTAAATTTCGTAATTCTTATAATTCAATTTAATTATAACATAATAAACAATGTAATCTCTGTCCATCTATATAACTAATTTTAAGTTTTTAGTTTGTTAGTTGACGTCTTTGGAGAAAACGTGCAGTGCAGTTTGTTGCCGCTTCTTCTGCACTTGCGTCTAGGAAGTGGCGTAAACTTAGCTTTAAGTAACGATTTGACGACAACATTTGTGCAAAACAAAACAAAGTGACTATTATTAAGAGATATTATAAATATCTTAATAATAGATAATATAATAATATAATAAATTATAAAACTAATTTAAGGTGGATTCAGATCATGATACTGAACAACTTTTCATAAGGAACACATAATTAAATATGAAAAGAAAATGTTTGCTTTCCATTCGACCTCCGTGGCGTAATTGTTAACACGCTAGACCGCTAATCCGGAGGTTCTGGGTTCGAGCCCCAGCCAGGGCAAGTTAGAAAATAGTCTTTTTCAAATTGTCCTGGGTCTTGGGTGTTTATCTATGTATGTATTTATCATAAAATATAGTATCATTGAGTTAGTATCCCATAATACAAGTTTAAAACTTACTTTGGGGCTAGCTTAATTAGTGTGATTTGTCCTTACATATTCCATACATATATTACATAAATATTACATTTAGCCAAATCTTGTGTGTAAGAGATCAAAAATAATTTTTGTATTTCGTTTGTTCCTTGGTGAAAGTTGTTCAGTATCATGGACTGAATTCAGACCTAAAGGTAGGCAGTTGTTATTTACATAAAACAAGTAGGTACTGACTACGGAACCCTACACTGTACGTGACCCGTCACGGCAGGTGGCCGGTTTATTTTGGTTAAGTTGAAATTTTAGGGAACCATAGACAAATTTATGATATTTCTGTGTAAATCAATATTACTTATCGCTGACATGACGTTCTCAAAAATACAATCAAATACCTAGTATTTTACGCGAGCGGTGACTTGGAAAACTACACGTTTTGTGTTCCACTGACAGAAAATGTACACATTTGAATTTTCTTTGTGAAACAATACGTTTAGCGACCATCTGCAATCGTAACACCTTTCACTTCTATTCACCTTATTATGTAAGTACAGAGGGTAAAAAAGGATTGCACGTTGAACAGATCAACAGTCTTGGCGTAGCAGCTGTACGTGCTCAATCAATGACTTGACTGTTTGATTTTGTACAATATTTTTAACGAATCAACAAAGAGCACTAAAAAGAAATCTTTTCCTGAAAACAGCTAAAAAATTGGTTGATTAATGAAGCAGTAATTAGCATTGTTGCACCCTTTTATTTTTTATCTTCTAATAGGTTTTCCTGTAATCTATAGGTAAAGAACTATTAACTGTATATTTTTCAAAAGATTGGATTCAGTGGTTTCGGAGATAAGTGTATTTTTATTATTTATTTTCAAAAATAACTTCAAAAACACCAACTTAAAAAATATAGAAAAATATATTTAATATTATTTGATATTTTACGCGATATAGTTCACAAAACCCTTTTTTTAATGTCTCATTTATCTCCCATAAAGTGGCCCCATTTTTTATTTATTTATTCATTTACCTACATTTTACTTCCGTCTTTGGGTCACAAACTTACATTATGTGCACCACATTTCAACTGAATCGGTCCAGTAGTTTAGTAGGGGGGGTAAATTTTCGCCCATTTTCTTAAATAACTTAAAAATACCGATCTAAGAAATAATAAAAAATAAATATATTTAAAATTGTCATAAAAAGTTCTTTCATTTGATATGTCACACGATTTTGTTATTAAAACTTTTTTTTATGTCTAATTTACCCACACTAAGTGGCCCCCTTTTTTAAATTTCATTTATTTACATTATACGTCTATCTTTAGGTCACTAAGTTACATAAGTGTAGGTACTAAATCTCAACTAAATCATTCTAATAGTTTCGTAGCAAATTAGCTGTGACTTACGGACAGACAGACAAGCGAAACCCTAAAAACCCTAAAAACACCGAAAAAATCGGTTCCTATACAAATTTCCCGGGCGGCTGCACACTTTTGTATAAAAATGCAGTTTTTTTTTTGTTTTTTGACTGTTGTTTTAATATCATTATACTATACTAGCAGTCCACCCCGGCTTCGCCCTTGGTACACACAAAGCCTATGTCACTCGGGGATAGTGTACTTTTCCAACGGTGAAAGTTTTTTTTAAATCAGTCCAGTAGTTTCGGAGCCATGTAATGCAAACAAACAAACAACCAAATCTTTTCTCTTTATAATATTAGTGTAGATAAATAGCCTACTATAGCCTGCCTGCCAAGCCAAGTATAGATCTAGTATAGCCTGTGGTTGGATATATTACGCATAATGTCAATTCGTATTTTGATATACATTCATGGGGAAAAGTTGTTCAAAATTTCAGACTGAATTACCCCTCAAAATAATTGTAAAACCCTAATTAAACAGCACCTTTTATTACAAAAACAGTTAATATGATTCCGCGACCCGAGAAAGTTCCAATCCGATTTTCACCCTAATCGCCAATTAAAAAATATAGGTAATAAATCAAACCAAATTATTTTTTTCATAGACTTAATTTTCAATAAAATTTAAAAAAAAAATGTGCGATGCCGTATCTGCGATAGCATTACTTCTTTACTTGAACGTCAACAAAATGTCAAAACTGTACCATAGTGTAGCAAAAGTATGACATAATTTGGCAGTTTGTACATAGTTTTTTATTGAAATATTTTAGACTGTAATGCAATTTTACGTAATTTGAAAATGGATTTTTTGAAAAATTCGACACGGCCTCCTTCCTGAACGCCCGGCGGGCAACTGAATTTGTATGGAAGAATCATGGCCGCCATTTCAGAGATTTCTGTCAAAAACGTTGCAAAACATCCAATTTTTAAAATTATTATTTTTATTATTGCGTGATTGCATTGTAAGCAAATATTAAGAATAATTTTTCAAAATAGCCTTTATTTTTATAAAATATATGCAATCCCTTGTTAGAATATTTCTTTACGCAGAAAAACAAGCCAGTTTGTAGCAAGATTTTCTAAAATATTTCTCTCAGGTTTCTTTACAATTATCTTACTTTTTCTGAATGAAAATTAAAAAAATACGATTTTCGTCTACTGGCTAGTCTATTCACCTATAACTAGGTATGTAATTTTCTTAGTGGTCTTTTCTACTTAAGCCATAACTATTGCCCGCGCAAAGTGCGTTTTGCATGTTTTTGGGTAAATTCAATGCTTGTTTTTAGGAAAACTACAAAATATTTTAAAATATCCTTTTCTTCGTCTACTGTCCCAACTCTTCCTCTATCTATGTGTATACATTATTTGACTTAAATCAAACGCTTTCTGTACAAACTTGTTTCCCGCGCAAACCCAGTTTACATGGTGCCGACCCTTAATATGGTTATATTTAATCTTTTTCTGACAACTTATCTTGACACATACTTCTTTTTATCAAAGACAATTATTTTTACTACCTAAATACCTAAACATACCGGCCCCGAAAGGACACTATTTTGCTGAATTTCAAAATGTCAACATTTATTTATTAGCCAAGGAAAATCTATATGAATACATACAATAAATAAATATAAAATCCCAAAATCCAAAAAATATATATATATATATATATCAACTGTTGAGGGTGCAGGTGTTCCACAATAAAAGCTCGTAGTACGGGGCACGAAAAACAGTTTATTAACACACACAAACAAATATACAGACACTGCGTGATTTTAATATGAGAGCAGTATGTACGTGTGTCGCGCGCTGATAGACAAAGACGACTGCTCAAGAAAAACCGTTGGAGAGGTGTCGCTGCGTCACACGTATATCTACCTCCAACTTTCAGCTTAAAACTAAAGTTGTACAAATTATCATAGTACCCTACCATTATAATAAACAAATTTAAAATACAAAGAAAACCCATTTTGAGCACGTCGCTAACACGCCCCACCCCAGTGCTGGCTCAGCACTCATTAACCAAAGGGATTCTAGCGACGCGCGCCGCAGGCCGCTTAAAGACACCGGATTTGGTTTTTATTTCCACTAGCCTGATCCGACCATCCCTACCTGGAAAAACCTGCTGGACGATCGCCTTCGGCCACACATTGCGTGGTGCTCCTGGATCTACTACTAAAACTAAGTCTCCTACCTTGAGTGGAGTTTGCTCCTTATTCCATATTCTCCTAGGGAGCAACTCCGGTAAGTATTCCTTAACCCACCTCTGCCAGTACATATCGGCCAGTCTTTGACTCTTCCGCCATTGCTTCCGGAGAAATAAATCGGAATCGTCAAAGGCGCCTAAAGCGGGGGTATTAGGTGAAGAGTGGAGGAGAAAGTGGTTCGGTGTCAGAGCGCCGTTGCTGCCGGGTTCCACAGAGACGTGGGTTAGCGGGCGGCTGTTGACAATGTTCTCAACCTCCGCCATAAAAGTGCTGAGGACTTCGTCCTTCGGTGCCCGCTCTTTAAGGACAACGCTAAGGCTTTTCTTGACGCTGCGTATGAGGCGCTCCCATGCCCCACCCCAATGGGGACTTGCGGGAGGGATAAACTTCCAACTAGACCCATTAACTAATGCAAATTCGTTGACAGCATTATGGTCGAGTTCCTGCACAGATCGTTTCAACTCGGTATCAGCTCCCCGTAGGTTGGTGCCGTTTTCCGAGTAGAAACAGTCTGGCCATCCTCGACGCGCCGCCATACGTCGTAACGCCATAATGAGGGAGTCGGTGGTGAGAGAATGTACGATCTCCAAATGGATCGCCCTTACAGTAAGGCAGGTAAAAATTACTCCGTACCTCTTTTGGCGTCCTCTGCCCACCACCACTTCAATTGGGCCGAACAGGTCAAGGCCACAGTGGGTAAATGGCCTCTGGTGATGTGCCATTCGACCTGGAGGTAACTCACCCATTACAGGTACATGGGGCTTTGCCTTGCGTATTTTACAAAACATGCATCTCGCTGATACATGCTTAACCGTCGGTCTTATCTTCGTGATTGCATATTTTTCCTTTAGATTGTTTACCACCGTTTCCTGGTAATCATGCGCAGCCCTGATGTGATAATGCTTCACGAGTAATCGCGTCACATGGTGCCGCCCGTCTAAAATGATCGGGTGCTTTGCATCAGTGCTCACATCCTGTGCGGCATTAATACGGCCGCCGCAGCGTAGCAGTCCACAATTATCCAGGTAAGGTGACCAGGTAAGTATTCGGCTGTTTCGTTCGAGACTCGTACCTTTTCTAATTGCAGCTAACTCCGCGCCAAAGCACTCTTCTTGTACCTGTCGCATCAGTAGCAGCTCGGCTCGCCGCATCAACTCAGAGTCATCGTAAGCTTGCTTTCGACATTTGTGCACGAACACTAACACATGATACATGCTCCTCAAGAGCCGTAACCACGAAGAGAAGCGCTCCGGATTAAATACAGGTAAGTTTGTAGCAGGTAAGTCACTAATTATATTTATAATTTCTGACCTTTCAGGTTCATCACTTGCGAGGCCGACAATATTACGCGGCCAGGATGACTCATCGCTTCTCAAGAACGAAGGGCCTTTTAACCACTCGTTTCTGAAAAGAGTGTTGTCATAAGTCTCGCGCGTCGCAATATCTGCAACGTTCAATTTGGTAGGTACGTACCGCCATTCATTGCTACGCGCGAGCTCATCAATAGCTCCCAACCGGTTTGCTACGAATGTTTTATAATTGCGCGCGTCATTCTTAATCCAGTGAAGAACTGTGGATGAATCGCTCCAGAAGTAACGGCGCTGTGCTACTAACCGGTGATCCTTTCGTAGACTGTCTGCAAGTCTTGCTGCTAAAAGGGCAGACTGCAATTCTGCACGAGGTACAGTCAACAAAGGTTTCACGGATAGGACTTTGCACTTACTTGCTATAAAGGCGACGCATATTATTATAAATCCAGCGCCAATAGGCAACCGCACACATTGCCTTTGTAGATGCATCGCAAAAAATATGCATCTCCAAATTATTACCATAACAAGTATTCGTAGACGGTGCCGGCGCACTTGGCGTAGCACCGCTCGCGTAGCCCTGATAGGTAGGTGGCGGTACTAGCGGCGTAGTATGGGTCGGCGGTGCGGCGGTCGCGGGGCGCGCAGGGGAGGAGTCATCTGCTACGCGCGTCGTAGCACTCGTAGTAGCGCTGCCTGCCGGCCGTGGTGCTGCCGATGCCGCTCGGTTGCTCAAGTCGCTCGTACCTATAGGACTTAGATAGCATCTAGGTATACGTACATGGCGCATTTCTTTTAAAAGATTTATCCATTCAATCCATTTAACAAAAATATTATTTGGAATATTTTCGTCCCAATTAATGGATAACTGCCATAAAGACTGTAGCATTATCTTACCTTGAATAGTTAATGGTGATAAGAAACCAAACACGTCGAATATCGACATTATTACGCAAAGCATCATCCTTTTGGTAGGTACTTGTTTACCGCTAACTATATCGCTAGGAATGCGTTTGAGTGATAAGTCAAACCCAAACTCATCTGTAGCGGGGTACCAGATAAGACCGAGCGTTCTCTCACCTTCTTGCTGCCGATCTAATTTGAACCTTAAGGCTGCTGCGCCTAAGGCTTCTTTTGGCACGCTGTCCAATACTGCCTCGCTGTTACTTGTCCAGTTGCACATGTCGAACCCGCCCTGTTTGTGAATAAAGGTAATATCTTTTAACATCTTTATAGCTGCGGCCTCGTCCGGCAAACTGTCCGCGTAGTCGTCCATGTAGTGCTGGTCGCAGATGGCAGCAGCTGCAGCAGGCATCGTGGACGCGTAACGCTGTGCATTCCTATTTTTGACGTACTGGGCGATAAAAGGGGATGAATTAGCGCCAAACACTAGTGACGTCATAGCATACGTTTTTACTGGCTGTTTAGAGTCTGTCCTCCATAAAAACCTAAGTGCGTCTTGGTCCTCGGGTCGAATTTTGACCCTCAGGAACATGTCACGCAAATCCCCGGCCACAGCGTACCTATTCTCTCTAAATCGTACCATAATGCCGAATAGGGACGCGAGTAGGTCGGGACCTTGAAGTAGGTAATCGTTTAACGATGTACCTTTACTTTTTGCGGCACAATCAAAAACAAGACGAAGTTTTTTCTTGTTTAAATTGTCTACCGCATGGTGAGGTAGGTACCATGTGTGAGGGGAAGTGGATCGCAGGTCACTGACCTCCCGGGCAAAATCATTGTCGAACAAATGATTTACTCGATCTGTGTACCTGTGAGCATACTCACTGTTTGCTGCCATTTTCTTTTCAACTCCCTTTAACCTATTTAGGGCGTTTGGGTAACTGTCAGGCATCACGCTGTTCTTGTCTCGCCACGGCAGACCCACTTGCCACCTGCCGTCAGCAAAGGTCGTCGTGCGGTCCAACTGGGCTAAGGCACGGACATCGTCGCTGTTCTGACGAGGTTTGTTACACACACCTAAAGAGTCAATGGAAAAATAGCGTCTTACCTCCTCATGAAGGTCGCGGAGCGCATCGTCGTGAGCGCTCGGGCAGGGCGCGCCGGCGTCCTCCACCGCTATCAATAGGTTGTGAGCGGCGCGGGTGCTTCGGCCGTGCGGGGCGCGCATCTTCCCATGGACGGACCAACCTAAGGCAGTACGCGTAGCGAACGGCTCAAATGGTTTACCTTTACATATCTCTAACGGCATCATTAAATCATAATTATCCTGCCCAATTAAAACTTCAGGTTTACAAGAAATTACATTAGGTGACCATATGTCATTTAACTTTTGTAAGTGGGCAAATTTATTACAATCAATGGACCTAAAGTCCTGCTCAGGAATTTGCAAATTATCTACGGCACGTAAACTGATATTAAAAACATCACTACTATTTAAACTAGATATATCAATAGACATGACTGTTGTAGTACATTCCAAATCGCTATCCTTCCACGCTCCGCTCACTCGCATGGTCTCAGTGCGCCCGCGCAGGCCGGCGCGCTCGGCGAGCGATTTACTGATAAGACTGACACTACTTCCGTCATCTAAAAATGCAGTTGACGTAAACACACCGTTAGGTCCGCGTATTTTTATCGGCACTACCTTTAATAAAACTTTATGGTTAGTTAGGTTTATAAAGGATACCGTTTCCTTAGTAGGGCTGGACTCGGCTATTTCCTGCGTTTCCGGAGATTCCGTGGTAGCATTCTTATCTATATTGCGATTTTGTACATAATGCAACAGTCGATGATGCGCCTTGCCACACCCGTCCTTGTCACATGCGGGCGCAGGGCAGTTCTCGCGATCGTGACGTGACACTAGGCACTTGAAGCATACTCCGTGGCGCTTCACATGACGCCACCGGTCCTTTCTTAACGCCTTTTTGAACATCTTGCATTCAGTTAACTCATGTTTTGCACCGTGGCAGAATAAACACTTATTGTCTTTGTCACTGCTCGCCGATTGCAATAAAACCGTTTGCTGGCGGTTGGCGTTATTATTATCACTTTTGTTTCTCGAGTGATGTTGATAATTGTTGCGCTGATCTGTGACGTGAATGTTCGCTGTAGTAGTTATTTTGACTGCTTCGATGTTTAAGAAGTCTCCGAGTATCTCCAAGCGTGGTTTCTTGCCTTCGGATATTATAGGGAAACCGTAGTCAGACCACTTCGATATAATTACAGTTGGTAATTTAGATAAAATGATATTAGCCATGTTTACGTCGTGTAGGTATTCTTTGCGGTCGACTGCATGTACGGCTGCGATGAAGTTTTGCACTTTGACTGAGAATGATACGATGTCCTTACTGTACTCGTTCGACATAGATGGTAGTTTTCGTAATCCTTGCATGATGCGTGTTAAGATGCTTTCAGGATTTCCACATACCAGTTCCAAGGTTTTCATCACTGTATCGGGCGACGTGGCAGTAACCATCAAAGCTGAAACTGCTTCCCTTGCAGTTCCGTGTAGACATTTTCTCAGTCTCCATAGGTTCTCCTTCGGGCTGAATTCGCACACTTCGGTAGACTCTTCGTAGGCCTGCTTAAATTGTAGCCAGTCTAACGGGTCGCCAGAGTAACTAGGTAGGTCTCTGGGAGTACATAATCGGCTTAGCAGGTTTTTGTCACTCTTTTGTTTAGCGGTACTTGCAGTTAGGTTTTGAAGTGCACTTGCGAGCATTTGAATCGTTCCATTAGAGGTGCCGGGGTCAACGACCGGCGGCGGGCACGTCAGGTCCGGCTGGTCACCATGATCGGGGACTTGTTGTGCAGCGGATTCCAGCTCACGTTGGCTTCGTTCTAACCACTTCTCCACTTCACTCTGTTTGTCAGTGTGCAGATCACCATGTGGACTGTATTTATCTTGTTCCTCATCCATCAGGTTAGCTAAATCAGCCTCAAGTTTCTTGTCGATGAGGGCCATTTGGATACGCGCTTTTTCTTGAGCCGCTTGTAGTTCCAGCTGTTTTCTTCGAGCCAGCACAGACGATGATGACGACTTGGACTTTGCCCCCGTTAGCGAAGCGGGCGTATGTTGCACCGGGCGATGCTCTGATTTTATACTGCTACCCGATAGTTTAAACTCGGGGACGATGTTCGTTGCATCATTGTTCTGAGTATTACCACAGGTATTACTTCCATTAGTTGGCTGAGAAGGTGCTTGTAGCTGAAGTTTTCTATCCTCTTCTGCTTTTCTCTCGCGTTCCCTGTGCGTTGTACTGCGCGTATTAACCATCTTCACAGGCGGTGTTTTGAACATAAATCCGGTCGAAGTGACCACTTGTTGAGGGTGCAGGTGTTCCACAATAAAAGCTCGTAGTACGGGGCACGAAAAACAGTTTATTAACACACACAAACAAATATACAGACACTGCGTGATTTTAATATGAGAGCAGTATGTACGTGTGTCGCGCGCGGATAGACAAAGACGACTGCTCAAGAAAAACCGTTGGAGAGGTGTCGCTGCGTCACACGTATATCTACCTCCAACTTTCAGCTTAAAACTAAAGTTGTACAAATTATCATAGTACCCTACCATTATAATAAACAAATTTAAAATACAAAGAAAACCCATTTTGAGCACGTCGCTAACAAACCACAAAAAAAAACAACCAAACGTTTTTTAATTGTTCCAGTATTTACCTTGATTCACTTTTCACTTTTGTTTAATAGTTCAATCGGACTTACAATTTTTCCAGATACTAATTCCATTTTTCGTCAACAACTCTATTATAACAAAAATTTTCGGCAACATCACTATTGCGGATTTTTTTACACAGCTTCCTTTTATTGGTTAAATTTATTCCTCTTCTGCATGCTCCATAACATTCAGTAGTAAACAAACACTGATTCCAACTTCCAACAAATCAGTCTGATTTCTTTATAACTTATGAGTAGAACATGGCGATGTACTACCATGTATTTCCAACTTAGCCAGCTCAAATTCTCACGGCGCTCGAAGGATATGAGTGAGCTCGTAGCTCCTTACGTTTGGACTGTATTGTTTATTTTCTCTTAGTTCTTGTACGAAATAAAATACTTATATTTTGTTACTTAATATTTATATTTAATCTTCTTCTGACAACTTATCTTGACACACAATACTTCTTTTTATCAAAGACAATTATTTAAATACTTAAACAACCTCTCCAACCCGTCTGGCCAGCATGGAGAGTGTAGGCCAAATTCTCTGATTGCTCTGGCTAATATAAGCTGGCTGCAGTGGAGACTAAAAAAGACCTGATGATGACGATGACACAAATAAACAAATCTTAGCTGCGAAGCATCGCAAGTTAAATCGACAGAACCTTTTATAGATAAAGCCGAAATCAGTCCCGCCACTGGTGTTATAAATTACCTCTATATGTAGCAATGACGGCTCATCTCTTATTCAGAAGCCCGAAATCGAGTCGAGAGGCACTTTTCGCACAAATGTGGCGAATTTTCCGATTATCATAATAAAGTAGGTCATTCTATCCCGTTTGCGCGTGAAGGATGGGTCGTAGGTGTGAGGGGGTAGGAAGAGGTTTTAATCTAGAAGAGTTTAGGTGAGAATATTGAACGGTATGCTATTAAAGTTTGGGAATTTATGAGGTGGCGTTATGCAATGCTTCCTTCCTGGTATGGGAGAAAAGAAATGCGCGAATCGTAAAAGCCGATCGAGGGAATGGACCAAAAGTCAAAAGTCAAAATTATTTATTGCACAACTGTGTTGTAAGATGGCAGGTATCTACATAATATGTGACGTTCCACGGTTAAAGATATAGATATATGGATGGTAGAACTTACGACATGTGTTTATTCAAGCTAAGTTAATTGTACGAATTGTTTTTCTAAACGTCCTAAGCGCCACCGTCCATAAGGTACCTTTGCCCGTGGAACGCACATATTATGGTATGTTTTGACAAAGGTTTCAACAGTTTTCCCTTTCAGGCATGCAATATTGACAAATAAATAATAATAAAATAGGCCCAAATACGAATCATGTTAATAGACGATGTGGCTAGTATCCCATCATTATTATTTTTAGGGTTCCGTACCCAAAGGGTGCAAACGGGACCCTATTACTGAGACTCCGCTGTCTGTCCGTCTGTCTGTCTGTCCGTCTGTCACAGGGCTCTATCTCTTGAACCGTAATAGCTAGACACTTGAAATTTTCATCGATTATGTATTACTGTGGCCGCTATAACAACAAATACTGAAAATAAAAAAAAGTTAAAAATTAAAGGGGTTCGCCATACAAAAAACGTGATTTTTCAGCGTTTTTAACTAGATCTTTATAATAGCATTAACTAGATACTTGAAATTTTCACAGATTATGTATTACCATGGCCTCTATAACAACAAATACTAAAAATTAAAAAAGTTAAAAATTAAAGGCGGTCGTCATACAGAAAACGTGTTTTTTTAGGCGTTTTAAAACATTGTACGGAGGTACGGAACCCTTCATGTACGAGTCCGACTCGCACTTGCTCGTTTATTTAGTCTCCACAGCAGGAGTACTTATTTATTAAAAGTTTTGATGTTTGTTTTTTTAACCCCCGACGAAAAGGATGGTTATATAAATTTGACGTGTCTCCGTATTTGTGTCTTTCTTGTGGCATCGTGTTAAAAATTAAGTAATTTTACATGCAAAAAAAGTATGTAATTTTACATAAACCTGTAAAATTCCCGTCATTTGCTAGAGCGAGAGAGAGCGACGGAACGCTTCACCACCGGCCGTGCTGCAGCATTCTGTCGCACTCTCTCGCTCTAGCAAATGACTATTCTAAGCGACTGAAAAGGATAGCAGCATAGGAAAGTGCTGTTCCGTGCTGATAGATGAGATCCAACCAAGCGTTCCTTAACTGACGTAAGTGACACTAAGTGTCACTTACGTCAGTTAAGGAACGCTTGTGCAAATTCTCATGCTTCTAGACTTGGAAGGTTTCAGCTGTGCGTTAATCGATCAGCCAATATGTATAGATAGAAGATAAATATACTTAATAATATAACGTCTCACAAAATATACCTACTGAAACTATTTTAAGGGTAGATTTCGTCCATGGTACTGAAAAATTGCCCCATGGAACATACATTTAAATATAAAAAATATTACTTGCCTTTCCATACAAACTCGGATCGGCTGATCGGTCAAAAAATTATTTTTCGTATTTCAATATATGTTCCTTGGGGAAGGTTGTTCAGTATCATGGGCTCCATCCACCCTTTAAATAGTTTCAATATATTTTATCGGTCAACTTGTATGGGAGGCCAAAAATTATTTTTCGTATTTCAATATATGTTCCTTGGGGAAGGTTGTTCAGTATCATGGGCTCCATCCACCCTTAAAATAGTTTCAATGTATTTTGTTAGACCATATATACTATAAGAAGCAGCTGGTACATTCTAAGTTTTATTTTTCTCCCAGAAGAGCAAGAAATAATGACTTACAACATAAGTAAAATCTCGGAGCCCGCCTCGGATGAACTAAATTTTTTACTGGTAATAAAGATTATGTCATAAAACTCCCTCCAGACAGCTACTTACCTTTTATCAAGCATCATAATCCATGAGTAAGTTCTATCTGAGCTAACAAAGAAAAAATAAAGTAATGTGTAGAAGGATAAGTGGCCAATATCATTTATCAAAGCAGTAAATCTTTGGGAGTGAGTACACTGTACCTAATTTTATAAGCGAGAGAAACTTACACCTGGCAATGATCAGCCTTGGCCCATTTGGAAGTGGTTAAACAGGCTGAGCCGTGTGGCCATGTGGTTCCCGGCAGTCTTCTCGTAGATGTCGTTGAAGGCGACTTAGGAAACACAAGCTAAACAAAGCTTATAAACACCAGTGAGACCTCCAACCTATCTGGCCAGCGTGTAGAGTGTAGGCTAAATCCTCTAACTGCTCCGGCTAATATATGGCTCTGGTAGTACAGAGAGGGTCGTGCTCCTGCAGTTAAGACTAATAAAGACCTGATAATGACTGAGAATGCAGGTAGGTCTTTGTAAAGATATTTGGTAAGGTGGATAATAGACAGATCGCAAAGCATTTGCCGGTGTGGTTTCTTTGTGATCCGAAGGTCTTGGGTTCAAATCCCACTGGGAAGCATACTTTGTGAAAAGTTGTTTCCAGTCTAGTTTTCTAACCAGACTGGAAACAACTGCCTGCAATATCCTTATTACAAGCTTGAATCACCCTGTAACGATGCTGCATGCATCATGTTCAAACCTCCTTCCTTCATCTCATCCTGTCCGTTTTTCATTCTTCATTTCATTTCAAATTCCCTTTCATTCCATTTTCTAATCATTGACTGATCCCTTTTCAATCATTCCACCATCATCTCTGAAGCTGATCGCTCACTTCTCTCTATATGTTGTACCTTATTATTCTTTTATACTCTGTAACAGTCAGTATCAGAAATTAAATTATATATAATCTGTGTTGTTATCGAGTTTATTCTCCACTTCTCCTACTATCTTCTATGTGGGAACTCGCCTAGAGCGCCGGGACAGGTCGGGGTCCCACAACCTGATTATCCGAACAGAAAGATGATTCTATGCTTCAGAAGGCACGTAAAGCTGTGGGTCTCGAACGCCATCTAGCGTTTGTTTAAACCTATCCTAGGATTGGTTCTGGTCATCCTTTGGTTTTCGAAAGTCGAGATGGTAGTAGCGTCTGTGTAAAAAAGCAGTAACCTCTTCAAATCACCTAGGTTAGGTAGCGTACCGCGTTACCGCAGAGGATGCAACAGGGAATACACTCGGATGATGATGATGGAATCTTCAAGTTATGTCAGGCAGTTTGGAAAATCTGCCTCCACTAACATACACGAAACCAAACAATGTAAGATTTCTTGTTTTATGTCGCATCTGCATCTCTTTTTACATTGTAACAGCGCGCCACACAAGTTTCCCCCGTGATGTATGAGGACGGGTTATTTAGATCAGAAGACTTTATTGGACGGGGTTACTTGAACATTTTTCACGAAAATTTGAATTTTGGATGCCAAGCACTCCGCTGCTTGGCAATCTTACGATAGAATGATTAGGAAGAAATGGAAGGAAATGGAATGGTTTGCTCTTCTTTCGGCAAGGCGAAGATTTACAAATGATTGGCTAAGAAGTTTTACCCACAAAGTCCTGATTGTTTGTGTTATTATTTAAAAACCGGTCAAGTGCGAGTCGGACTCGTACATGAACATTATTTTGCTCCGCAACGAATTATCTGTTTATCCCTATGGTTGACTGGGAGAGAACGCTTTTAGGGAAATGTAAGACAATTTGATTGTGGAACAATAAAGTTTAAAAATAAATAAAAATAAATGGTTCCATATTGCAAGCAATTGGGATCTACTGCAATTTTCACCCGCACATTAGTTCGGCACATCTTCCTTGTGAATTTCGACATCTATTTATCTGGGACCAGTATTTTTGCGGGAGATTAGATCCAGGAACAGGCAGATTAGTGTCGGATATGAGGTATTTGATGATCTACCTCTGAGTAAATGATAATGATAATGATGACGTGATAATTTAACAGTATGATTTTTTGTCCACAGCGTGTTGGCTGTGACCTTCGCGTTGGGTCTACGAGGAGGGTCGACGAATGCGGCGTCTGCGGTGGGGATGGGTCCTCTTGCTCACGACCGAGATACCATTGGCTGGCTACCCCAGGCTCTTTGTGCTCCGCTACTTGTGGAGGAGGTAAGAGAACGTATACCTTTATTTCAGCGCTTTACCACACAGTGACCGTGGAGTATTGGCTTCCACGCTCGGCTGCCATCTGAAGGTCATATGTTCGATTCCCAGAGCAGGCAGATGCTTATACTCATTAACCCCTGATGAAATAAGAGGGGTGTTATAGTTTATGTGTCTCTATGACTGTCTGTGGTATCGTAGCTCCAAAACGAATGGACCGACTTCGATGCGGTTTTTTTTTAATCGAAAGCCTTGTCTGTCGAGATGTTTTTATAAATCGATTCAGCTGTTTAAAAGTTATTAGGGGTGGACCTTGAAAGTCGAGGGTTTTTCAATTTGTCTGGTAAATAAACTAGTTTTAGAGTTATCATAAATCTTTATATTATCTTAAATTATCAGCACTAAAGTACATTTTAGTACATATATTGTTGTCAATTTCCTTATAAGCCCTATTTATATAATAAAAAAACATATTTATTTTTTGTATGCTTTGTTTGCCCAACGAAATACTAATATGAAATATTCGTTATTCGATCTGGGAAGGAATTCTAGATCCAAAAAGGGTAGACCTTTCCTAAACGCCTCATCCAATTTAGTCGCAAAACATCAAAGGGGATAAAATATGAAAATATTTGAGAGACGGAAGTAACAGATTATATAAAGTACGGAAGTAAAGACATGAATATTTAGTACGGTTTTACTCACGTAGAAACGCCAACTAATTATATTATTATACAACTTTCCCTAACAAGGAGTGTAATGTTTTCAGGGTTCATACTTTTATTATGTATGTATCGACATAACTTTGAAATGCCTGAATAGATTTGAATGTAAGGGTATCGTTAGAATCCTGACATAGGTATTCTAAGTGGTGGCAAAAATTTTATTTTTTTTAAATAAAAAATATTCAGACATTTCTACATTCACATTATTGAGAGAAGTCTTTGTGAAGCCCATAAAATTGTTTCGACTTATAAGTGTAGCAAAATAATGAAATGACTTAAAAAATGTGCTCTGATGATAGCTTATAAAAAAACGGTCAAGTGCGAGTCGGACTCGCCCATAAAGGGCTCCGTAGCAGCAAGTAGCATTTTACGATTTATGACGTATAAAAAAAAACTACTTACTAGATCTCCTTCAAACCAATTTTCGGTGGAAGTTTGCATGGTAATGTACATCATATTTTTTTTTAGATTTATCATTCTCTTATTACAAAGTTACAGGGGTGGGGACCAACATTTTACCACTTTGGAAGTGTCTCTCACGCAAACTATTCAGTTTAGAAAAAAAAAACCGGCCAAGTGCGAGTCGGACTCGCGCACCGAGGGTTCCGTACAAACCTGCAAGGTTTAGTATTTGGTATGAATTTCAATTTAATACCTCTACGCGTTTATGAGGAAATGGGTACTAAGTTTGAAATTATTAAAAAAAAAAATATTATGTGATGTAACTAAAAATTTATGGTTTTCGTAATTTTTCCTTTATCTATGCTATAAGACGTTGCTTCGTACCAAATTTCAAGATTCTGAGTTCACGGGAAGCACCCTGTAGGTTTTGATTCCCTTGCAAGTGTCGAAAATTTGCGGCATAAACGGCTGTATCTTTTGATTGCGTTGGCTTAGAAGTTTGATTTTTTCACAGCTTCAAGGGACAGTAGACCTGAGTAATTGATATAAATTTCAGCTTCATACCTCCACGTGTTCCTGAGAAAAAGGGTCTTGACAGACGGACGGACGGACGGACAGACGGACAACAAAGTGATCCTATAAGGGTTCCGTTTTTTTCCTTTTGAGGTACGGAACCCTAAAAATGATATTAGAAACCTCAGTATAGGTACCCCACACGTATGGGTTTGATAAAAAATAATTTTGAGTTTCAGTTCTAAGTATGGGGAACCCCCAAAAATTATTATTTTTAGGGTTCCGTACCCGAAGAATGCAAACGAGACCCTATTACTGAGACTCCGCTGTCTGTCCGTCTGTCCGTCTGTCACAGGGCTCTATCTCTTGAACCGTAATAGCTAGATACTTGAAATTTTCACCGATTATGTATTACTATGGCCGCTATAGCAACAAATACTGAAAATAAAAAATAAAAAAAATTAAAGGTGTCGCCATACAAAAAACGTGTGTTTTTCAGCGTTTTTAACTAGATCTTTATAATGGCATTAACTAGATACTTGAAATTTTCACAAATTATGTATTACTATGGCCGCTATAACAACAAATACTAAATATAAAAAAAATTAAAAATTAAAGGGGGTCGTCATACAAAAAACGTGTTTTTTAGCGTTATAAAACATTGTACGGAGGCACGGAACCCTTCATGTACGGGTCCGACTCGCACTTGCCCGTTTATTTTTTCTATTTTTGTGTGAAAATCTTAATGTGGTTCACAGAATACATCTAGTAGTTTCGGAGAAAAGTGGCTGTGACATACGGACGGACAGACAGACAGACAGACGAGATAATATTAAGTTTTACTTTTTGTATTTTAATCGTTAGATTATTGTGCAATAAATATTAAATAATATATATATATATATATATGTTTGTTTTCTGTATTTTTTATATTTTGTACAGCAAAGAAATCACGAAGGAAAACACATATCGTTTAATTTTGCATCGTCATTAAGTAAATATACAGTCAGTGCTCGCTTCATGCCATTCCGGGGATGAATCATGTATATTGTATACAGGCTCGAAAGGAAAATGTGAGGAAAACACGAGGAAAATCTGCAAAATCATGAGGATGAATGTGTACAGAGCAAAAGAAGTATTTTTGTACAATACGATGTCAGATTACTTAATAGGAGGTATTACTGCAATGATGAACCCAGATGAACTGAAACATGAACTGAATGAACCCAGATTGACCAGTACGCCACGGAGTCATCAAGTGACATAATGATAGAACGAAGTAGAGAAGACATGATAGCTATTAAAGGGGCTTGAATTTTCCGGGGTCTAGTTCTGCCCCCATTTGAAATAAATCATTTCAAAGGAAACGGATACATCATTAAAAATTTTGTCTTTGTTCTCAAACGGCTTCACCATTTGAAAACGTTAAGTTTTTCTACGCATTTTTGCAAAAAACGGCCACTTTATAAGCGAAAGCCATACAAAAACATAGTAAATAGAGGCGCCCTTTCGATATTGTTCGAAAGGTGTCTCGCGCGGGATAGGTCGCTGGTTCTAAGGTAAATATAGGCCTGGTGCTGTTATAAAGAAATGCACATGGTCTTAACCTTTGAACATTCTCGTGGCAAAGTACTTACTGATTCTATTACCGCAATCTGCTCTGGCTTCCTTGATCTCGATCGTTCTTGATGAAGAGGACGGTTCCAACACTGTCTTGACACCCTGCCGGGGTTTTTGAAGCACCAATATTTAATAAATTCACGTCATATATCGAGAGCATGTGTCGCTGCGGCGCAGAGTTTTAAGAGAAGAATGACATATGGATAAAATTGACAAATGTCAACCTAAAGCTTGACATTGACAAGCGGAACACAAAATTGACAGCAATAAAACACAATATAGTACTTGACCATTTTGTTCAGGGCAACACCAGTGCAAATTTAAATTATGCAATATCTTATGTGGCGAAACCATTTCCCCCGGCCTTGAAAGGAACGTATTTCAAAAAACAAAATAAAACAAAAAAAAAACTTAAACATAATTAAAAATGCCTTGGTGTGTGTTACAATATAGTAAGAATAATATAAGGAACGCAGCAAACTGTAAAGAAATGACTTTCCATCGGTAAGTAACCATATTTCATTGTTTGAAAATTAAATATGTATGATAAAATTTACGCCGCCATTAGATCGATACATAGCTGATCTATATCTTCTTCGTCTTAGCGCGTTTCCGGTTGCATCCTCAGCTGTGCTGCTTCGGAGCCCGGGGTGCGTTTTCTCGCTTTTCTTCTCCAAATATAACATGCGTGTCAATGGTCACCCTAGGATGCCAAAGACCTTGCAAAATGAAGAAGAAAAAGCCGGAACAGTTTAAATGATTTGGCTATAGTTCTACGACCGGCCGCCTACCTGACGTCAACCCTCTTTGGGAATGTATTTGTGCGAAAGGTCTCACAACCGGACAACGCCCAACGTTAACCCTCCTTGGGAATGCAATTGTGGCACAAGATATTTGTGATTAGTCCTTTAATCGCCTCTTACGACATCCATGGAAAGAGATGGAGTGGTCCTATTCTAACCTGTAACCACAGTTCAGTTCAGTTCAGTTCAGTTCTGTGCCCACCCAGCCAGCGTTTCGCAGCAAGAGCGTAGGAACTAAGTCCACCTTGGAGTGAACGTGACTGCACTTCACGCAACGGGCCGATATATGTACTTATCGTCTCCGTTTTACTAGCGCAGCCACGTCAGACCGCGTTAGACCTGTACCAGGTTCGAGAAACCAGGTGAGCACGTATATAGGATATGGAGTGTGTGGGGAATTGCAGTCTGGGAAATGGGAAAGAGGAGGGAAATTAGAGTCTACCGTATACCAGCAACAAGTAAACATATGGGAGATAAATTCTATACTTGGTGTGTAATATATAATGAGGAAGGGATAAAACTGCGTGTTCTGCTCTTCCTGATGTTCCTCTTTCGAAGGGCTGTGCTGGGTGCATCATGCTTCACGGAGTCATAGATAGGGTTTGGGATTCTGGTTTCTCTGACGCTTCCTTCTTAGTTTTCTTATATCTTTTATCGGTCCTGAGGTATCTTCTTTGCTTGTAGAGCTACTCGTACTGCCCTCGTTATGTACTCTAGTCAGCTGCGTTTTTTTTTTTTTTTTTTATATATATATACTATACTCTTATTTTTGTCTACATGGTTAATTTGTTAAGTTGAGTCAAGATAATGGGTATGCCTTGTAGATGTACATACGGAACGTCGAAAGCGTCAAGTCGGCTGCGCGGATCAAACTATCCAGGCGTAGATCATATGAAGTATATACGTATGTTAAATAATTAAAGACATATGTCGGGATGGGCCCTTACGAGTATCTTATTTATGTGTTGATCTAGGGTACTTTCCATAGATAGGGCTGGGGGGTTCAGAGACACCTGTATCTGTGTATGGGGGAAGGTAGATGGTAAAAGGTGCGATTATTTAGTAACAAACAGTCGGTGGTGAGTTAATTTGTGATGTGGTCAAGGTATGTTCTTCTGGTTCCAGGTCGGTTTCTGAATCTGTCTCGGGAGCATCATAAATCTTTGCGGCTTCATTTTTCATTAATTTTCTGTTTTCCGCTATTTCTCTCCATTCCATCGTTGTTTTATTTGTGTAGTAATGGATGTCGTAATTAAGGGAGTCTTCCCATGTATAAATGGGGCGCCCCACTTTTCTTTTGATTTCTTTGTGTTTGTAAGCTGCTTGAAGTAAGTGCGGGGTTGGTCGTCTTAGTATATGTCCATAGTAAGAAATTCTCCGTACCTTTATTACTTTTGTAATTGTTTTCCCATCTAAGATGGCTTTTGTTTTTCGTTTGGGCGTCGTTTTGGCGACGGATAACATATCGTGAAGGATTTGACGTTCGTATTTTCTAAGCCTGGATCGATTCGCTTACGTTAATGCTGATACGTTTAGACCATACGTAATGCACGGTCTAATCACCATTTTATACATTAAAAGTGCAATTTTCCATTCTATTTTATTGTTTTTTATGAAGGGCAGTAGCATTTTGCTGTTTTTGATTGCCTTTAAGCAGCGTTTTCTGATGGTGGAACGTCGATTGTGTGAGGCTGTTATGTATGTGCCAAGATACTTGATCTCTGGTACTGGCTGGATGGTAACTCCCCCAAGGACCCGGCTTTGTTGGTGTGAGGTCGTTGGCGAAAAAGGATCGCGTACTACGAGTTTAGATTTGTTTTCATTAATGGTGAGTCCGACTGAGTTGAGTAGTGTCTTCATTTTGGTTATTACGCGGTTTAGTACCTCAATATCTTCACCGATTAATAAAATGTCGTCTGCAAAGGAAAGGATTATGGGCAGGGATATTTTTGAGTCTTGATCTAGTCTTACTGCCTCATCTTCTTCCTCAAGCGTTCTGAGTACTTCGTCAATGATTATGGTAAATAATCTCGGAGATAGTGGGCAACCTTGTTTTACTCCCTTGCCTTTCTTGATGGTGTCGGAGTTTTGTTCACACCATGAGATGAAAGTCTCTTCATTCATGAACGCCTCGATTATTTTGTTCGTTAGTGAGGTTCCTACTCTGGTTAAAAGAATATCTTTAAGAGCTTCCAGATTGACATTATCGAAGGCCTTTTCCAGGTCAAGCCCCACCACGAACACGACTGCGCCCTCTCTCCATTTGATATCTAGGACTCTACGAAGTGTGAAAATGTGGTCATCCGTTGATCTATTATTAAGAAACGCTGCTTGATAATTTCCGAGTGCGTCGATGGTAGCGTCAAGTTTTTCTAGTATGTAGTTTGCGTAAATTCTGTAACCTACATTGCATATGGATATTTTCCTAAAGTCACTGATTTGTTTTGGGTGTGCTTGTTTTTGTATGGGCACTTGTTTGGTGAGGCGCCATTCATCGGTAACCTTATTTTTAAGCCATATTGATGCCATGGTTTTAACTAACTCTTCTAAAAACTCCATTGGAGCGGCCTTGTATAATTCCGGCACTATTTGGTCTGTGCCCGGGGCTGTGCCATTTTTCATCCGTTGGATGATATTATTTATTTCCTCAAGATTTGGGGGCTCTAAGTGTGAAACTCTATTATCTTTTCCGGAAACGTGAGCTATGTGTTGGCCTTCGCTTTTTTTTTAGGTCCGCTATCCAGTTGGACATGGGAATTTGGTGTTTTGTTTGCGCTCGGGCACATTTTCTTTTAAATTTGCGCAAGAATTTATATGTAATTTTCATTCGGAGCGATTCGTGTTTACTGCTGAGTCCCTCGAAGAAAAATTTGGCGTCGTACGCTTCCTCTTGTTCCTGGATTCTTTTAAGGTAGCGGCGGGCTTTCACTACTTTTTGTTGTAATGCTAGATTATGGGGATTTTAGATTTTTTTAATAACGCCTTTTGTAGGTTTGCTAGTGCAACTCTTCTTTCCTTTGTTTTAGCGATTGGTTTTTGGAGGGTTTCGTGTGCGGACTCTTTCAAAATTCCATTAAGCGTGTCCCATTCTAATGGGATGTCCTTAGTGGGTGTCTTATTAGAATTTTCGAAGTCATGTTTTGCTTTTTTTATTTTCTCTATTATGGCTTTCTGGTAGGACTCCGCGTGGGCACTCCCTTGTAGGAGCTCATAGTTGTAGTTTCTATGTTTATATTGATTTTTTTTGTTTTTATTTTTTTGGTGGGTTCCATATGTCCCAGATATTTGTGATTTGTGGAATGATGACATTTGGATGCTGCCCCATACTAATTTGTGATCGGAGTTAACTGCTAGATCTTTTTCGCCTACTACGCTATGGAAGTATACTTTTATTTTTAAACCAGTCATAATATGGTCAATTTGTGATTGCTTTTTCCCCCTAGACCATGTGGTCCTACATGTAGGTCTGCCCCAAGTACTATTTACCTTGAGCTGATGTTGTTGAATTAAGTTTAGTAAGAGATGGCCGTTTTCGTTGGAAATTTTATGATAAAGGTTTTTTCCTACTAATTTCTCGTATGTGTGATTTTTACCGGCTCGTACGTCTTCCTTACCTATGTGCGCGTTGAAGTCGCCTATGATTATTAAGTAAGCATTTTTGGGGCTGTTTTGTCTGACAAGATTTCCTATTTGTAAAAACCGTGATGTTGATTTTACTGGAATGTGAACTGTGATAACAAAGAGATTGATTGGGTTGTTGACATCTGCTGTTTTTAGATGTAGGTGTGTTGCAAGTACGTCTCTACTTTTACGATATACCTGAATAATTTCGTGTTCTACTTTGTTGTTGATTAATCTCGCTATACCTCGAGATTCCTTCGCGCTTTTACCGCCGCACAATATCCAGTTGTAGTTTTTCGATTTGAACTCGCCCGTTGTAAGGTGTGTTTCTTGTAGGCCTGCGATAGTTATATTGCGTTCGGAGAGAGTCTTGTCTATGTTTTTCTTATCGTGAGGTTGTGCGCATCCCGAAACGTTCCAAGTCGCAACGGAAAGCGCCTCACAGGCCATAGGCAAATGTGTCGGTAATCTTACTGTTGGATCGGGAGAGCGTAGCCCCTTGGGGCATATGAAGCTGTTTTGTGTAATTTCAGTATCATTCGAGAGTATTATAAGTGAATGAGTGTTTTCCGTTGAATTCGTCTCGCTTGGCACAGTCGAAGATCTTTGTAATTCTACCTGTTTTTGAGTGGGGGGACTCGGTCGTTTAAGGTAATTATCGCTGCAATTATTGCTTTTCGACACGATTGAAACTGTAGTAGGTACTTGGGTGTCGCCTTGGGAATTAACTACTATTCCGTTAGGTTTTTCGTATGTTTTATGGGGCTCCGTGTTGCTTTCTACGATACTTGAAAACTGGTTGTGTTGTATTTCTTGGTTAATAATACTATCGTAGTGGTTATTTTCGAAGTAAAGGTAGACGTTTGCTACTGCGTTATCTGATGACGGGTGGTATATGATCGGATTTCTATATTGCCCATATATGTAAACGTTAATAATGTAATATTCTGCTGCAGCTATTAGGATGTCCTCTCCTCCCCAGAAGCCATCCTCAAATTGTTTTTCTACATATTTGTCTATGCGTTCCTCTAATTTTATATTGCTAGTAGAGCTAAACAGGTGGTTGCAGTCTAGGATATTATTTTGCAGGGCCAGATTGATACTGGGTGTGTGTTTATTGTTTTTAACGTAAGAAGCTAAGTGATTTCGTATCATTTGATAGTTGAAGGTTAATCCAAAGATGTTGTTTATTTGATCCGCTAACGCTCTGAAGAGGCAGTTACCGTCTCCAGTAATTTGTCGAATTTCTTTGTTTAGGTTTTTTTTTCCATTGTGTGCACGTGTGTACTGGGCTATGCGTTTCAGAAATTTATGGTCTATGGGTTACGTTGCTTTTGGTTATTTATTGTTATGGGTTTGCGTCAATTCTCTTTCAGTGTTGTTTTTTTTTTTTTTTACCCGGATGATTTAACAGAGTGGTCTGCATCTGTGGGCTTTTGTTTTACCTATATATTTTTTGTTCCTTTATGATTCTTCGAGCGAGGCCTTTGGTTAGCATGCAATTCTGTGTTAGTAATTTTTCGTGGAATATTTTTAAATGCACTGGAGGCCGTAGGTATTGTTTTGCTTAATGGGTGGGAAGATTTATGTACTTGACTGTTTCCGGAGTGGTTACAATATATGTACGTCCTTGTTGCTATTTTCCCTTTTTAAACTGGTTACTAAAGGATGTAAAACTGACTCTGATATTTTATTAAGTATATTATTTACAACCTGACTATAAACTATGTTATATTACAACCGTTTTTGGCGAAATGTTTTATCACAGAGAAGTGTGGAAAAATTATTTTAGAAGTTTAATACATTAAGTACGCTATGTGGCAAGCTTCTTACCGGGATGATGTAGTTGTATATTTTTTTTTTGTATATTTTCGTCTTCAAATTATGAACTTTATTTTCTAGATCTGGTTTTATTCAATAAGTAAAATTTCCTATGTTGAATGATGATAATAACTTTACTTATTTTCGATAACAAAGCCAACCTCTTGCGAAGATAGGGGAGCCATGAAAATCGGTCCGGGCTAGCCGAAAAATAGTCAGTTAAGATATCAACCTACTATTGTTCTTGTATTGGGCTGTCAACAAAGAGCGCGTTCCTTAGCCGGTATTTTGAGTAGGTAACTTGTGCTTCCGGGGGATAGCTTTTGTTTTTAACCTGTTTGAACATGCATGATTATCAAGAAAAGAGGAGTCACTCTGCTACTAAGGTGTTAGTTTTGATCTAATTTACTTTTTGTTTATGGTATTTAGCATATATCTATTTTTATAAGTGAAGAAAAATTATTTTAGAAGATTAGTATATTAGGTACAATATGTGACATGCTTCTTACCGAGATCAAGCAGTTTTCATTTGTGGTGCTAGTTCAAGATTCTTTTATGCGAGACATGATTGTATTTTGTTGCTATATTTAAGTTTGTTTTCTTTATTTTGGTTTCCCTGCGGATTTTGTTGGATTTTTTTGTTTTACAGCTCGGCTCTAGTGTCTTGACTTCGAAACCACAATTTGAAGCTCGTTCAAACAAAAGGGTATTTAGGATCACGGTTGATGACTCTTGTAGTATGTATCTCTCAGATGCTGAATTTAGGATGTTTACTTACTATTACGTCACTCTTGAATTTGATGTCTTAAGGCTAACCAAGTTTTAAACAGGGTATTCGCAGTTTTTGATGACCTAAATAGGCAGCCTATACAAATAATCAAATTATAAATAGATAGATAAATAAATAATTGGAAAGACCTCACCAGATTTCTTCACGGCAGTAGGTAGGTTTTGTTATAGGTTTTAGGGCGGCCTTGTTGAATGCACAATTTACGCAAACACACTACACTCACAAATTGTCACAAATTGCACATTTTACTTGAACCGCGTCTGTCCCAGTAATCGTCCTATTCTAACCTGTAACCACACGGGTAAAATTATGTGTATATTAGCTGGTCTATATATTCTATGTCAATGGATTTGACTTGCTGTCATCTAGCGGATTTCAAATAAAGTTATAAATCCCCTCTATTCATTGTTCGTAGCTTCTATTATGTTAAAACGAAGGGAATAAAATATGTTTACTAAAACGTCTTGCGGCAGTTTTAAGGAAAAGAAAATATTTTGACGCGAGCAAACCACTTCGGAAACTCGATAATGTCCTTAACAAATAGAATGTCACAAAGTATTTTATACCTTTTTAACCGACTTCAAAATAGGAGGAGTTTGTCAATGCGACCCGTATGATTTTGTTGTTTTTTATGTACGTAACGCGGATATTGATGATTCTTTTTTTATTTTAAAGCCTTTACTACTAAGTTGGTTTTTACATATTGTAATACCGCCTCCGTGGTTCAATGGTCAAGGCGTTTGCCTTGTGATCCGGAGGTTGTGGGTTCAAATCCCATTGCGGAAGCAAACTTTGTGAAAAGTTGTTTCCACTCTGGTTAGGATATTGCAGGCTTGAATCACCTGATTATCCGAAACAAAAGATGATTACGTGCTTTAGAAGGCACGTAAAGCTGTTGGTCCCGAACACCATCTAGCGTTTGTCCTATCCCTAGCAATCCTAGGGATAATTGTATGATTATGGTAAGGGTAGACCAGAACCAATGGTTCTGGTCTACCCTTTGGGTTGCGGAGTTCAGACAGCAGTCGCTCTGTGTAAAAACCAGTAACCTCAACAGCTGACGATGCAACCAGGAAAATACGCTTGGATGATGATGATGGTTTATATTGTTATTTATCTGTACATAACTGTTTGTTACCATGAAATAAAAAAAAAAGTTGGTCCCATATTAATTTGGTGAAGTGATGAAGAATTTTGAAGAAACTTGCCATAGCAAATAAAGTCGGTTTTTTTTTATAATAAAAATATATATTTGTAAACATGTTAGTTAAATGTTTTAGATAAGATGTTTTAAGTAGGTTTGAATTTAGTGAATTCAATAATTTTGGTTTAAAAGAATATATGTATTACCTACAAGCTTTTATTTACCTTGTAATAAAAATATACCCATTCAAACAAATAAACAACAAACAAGGATGTTGGTTGTTTATTTGTTTGGGTCAAATCTTCCCGGATTCCAATTGAGATAAAATTTTGTAAGCATGAAAAAAAAAAAAAATATATTATAACAAGAAGCTGATCTGATAATGGAGCTGGAAGGTGGCTATAGGAACCCTGTAATAAAACGACGCAACCCCATCGAATTTGGGATTATTACATAGGTCTTGATCTTATGCCTTAAAATAAAAGCTTGTACGATGAAATGTTTTTATTCGGAAAACTTAATACAACCAAGAACAGTAAAATTGACTTTAAACAACTCAAGACTCCCTGTAAACAAAAGACGTTCTGTATCGAAACGAGTTCCCTGATTTATAAGCGGCTTTGCCGATATAAATTACACTCCGACCAATTAACAATGTCGAGAATTAGTTACACTGAGATATTATTTCGTATCCGGTTGGGTTTTCATTCCACCAATGCTGTTGAAAAATAAACTAGTTGTTTCCCCCGACATTGTTTGCTGTTTTTGTTAGTGTAAGTGGCCAACAAGGTCGCTTAAAGTCGCTCAACGGGCTATGTAGAGAGCTATGCTTGTTGTTTCTCTACGCGATCGAATTCGAAGAATGTCACTGACATATCCAAGCGGAGCTACTCGTAGCGAAGGCAGTGGGCGGAGCACATAGCGCGATGAACTGACGACCGATGGGGCAAAAGGGTTCTCGAATAGCGGCTACGTACCGGCTAGCGCAGCGTAAGACACCCACCCCCTAGGTGGTCGAACTACCTGAGCAAGATAGCAGGAAATAGCTGGAAGCAGTAGCACAGAATACAGTAAGAGTAAACAGAAGAATCTCCTAAGGTACGCGCAATATGCGGGAGAGGTGCGGGTGCGGGGAACAGGTTCCCCGCACCCGCACCTCTCCCCCGGTTCTTGTGGGCTAACTTGTGCCATGCAGTGTGTGTTCGCCCGCTCTCGCTCGTTATCAAGGTGAAAACGGGGGAGAGGTGCGGGGATGGGGAACGGGGACACATATTGAGCGTACCTTAGGATTCCGTTCTGTTTACTCTTACTGTATTCTGTGGCAATAAAGGCATCTGACATAGCTTGACGACTGCCATACAATCATAACAGCCGAGACCATAGGCTCAACTTACGAACTCAAGATTTTTCATGATGGTCACCCATCCATGTGCGGACTGTGCCCAGGGTTGCTTAACTTGCGAAAGCAATACGTAGGTACTCCCACCTGTGCAAAGAAGCTACTTATCTATTGTAATCGTGGTAATAAATACCCTGGCAATAAAATACAATGTTCTGTACATCTTCGATGTACATTACAGCGACGATAAATCAGAGAGTCCCTTTTGTCCTCGCAGCAATAGTGAGGAAGAAACAGGCAGACTTGCGACTTTATTCTTAAGACGAAACATAGGGACCGTTTTTTCATACTAACGTAGTGCCTTGTTTCCTCCCTGATAGAGTTATATTTTCCTGATTATCTATAGCCACTATTAGCAAGTCCCTATGTTTTCTTTTTTTTCATAAATTATTTATTAAAAGAGATATGAACGTTCAAAAACCTAAAAAAATGGCCAGATTTTCCGCTGTGTTCAAACATCCAGAAAACAAATTTGGCTAGATTATATAAAAAAATTAAAACACAGGAACACCGCTCAAGTCTTCGTTAATTCGTAATGAAAAAAGTACTTATATTGGTTAAGTTTTGGAGAAGAAATCAGAGGACTACGAATCGTTGATTTTCTGTTCTTTTATAATATATTTTCAGTCCAAGCTGCAGTATGTCTCTCGCTTGCTCGGTTGTAGTTCGGGCACAGTGCGACAGCATTAGATTTTACAAATACCTATTTTTCATTTCTCTAGCCCTTGAGGTTTCCTTTTAAAAATGTGACCTCGACACCTTCACCAACACCAAAGTTGGTAGCCGAGATAGCTATTTAGTGTTCTACTAAATTTAAAAAATATATTGCTGTCTCGCTCTCGCTCTCTTGCGTCCGTGCGTATCTAGTATTTGTGTAAAGTAGTCAACCTCCTCACACCCAATATTCAATTACAGGGTTACTTTTTAAACACGATAATTGTTTTTATGGAAAGTAGTTCAGTATTACTGCCTGAACTTGCTCCAAAAACGTTCCCGGGGTTTTAGACCATTTTAGACATTAATTTTCAACAAACGAATCGATTTTGTTCATGTTCGAAACTGAAAGTATTATTAGTTTCATTTTCATATATTCGCCGGTTACATGGACAAACATATACTATTACGCTTTATCCCTAATGGGTCAGATATATTATTTTAGGTCTTGCTGCAATAAAGATGGCTATACACGACAAAACCTGGCATACTATCTCTAGGCAAAGTCTACACATACTGCAATCTGCAGTACAACACGTCTACACACATTACAATAAGCAGTACAGCGCCAGATTGTATGCCTAAACCTTAATACCTTAAGCGGACAGAGCCCAATGCCACAAGACCCAAAGGCCACTTTGAGCGCAATGGTGGGCGTAAAAGTCGACAAACGAATCAAAATATTGATGGGTAGCTAGCATGATTCACACTTTTTATTCATCATCATCATTACGAGTATTTATGCGGCCATCTTTAAATTCATTCTAAAATATTTTCTTCGCCGGCTTTTTTTTTAACCAATCACACTGATTGATCTAGTCCCAAAGTAAGTTTAATGCCATATTAAACTTATGCCACGACTAGGCCGTAGTCATCTAGGACGCCGACATGCTTATCCGTTTATTATAAGAGAGCGACGGAACGCCGCGGAATCGGCGATGCTGCCGCTTTCCGTCGCTCTCTCGCTCTAGCAAATGACAGTTCTGAGCGGCAGAAATCCTTAGCAGACCTAGACCCTTAAAACCTAATGGATCTCGCTGAAAAATTAAAGATCCATCCAATTAGTGTTAAAAACCAAACATATAAAGAAGTTAAAATAAACTGGTAACCGATTTTGTAACGCGTCTCCAAAATCGCTGAAAAAGCAATTATTTTACATGACAAATATAAACAAATAGTTGCGTTGCGATTTGTCTTAACAGTCGCAAGTCTACAGCTAGTGTTTCGAGAGTTCCGCTTCTAATTAAGAACATTAAAAGATGGACGGTCTGATAAGAATTAGCACTTAAAACGCTGTAGCTATTTGTCAGACAGCCACACTCAACGGCTAAAAATAATACTTAATTGCTTTACTTTTCTTTTCTTTTTCTAAAATTTAAAAAATCAGGAATTTTTATACACTTTTTTATGTGATTACTAAAGAATATACACTACGCGCAAAGAAACGAGACTTAATCATGTGTGCACGTAAAATCACAGAATACAGTAAGAGTAAACAGAAGGGACTCTTCTAAGGTACGCGCAATATACGTCCCCGTTCCCCGCCCCCGCACCTCTCCCCCGGTTCTTGACGGCCAACGTGAGAAATCGAGGCGAAAACGGGGGAGAGGTGCGGGGACAGGGAACGGGGACGCCTGGGTGACGCATATTGCGCGTACCTTAGGAGTGTCCGGCCTGTGGTAAAATCGCGTCTATGTGTGCGGGTCTGGATGTGCGCGGGAGTCTTGAGAGGCGCGCGGGGCGGTGAACGAGCCATCGCCGACTGCTTTGGCGGAGGACTAGTCCCTAGTTCGCGTCTCTTTCACGCACCGCACGATATTCCATTTCGGTTCGGTATCAACCGCGTTATGCGCTCCGGCTCAAGATCACTGGCGTTCGAACCCTCACGTACGTGGAGTGTCGCCGCTGTGTCATTACGTATATAATCAGGTATGTATGTCGCAGCAATCAGGTTAAATTAGCCAGCCAACTGGACGCCTAGGCAGCTCCTTGAACTAGAATCACTATACATTTCTCATTATTCGATTGAGCAAAATTTTCTACTTATGTAAATTGATTGGGTGACAATGCAATATTATGGCACCAATGACCTGAATTCATGATGAAGCCGGAAGGTGAACATAACTCTACCTAGTTTGGGCTCGATTTTTTCTTCTTGTGGAACACTTCATTGGATAATATCTAAAGCCTGATGAATAAGTAAAAAATAAATTGAAAGTAAAAAAAATAAATATTAAAAACAAGCTTTTGTCTGAAATAATGAACTAAAAAGTTAAAAATAATTCTAGTAAGTACCTATTTGGCGGGAAGATATTTACCTATATACTTAGTAGGTATGTTATTCTACGTTCAGCATATATTTTTAAAGCTTGGGGCACTACCCGTTAGGGCTGTGCAGTGCACACAACCTTTGCGAAACGCGCCATCTACAGAGCAGTTTGTTTGCGCTTGTATCGCTACACACGATAAGAAAGTTTATAAAATTTAATTTAAGTGAAACATTATTTTCTTTCAAGCCAATTATTAAGTACAAAGCGATGTTCAACCCTCAACCGGGTTAATTTATCATTGGGGTCTAATTAACAATGGAAATGTCTAACACTGACTGGGGTCGGAGCGACCCGCAGATAGTCTTTGCGGCTGTTTTGATGTACTTTGGAAGGGTTGAGAAGAAACATCTTAAGGAGATTTCTATAAAATAGATTCTTTGATAAATGGTCTGGTTTAACATTATTTGATTATTAGTCCAAGAGCCCGCGAGGGGAAGACCTCCGTTATTTTATAAAGGCTGAAAGTTTTTCTATGTATGGCCCCAATAGAGGAAAGAACAATCCCCGAATATTAAAGTTGGGTCGTAGTGGCTTTGATAGATATTGGGTAGTGAAGGTGTACAAAATTTGACCCCAATGCGGTCAATTCTGTCATACTCGTAGAATATCTAAAAGCTGAATTTTATATCTTTTATTTCGGCATTGGGGCCAAATTTATACACCTTTACTACCAAATCCATTACAACTCAACTTTCATATTCAGGGATTGTTCTTACCTGTATTGGAACTATACAAAGAGAAACATTATTTTTAATTAATTTTATTGGTTCAAGTACACTTGAAAATTTACAAAAAATACATTTAAAAAAAGAAATCTTAGTACTTAGGTGTTATTTATCTTATTTCTAAATAAATTTCTTCCAGTAAATCCGCGAGAGGAAATGGAAAGAAAGAGGTATACAATACAAAACTAAATAAATAACTTGTATATTTTGCGGTTTCCGGCAAAGTAGAATAGAATCACACCAAGTCATCCCATGGATGTCGTAGAAGGCGACTTAAGAAATACAAGCTAAACAAAGCTTGGACATCAGTAAGACCTCTCCAACTCTTCTGGCCAGCGTGGAGAGAGTAGGCCAAATCCTCTGGCTGCTTAGCCAAATATGGCTCTGGCGGTACAGAGATGATCGTGCTCCTGTAGTGGAGACTAGAAAGACCTGATGATGATGATGATGATGTATGTATATTGTAAAATTTCAGCCTTTTTAAAATAACGTAGGTCTGCCCCACGCGGGCTCTTGCTCTATAATGTTTATTTCTGATAGTCGCACCCGGAGTTCTACCGGGAATTCAATAGGCATGGATTATTTCTAATTGGCCCATCAGATGGATTATTAAAAAATATAGTGCACATATTTTAAATTTTATTTGACTAACAAAACATAACGAAGATACAGCGCATTTTAAGTTCGCGCTACGTAACGCCATGGTAAGTTACACCTTAGACCTTAGTACAATTTTCACTGAGAAATGAGCTTGGGATCACAATCAAACAGGGGATAGATCAATAAATAATGAATAAATAATAATAATTGTCTTTGGCATCCTTGGGTGAACATTTGACATGCATATTATACTTGGGAAATAAAAAGCGGGAAAGCGCACCCTGAGCTCTGAAGCAGCACAGCTGAAGATGCAACCGGGAATGCGCTCGGATGAAAAAGGAGATCAATAAATAATTCTTGTTTTATTATCGCGTGTGGTATTACCCGTGTGGTTCCGGGTTAGAATAGGACCACTCCATCTCTTTCTGTGAATGTCGTAAGAGGCGACTAAAGGACTAAGCACAAACATCTCGTGCTACAATTGCATTCCCAAGAAGGGTTAACGTCGCGCGGCGGCCGGTTGTAAAACTTTTCGCACAAATACGTTCCCAATGAGGGTTGACGTCAGACAGGCGGCCGATTGTAAAACTATAGCCAAATAAAGTGTTCCGGCTATTTCTTCTCCATTTTACAAGGTCTTTAGCATCCTTGGGTGACCATTGACATGCATATTATATTTGGAGAAGAAATAGCGGGAAAGCACACCCCGGGCTCCGCTGTACACTGAGGGCACAGCTGAGGATGCAACCGGGAATGCGCTTAGACAAAGGTTATATTTGCGAAAGAAAAAGCGGGATAGCGCACCTTGAGTTTCGAAGCAGCGCAGCTGAAGATGCAATCGGGAATGCGCTAGGATGAAGAAGAAGAGATTTATAAATAATGCCCTTGTTTTATTATTGCTCATTACTGTGTTTTACTCTCTAGCATTTATACAATATGCGACCGTTCTCTTTTCGAATCGAGTAACGACTGCTGGAGCGTGTTCTCAAACCGTTCTCAAATGAAGTATGAATAAATGTATTCTGCCGGTTAGAACTGGCAGTGACAGTTTGATCAAAACAAGTTCCAATAATTATGAGAATAATTAATTATAATTTAATAATTACAGGTATAGTCATCGAAATATAATTCTCTAGAAACCTAACGCTCCTACATTCACCGCTTCGATTCTGATTCTATTTACGCAAACAAACGAACAGTAAATACAATGAAACACTCGAACGCACACATAGACAAAGATGCATGCGATTGGTCGCGACAAGGTCACGCGTCGTCGTCGGTTGGGTGGGGCAGTCAACGCAATGAGCGGTGAGATACAACGCACGGATGGTACCTATTATGCAGTACGCCACGCTAAAATAAATAACCTTGTTTACGTGTTACTTTTTTTAATAACTAATTTTCTTGTCTATATGGTTTCTACACCACTTCACGGCACATGACGGCAATTTTAATGAATCGATTATCGCAAAAACACTGCAAAATTCTCAAAGAAAACTTCTTGCGACGCAACCGCACGACTCGAGTGTCACGGCGAACTGTCGCGCTGCGCTGTTCATATTTTGAGCCCCGCCAGCCGCGGTACATATCGCGTGGAATGATTTTTCGGGATTACTTACGATTCTAGGGAATTATTGTTCGTAGGGTATAGTCAAATCGACGTTTATTAATTACGAAACTAATGACAACCTACATGGTCTGATGCCTATAGTCAGCAGACCTGCAACAGACCATGTAGAAGTACCTATACTGACACACGTGCCACATCTGTACACATGTAAAAAAATAAACACACGACACTTTCACGTCTTTATCCCTTAAAGGCTCGACAGAGACCTGGATTACAAGATTAGGTCACGCTTGGCAAAAAGGTGGATAACAGGTTATCAGCTTGATATCCTGATACAAGTGATACACGACTAAGAAACAACAACAAACGGGTTAACGTCGGGCTGCAGCCGGTAGTTAAACTATAACTGTTCCGGCTATTTCTTCTCCATTTTGCAAGGTCTTTGGCATCCTTGGGTGAACATTGGCATCCTGTTATATTTGGAGTAGAAAAAGCGGGAAAGCGCACCACGAGCTCCGAAGCAGCACAGCTAAGGATGCAACATATGAAAAATATCAATATCTCTATTGGACGTGAGAATTTCGTTGTATTGGCGACACAGTCTAACAATTGGGTTATAGTACGACGTATTATTTGAGAAGACGTGGAGAGCAAAAATATTATAATTGGGATTACGTGATCTGAACCTAGTGTTAAAATTTTGAAAGGAAAGCAGGTTAGGTGAATCAATGAGATTGTGTATGATTTTATACAATACTAGCTGTGCCCGCGACTTCGTTCGCGTGGTTGTCAGAATGTTATATAGCCTAAAGCCTTCCTCTATAAATGGACTATCCAACAAAAAAAGAATTTTTCAAATCAGACCATTAGTTCCTGAGATTAGCGCGTTTAAACAAACAAACAAACTCTTCCGCTTTATAATATTAGTATAGATAACAAGTTCATTTCTATTGCGTCGAATTTCAAGAGAGTTTACACGAAAATGATCGAGACGCTCGTTATATGACGTAAGTTTACGGCCCATTCCACACCTAAAACTCAGAATTCTTAGAAATCGTTTTTTAACACTTTCAATCCGACTGCAATGTACCTTATAGAAGGGAGACCAAATTACTGCGTTATATTATAGGGAATAGTAAAGACAGATAAATCTTTTGGTCTGGCGGAAATCTCTCGTACATCTAGAAACAAATCCTAAGAGTTTAGAGCCACGCTCAACTATGTAGTCATATTTCTAAAGGTTAACTGGTCATCAAAATATACACCGAGGTCCTTTGCAATGTCAGTCCGAGCAAGAACTACCCCATCAATGGTGTAGTTGTGTACAAACTTTTGCTTCTTCCTGGTGAAACTTATTAGAACTTAGACGAAGAAGATTAATTACACACCTAAAAAAAACTGTTAACATGCGAATGGTTAATTAGACCCCAATGATAAATGGACCCTGTGACGGAGGAGGGTTGAACACCGCTTTGTACTTAATAATTGTTTGGAGGGTTAAGTTCATCCGCGATGTTTTTAGACGGATATTAATGATTCTAATTAGAAGTTTATTTGTCTTCTTTTACATGTTTTGAGGAACTGACCCTGAAATTTTTACTCCATTGAACCATTTCTTTTTTTAATGGCCTGTAGATCTGGTGTCCCACTGCTGGACAAAGGCCTCCCCTTTATTTATCAAACCTTATTGTTACAATGTAAAAATATACTTTTAACAAATGGCGGACTTAATGCTAAGAGCATTTTCTCCCATTCAACCATAGGGACACACAGAGAAAATTGTGTGGCGCAAAAGCTGTAAAAATACTTACATCAAAATATACTAAGTACTTCATACACACTATATTATATAAAAATATATCAGAATCTCATATATAATATAAATAAATCAGAATAACCCACTTACACAATTCATACAATAATAAATAAACTAACAAAGAAATAGATTTGCGCATTTCCTAGTTTTTAAGATAATTATGTCCTGTTTTTTACTTTTGTGCAATAAAGGGTATTGTATTGTATAGATAATGAGAAGAAGAACTTATCCCTCCAAAGGTCCCTGTCTATAGCGATCTCCTGCCACTCACCTGTCCCGCCATCTTGTCCTACGTCTACCTCTATCTCTGCGCCCATCTATACATACCGTTACGTCTTTATCCCTAATATGGCAGACAGAGCATTTCTATATTTGATGAAAACCAAAAGAATTTTTGAGTTTCTGTATTCCTTAAAAAATTGAGTCAATACTGTCGAGAAGTGTAAAAGTATCGCTAATTCTAATGTTGTGAAAAAATAACTGTCTCCTTTAAAATATTACAAAGAAAGTAAGAAATAAATGTACTTAAGTAGTACAAAAAATATCTCGCGCAAAGCGTAAAAGCTGGCTACAAAAAATATTATTGTTTGTACTTTTTCAGGTATTTTGTTCGGACTCTCAACCAACACTCATTACTGAACCATTGACCTTGTAGAGTTAAACAAATATAAGACATATCCAGCGTATTTTTTTTCCGCTCCCGACATCTCTCTCACGACCAGGCATCTTCTTTTTCGTTTTCTTCCCCATGTCCCACTATAAGTGGAGTTGGCTTAGCCATTAATCCATTACGAGTGTTTCGGTTATCCGTTTCCACATAAAAACCTTAATTTTTCTCAAAGTGTTGCTGAGGATTGAAGCTCTATCTACTCCGGAAGTGTTAATAAGTCAAAACGAAGTGCCAAAATCAATAAACAAAATTGTTCTGGATCTTAGATTAGTTTGTACAAACAAACAAATTAAACGGAAGTTTGAACCGTGCTTTTGAGTGATAAAGTATAGATTAAAAGTATAAAGGTAATAACAAGTTTTAATTCACATTCCAATTATACTGATGATGTAAAAAAAAATTTAATACGTTGAGTTTTAACGTACATGTTTTTAATAAGTACAAAAAAATCGTTTGCTGGCTGAAATGAATATAAAATGTTAATCCGTTTAGTATTACATTATTCACATTGCAAACACACCTTGAAGTTTACACAGTTTGGGTAAGACTATAGCTTAATGTAAATACTTACTCAAGTTACAAAATTAATTTTAATGCCAAGACCACCTCTGAATGTGAGCTACACAGTTAATTTTAATGTTTGCCACTTCTATTCGTAAATAAGTCTAAGTGAAATAATTTTGTTTCTGAATAAGCTCTAATGAGTATTTGAATACTGCAAGCTTATTTTTATTTTATAAAGTGTGTTTTAACTGATGTCATTAAATTGTTTGTTGTATTCTAGGAAAAATAACTTAAGTACCATTCATTGTTTTCACACAAAACACAGTTGACCAGGTGGTAATGTTAATAAACGGGCAAGTGCGAGTCGGACTCGTACATGAAGGGTTCCGTACCACCGTACAATGTTTTAAAACGCTGAAGAAACACGTTTCTTGTATGACGACCCCCTTTAATTTTTAACTTTATTTTATTTTTAGTATTTGTTGTTATTGTGGTTAAAGTAATACATAATTGGTGAAAGTTTCAAATATCTAGTTAATGCTATTATAAAGATCAAGTTAAAAACGCTGAAAAAAACACGTTTCTTGTATGACGACCCCCTTTAATTTTTAACTATTTTTTATTTTAAGTATTTGTTGCTATAGCGGCCACAGTAATACATAATCGGTGAAAATTTTAAGTGTCTAGCTATTACGGTTCAAGAGATACGAGTAGAGCCCTATGACAGACGGACAGATAGACAGACAGACGGACAGACAGCGGACTCACAGTAATAGGGTCCTGTTTGCACCCTTTGGGTACGGAACCCTAAAAAAGTAAGATATGATTTTTGCCTATTTTTGCTCTCTCGCTTTCCCAACTTTACAGATTAAGTCTTAAGAAGTTTCTAATTTCTTGGATCATTTCTCTCAGACATACATTCTTTCACTTATTTTCCCTCACGGAGTAGATAGGACCTAGGGTCTAGATCCATAGGACCAAAAGGCCTATTTTATCGTGATTAGAAAAAAAAACAATGATAAGTTTCTAGTCGCATCGCCTAATCACATTATATAGATTCTCGCCCATTCATAAGTCCTCTTCCAGCGCGAATATGGGTGTAATAAAAAATAAAATACAATACAAAAAC
Organism: Acrobasis repandana; assembly: GCA_963576875.1. Taxonomy (NCBI): domain Eukaryota; kingdom Metazoa; phylum Arthropoda; class Insecta; order Lepidoptera; family Pyralidae; genus Acrobasis; species Acrobasis repandana. The sequence continues at coordinate 13,857,502 of OY756237.1, forward strand.
TTTATTCGGCCAAAATATAGCATTTACATTTACAAAAATTTAAAGGACAAGATACACTTAATGTAAGGTACAAGAGGTGGCCTTATCACCAGCAATATCTTTGCTTTATAAGCTTTGGAATGCCTTACCCGAAGACATTAAAAGTATCTCAAATAGGTTCTTTTTAAGAGAAACGTCCACACGCACCTTTATGCTAATTTGTTGCAGCAGAACTAATCATTGTTATAAATTGTTTTGTATTGTATGTGTATGTATGTATTGTATGTGTATGTATGTATTGTATGTGTATGTATGTAGATATGTGTATAGTATGTGTAGAAATACATACTTATCTTTAAGCGCCTATCGCTAATTTAAATTTTCTGTTTTTCGTTAAGGCTGACTGGTAGAGAATGCATTAGCATTAAGTCCACCTTTTGTATCATTCTGGTCGGAAGGTCATTGTTGTGGTCAATAAAGATTTAATAAATCGAATAAAGGAGTGCGAAGTATATAATTAAGATAACAGGTGGAGCAGTTCAAATTATAAAGGTATAGTAAAATAATATATTAATAAATATATAACAACCAATAGATATTATAAATAGCATCATAAATAAATAGATAATATACATAATGTCTACTACAATTGTTTAGAGTCACTTTATTTCTACGAAGCCAATCCTCCAGTCCATTTCTAAAGCAGTAGATGTGGCAGACACTACTACCTCATCCAGCCTGTTCCAATTGTGAACTACTCGGTTTTGGTTATCTATATATATATAACTATATAAATTATATATTTTCTGTCTCTCTCTTATTTCAGCGTATTCTCAGTTGCATCCACAGCTGTAATGCTGTGAAGCCCGGGTCCGCTTTCCGGCTTGGTCTTCTCCACTTCGTACGGTCTTCAGCATCCTTGGTTATAAGACCATTGGCACGCATATTATCCTTGACAACGTCAAGCCAGCATTTCTTGGGTCTACTACGTCTGCCGGGCCCCGGCGGAGGTGGCATGACTATACATTTGTTTCCCACGTAACTTGCCGGTTTCCGCAAGCCATGACCGTACCAGCGTAGGTGGCTCTTGCAGTTTGTCTGCTATGACGGACATGAAGGCTGCCGCAAAAATATATTTTCTGTATGTCAGCCATTTTTTTAGTTTCTAAATAATGTTTTTTTTCTTGCAGGGTACAAGATGTCTTTGGCGGTGTGTCGAGACCGTCTCACGGGCTCTGACGCGCCAGAACAGCTGTGTGACGCGTCCAGCAAGCCGCAAGCCTCCGTTGTTAGATGTAACACACACCCTTGCCCGTTCAAGTAAGTCTTTATTTGAAGATACAATACGGATGATGACTGGGTGCCATGCCATGTAGTTCCCGGTAGAGTAGAATAGGACCACTCCAAGACTTCTTGTGGTTGACGAAGAAAGCGACTTAGGAAACACAAGCTAAACAAAGCTTATAAACATCAGTGAGACCTCTCGAACCCGTCTGGCTAGCGTGGAGAGTGTAAGCCAAATCCTCTGACTGCTCTGGCTTATATATTTAGCCTACACTCTCCACGCTGGCCAGACGGGTTGGAGAGGTCTCATTGATGTTTATAAGCTTTGTTTAGCTTCCTAAGTCGCCTTCTACGACATCCACGGGAAGACTTGGAGTGGTCCTATTCTACTCTACCAGGAACCACATGGCTGCTGTAAAATTTTTACTTATCTCACTGAATTCAGCTATGAGATATTTCCCAATAATAAATCCTTGTTTTTGTAGGTGGTACGTTGGTGAGTGGTCATCCTGCAGCGTATCGTGTGGAGGTGGAGTTCGAAGTCGACGGGTGCTCTGCGCCAGATCAGCTAACGTCACGAGAGCCGATACCTATGAACCGGGTATGTTATTTTTCATGTGTTTAGGTGGCCAACACTGCTGTCAGATTTTAAGCTACCTAAAGGCATCTGAAATAGCTTGACGAACGCCATACCATTATAACAGGACCAAGAGCTTAACGTGCCTTCCGAAACACGCAGGAATTCGAAAAAATTCTTTGCCGCTTTTGGTCACCCATCCAAGTGCGAACCTTCTAGCAATGCGTACTCCCGACGGGCCAATGAGCTCGTCTGGTATGTTTACTATATCATTTTTATTTGAGCACGTTCCCGGATGCATTCTTAGCTGTGCGGCTTTGGAATGCGCTTACCGGCTTTTTCATTAAGGTATTCTGACCTGCTGCCTGCTTAATGTCTTCTTCTTTAACTTAAGAGCTTGCTCTTGTCGGTGGAGTTAAGTGGAGATGCCTCCATTCCTCTCTTCTCTCTGCCATCTTTTTAATGTCTTGGTAGGACATTACTCCTAAACCTTCCTTAATTTGTTGGAAAAACTTCATCCTTGGTCTTCCCCTTACTCGTTTTCCTTTTATTTTTCGTTCTACTATTATTCTGAATAGATTGTCATGTCTTATATTAGATGTCCAATCATTTTTATTTTTTATTTTAACACTCTTTATTGTTTTAAAGTAAAACATACTTTTAACAAATGGCGGACTTAATGCTAAGAGCATTTTATCCCAGTCAACCATAAGGATAAACAGAGAAATAATTTGTTCGGCGCAAAAAGCAAAATTAATCAATTATGACTACCAATGTAATAAATACTTCATATAAAATATTAAGAACATATACATAAAACATTACATTACTACAAACTTTATAATATATATCAGAATAAATATCTACTTATACAATACGTACCATTATATTATACCTACATATATAATTACAAATATAATAAATTTTGAGAACTTAATGATGATGACTTTACGGAGAAAGGGAGTTCAAAAGATGTGCGTGAACTTTCCTTTTAAAAGAGAATTTGGTAGAAATTTCTCTGATGTCAACGGGTAAAACATTCCAGAGCCGTGAAGCTTGGAGAGAAAAGGAGTTAGACATAAAATTTGTCCGGAAAAGAGGGATAAAGAGTTGACGTGTCTCATTGGAACGTAGTTGTCGATCATGAGTGTCTGAAAGATAATTGAATTTACATTTTAAATATTCAGGGAAGACAGAATTAGTAAGAATAGAGAAAAGGGTACACAGTAACCGAAGTTCCCTGCGTTGACGGATAGGAAGCCAATTAAGCTCTGAACGATAAGAGGACACATGATCATATTTACGAAGACAGAAGATAAAACGAATACAATTATTAAGAATTCGATCAAGTTTATTAACAAGATCAACATTTAGGTCAGGATAACACACATCAGCATAGTCAAAGAGAGGAAAAATTAAGGACTGAACAAGTAAGATCTTTGTTTTGACAGGAAGAAAATTTCTAAGACGGTTTAATTGTTGGAGGCTTACGGTGATGGACCGACTAATTGCAGCTATGTGAGTGGTCCAGCTAAGAGTTGAGTCGATATGTAATCCAAGATTTTTTACTGAATTACAATAAGGGATAATATTATTGTTAAAAGTAACTGGTTGGATTAATTTAGTATCAATTTGAGCAACTTGCTTTGAACTACCCACGATTATAGCCTGACACTTAGATGAATTGACATTAATTCCAAAATTTTTAGACCAGGACATAATCGAAGATAAGGCGGAATTAATGGTGGCAATACCCGTGTTGATGTCTTCTGCTGGTGACTGAACATAAATTTGGAGATCGTCGGCATAAAAATGGAAAGAGCAGCCAATCGTAGAAGAAAGAAGATTAATAAAAAGAGAGAAAAGCAAAGGAGATAAAATGCCACCTTGAGGTACACCTAGAGAGAGAGTTTTCCAGTCCGACAGGTCACGGCCCAATCGAACCGATTGCTGCCGATCACGTAAATATGCTGAAAACCAATCCACCACTGAGGATGAGAACTGAAGATAATTAAATATAGCAAGGAGAATATCGTGATCAACCATGTTGAAAGCGTTAGAGAAATCAATGAGGACAAGGATGGTGACCAACTTATTCTCCATGCCCAATCTTATGTCCTCAGTGACTTTAAGAAGAGCAGTAGCAGTACTGTGGCCAGGGCGAAAACCAGACTGTAGAGGTGTAAGGAGAGAATTAGAAAAGACGAAGGAAGAAACTTGTGCATGCACTACAGCTTCAAGGATTTTGGAGAGGAAGGGGAGTATAGAAATTGGCCTGAAATTATTTAATCATCTTCCCTCTTCTATTTTCAATAGTTTTTAAAATATTTCTTCTCTCTCCCACTCTTTCTAGCACCTTCTCATTGCTTATTCTATCCATCCAGCTTATTTTCTCCATTCTCCTCCAGCACCACATCTCGAATGCTTCTTTTCTTTATCTGTCCTTCTTCCTCATTGTCCACATTCATCCATATCCATCCATATGCCATATCCATATCCATATCCATAGCCTGATGTCAACCATGTATTTTTTTTCTAATTCTTGCAGTGAAGACGGTACACTTTAACTTCACCCATAATATTAGGTTCGCCCATGCAATAGCTCTTATATTTCGGCATTGCTTCTTAACCTCCATAAACCATTCTCTGGCCCTAGGATCTTGCGAAGTAACTTCACAATATGGAAATAAACATATTTCTCTTCACTCCTTGTTAATTAAATCAGGAATAACAAAACAAGTGAACCACACTGATTATCTAGTTAAAATAATAGCGGAACATCCAGTACAATAATGAAGCAATCCAATCACAAGATGGCGAATCGGGACGGGAATAAATTCACAATGTAAACTGTAGTTGGTGGAGATGTTAGAAGTAGATTTGTATTGAACTTTTACACTTTGTTCCTGTTCAAACTACTCGTAGACCAATGTTTTAAATATAAAAAGTGTATATTTTTTATACATACACTATCACATGATTTTTATAGGGTTTTTAGGCATTCAAGATGCAGTACTAAAGTACTCAAATTAAATAATGAAATAAGAAAAGGTGAAAAAATACCACGTAAGCAGGACTTTAACCTGCGTCATTGGTCTAAATACCACCATGCTCTATCCAACTGAGCCATCACGTGTTCAACCCCGCACTTTGGGTACTTTAGTACTGCATCTTATGTCTACGTTTCTTTTGCTTCCAGACTAGCATGGAAGCCTTAAAAAGAGAAGCAGTTGGCATGATCATCAGTATCATTACAGACCATGCTGTTTTAGAAGTAAAAGAATCATTTTGGCTTCTCAAGCATGGTCTGGGAACCCTTTTTTCTATCCTGCTGTCCCACTGCTGGAGCCCTTTGTATACTTAATGATTAAATGGTCGTTTTTTATTCCAAAAGGATCGAGTTCAGAACCGGGCTGTGTGTCTCCAGCTCCTCGGTCTACTCAGCCGTGCAACGATGAGGAGTGTCCCACGTGGGTGGCTGGACCTTGGTCAGGGGTAAGCATTTTTTTTTTTAAGGAAAGATCATCTTCATTGTTTGGCTGTAGGAAGTCATTTGCTGAAGGCTTTCCTCAAGTATTTCCAAAACAAGGAATTTCTATCATTTTCTAGAGGCCGCCTCTTTAGATACGAAATATTGCAGAAAAGCGAAATACCCTCTGAAATCAAGAATTCATAGGAAGCTGGTGCAAATCCGGCTCGAGGGACCATGTACAAATTCAGAAACTTCTTCAAGTAAAACCACCATTGGATAGATACTGAACACTGTTTTCGGTTGTTATAGCGAGCCTTACTGGCGAGAAATGAGTAGTACAGTGGTGTGGTGGCAGGCTTGTATTTCTTGTTAGCGGTTTGTACAGGAGAGAGAGGCAATAATGCGAAAGAAAATGAATTTCGTTCTTTTATAGTAAGCGGGAAAGCGCCATCTGTTCGAACCCGGGTGAACTGTCAGTGACTTATTGTAATAGCAGTGTTTTAGGTGCTTTATAGTGCTGTGCTTATCGAGGGTCATTAACAGAGTCATGTGGTGACGAACAGATGTCGCTTTTTACAATTTTAACACTTAAATTCCGTACATCATCGATAGATATTCCTGATTGTACAATAATACTCATATCAAGTTCTTAGTTCGGGTAACGCCCTCTATTATTATGAATTAAAATTATGCAGCACTAGCTCTCCGTACCTATAGTATAAGAATAAACGATAATTTCATCAAAAACATAATGGAAAAACAGATATAAGCAAGGAAAAGAAAAGGGGCGTCATTAATGAATTACAGGAAAAGGCAGTAATCGTGTCGTACTGGTCGTACAGGGAAGTCATACAAGGTCATACAAGGGGAGACATACTAAATACTCTACCGATAAAAATATAGTTCTGAATACAAAAATATGTCCGTGTTAATGAACAATTTGCCTAGGATAAGAAGTTATATCTCCGAAACTATTCACCGCTGCACTGGAAGAATCCTTCAAGCTTCTGGAATGGAAAGGACTTGGCATCAACATCAATGGCGAGTGTATCACTCACCTTCTATTCGCTGACGATATAGTTGTCATGGCAGAATCCATGGAGGACTTAAGTACTATGCTCGGAGACCTTAATAGAGTTTCCCAACAGGTGGGCCTTAAAATGAACATGGTCAAAACGAAAGTAATGTCGAATGTCAATGTTGTGCCTGTTTCTGTTGGGAGCTCCACCCTTGAAGTTGTAGACCAGTATATCTACCTGGGTCAATCGATCCAGGCAGGAAGTTCCAGCTTCGAGGAAGAGGTCTTTCGACGAATCCGACTCGGCTGGGCAGCGTTCGGGAAGTTACGCAGCGTCTTTTCGTCCAAAATACCTCAGTGCCTCAAGACGAAAGTTTATAATCAATGTGTTACGAGTGATGACTTATGACTCTGAAACGTGGTCCCTTACTATGGGTCTCATAAGAAGGCTCAAGGTAGCTCAACGCGCTATGGAGAGTTTCTCTAGGTGATCGAATCAGAAATGAGGAAATTCGTAGGAAAACAAAAGTCACGGACATAACCCAGCGGATTAGCTCGTTGAAGTGGCGGTGGGCGGGACACATAGCGCGACGAACCGATGGCCGATGGGGCAAAAAGGTTCTTGAATGGCGACCACGTACTGGCAAGCGAAGCGTAGGACACCCACCCACAAGGTGGTCACACGACCTGACCAAGGTCGCTGGAAAGCGCTGGATGCAGGCCGCTCTAGATCGGTCATTTTGGAAATCCTTGGGAGAGGCCTATGTCCAGCAGTGGACGTTATGCGGCTGAAATGATGAAGAAAATACAAAAAAAAACTCTTAGATGATAGCTCGATTTCTATGGCATCAATTTTTTTTGGTAACTTTAAGCTTTTCTTTTGTAATAATATGTTACATGCAAGTAAAACTATTTCTATCACGGACTGAGCAGGGCAAGCTGAGACTGTACTTAATATGGCGTACATCTTTTCCAAAACAAGAAATAACTCGGTGTCGAGTTCCTTAATGTACATATATATTCTCGAGTCTATCAAGTTCTATCTTTGAATATTCCATTTTTCTCTTAGAACACGGGCGTAGAAATAAGACCACATACATTTGCGAAATCTGAAACTTACGCCTCTACAATATTGTGTAAAACTTCACAATATTGTGATGAAAGTTGCAGTTTCAAGGCGGAACTATTGAAAATTCCAACAATGTAGTTTTATGTGTCCCGGTGAAACTTTGTTGGAATTTGAGAATCTTAAACTTGATCTTAGTTATTTTATGCGCTTGTAAAGTCATAGTTCAAGGTAGCTTGGAAATAAATCTACGGAAACAGCTTTAAAACTAGTGTATTTTGACGACCTCCATGGCGTAGTGGTTAACACGCCAGTCCACCACTCAATTCAATTCAATTCAAAATACCTTTATTATCATAGGATATTTATAATACTATACTATATATATATACTTCGGAGGTTCTGGTATTATTGGCTACGAACTATGACTCCATAAAACCATTTTAATAACGCCGTTTCTTACAGCTTTATAATGCAACGTTAGTTCTATACAAGAAAGGCCAATGATCAATGTAACCTACGAACAATAATTTCCTAGAATCGTAACTAATCCCGAAAAATCATTCCACGCGATATGTACCGCGGCAAGCGGGGCTTAAAATATGAACAGCGCGGCGCGACAGTTCGCCATGACACTCGAGTCGTGCGGTTGCGTCGCAAGAAATTTCCTTTGAGAATATTGGTGTGTTCTTGCGATAATCGATTCATTAAAAATGCCGTCATGTGCCGTGAAGTGGTGTAGAAGCCATACAGACATGAAAAATAGTTATTCAAAAAGAAAGTAACACGTATACCAAGGTTATTTATTTTAGCGTAACATACTGCATAATAGGTACCATCCGCACGTTGTACCTCACCGCTCGTTGCGTTGACTGCCCCACCCGACCGACGACGACGCGTGACCTTGTCGCGACCAATCGCATGCATCTTTGTCTATGTGTACGTTCGAGTGTTTCGTTGTAATTACTGTTCGTTTGTTTGCGTAAATGGAATCAGAATCGAAGCGGTGAATGTAGGAGCGTTAGATTTCTAGAGAATTATATTTCGATGAATGTTACCAACGAACAATAGTCAAACAGTTACATCGTCATCTCGCAAACAATCCAATTATTTTGCGCGCGATTTTATTTTGGCCGTGACTGGCGACTCCATCGACTATTTTTATGATACTGTTTCCAACAGCTTATAAAGCTGAATGAGAAGAAGGAATAGAGAAATTATAAAGCAAGCAACGTTAGTTTATACATACTGATGTCTGATAAACCCTTTTACTATCTAATCTGTACTCTAGTTATTCTTTTTATTTATTTCTGTTTTTTATAAAGTTTGTGACTATTTACTAACATTACAATCACCATACTACTTCTTACATAGCATTTGTATTCATTGCAAACCGGCACTATCCACTCATTACTGTAAACCTTGTTTTACTCCACCGTTCACACTCCTACGGCGGAACTGTTACACTAAACACCTTAAACGACTTAACTTCACTACCTAAATATCTCTTACACTAATGGCTACCGTACTAGAATTAAACTCTGAGCTGGATTCCCTCGACAGCACCAATTCACACTTATGTGAACCGGACATGTGTATTTCAATTTTGGAAACTTCGGCTGAAAACTCTCTAAAAGTCCTACAACTCAATATCCGATCCGTTAATCATAACTTTGACAAACTTAGAATTCTCCTCTCCCTGATTAAGGTTACGTGTGACGTCATAGTACTCACAGAGTGTTGGCTTCAAAAATGCCCTAATATACCACCTTTAGAAGGATACACTTTTTATTCAACAACCAACCCCCCAAACCAAAACGCAGGTGTCATTATTTACATCAAATCTTCCATACCTCATACCATTACGGAACCAAATCTAAAATATGCGGACTGTCTAACTTGTATTATTGAAAATAAAATAGCTATAGTAGGAATATATAGGACTCCTTCCAGCTCCAAGAGAGATCAGTTTGATCGCTTTCTGAACAGTTTAAATAGTTTTTTAAATACTTTGAAATCATTTAACAACATAACACTCGTTGGTGATCTTAACATTGATATTAAACCAAATAATGATGATGATTTTTCAAATGAATACTTAATTCTCAATGCTACACATGCTCTGTCCCCAACACATGTTCTCCTCACTCGAGGCGATAAGTGCTATGACCATGTCTTACTTAAAAGCAAACTTCCCTACACTACACTTGTTATAGATACTCATATCACCGATCATAAACCAACACTTCTTCATCTTCAACTCAAAAATAATATTTGCAATAATGCTCGACGTAAGACCATTGTTGATATAGAAAGCATACACAGGGATATTTCTAAGACAGACTTCTCTTATATTCTATTTATTGAAGATGCAAATCTTGCTGCCGATACTCTTGTAACGGTCTTGTCGAGCATCATTGCAAAACATACGAAATCAATCCTAGTCTCTAACAAAAACAAAATACTTAAACCCTGGATTACTCCAGGTCTTTTACGGTGTATCAAGCACAGGGATCGTCTTCACACTGAATTTAGAAAATCACCTAATAACCAAATTACTAAAACGACCTACAAGCGATATCGTAACTTCTGTAATTCCCTTCTTCACAAGCTTAAAAGGTTACATGAGAAAAATGAGTTACTTAAAAATAAGAATAACCTAAAAGGTACTTGGAACACCATTAAACAAATGACTAACACAGAAAAACCTCGTCTTCCTCCATTTGAACTTTTGAAGCTAGCTGGAGACATCAAGTCCTCACTCAATGCAGTTAATAAGTACTTCGTCAAGATTGGCAAAACCCTTGCTACAACGATTCGCCCGTCTAATTCTGATCTTACTCCTTTTTTAAAAAAGCAAGCTGTAACGGACTCAATGGCTCTCTTCGACACTGACGAAGCCGAAATAGATTGCATTATCATGAGCCTTCGGTCTGGCTCAGCAGTTGGCTGGGACGGAATTTCTTCCTCCATACTCAAATCCAATCGCCGGCTATTGATCCCAGTTATCACCCATATTTGCAATACTGCTTTTCATACAGGTGTCTTCCCGAATGCCTTTAAAAAGGCCCTCCTCCACCCAATTCACAAAAGTGGTGATAAAAACAACTCTGCCAACTATAGGCCCATCTCCGTCCTAACTTCCTTGTCTAAAATACTCGAAAAACTTCTTAACAAGCGTCTTATCCAGTTTTTAATAAAAAATAACATTTTATCGGATCAACAATACGGTTTTCGTACTGGTATGTCCACTGAAGACGCTGTAGCAGATCTAGTTACACATATCACCACGAAACTAGACGAGGGACAAAAATGCTTGGGTATCTTCCTCGACCTGCAAAAAGCCTTCGACACCGTCGATGTGCCTACTCTCTTATCTAAACTCCATCATCTAGGAATTAGAGGTATCACGCACGACATCTTTCGTGACTACTTCACTAATCGCCGTCAAAGCGTTACAATCGGCGGATATATTAGCGATGAAGAACCCATCGAATATGGCGTCCCTCAGGGATCGATTGTAGGACCCACATTATTCTTGGTCTACATTAACCAATTATGCAATATTACCTTGCCAAAATGTAAAATATTTACATACGCGGACGACACCGCTTTTGTGATACACGGTTCAGATTGGCTGGAAATCAAATCTACAGCAGAATACAACTTAATGATTATTAATAGCTGGCTGTCACAAAATCTATTGAGTCTCAATCTCTCTAAAACACACATCATTCCGTTCTCAATTCGAAACAATACGCAACCACCCCCCAATTATAAGATATACATCCACTCCAACTGCAGTCAGAATGATAACTGCGGCTGCTCCCCTATATCACAAGCACAATCTACTAAATATCTTGGCGTTTATATTGATCCTAACCTTAACTGGTATCATCATATTGACGCCCTTACTACCAGAGTAAGGCGTCTTATTCATATATTTAAAACTCTTAGACACTCAGCCGACTCAGAAATCAAATCAAAATCAAATCAAATCATTTATTGCTTCCTTAATGTATCATACAGGTGTTTATTTAATAAAGTAAGTCGCAATTAAGGACCCTGGCGGGCGCTGCAATGGGAGAAGGGCCACATTTTTGTCAAATTTATGTATAATTATTAGGTATTAATATTCATGCAAATTATATTTCATACGACGCATTACAAGTTTGTTTTTTAATAATAAGTTAAAGATGTCAAAATTTATAAAATGTCAGGAGTTGTTTTTAATTTGATATATTGGCTTTACGGTGTAATTTTGTCTTCCAAATATTCTTTGATTGTGTAATAGCTTTTATCAGTCAATAGCTCTTTGAGTTGGTGCAGAAACGTTTTATTATTTTCTATATTTTTGATGGCGGTTGGGAGTTTTTCGTATATCTTAATAGACATAACTAGAGGGCTAGATGAGTGGAGCTCGAGACGGGAAGTGGGTAGTTGTAGCCTATTTTGGTGTCTAAGTGTATATTTTGTATGTAAGTCTTTTCGTTTTTTGAAAAATTCAGGATATTTTCGGACAAATTTGCATGCTTGAAGAATGTAGATGCATGGCAAAGTTAAAATTTTGAGTTTTTTAAAATAAGGTTTGCAGCTGTCTCTTTTTTTTATATTTACTATTATACGCAATAATCTTTTTTGTATGGTGAGTACTCTATCGCAATCAGTTCCGTTGCCCCACAAAAGTGTACCATAACTTAGCCATGAGTAGGCGTAGGCGTAGTAAGTGACAATAGCTGTTTCAATGTCTGTGGATTTTTTTACTTCTCTAAGCGCATACGCAAACTTAGATAATTTCGCGCATAGTTTTTGTATGTGGGGTTTCCAATTTATGTGGCTATCTATGTCAATGCCTAGCAGAGTAAATTCATTAACTGTCTCTAAGTTGATCCCATTGAAGCACATTTTAACCTCTAATGGTGGTTTTTGGTACGGGTGGAAGACCATTAATTTTGTTTTTAAATAATTTATTTCTAAATTGTGTTCTTTTAGCCAGTTAGATGTTCTCATGAGTATGTCAGTAAGTTGTTCATGCAAATTTTTATTATTGTGAGCGGACGTTAAGATCGAGATGTCATCGGCAAATAGGACACAATGTTCTTTCATTATTTTCGGGAGGTCATTGATGTATATGAGGAATAATAGACATCCAAGGACACTTCCTTGGGGTATAGAAGAAACGACTGACTTACAGTTTGAACGAATTATTTGAACTGTGTTAGTTTCGTGATTAAAATACTCGATTTCCACAAATTGTTTCCTGTCTTTGAGATATGAACTAAACCATTTATGTGCGATTCCTCTAATTCCGATGCCATACAGTTTTTTTAGTAAGATATCATATTGGACCTTGTCGTATGCTTTCGTCATATCTAGCAGCAATCCGATGCCATATAAACCTCTATCTAACGTTTTTAAAGCTTCTTGGACGTATTTGAAGACTGCCAATATTGTTGAACGGTTTTTTCGGAATCCATTCTGGCATTCATCAAAAAGTTTATATTTTTCACAGAAGCTATAAACGCGGTCAGCCATAACTTTTTCAAAAATTTTAGAAGCTGTTGGTAGCAGTGCTATGGGGCGGTAATTGTTTATATCTGTTTTTTCATTTTTTTTGTGAATAGGTTTTATGATAGTAATTTTCAGCAGATCGGGGAAAGTTCCTTCATTTAATGACTGGTTTATAAGTATAGTAAATGGTAAAGAGAGTTCTTCCGCACATTCCCTGAACAAATTTGGGGGCAGTTCATCTATACCGTGGCTTCTTTTGTTTTTTAAGTTTCTGATAGTGTTATGTATCTCTTTGGTATCAACAGGGCGAATGAATATGCTATTTTCCGAAGGGCAATTCACAGGGCATGACGTATTTATTCCCGTTTGTTTTCCGCCGATATTGGCAAAGAAATCATTAAATTTATTAGCTAATTCTACTGGGTCCCTGATAACTGTTTTGTTATAATGCAGTTCCATATTATTTTTTTCCTTAATTGGTTTATTATTTGTACACTCATTGACAACACTCCACATAGTTTTTACTTTATTTGTTGAATTCTTTATTCGTTTTTTATAGTACATTTTTTTTGAGATAGATACTGTTTTCTTTAACGTATGTTCATATTTTTTATAATAATTATTTAGTATTTCATTATTTGTTCTTAAGTTAAGAAGTTTTAATAATCTTTTATTTTTACACGACTTTTTTATTCCTACAGTTAGCCAGTGCTTTTTAGATGATTTGTTTTTTATTTTAAATTTTTGTTTTGGTATGCATTGATCCAAAATATGTATCATTTTGTTATGGAAAATTTCGTAGTTTTTATTTATATTTTTGTGTTGAGATAGGAGTTCGCACCATTTTATTTCTTTTAGTTTTAATTTAAAGGAATTTATATTCGAATTGTTGAATATTCTTTTTTCAGTATACCACGTAGATTTTTTTATATTTTGTTTTGTTTTGAAGCTAATAGTCGTGGCGGCATGCGCTGAAAACCCTAGTTTCTCTACTTTTGTTTGTACATTATTGAAATTTGTAAATATTAAATCTATACATGTTGCGGATGTCTTGGTAAAGTGTGTAGGTTCATTTATGTGCTGTGCAAATCTATATTCTGTCATAAGGTTTAAAAATTGCTTTGTTTTTGGCTTGTTTTTTAAAGTATTCATATTAAAGTCACCGCCTATGATTATGTTATGTATGGGATATTTTTTATTTATATAATCTAATATTTTTTCTAATTTTTCTATAAAAATGTCAGCCCTTTTTCCATTCCAATATAAAGAAATCAGTAAGATATTTTCTTTTGGTAATTCCGTAGCACATAATTCTAAATTGTATTCAGTAGACATATTGGTAATGTCGCTCCTCTCTCTAGATTCTATTTGGTCTTGTAATAGGATGCAAACTCCTCCACCTTCTTTGTTCTTCCGGCAGTATGATGCTGCAATTTTGTAACCACCAAAATTCATTAAGTTAATTTTTTTTTCAGTTAACCACGTTTCCGACATGCAGATGGCTTTATAAATAGGGTTTTGGTTTATGAAAGCTTCCAGTAAGTGTTTTTTGTTACCAATACTTTGGAAGTTTTGGAAAAGGATATTAAGATGCTGTTTTTCTACGAAAGGAATTATTTTTGCCAGATATTGTCGGTCTAATCGTGCTAATCGTGCTTGGTTCCCTGTTAATCTCTACTTCGCTCAGCTCTATTTTTCTTCCTTCAACATACAGCTTATTGTTTTTTATAACAGCATACTGCCCTCTATTTCGTGCCTTAAACATTTCCTCTCGTAGTAATTTTATTTCTTTTAATGCTTTTCCTTCCATAAGCTTAGAAATTGAGAGGCCAGTTCCTCGGAAACAGTGGCTATTATTTAAAATATAGTTTGTCATCTTTTTGCTTATCAGTTCAATTATTAGGGGGCGGTGTCTGTTGTTATTGAATTTTCCTATTCGGTGGGTTTCCTCAATATAGCCAAGTATGTCAACGTTTAGGATTTCTCGAAATGCCTTAGCTACTCTGCCGTGTAGGTCATATTCAGATTCTTTGTATTCGTGAAGACCATACAGAACAATTTTTTTATTATTGTTGTTATCGGGTATTATAGCTGGTAATTCGTTCGTTCTTGGGCTTCTAACTTTAATTTCAATTTCTTTTATTTCTCTAATTAATTTTTCATTTTCTTTTCTGAGCGTCTCTATGTTGGTGTTAATTTCTTCTATTTCTTTTTTCCTTTGGTCGTTTTGTTTGCATAATGATGTAGTATCTTGTTTTATTTCTTCTCTTAATTTTAAGATAGCCTTGTTTACTTCTGATGCAATCGTGCTCTGCAAGTCCTTAATTAATGATTTATTATTTTCTTTTAACTGTGTAGTTATTAGGTAGCTTATATTTTCTAGGGTTAATTCTGATTTGTTGCTAGAGTTTTCGTTAATAAGAGTATCTCCTAGGATGCTTATGTCCTCCGAACTTATCGAGTCATTTGTTGTTAAGGTCTTTTTTTTCCGTGTTGTTATGTTACTACTTTCAGGTGTGGTACATGAGACATGCTCTTCATGATGTTCGCGATGGCGTACAGGGGTGTTAGAGTTGTCTCCTTTTGGTATTTTACAAGAAACCTTAAACCTAGTCTACTCCGCGCTCTGCCTCTCAGTACTAACCTATTGCGTGCCAGCTTGGGGATGTGCTGCTAAAACCCATTTCATTAAGGTTGAAAGGGCACAAAGAGCTGTCCTTAAAGTCATGTACTCCAAACCCATCCGGTTTCCCACCAATCAACTTTATACACTTGCCTCTGTGCTGACTGTGAGGCAGCTCTATGTGCTCAAAACTGTCCTTCGCAAACACACTAAACTACCACTGCCAGACCCGTTGAAAAGGATAACTCCTAGAATATGTCCCATACCCCGTCACAGAACCTTCTTTGCGGCTCGACAGTTTCATGTCTCCTGCTCGATTATCTACAAAACAATCAACAAAACTTTAAATATATATAAACTCAATAAGTTCGAGGCCAAAACAAAACTTACCAATTGGTTGTTACAACAAGACTATGATGACACGGAGGGGCTGCTACCAAGAAATAGGTTAGATATAGATGGGTAGCAGTTTCTCCTCCCACTTGGCACACACAAATACAGACGCACCTCATCGCCACACCCACAATTACACACTCTTCTACACACACACACACACACACACATGCCTCATGCTTGTACAATGGTTATGTATCGATGTATTTTTATTCTTTTATTTTATTTATCTTTGTTTTCTAGCCCTTCGTTAGTCTTTTTTCTTTTAGCCTAAGCACCTAAATTTGTACACCTCTTATATAAGTCCTCCCTCTTTAAAAATACGGTCGAACACTGGATTCCAAAATACAGGCGCCAGCCTAGTTTGGAAATCAGGGTTTAAAAACTAATTTGTATGACCTATTTCAACCATTTTGTGAATTTACCAACTTGTAAAAAAAAAAAAAAAAAAAACTGTACAAATCTTTAAGTGAATAAAGAAATTTTATTATTATTATTATTATTATTATATTATTCTCTGTGAAGAAGTCAATTTTTAGGGTTCCGTACCTCAAAAGGAAAAAACGGAACCCTTATAGGATCACTTTGTTGTCCGTCTGTCCGTCCGTCCGTCCGTCTGTCAAGACCCTTTTTCTCAGGAACGCGTGGAGGTATGAAGCTTAAATTTATATCAATTACTCAGGTCTACTGTCCCTTGAAGCTGTGAAAAAATCAAACTTCTAAGCCAACGCAATCAAAAGATACAGCCGTTTATGCCGCAAATTTTCGACACTTGCAAGGGAATCAAAACCTACAGAGTGCTTCCCGTGAACTCAGAATCTTGAAATTTGGTACGAAGCAACGTCTTATAGCATAGATAAAGGAAAAATTACGAAAACCATAAATTTTTAGTTACATCACATAATATTTTTTTTTTTAATAATTTTAAAGTTACTTGTCGTAATGAACGAACTTTGTAAACCTTGCAGGTTTGTACGGAACCCTCGGTGCGCGAGTCCGACTCGCACTTGGCCGGTTTTTTTTTTTTCATTTGTTTTAACCATGCATAACAAGAAAAATATAAAATGTAACCAGTTAAATCGTCATCTCGTAAACGATCCAATTATTTTGCGCGAGTTTGTTTGTCTTGTTAATTGTCCACGATCTGCGCCTTTAACAACCATTTTAATTACGCCGTTTCTAATGATTTTAGAACTTCTGGAGTAGGTTTTTAAACTTTTTACTCCGATAGGTCTAAAAATTTACCAACTTTGTGAATATTATATAAAAACTAACGTAAAATAAAAATAATGCATATTGTAAATGGTTTACTTACGTATTATATAGTTAGAAAAGGCTGACCAGTAACATAATCGCCCTGATGATGATCGTCTAAAACGAAATCTGGTCGGCCTTTCCGACTTTTTATTACTTGACTAAACCGTTTACAATATTTATAATGAACTCTGTAAATTCTGTGATGATGCATTTGGGTTTTTTTCTCATTTATATGTTTTATGAATAACGAAAAACTAACAGCTCATTATTTAAAAACTGTAACCTTTAAATAATGAGCCCGTAGTTCAAGGTAGAATAGAGTAGAATAGGACGACTCCAACGACGTCTTTCCGTGGATGTCGTAGAAGGCGACTTAAGGCGAAGATATAGGCAAATGGCCTTGAAGTGTGAAATAAATTGTTTACTCGTAAATATGGTAATAATGTCCATATTGCTCTTCGTCATGCACTAGATAGCCCTTTAAATTATTTTATGAACTGCCGTTGAAACTATTATTGGTGATCCGTCTAGCTTTAAAACTTGCCGTGGCCACTTTTGGCGGAAGCAAGTTTTAAAGCTAGACGGACTAATGTAAATACTTTCAACGGTGGTTCATAAAATAATTTAAAGGGCTATCTAGTGCATGACGAAGAGCAATATGGAAATTATCTCCATATTTACGAGTTAATAATTTATTTCAAATGAGGGCGCCACTTCAAGGTCATTTGCCTATACCTCCACCTTAAGCAACACAAGCTAAACAAAGCTTGGAGAGTGTAGACCAAATCCTCTTGTAGTGGTCATGTGAGGGTCATACTCCTGCAGTGGAGACTAAAAATAAGATCTGATGATGATGAGTTCAAGATAGGAAGAACACTGAACTGCTTTTGTTTGTTATCGGTCAATTTGTCTTTCTGTAAAATTTAAATTATTTTTTTATGTTTTCAACAGTCGACCACTAGTGAGAAGTCGCTTCACTTATATCAAAAACTAAATATAACCCACAAGCACTAGTAAAACAGTTACATCGTCATCTCGCAAACGATCCAATTATTTTGCGCGCGAGTTCGTTTGTCTTGTTAATTGGCGACCTGCGACTCAGGGAGACAACTAGACCATTTTAATTACGCCGTTTCTGACTATCTTAAAGCTCTCGGCTGTCAGCTCTGAGAATTTGCTACCTCTTAGATTATTTTTTTTACATTTTAAAAAAATAATTTATTTTTTTCATAAATAAAATTAGGTATTAAACTAATTAAAACTGTGAATATAAAACTAAATTAAACTATATCTAAAACTTAAATCTTATCTTAAAATAAAATAAAAACTTGGAAAATAGCTTTTTCAAATTGTCCTGGATCCTAGAATCAAATCAAATATTTCAAAATCAAATATTCATTCAGTTATTAGGCCTTTGCAGGCACTTGACGTGTAAGTCAATAGTTATAATGTACATTACGTGTAATGTTTATATATATTTAATTTCTTTTGTTTAAAAGCTACCGATACTAGCGTTTCGCAACGACCACTGCTGAGAAGAACGCCGAAATAAACTCATTTAAACAGTATTGGCAGGCTTGTGTCACTCCCCGTTTAGGTATCGAAAATGTACCTAAATTTTTACTATGCGCGCAGGCGGCCCCTCCGGGTGGTAAATTCAGTGATACGAATCGTTTGTCCAGAGTAATAAGAATGAAATTGGCTTCCAATGGATGTCTAGGTATTTATACGAGAAGGTGCTGAGTTCTGACGTGAGCTAAATCAAACCATATCGCTAGCCACATTGAGTAGATATTTCTTTAAATTTCTTTGCTGAGTGAGACTTCTGTACGTTAGTATTATTTATTGTGTGGTATTGGTCGCCTACGCGCCAGAAGGGCTTTGTCAGTTTACAAAGATATTATGCATCACAACATAATATGTAAGGCTTGCGAACTATGCATAGGTGTTAGTTGTTAGTGTAAGTTGGGTATCTATATCATATGTTATTATTATAGAATATAGTATTATCGTTGTGTTAGTAACCCTTAACACAAGTTTAAACTTACATTGGGTCTAGCTATATCAGTGTGATTTGCCCCATCTATAATTTTTTTTTATTCTGGCCTAAAATATACTAGGAATTCTACGAAAATATGATGTGATCACATGATCACACATACTGGAACTACCTATATTATATATATCGTATATTAAGGCTGACTTTAGTCCATGATACTGAACAACTTTCCCCAAGGAACGTATATCAAAATATGAAAAATAATTGTTGGCATACCATACAAGTTGACCGATCAGCTAATCTGAAAATATATTTCTATGGAAAGCAGAATATCCTAATCCTATCCTAATCCTAACGTCCTAACTAATATTATAAATGCGAAAGTGAGTTTGTATATTTGTTTGTTTGTTTGTTACCTCTTCACGCTTTATCTACTAAACTAATCTCCTTGAAATTTCGCATACACATAGTTTGGAGTCCTGAGAAGGACATAGGGTACCTTTCATTCCGGAAAAATGTATTATTCCCGTAGGATTTAGGATACGCGAACGAAGCCGCGGGTAAAAGCTAGTTTTTTATATTTCGGTATATGTTCCTTGGAGAAAGTTGTTCAGTATCATTTTAATTTCAGTATATCTTGTTGGTCGTTAAAGGGTTTGTTGCACAAATGTATGGGGAGCCGGCTAAGTCACTGAACACCTACCTGAAATATGCATTTTTGAGTCGGTATCAATGCCTAATAAGTAAATCCGATAAATTCGTAGCCTTTCTATGGTACATTTGAATCAAAATATCGTAATTAAAGTTAGGTGAGTTCAAGCAAAATGGCCGACACCCATTATGTCAACTGACATGACATTGACAATAACTACGAGTGACGTTTATGTCAGGTTGCGTACGTATGAGGGCGCCATGTCAGTATCGCCATTATACGATAATAACCGTTTGTAGAGTTCCGTACCCATAGGGTGCAAACGGGACCTACTGAGACTCCGCTGTCTGTCCGTCTGTCCGTCCGTCCGTCTGTCCGTCTGTCACAGGGCTCTATCTCTTTACCCGTAATAGTTAGACACTTGAAATTTTCAACTATTATGTACTCGTATTACTGTGGCCGCTATAACAATAAATACTGAAAAAAAAAGGTGGTCGCTATACAAAAAACGTGTTTTTCAACGTTTTTAACTAGATTTTTATAATGGCAATAACTAGATACTTGAAATTTTCACAGATTATGTATTACTATGGCTGCTTTAACAACAAATACTAAAAATAAAAAAAGTTAAAAATTAAAGGGGGTCGTCATACAAAAAACGTGTTTTTTTAGCGTTTTAAAACATTGTACGGTGGTACATGAAGGGTTCCTCATGTACGAGTCCGACTAGCACTTGCCCGTTTATGTAATGTATTTTTGTACACTATCAAGATCATGAAGAAACAAATATATGATGGTCTTAATCGGTATTTAATATTTTTTCTGATTTTTGGGGAAGTGTTCATGACCTAGCCTGTTGTGCAACATCCCCTTTGGAAATGCAAAAGCGGGAAAGCGCGTCCCGGGCTTCAAAGCAGCACAGCTGAGAATGCAACCTGAAACTTAAAATGAAGAAGAATATATTTCAGTTGCCTGTGTTGCAACTAGACCATTTTAATTAGGTACGCCGTTTCTTACTTAAGCTGAGTTTAGTTGAGTTAGTATCCCATAACACAAGTTTAAACTTACTTTGGGGCTAGCTCAATCAGTGTGATTTTTACTTATATATTTATTTATATTTATCCTTATATATTTACTATCTCGGAGCTCTCGGCTGTCAGCTCTAAGTTAACTGTATGAACAGTAACATTTTGCTTATATGTAAGTACATTTATAGGTGAAAATGCGCTGATATAATAATAAGTACCGAGTATATATAATCAAAGCAGCGTTGCCAGAAGGTTACTTAAGTGACCTTTTAGGTGATTTTTAACTCCGTCATGTTACTTCTAGCTAGGTTACACTACACAAAAGGTAACATTTTGGTGACTTTTCGGAATATGTTTGAAACGGATTTTTTTAATTTTTTTAGTATAGCCATATATACCCTTTCAAGAGGTTTTTGGCGGAAAGTCAAGGGTTTCGGTTGCGGTTTTCTTTAAATTATTTTGCAAATTGATTTTAGTGAACTTTATAATATGAAATTGGTGTTGTTTGGTGTTATAAATGCTCATGCTCATGAACAATATGTGAAATATTTAAAGTGGACAGTCATAGTACGGCTGTAGTGATATTTGTTTTGCGGACTGTGTTGGCGTCTTCGCTAGACCTTGCTGGCAACACTGAATCAAATACCAATATAAATAATTAAATTTGAGTTTGTTTAAGAAATAAATTAAGTTATTGTTGACTGATTAATGTTACTATAGTGTTAAGGATTTTTTATCAGATAAATTGTAATGTCACTTTGATTTATAGAATATTATGGCAGGTTGATAGATTTAGTTATTATAACAGTAAAACTAAATAAAAGCTTGTAAAAAGTATATTATTACAATCAACCCGTAACTGTGATGAAAATATCTCCACAATTTGTACAAGCTTTCAAAAGTTTTCACAAAGTCTTTGAGTTCTTCAGGTATACACACGGATATTAAGGCCCCGTTTTGTAAGGCCATGTAAGCCTCACGTACAAAGTTTCGCGTGGTTTGGCGCAAAAGATAATAGTTTGTTTATTGTTGACTACGCTGTAACAACTTTGCGGACATATTTTGTGAGTGACACGATAAGGGTACGAACGAAGTCTTTTTTACCTTAGCGCGCTCTCGATTGCATCCTCAGCTGTGCTGCTTTGAAGCCTGGGGTGCGCTTTCCCGCTTTTTCTCCAAATATAATAAGCATGTCAATGGTCACCCAAGGATGCTTAAAACCATGCGATATCGATAGCAAATAGCTGCAACAGTTTTACGACCGGCCGCCTGCCTGACGTCAACCCTGGGAATATGCGAAAGTTCAGAAAACTTCTGCCGTCCGACGTCACTCAGTTCGTTATTAACACAAGGGAGCGCCGGCAGGTGAAAACTTGAACAAAGTGGTGTCGGTTACGGTAACAGTGTCGCGAGTACAATGGTATTTTACCATCTTAAAAAATGCCCAACATGAATAAAAAATTTTCTCCTCAAAAATCTTTCTCTCAAAAACTCTACCAACACAAACACCAATCCGTTACTTTCTTATTATAAGCCTGTAGTCACAGAAGGCAGTAAGAGTATACAGAACGGAATCTCCTAAGGTCCTGCGCAACACGCGTCCCCGTTTCCCGTCACCGCACCTCTCCCCCGTTCTTGTGCAGCCACGTGCGTCGTGCAGTGTGTGTTCGCCCGCTCTCGCCACTCGACAAGGCGAGAACGGGGGAGAGGTGCGGGGACGGGGAACGGGGGCGGGGAACGGGGACGCATATTGCGCGTACTTTAGGAGATTCCGTTCTGTATACTCTTACTGTCTTCTGTGCTGTAGTGTCCCATATTCGGGCAAAAGCCTCCCCTCTAGTTTACCACATATTTCTACCAGTGGCGATAGTTTGCCAGCTCTTTTCGAATCAACCCGTCATCATCATCATCAGATCTTCTTCAGTCTCCACTGCAGGAGCACGACGATCTCTGTGCTACCAGAGCCATACTTATACATGCCATGGCAGTCAGAGGATTTAGCCTACACTCTCTACACAACCCGTCACATATAAAAAAAAAACTTCAGCGAAAGTTACACTCGTTTAGTTAACAAGGTATTTTTACTATCTCTCCGACGCGATACGAGTTCTTAGAAGCAGCTAGTTAGTGAGCTTTGCGGTGGAATGTAGTGTATAGTTTTAAGGTGAAGTTAGAAGCAAATGACATTCAAGTGGCGCCCTCATTTAAAATAAATTGTTAATTCGTAAATGTGGTGAAAATTTCCATATTTCGCAATGTTAGGCACTAGATAGCCCTTTAAACTATTTTATGAACCACCGTTGAAAGTATTTACTTTAGTCCGTCTAGCTTTAAAACTTGCCTCTGCCAAAAGTGGCCATTTTTGGCGGAGGCAAGTTTTTAAGCTAGACGGATCACCAATAATAGTTTCAATGGCAGTTCATAAAATAATTTAAAGGGCTATCTAGTGCCTAACATTGAAAAATATGGAAATTTTTACCATATTTACGAGTTAACAATATATTTCAAATAAGGGCGCGACTTATGCTTTGTTGCATATTTAAACAAAAGCTATTATGTAAACCTAGCTCAGAAGACGCCACATATCACTGTTTTGTCCCGTTCAATTGTAGCTATCTCTACAAACTTCACTTAGTCTTAGAAAACCATACGGAAACACGGCAAACATAATTAAAAATGCCTTGTGTGTGTGTTAAATAATTCAAGGAACAAGGCAAAGTGTAAAGAAATAACTTTCCATCAATGAGTAATCAGATTTCATTGTTTGAAAATTAAATATTTACGATAAAATTCACGCCGCCATATATTAGAAAATCGAACAGGGACCAACGTTTCAGAAAGCTGTATAATATAGACCAGCTATCTGAAACGTTCGCCCCGTGTTTTTCTATGTAACTGAATTAAACATTTTGATCATCCATCAACTAAAAACAATTTGACTTCGTTTTTTTTTATTATTGGAGATTTGAGTGCGTTTGACCTCTATCTAGCCTGATGGGAAGCTAAGATGAGGTCTAAGGTGTAACACGCAGACTCAAAAAATGCCTATTCACTCTTGCCTTGAAAATATGTTTATAGTTTAATAGTTTCGATGTCAAATTATTTTCTTTTGATGGATGAACGTGTGTTAAAAAAAATGTTTTGATTAATTTACACAGAAAAACATTATTGTTTACACTTTAATTTTATTGGCTCCTGTTAGTTAGTCGCCTATCTACATGTCTCGGAGAAATTAGCTTTATCGTTCAGTAATTCTGGTATCGTTGTTAATCTATATTCATAATTAATAGCTTAACTTTGAGATTGTTGTTATTACCTTTAATTTGCATAAAATATAAAGTGCATAAATAAATTTTATTTAAGTACATTCTCTTATTTCATTGCATACTCCGCTGAAGTCGGAATAAATTAAATGAATATAATGTGTTCTTCTTCATCCAAGCGCGTTCCCAGTTGCATCCTCAGCTGTGCTGCTTCGGAGCCCGGGGTGCGCTTTCCCACTTTTTCTTCTCCAAATATAACATGCATGTCAATGGTCACCCAAGGGTGCCAAAGACCTTGCAATATGAAAAGAAAAAGTTCAAATGATTTAGCTAGTTTTACGACCGGCCGCCTGCCTGACGTCAACCTTTTTTGGGAATGTATTTGTGCGAAAAGTTTCGCAACCGGCCGCCGCCCGACGTTAACCCTCCTTGGGAATGCAATTGTAGCACGAGATATTTGTGCTTAGTCCTTTGGTCGCCTCTTACGTCATCCACAGAAAGAGATGGAGTGGTGGATAATGTGTTCATTTTGAACTGTATAAGTTGTACCGTTTCGGTTAGTAAAGCCTAGATTTAGGATCTAGGAAGATAGGTAGAATAGATAGAATTATTTCATGTAATTCTTATGAGAAATAAAGTTATTCTAACCTTAGATGAGATAAAAGAAAGACCAGATATCGGCAAATGAGATAGGTATAATGAACAACTATTACATTACATTAGTTACAAAGATTCACAAGAACACTAGGTACAGATTAGGTAGTCAGGGTCGTGAGTTATAGGCACTAGATCAGTTGAGTAGCCCTTCTAGGTAGAAGGACTACTTAGCTTCAGATGCTGCCGAAGACGAAGAGGACGAGCGCCGGCCGGAGGAGCGGAGGGCCGCGCCTTATATATGGGCATGGGCCCCCCCGCTGCGCCTAAGAGGGGCGGAGGAGTGCTGGAGCCCGCGCGATGTCACAAAGTAGCAATATGAAGTGATATAGTATTAGTTTTATTAGGTATTTAACAAGCATTTTTGTATTTAGTGACAATAATGATAGTACGTGTGTGTTCATTTCTTATTGCAGTAAGTACTTATATTAGGTACATCTACTGGCCCAGACCAGCATGTACAAAGTGTATGAATTGGTTTACGAAAATAGATACCTAACGTCATACCTACCCAACTTTGTATTATACTATAATAATACAATACAACACAAAAATCTTTATTGAACCAAATAAAAAACAATAAAAAATTACAAAGTTTACGGAACTTATAAATAAATAATAATAATAATATATTTACAGACATAATTACAAAGCCCTTCTGGCAAGTAGGCGACCATTAATGGGCCACCACTCTGTTAATGTTTTGCTCCACCTGTCATCACCACGTTTTGCTAGGTGTCCTGAATAACTAAATTTGAGTTCTATGACTCGTTTTCCAACATCTTGAACTTCCGTTCTTTGCCGAATAACTGTGTTGGGAACTCGATCTTGAAGTTTGTTGTCTAACATGGCTCGCTCAATGGCTCTCTGTGCAACTCTTATTCAGTACACAACCTCATCGGTAAGCGACCATGTTTCGGCAACATATTGAAAGTACACATTAATTTTCAAAAATTGTGGGATTTGACGTGATTTGAGGTCTTTTAGTTTTCTAAAAGCAGCCCACCGAGACGTATTCGCCTAAAGACTTCATTTTTCCTGAGATCCTTATTGAAGGATAGAATATAACCAAGATATTCCACTATCGCCAATCTTTTGTTTCCCAAAACTAATGGTTACCCTTTTTTCCAGTGCTCAGTATCGTGCGGTGAAGGGGTGCAGGTCAGGGGTGTAGAGTGCACTCCTGTAGGAGGGGGGTGCGATCCAGCCAACCGTCCAGAGATATCCAGGCCGTGCTCCACGGGGATCAGCTGCCCGGCTTATAGAGAATCGGATGAGCCTGAGGTATGTCATTCTTTCTTCGATCAACAAAATAACTAGATAACGCGTACCTATAAAATCAAAGCAAAATTATGTCCGCTTGAGTATCAAATAACATACACTGTGTAGTCAACCTTATTACACTACGTATAAAGTGTTTTTGTCCTTGATTGAACTAAACAAAATAAGAGCTCACCACCGGGAGTGCGCTCTTGTTTGGCGACCCGTATTTTTTACACTGACCTAATATCTAGTTTTATTATTTATCGAAGCCTTCTTTATATGTTAGCGCATTCCCAGTTGCGTCTTCAGCTCTGCTACTTCGGAAGGTTATGTCATGTTTCGCATACATAGATGCCGATATTATATATCGAATCCCGCGTATAGGCATATAATGATATCATTGATACCTTGACAAATGAGGTACCTACCTATCTTTGGAAGCATCTTGGCTTTCCGCTCTGGTTATAGGCTATGTGATGTCACACTAAATTCAGGAACCCTCTATAGCCCATAAAGTTTCTATGTCACATATCTATATACAGGCTGACTTTTTATCCACCAGCCAAATTTATGGAGCAAGTTCAGTCCATGATACAAAACTACTTTCCATAAAGCAATTAACGAAAAACTAAAATAAAAAATCACCTTCCCATACAAATCAGCGCTCAGCCAAACGGAATTTGTATGGCAGGACGAAAAAAATTTATAGATTTTTAACTTTTTTTATAAAAAAAATTCAGTATCATGGACTGAACTTGCTTCAAAAATTTGGCTGGTGTTTGAAAGTCACCCTGTATATAAAAGCGAAAATCACTCATCACGAAATCTCGAAAACTAAAGATGAAATTTGGCTTAAAGGTAGATTGTGATTAGGACTGAGACGTCCGCTTAGAATGGATTTTTGGAAATTCCATCCCTAAAATAGGGGTTGGCAGTTTGTATAAAACTTCGTAATTTTTAAAGTGAGACACATTAAATTTTTGATGTCTTTTAGTAGTTAGTAGAAAATAATATAATGCATTTATTAGATTTTGAAAATTACATCACTATAGCAGTGATATAGGAGTTGCAAGTTTGTATGAATCTTCGTCATTTTTGAAAAGAGACACATGAAATTTATGAATTAGTGGTTAGTAATCCCAATCCCAACTAATATTATAAATGCGAAAGTGAGTTTGTATATTTGTTTGTTTGTTTGTTACCTCTTCACGCTTTATCTACTGAACCAATCTTCTTGAAAATTCGCATACACATAGTTAGGAGTACTGAGAAGGACATAGGGTACCTAACTTTCATCCGGGAAAAAAGTAATGTTCCCGTGGTATTTGGGATACGCGAGCGAAGCCGCGGGCAAAAGCTAGTAAATAATAATCCTTTAATTGGATTTTAATAAATTGTAACCCGGTTTTATAAAAAAACAATCTCATTTGTGTAGTCTACGCGGGCGAAGCCGCGGGCAAAAGCTAGTACCTATTTAATATTTAAATCATTCAGGAATTTATCAAAAAAATATTTGAAGTAAATCGATTTGCCAGAACATGAACAATTGTCTATTGAATTGGAAGAGAATTCTCTATCCGAAGTTGTTCAGACTATACAAACAGCCAAAATAAATATCATCAAATTCGCTTAACACAACAATATATCTGCCTTCTTTATTCGTGATCGTTTTAATTCTACGTAGGCGTCAAACATGTTTTATCGAATGCTATTGTGCCTAAATGTTCTATTGTTCCCGAAATTGACAACATGGCGCTCTGGCCTGTTTTGTTGAATTTTGCATAATTATATTCAGTTTAATTATGTTTTCCCCTCGTTATAACATAATGGAATTCTTTGTTGATGTTAGTTTAACTTTGTGTGGAGCTAGATTAAAAATTTAATTTAATTTTTAAGTTTGAAACGCTGGTCGGGCGAGCAATATGAATAATTTCTTTGTAAGTAGTTTTTAATCCCGTTTAATTATTAATAAACATTCTTATGTTATTATACTTTACGGGGAGTGCAAAACCTAAGGCCACTAATCCTAAAGGCCAGGCTTAGCAAAAAGTAAAATATTGTAAGATTCGCCTATCATGGAAGGTGCCAAGTTAAACTACTACCTACTCCTTGATTTATTTTTATCATACAAGTATGTGCAAATAGAGAAGTAGCTGGGGCATTCTACCTCTAATATGCTTTTCCTTTGCTCCCAGAACAGCATTAAGATTAGGGTATTTTAATGTTTGTTTATGGACAATATTTAATACTAAACCACAGAAGATAGTAAGTTCTTGTGCGGTCGCGTGCGCCGTGCAGTGTGTGTTCGCCCGCTCTCGCCCTGAGATAAGGCGAGAACGGGGGAGAGTTACGGGGACGGGGAATCGGACGCATATTTTGCGGGGCCTTAGGAGATTCCGTTCTGTATACTTTTACTGTCTTCTGTGACTAAATAACAAATAACTCTAAAAATACCTAAGTATTTTTATCGAATACATCAAGAAAATTGGTCAAATGAAGCAACAATTAGCATTTCAAATTTAGGTAGGAAGAGAAATAGGAGCGAAGTGGGGACATCTCGCTATCTCTTTCGTGCGTGCAAAAACCAATGGCAATGACGTCACATGCCTGCACATGCATGCTTTTTCCGTTCCCCTTTCTACCAGATTTGTATAACGTGTAAAAAGCAGTTAGAGTTTGTGCAAAAGGCTTATTTATAATTTATTTATTTTTGAGCCGATTATATAAAACAATTGTTTTTGGTTTCGGATTGTTACTTTTTGATATCAATATTAATAAAAATATTGTCAAATATTGTTTAAAAAAAATACCGTAGATATTGAATTTTCGTTTAGGTGTCATAAAAGTTTGTCTCAAAATACATTTCTTGTCTAACTTTTTACATATTTTCCGAACCTACAGGATGAAATAGAAGACTTGTTACCCGGCGTGGTCTACCACACACAGCCTCTCATACAACCATACCCCCCACCACAGCCGAAAACGGAGCGACTGGTGGGGGAACCAGACGTGCCTGTCGAAGCTACGTAAGTTACTAGTCCATTAGATCGTTATTGTTACGCAATGGTATTAAACATTAAATATTGTCTATTATATTAAATATTGTATATTATATATATATATTTAGAGTCCTTTCTTACTAGACTAAGCCGTGTGGTTCCCGGCAGAGTAGAATAGGACCACTCCAAGTCTTCCCGTAGATGTAGTAGAAGGCAACATAGGAAACACAAGCTAAACAACGCTAATAAACATCAATGATACCTCTTCAACCCGTCTGGCCAGCGTGGAGAGTGTAGGCCAAATCCTCTGACTGCTCTGGCTTATATATGGCTCCGGTAGTACAGAGAGGGTCGTACTCCTGCTGTGGAAACTAAATAAACGAGCAAGTGCGAGTCGGACTCATACATGAAGGGTTCCGTACCTCCGTACAATGTTTTAAAACGCTAAAAGAACACGTTTTTTGTATGACGACCCCCTTTAATTTTTAACTTTTTTTTTGTATTTGTTTGTTATAGCGGCCATAGTAATACATAATCTGTGTAAATTTCAAGTATCTAGTTAATGCCATTATAAAGATCTAGTTTAAAACGCTGAAAAAACACATTTTTTGTATGTCGACCCCCTTTAATTTTTAACTTTTTTTATTTTCAATATTTTTTGTTATAGCGGCCACAGTAACATATATCGGTGAAATTTTCAAGTGTCTAGCTATTACGGTTCAAGAGATAGAGCCTGTGACAGACGGACAGACGTCTGTCTGTCTGTCTGTCCGGACAGACAGCGGAGTCTCAGTAATAGGGTCCCGTTTGCACCCTTTGGGTACGGAACCCTAAAAAGACCTGTAGTGAATGATTTGATGCGACCGACATATTGTTTTATACACGTCATGGTGCATTGATAAAGCAATATTAAAATAATACTGCTACATGAGACTTAAAGCAAATTTTAATGCTTTAGGTAAAAAGGATATGTCCCCAGCACATAAATAATCCAAATTACAAAATTGTGTAGGTATACTCTCTTTCGAATGTTGGTTTTGTATTTATGTTTTGGGTAAAATAATGTTATGACTAAAACAAACAATTTTTAGGAGTGTATCAAAATATTTTTATAACACAATATTTGATTTTTAATACCAACCCTACGCTTCTTTTGTGAATTGTCTGTGGCGTGAAGGCAAAAATAGCTTCATTATTTTTGTGTCTTAAGAGTACACGCAATCACATCCATTCTTAATAATGTTGCTTGTGTATCGCCTATATAAATATAAATATAACATAGGACAAATCATTGTTGCTTCTTTGTAAGAAAGTATGGATTAAGGTCGTCTCTCATGATTCAAATATATTATTTTACAAAGCAAGGCTGTTTTAGCTCTTTTTAAATGGAAATATATATTCGATAAAAAAAATTTCAGTATGTGTTACGTATATATTCGATAATTTTTTTCAGTATGTGTTACGCATTTATGAAATAAACGAAAAAAATGTAATAAAATTTTATTTGATATTTTAAATGATATATTATATAATTATACATAATAATACAGTATGTTACGCCTTGACTCAGATGTCAATAATTAGATAATTTATAATTTAACAAACTATATAATTATTTTATGATTAATTCAATTCAGAATACTTTTATGGCCTTTTTCTAAATAAAATTACATATATTACAAAAAAGGGCAATTAAAACAAAACGCCTTGAAAAAAATAATTTTTATTTGTTTGTTAAATTCTCAGCATAAATGTTAAAGGTAATCCTTGTTTTAAAATGTACATAAATATGCGAAAGCTTAGATGTAAATAAATGCTTTGCTGTAAATATTTTAAACCTGTGCATAATTTACTCTCGCAAAGTGAACCTCTGACGAATACTAACTCTATATTTTATTCAGTATTTCACAAATACCATTCGTATTTAATTTTAGCCATGTGGTTCCCGGCAGAGTAGAATAGGACCACTCCAAGTCTTTCCGTCGATGTCGTAGAAGGCAACTTAGGAAACACAAGCTAAACAAAGCTTATACTCGTTAGACCTCTCCAAATCTCCAACCCGTCTGGCCAACGTGAAGAGTGTAGGCCAAATCCTCTAACTACTCTACAGAGAGAGTCATGATCCTGTAGTGGAGACTAAAAAAAAGACATAATGATGATTATGAGGTGCAAATATAATAATAATAGTAAGGAACTTTTTTTAAAGTTAATTTTTAATAAATAATTATTATTTTTTACATGTTATGTTAAATTTAAAATCAAATCTAATAGTAAAAAGTACCTACTTAACTTATTGAATCAATTTTTGCCTCCATAGCCTTTAAATATAAATGATGTAATTTTGTGAGAAATTTAATTACTTAACGCTTTTCTGTGATGTCTATTTCCCTGTATCTTAGTAGTGTATGTTTCATTATAATATAAAAATATATTATCTATTTTTATGATCCCCTAAATAAATACCTACTTACAACAAGTACCTATTTTAAAAACCCTATTCTATATATGATTATAATATTTTATCAATTTACAAAGTTTACGTGTATGTTTTTTTCATTTAAATTGTTAAGTACCTATTTTTGGTTCGATTATTATTACGGAATTTAATATTTTTATGTTTAATTTTTTTATTGCCACATTGTCATTAAAATACTGATCTCTCTAACTGCATATTTTTTCATTTAGTTTAAAGTATTCATTGTTTCGGAAATCATATGGAATATATTATGTCTGATCATAATAACTGTGTTATTTTATAGGCGGGCTCTTCGATTGACCTTATATATATGTAAGAAGAAAATATATATATAATAATTGTACGTAGTATATATTACTCTGTGATTATAGCTTTAGTTTTATTTTATTATATATTTAGGTTTTTAGCTTTAGTTTATGTACCTACTTTATTATTTCAAGTTAATATAACAAACATTTATATCATCATATATAATTTGAAATTTAGTTTTTACTCATCAATATAAATCATATTTTTTTATATATTGATGTAGTGAAGTGATCATTGAAATTTAAAAATAAAATTGAAAAATATAAAAGTACTATCTGTCCCTTGTGGTATCTATAGAAACATCCACTAAGAAGGTACCGCCAGTTTGTCTGTCAAGTAGCTCAGAGTATTTTGTTGTTGTTTCTTTCAGCAATTACAAAATATTCTTTGCGTGTGGCTGGTTGTATGTAAGGTATTGTACCGACGGCCGACTTTAAGGTTTTGATTTTCAATTCAGAGACATCACACATTTTTTACAAGGAATGACCTCTCATTACACGTGCCTAGCTTTTTCGGTTACATTTATGTGCAGGGTGGTGGTTGTTTTATAAGAAATAAAACAACAGTTTTACAATAAATTTAAAATGTAATTGATTTAATACTTCGTGAATCTCTAGGCGTGACGTCAGAGATGTTCAAAACAGCAACAAAACAATATTAACCAGAGTATTTTGTTTTAATTATAATTACCTAATTTGTTGTGTGATAATAACATGCTATGTCTTGGTATATGCTTTTGTTTTATTTGCCTTTGAGAATTAGTGTTTTTGTTCAATAGTATAAAACAACTTAAATTAAAACGAATGGATATTTTTCCTATTAAAGCATATATATTTATACGACTTTCTATATCCTATAGATCACCACCCTGTATCAAAAAATCTTCAATTTGAGTAGATTTTTAAACAAACCAGTTTTTATAGTGACCGTACTACGAGTAGATCTCAAACCTGAATGTACTGAACCTTTCAAAATAGCTTAGACCATAGCTACGTGTTATCATTTGTAAATAAGGACAGGTTAGTAGCTAATATCGTGACCCTCACTCCGAAATTGAAGTCAGAATTTGTATGCACAAGACCCTTATCACCGACCTTCAATTCATTTACTCACGGACCATTTCTCTCACCTACTCTACGATCTTTTTCAACTTTATGCACTGCACAATAAAGTTTGAATCTCCTTGCACATATTACACTGTGAGATTGTCTTGCATTATTTTGTTTCGCTTCAGTACACTTTTCCGATTGAACTCTGGCACAGACACTTACACTGGCTACAATGTTTTTGGAGAAATTCTAGGCAAAATTAATGATTTTGTATGTTCAGGTTCGCAGGTCGAAGGCATAATTGGCGATATACTATACAGATAAACACTGGTGCACATACTTCTACATAAACCAGCCTCAGATTCGAAACTGTATAAGATTCATACTTATTAGAACCTGCCCGCATGTACCTTGGAGCCCATGTGTGGATCTTTGATAGTATTCTTAGTATAGATAACTTTCCATCTGTTCTTAAAGTATGTGTAGTAAAATATGTGTTTTTTCTAATAGTTACATCAAGGATGATGACTGGGGCCCGTGCAGCGTTACTTGTGGAGAGGGATGGAGGAAGAAAGAGGTCCATTGCAAGATCTTTCTAGAATTTAGCAGGACGATAGCGAAACTACCCGACAGCAAATGCATGGGACCAAAACCGGCGGAAGAAACAGAGAGATGTGTAATGGAGCCTTGCTCTATGGCTTATGGGACATCGTTTGGTGATTCTAGCGCCCCTTCTTACAACAGCGGTGATAGGTAAAAAAAATATTAATTAGATACCTAGTATACAAAAGAAACTAAGTAATGACAATAATTAAAAATAGAGCAACTATATTTTTTTGATAAACTGTGTATTTTTATTATAAATAGCAAAGTAACATAAAAAAAACCTTTTTTAATCTAACAACAGCGATACTCGTATTATTACAAGATATCCATCTAGACAGCCTTTCATTCACTCTCTAACTTCGATCATATTGTTTATTTTTAGAAAACCATTCGCAAATAATAAGTGCATCTTTTTAAAGTTATTTCAACGAATTTCATAACAAATGTTTGAATCCCGCCGCAGTAAATTATATTTCGTTTATTGCTAAGATGTGATTCAAGATGTATCCCAATTTTTTACCCTGTCATATAGTTTTTCTATGGCCCCATTTTCTTGTGCCTCCTTGATAATTTCATTCAATTTTATTCTTAGCAATTCTTCTTCACCTGGTACTCTTGTCATAACAGAATCATGATTTATATGAGCTCCTTTTAAAATAGCATCTTCTTCTGATGTCAAAACAACAATTTTTAAATCGATCATAGCAATTAGAACTCCGTATTGCTTTGCGTCTTCTAAATCCTTATTCAATTCTATCTCTGGATAAACTAAATTCACATCAATGTCATAAATACTCAAGGTTGCTTTTAATTGGTCATGGTAATCAGATTTTAGTTTGCCGAAGTATTCAGATCTAAATTTTGGAGTTGTGCATAGATATAAAAAATAAATAATATCTGAAACTGGACTTGAGTAACGGACTGCTTGGAAATCTAAGAAACATACTCCAGTCGCACTGCCTTCCTGTAAAAACAGAAAATTACAATTAAAAATTAGTCTTTATTTTAATATACTGACAACAAATAACACTACGTAGGTATATCATAAAAAATATGCATACATATTATAATATCAATTAAATTCAATTCTTTATTTGATTAATAAGAGTTTTACAATTCATGTGGTCTTACAAATAATATGGGTTTAGAATTTTTTTTAAACTTGACACAAAAATGTTATTAAGTAGTTACTTTTCGATCTAAGAATGTTTCATGAAGCTTAATTTTGATAAATATTTATGACAATAAACATGTCTTACCTCAAATTTAAATAACATATTATTAATCCAACAATCGCCATGACAAAATACACTGCGTCCTTGTGCTTTCGAAAAATCTCTTAAAATATTCAATAACTTAGATCTTATCACATCAAGTTTCTTTTTTGCATCATTATCTGTCATTAACTTCAAAGAATAATCGTATGAATCTTGAAAATATGTCCTCAGTTTACTTTTATTTAAGAATGTATCTTGATATATAATATCTTCAAACTTTTTCTTCAATTCACTGAAGATCTCTGGGTTTTGATGCTCCAACACAAATGATAAGGCATGTAGTTTAGCTAGTTCAGTTATTACTAATTTTACTTGATCATATTCTAATTCTTCATACATCTTCAATGTCTGATCTGACACCCAACCTTCGTGTTGTAAATCTTCTAGTATCAAAACTTCTTTGCCTTTTTCATCACATGATAATACATATTCTGGCAAAACTAATTTATTATAATCAATCTTAGCTTGTAGTTTGTTAAAGATTGGAATAATTTCTTTATAAACACTGACTTCACGTTGGTGTAACTCGTGAAACATTTCCTGTCTTGTAGTATTGACTAAAGTCTTAACAATAACCGTAAATTTATTATCTTCGTTATCATTATCTCTTATAATAACTCTGAAAGTATTTGCAATATAACTATCACTTTTTCCACCAATACAGTCTACGTGATAATTAAAATCTTCTATTCCTTTAAGTTTAGCTACATCTTTTAGCACTGAATGTAATTCTGTACAATTAAACTCGTCTGGTTCACTTATGTTGACGTCCAAAGACATGTTTATTAGGAAAAGGTGTACCGTGAACTCGATAGCGTTTAAAAGTGATATATTTTAATCATCGCCGATATGATATCTTGAAGATAAGTTGGTGATACGTCATCGTATTAGATAATATTTTAAAATCAGTTTCCCACACATTATTTATAGAGCGATAGATGTGTATAAAAATATATAATGAAAAACTATAAAAATGTCTTGTATTTTTTTTAAATATATTTATAGTGAAGTCAGTGTACAAATAATGGTTGGCCGGAAGAGAATGCCATATGTTATTTTATTTTAACCGTGCATAAAAGATAAAATAAATAAATAATACTCTCGTATCAAACAAAGAGATTTATAGCTTTTAAATACAAGTATAAATAAAACTTTTCTAAGGAAAAAAGAATTAAAACGTTTAAATACAAACAATTCAATAGGTTCATAAGAATGGTGCAATGTGACCTTATTTATTTTTATTAAATGTTTCAATCAATACTGGATAATATTAGACAATAATATTAAAATAAATAAAATACTCATCTTGTAGTAGCATAGCAAATATTTTACGCGTATTGCGAATATTATTTTTGTGATAAACTAAACAAAAATACTCAACAATAAAACTCAAAAAATAAAACAATAATATTCCACGTATAAACACAAACACTTTGTGATATTTCTGTGAAATGATAGTAAATAAAAATTGTTTATTTATTCAGAATTTTATTTTGTTTTCACTCGTAGATTTTGATTATCATGAGGACAATTTAATTGGGACGATAAATAAAAATAAATTGTGATTCATTAATCATATAACACCTAAGAGCAAAATATACTCTTTTACATTCCAAGCCCCAAAAGTAACGTGACTAGACTTCAGTATCTTTTCGACCCATGGGTAGTTTTTGGCGGAAAGTCAAGGGGTTCAGTTGGGGTTTGCTTTAAATTATTTCGCAAATTGTTTTAGTGGACTTTATAATGCGAAATTGGTGTAATTTAGTGTTATAAACGCACATGCTTAGAAGAACTTCTTTCTTCATTTAAAAGCCAGGCTCCTGTCGGTTGAGTGCTGTAGTTTATTAATAAAATAAAAAAGCCTTTATTCTACCAAAACCTTACAGTTAATATTTCAATCTTTTATTTTTTTCCATCATATTATTCTATTTTATCGAAGCACTTACTGCATCATTAACAGTTCTTCTTCGATCAGCAGGTCCTTGATCTACGGCACCTCCAGCAATATCAGAGTGGCGCCAGGGTCACCAGGGAAGTCCTACTCCTGGAAGGAGAAGGGGTATACGAGTTGTAGCGCATCATGTCTCAGTGGAGTACAGGTAAGTAATGTATTTTCCTCTACCAGCCTATGTGAGCCTCTGTAGGAATAAAGGCCTGTCCCAATAAATAAAAAAAATGTACATAATCACCAATCTGGGCTGGCGGGTTGGCTTACTAGATCATCACCATCATCATCATCATCATCAGGTCTTTTTAGGTGACTAAAAAATTTACTATTTATATATTATTTTTATGTGTGTTCTCCGTTTTTTGACAGATTCAGAAAATTCTTTCTTGTTTGAAAGGGTATTTATGAAAATAGGTTCCATTGTTACCGGGTAAAGATCTTATGAGATCCTTAAGAAATTGAGGTAACTCATCCAATATTTTGTGGACACATATTGTGATTTTGTTTTTTTTTTGTCAAAATATCACGCATTTGCATTCAGAAAGTGAGTTTTGGTGACGTGGGACTGATGGAGAAGACCAGAAGTTATAGTCGCTTTTTGTTTAAAATTATTATTTAGTCTCCACTGCAGGAGCACGACCCTTTCTGTACTACCAGAGCCATACTTGGTCAGAGCAGTCACAGCATTTAGCCTACACTCTCCATGCTGGCCAGACGGGTTAGAGAATAGAGAGGTCTCATTGATGTTTATATGCTTTGTTTAGCTTGTGTTTCCTAAGTCAACTTCTACTTCTCTTTATATTCTTCTTCTTTTAGAAAAAGAAGAATAAGAATTTCTTAAGTTAGTATTCCTTTTGTAATTTCTTCTTAGTCTAAACGCATTCCCGGTTGCATCATCAGCTGAGCTGCTTCGGAGCCCGTGGTCCGCTTTCCCGCTTTTTCTTCTCCAAATATAATATGCATGCCAATGGTCACCCAATGATGCCAAGGACCTTGTAAAATGGAGAAGAAATATAGTTTTACAACCGGCCGCCTGCCTGACATCAACCCTCTTTGGGAATGTATTTGTGCGAAAAGTTTTACAACCAGCCGCCGTCCGAC
This sequence comes from Acrobasis repandana, assembly GCA_963576875.1. Lineage (NCBI taxonomy): Eukaryota > Metazoa > Arthropoda > Insecta > Lepidoptera > Pyralidae > Acrobasis > Acrobasis repandana. The sequence continues at coordinate 13,895,306 of OY756237.1, forward strand.
GTTAACCCTCCTTGGGAATGCAATTGTAGCACGAGATGTTTGTGCTTAGTCGCCTCTTACGACATCCACAGGAAGAGATGGAGTGGTCCTATTCTAAACCGGAACCACACTGGTATTCCTTTTGTAATTTCTTAAGTTGAAGTTTCGTTGAAGATTTTAAAAAGATATTTAAAATTGTTTAGGAGCTGATCATCCAATGCGTGAGAGATGATGATGGTAAAAACGCGTCCCCCTACATGTGTGATCCGCTGACCAAGCCGGAAAATAGAGTGCGGACGTGTAACGACCATCCCTGTCCACCCAGGTAACCTGCTGTCACAGAATTAATAAGAGTAAAGTAACAGAACGGAATCTCCTAGTCCCCGTTCCCCGTCCCTGCACCTCTCCCCCGTTCACGCCTTGTCGAGGGGCGAGAGCGGGCGAACACACGCATTGACGTGTGCACGGATGTAGGTACAGTTTCGTTTGTAGTAGTGTAGGCATAAAATAATGATACTCTGCTTCTATAAAGTGCCATACCTATGCTACTGTCTCTGTGTTTTATTTTACTTATGTTTATAGGTAAGCAAATGTAGTAAGCAAGTAGTAACTTAGGCGGTTATCCCACTGCACCGCGCACCGTCGCCGAGCGCGGTTTTAGTGGGTGGCGTAGGCGTGTTTTCTATACAAACTGAGCTCTTGTATACAATGATAAAAATACCACCGTCGCGGTGCGCAGTGCAGTGGGATCACCGCCTAAGATAACACTTAATATTAATAAAGGTATATTTATTCGAAGTAAACATCGTAGTAAGAGCCTTATGACAGTATACACTCATTAACACACTTTAATATGAAAATTCCAAGCCACGAGGAATAATGAAACATTATGGCTGATTTACACGGGCAAAGTCTTATTATTGTACAGCTACTACAAACGAGGCTATAAGCTAGATTGTTTCATTATGCCTTTTACATTTAAGTAAAGGGCATAATTAAACAATCTAGAAGATACTGAAACTATTTTACAAATGTTGAAATATGTTAATATTAATAATCCCACCAAAAGTAATCGTTGTGTGATTCCTAATTTCAAAAAAATAGGACTCCTTGTCTTGCAATATGCGTCCCCGTTCCCCGTCCCCGCACCTCTCCCCCGTTCGCCGCGTTGTGCCGCCGTGCACACGTCAATGCGTGTGTGTTCGCCCGCTCTCACCCTGAGACAAGGCGAGAACGGGGAAGAGGTGCGGGGACGGGGAATGGGTACGCATATTGCAAGGGGCCGCTGGAGATTCCGTTCTGTATGAAATACTTTACTGTCTTCTGTGCGTTAGGGTAAATCCGTCACTGCACATTGTTTACACTGTCAGTTTTTTGCAGATGGAATCACACCGAGTTCTCTCAGTGCACCAAGTCCTGTGGCATCGGGATCCAGACCAGGGAGGTGTCTTGCATTCACGAAGTAAGTTTTAGCAGGCCTGTGTCACTCCCCGTTTAGCTATCGAAAATGTACCTACATTATTACTATGCGTGCAGGCGGCCCCTCCGGGTGGTAAATTCAATTATACGAATCGTTTGTCCAGATTTATAAGAATGAAATTTGCTTGCAATGGATGTCTAGGTATCTATACGAAAAGGTGCTGAGTTTTGACGTTAGCTAAATTAAACCGTATCGCTAGCCACATTGAGTAGATATTTCTTTGAATTTCTTTGCTAAGTGAGACTTCTGTACGTTAATATTATTTATTCTGTGGATTTAGTTTGAATTATCTTCGTACGTTTTAAAAGGAACTTCCTGCCACGTACGACCGAACTGTGGAATCAACTTCCTGCAGCGGTGTTCCCGAACCGATACGACATTGAAACTTCAAAAAACGAGTCTATATCTTCCTGGAAGGCCGGTAACGCTCTTGTTACACCCCTGGTGTTGCAGTTGTCCATGGACAGTGGTGATCACTTACCATCAGGTGACCCGCTTGTTCGTTTGCCAAAAAAAATCTTCATCATTTCAGCCGCATAACGTCCACTGCTGGACATAGGCCTCTCCCAAGGTTTTCCAAAATGACCGATCTAGAGCGCCAGACGACTTAACCAACTTGACTTTGGTTAAGTCGTCTGACCACCTTGTGGGTGGAATCCTACGTGTGCTTGCCAGTACGTAGTCGCCATTCAAGAACCTTTTTGCCCCATCGGCCATCGCTTTGTTGCGCTGTGTGTCCTGCCCACTGGTCTTGAATTATCTTGTTCTGCTAAGTTTCCCAATGTGTGGGGCAACAACAAAAAGACATAAAATCTACCAGATGCTTCTCCTCCCGCACAGATCGAAAAATCAAATAAGGGTATGAACGATTGCGTTAACGTCAAAATACAATATAGGCGATAGACCATATTTCTGAGTTAATTGTTTTGTAATTTTCAACTTAAAACGATTACATTTTGTTATAAAAAGTTACATAAGTACATTTTTATCATGCCTATTACAAGTACGTATGAGTACACAAGAAGACTGCACCGCATAATTACTTCCGCAGCTATGTTACAGAACAAAATGCATCTGAAATATGAATAAGTAACCAATTTGAGAAAGTTGCGAGGCGCCACTTTGCATATTTCGCCCGGTTTCCGGATGAAAGAGATTTCATAATTTTTCAACTATCTGCCAGTAAGAATACACTTGGTGGCAAGGAAAATGGTACAAGTAGTTAATTTGTAGGGTTCCGTAGTCCACAAGGAACCTTTATAGTTTCGTCATGTCCATCCGTCCGTCCATCCGTCCGTCCGTCCGTCTGTCTGTCCGTCCAGGCTCGTACTCCGCCGCTACTGCACCGATTGTCGGTGGAGAGATAGATATAGAAGTTCCAAAAGTTGGTTTTTAAAATTATGAAAAAATGTTGAAAAAAAAAATTTAAAAAGTAAATTTAAAAATTTTATTGGACTAACCCCAACGTGTGGGGTATCGTAAAAAATGTCTTTTAAAATGCAACACAAACTGCTTTGAAACTATGTTGATCAAACCCCCCAGTCTTGAGATAATCTAATACAAAGTTAAAATTTGAGGTGTGCCACCGTAACTTTGAAATATTACTAAAATAATTCTGAAAAAATGTGGTATATACCTCAAAGTATGTACTTTCAATTAAAACTATAGCGGTCTTGGTATCATAAATAGTTATTTTTTAATACGTCATAAATCTTAAACCGCAATTTACCTTTAGGACTTTTATATTATGTTACTTGCTGCTACGGAACCCTTCATGGGCGAGTCCGACTCACATTTGGCCGCTTTTCTTATTTCTTCTTTACTTTAAAATGATATTAAGTTGTTGTGCAGAGGTCTACTTCCCATAGACAAATAAACTCTCGGCGAGCTACTTACTGCCAGTTTTCTTTTATAACCTAAAAGTAAACTTTAGTCGACATGAGTAACTTTTTTTCATTAGCCATTAAGGCCTCCCTTTTCCTCATTTTTTTATTATTTCCAAAAAAAATTGGCTGTAGCGAGATCTCGGCAAGTGTCAAAATTATATTTGTGCGTAATATCGTTTGAATATTCCTCTTTATGATTGTGGATTTAGTCAATTTTCTTTTGATGCACTGGAGTTTAAATTACAATGTATTTTTGTAAGATTTCAAGTGTACATGAATACATCAAATTTAAATTAATAAATCGATAATTAATTGTGCCAGGAAGTGTATCGGCAAGTGAGAAATGTTTAGCTGGCAGCCATTATAAAATATATTACGCTGAAGTTGTTTTCACTTCATTAACGTTTTTTACAAGGTTCATATTTTAAAGCGTGCATTTTTATTGCACGGCAGTGTATGGATATTAAAATTTATATTACTATTAAGTTGAATGGATTACGGCCAGCATGTGCTAGTTTTATATAGGATGATTTTAAGCCTCAAGAAAAATACTCAAAATACATACATACCTACTAAATATGTATGTATGTACGCTAAGATCATACATACTACATATGTAGGTAGGTACATGTATGTGCGCTTAGATCTTATAAACCACGCAACGTATTCAAATGCGGTTTGGTTTTCATCAATAGATAGAGTGATTCAAGAGGAAGGTTCTTCTTCTAATCAAGTCGAAATTACTGTAGCTTCAATTTCAAATCATCTTTAAGCAATATGTGGCCACGGCGATCCCTCTGTCGTTAGCCTCATTAAGGTCCTCTATGGTACATGAGGTAGGGCAGCTCGGACATTACATAAGGTGGTCCATCGACTGAATGGCATTAAGAGTTAATAAAATAGTTTTTCGTATTTTGCGAAATGTTTTTTAGGAAATGTCAAACAAAATACTTATTTGATATTTTTTTGTCATGATACTTATTATGTTTCCATTTCAAACTGGTCTGCTAGAATTAAAACAACGTAGAAATGATCAGCTGCGTTTCTTTTCATGCATATCGTTATAGTCGATCAAGGGAATGGGTGAGAAGAAGCTATATTCGCTATATCGCTATATTTTCCCATTTCTCACCTACACGCTCAAAAACTTGGGTCTTACGATGCTTGACCCTGTCTACCCTTACTATATGTTATACGCGTGTAACTCACGTGAAAACTTAGCTACTGGCCGACATGTTTCAACCTCATTCAGAGGTCGTCATCAGGGCAAATGTGATGCGCGACGTCACAGGAAGACGTCCCGAACCACACTGATGTTAGAGGGGTGAATCCGAGTGAATGGTAATGACGATGTAAATATCCTATGGTAATTAATGATAACAGTCAAATGGTAATGATGTAATATAGGATTATTAATATTAATATCATCACCATTACCTGATAACATTACCATGGGACGTGCAATCATTACCATTTTTACATCGTCATTACCATACACAACGTAATTCTCGGAATCACACAGAGGCGCGTCGCGCAGGCGTCGCGGGCGTTTGCCTGCTGCGCTCGCAATGACAGTGCGGTGGCTGGCTTACCCTGTTAGAGAAAACGTTATAGTGTAGCTGTATCTGTAACACCATTTCTCTTCCCAGGTAACCCGAGGAGGCACTAACACGGTCGTGGTCCCCAACAGCATGTGTCCACAACCCCCACCACCTGACCGTCAATACTGCAATGTCCTAGATTGCCCTGTGAGGTGGCAAACTGGAGATTGGAGCAAATGCTCCAAAACCTGTGGAGGAGGAATGAAACAGAGAGCGGTAGGTTCTTTTCTTCACCAGCCTGTATTGGCAAAAGGTGGGTTTTGGGGAGGAGGACCTCCTACTGCCTCTGGTCAAGGCCTTGTGATCCGGAAATCGTGGTTCCCACTGGGAAGCATACTTTGTGAAATAGTTGTTTCCAGTCTGGTTAGGATATTGCAAGCTTGAATCAACTATTTATCCGAAAAGAAAGATTATTCCGTGCTTCGGAAGACACGTTAAGGTGTGTTTCCCGAACGCCATATAGCGTTTGTTCAAACCTATCCTAGGATTGGTTCTGGTTTACCCTTTGGGTTGCGGAGGCCAGACTGCTGTCGCTCTGTGTAAAAACCAGTAACCTCGTTAAAATAAAATAAAAATATAAAATATGTACGGACAAGTCACACAGATTGTGTGATAGCCCCAAAGTAAGTTTGAGACTTGTGTTATGGACTCAACGAAACTATATTTTAAAACAAATATTTATACAGGCTGACTTTTTATCCACCTGCTAAAGTTTAGGAGCAAGTTCAGTCCATGATACTGAACTACTTTCTATGAAAAAAGTTATAAAAAATCGATAAAAATTTTTCGTCCCCTCACACAAAATCCGTTTGGCTGAGCGCTGATATGTATGGGAGGACAAAAAAATATTATCGATTTTTAATATTTTTTTTCATAGAAAGTAGTTCAGTATCATGGACTGAACTTGCTCCAAAAATTAAGCAGGTGGATAAAAAGTCAGCCTATATAAACATCAACCCAGGTCAATTTGAAAAAGATCACCTAGGTTAGGTAGCAGACCCCGGGCTCTGAAGCGTTACCGCTGAGGACTGGAACCAGGAATACGCTCGGATGATGAAGATGCTAATAAATGTTGCATTTTCAGGTGGAATGTAAGCAAGTGATGGCTCAATCCCACGTGGTGGAGCGGCCAGCAGGGATGTGCAGCTCTCCCAAACCAGCCTCCACCAAGTCCTGTAACGCGAGGCCCTGTCTACTGGACACGTCCTCACCAGAGATATCGCTGGCCAACTCATCTTACATCCAGCACGATTTGAAGAAAAAGAAGGTTTGTTGAATGTTCAGTTTCAATAATTTAGAGTGCTCAAAACACTGGCAGCATTACTACATATTTCTCTACTTCTTACTTTCATATTTATTATATTCAAAGTTTCTCCCTTTTAATTCCAACACGTCTGCACTTTATTCTTATATTTCTTCTTCTCTTTATGTACTATTCTAAGGTTTTTATTAATCACTTGTTCGACGGGCTCACTTTCTCTCATTTGACGGTGATGACAGAAAATTAGCGTTTTCTCCCTGAGCAAGTGTTTAGCTGAGTTATTGCCTTTTTTTGTCACTGCGGTATACCAAAAGTCTACGAAAATTAACATTATATTTATATTGTGTGTGCCTCAGTACTCGTAACACAAATGAGTGATCTATCCAACTATATTATGTCAATGCTTATCTATTTTGCAAAATATTTCGAGATATTTCAAACAAATAAAAAGTATTGCTATCCTGATTTGACAATTTGATATTAATTTTCCGTTCTCTTAATAGGTAACAGTAAAAGTGGGAGGATCAGCCACCATATTCCACGGGACACAAGTGAAGATAAAGTGTCCCGTCAAAGGTTACAACAGGACGAAGATACAGTGGGCCAAAGACCACCAGATCATCACCAAATCGAAGAAATACAAGATATCTAAAAAGGTGAGCTTAGTTAAACAGAGCATGCGTCTTACATTAGATACTTCCCTGCAGGAATTCTGGTCGTCACAAATAAGTATGATTTTTACATAGGAGTGACGTCACAAGCTAGGAACTTAGATGCTCTGTATCTGTTACAACATAAATAGTGAATTTTTACTTTTTTGATAAAGTGAAACATATATTTTTATAATCTACAAGACGGACTAATTAGAATAATACTTTTCTGACCCTGTCATCACCCCTTGCTGTCTTGTAAGCGTTGCTGCCAGTCGTCGACTCCTGGTCACCGCAGGTCTTTCTACACCTCGTCAGACCCCTGTACCTTTAACATGGATTGCTCCCCCGTGTGTGCGACATGAAGTATCATGCTCTATGGAGAGAGAACGACAGTTATGCGATAGCAGACACCCTCTTCATGACCATAGCCCTCCACCTGCACGACTCAAAAACCGACGCAGCTTTATTACACATACTGCACCTCTTGCTAGCGATCCCCCGAGTGCCAGAGTAGACTTGTGGCAAAAGAAGTTTCCCAGCAGCTTTCCCATAAGTGAAAAGCTTCCACCAGGTTACAATCTACCCTGGCGCACTTGGAAGTCGCTAAATAGACTCCGTGTAGTCGTCGGTAGATGTCAGGAGCTAAAGAAAAAGTGGAAATATTCTGACGACAACAGATGTGCTTGTGGATGCATCCAGTCCATGGAACATCTGCTGTCATGCCCCACGTCCAACGCATCTTGTTCTAGAGATGATCTAATGGAGGCGAACCAAAGGGCTATAGATGTGGCGAATTTCTTGGCCAAAACACTTGAGATACATTGCCATTGACACAATTGAAGAAGAAGAAGAAGCTGTACCTGGGGCGACCAACAATCTACTTCGTTTCTTACAGGGAGCTCTTCGCATCACCTCCCTCTCCCTGCGAGACCATGGCGTCTACACGTGCGTGGCGGGCAGGTCCAGCGCTAACCTGACCCTGCTCGTAAAGCCGAGACCGGGAGAGTTCCCTTCCAGCGAGGAGATCGAGAGACATAAGGCCTTGGATGAACCGTCTTCTCCACTATCAGACAGGTAGAATATGAAATATTCATAATAAATAGTCAGGTATCATGATTATGCAGCAGGTGCCGGAGTCCCAACTGCAATAGCCCATTATCAGTCCCACCTAATTACACAAAATGAAAAGATTTAATGGATTATAGAGTGGGGACGAACCCCGTGGTGTATTGGTTATCACACTAGTCCAACACAAACAGTTTTGGGTTTGATCCCCAGCCAGGACAAATTAGAAAAAATGGTATTTTTTTAATTTCCCTGAGTCTTTCCCTGTTTATCTACATATTTATTTATCATGAAATATAGTATGGTTGAGTAAGTATCCTATAATACAAGTTTAAACTTACTTAGGGGCTCCGAGCCCCAAAGTAAGTTTAAACTTGTATTATTGGATACTAACTCTTCAAGTCTTCTCCTGGATGTCGTAGAAGGCGACATAGAAAACAAAGGCCTTAATCAATGAGACCTCTCCAACCCGTCTGGCCAGCGTAGAGTGTAGGCTAAATTCTCCAGCTACTCTAGCTAATTATGGCTCTGGTAGTAAAGAGAGGGTCGTGCTTGTGCAGTGGAAAATACCTGATCCTGAAAACACAAGACCCAGGACAGTTTGAAAAAGACAATTTTTCCATCTTGCCCTGGCTGGGGATCGAACCCAGAACCTCCGGAGATGATGTGAATATAAAATTGTTATTTCTCCAGCAGGGCAGACGGGAGGTACCGCGCCATGATTGGAGGGGCCTCAGACGACCAGTCCCACGAGCAGCGGCCGGGGGACCAGAGGAAGAACTATAAGCAGAGACAACGGGGTAAGTATTTTTATCAACACCCATATATAAATCCTCTATATACATTTTTAAAACAGTTAGCTTATTGCCAACGTTAAAACAACCCGTGTCATAATAACCATAATATCATCCAAACGAATGTTATAATGTACTAAATTTAATTACGCAACTCGAACTCCCTTTCTTACTCATAAAACAGCCACATTCTCACTTTATGAATTTAAAAATAAACATTGTCATGCACGTGCGTTTCACTACCACAGCTCCGTAATTTAAAAAAAACTTATAGGTTTTTCGAATTCACGTCGTATTCCGCTATTTTTCATCTAACTTCATCCCATGTCCGTGTTTTAATACCCCTTATTATACAACACTTGCATAAATAATTATATTAAAACAAACGTGAGATAACTTCATAATTTATTCATTTAAAACAGTTGACTTACATAATATACCTAGTCGGAAAAGGCTGACCAGGTTTCGAACGATTTAGACGACCATCCGCCGCCTGCTCTGCTCGACTCGAAACGATGTAATGAGGGCGGATCCGGCAGATACCGGCGAGGTTCTCATACATAGAAAAAACTTATGTACCAGCTACTTCTATTCCCCCGCAGGTAAAGCTGTAGCGATATTTATTTATTTGAGAAGCTCACTAAGGACTTCCTTCTATACAAGATGTTGTGAAAAACATTCCAAAAGGGGAATTGGAGGGAGGAAAGCGGAAAGTTTACTGCATATGGACGGATAAAATTGAAAAAGCTATGCTGAGCCAGGGGAAAGGGGAAGTGTCGCTTATTACTAGGTTATAAGAGCTCGAATCACAAGGTCAAAATCAAAATCAAATATTTATTGAGTAATTAGGCCTTTGTAGGCACTTTTACACGTCAATAATTATAATGTACATTACGTGTAATGTTTATTTATACGTTTAAATTATTATATTTTTTTTTGTTCAAAGGCTACCGATACTAGCTTTTCGCAACGACCACTGCTGAGAAGAAACGCCGGAAGAAACTCATTTACACAGTTTTTTTTTTTTTTTTTTTTATTTTATTTATTATGACACACTTAACAAATTGTCACCATAATTATACAATATATATAAAATAGTATACCATAGCTAGGCAACAACTCTTTAACAAGTACATACAGCTAGACACTATATAAAACCATGAGAGAGCAAGTAAAATAAAATCATTTAAAATGTGCAATAAATACAAAAAATTGCAACAGCTGCGAAAAGAAAAAGAGAGAAGGAAAAAGTTGACTACACGCATTATGTGTTGTATTTTAAAGTACATAACAGAAAGAAAAAAAAAAAACTAACAGTATTGGTCGCCTACGTGCCAGAAGGGATTTGTCAGTCTACTGTTCTGACAGTAATTATTATAATATTTGATATTTACAACAAGTTACTTAGGTTAACCGCTACTTGTGATAAATATTGAATTGTTATGAAGATATTGTGAATAAGTAGCAGATAATTTTCGTACAAGCAAAGCTGGATGAAGTAGTATCTTTAACTATAATAACGTTTAAAACACACTCAGTTCACTTCTCGCTAACTGTTGTTTAACTGAAATCCACGACGCAGCTGGCTTATCTGCTACAAAATAAGAAAAGAACACAATTTATAAATTATTGTTTATGTTTTATATCAAGGTACAATAAAATCTACATATATATCTTTTCCCCAATCTATAAGGTCCTAAAATGTTTTTATTATCAGTAACTTGCCTTGATCCAATCTTTGAGTTGAAATCTCGATGGTGACTTTCCAAGTGCTACATACGTATTTAGCGGGAGCGAGTGATATGGTCGACCGCCACAAAGGGAAGATCTTTCGCCAGGCATAGTGTTGCGCCTGGGGAACCGCGGCTCCGACGGTGTATTGTCGGAGGTTGTATATATGGTCAGTTGCAACCAGAACTTCAAGATCGAGATGTAGGATACTGCTGGCTGGCGCCATCACGAGATGGCGACTACGAATATGGAAGACTACGAAGTCTTCTTGTGAACTAATGTTATCGCTTCATTGTTGTAGCTGAAGTTTCTTCGTAGTTGCGTAGAGGTCTACCTTTTGAGTTGCGGAGGTCAGACAGCAGTCGCTCTGTGTAAAACTAGTAACCACGAAAAATTACCTAGGGTAGGTAGGGGACCCCGGGCTCTGTAGCACAGCTGAAGCGTTACCGCTGAGGATGCAACCGGGAATACGCTCGAATTTTTTTTGACGGGAAGTCAAGGTGTTTGGTTGGGGTTTTCTTTAAATTATTTTGCAAATTGATTTTAGTGGAACTTATAATATGAAATTGGTGTTGTTTGGTGTTATAAATGCTCATGCTCATGAACAATATGTGAAATAGTTAAAGTGGACAGTCATAGTACGGCTGTAGTGATATTTGTTTCGCGGACTGTGTAGACGCCCGTCTTCGGGCGTCTTCCGCCACTCAATCGGCTATGAAAACCAGTGGACTCGTATAGATTTGTCGCCAGAAGCTCCCTTAAAGCAATCAAAGGCCTACACCAACCTTTGATTGTAACTTGTTAGGAAAAAGAATTTCCCACGTTTTATTAACTTGTTCCTGGCTAAATACGCAGTAGCGTCAAGCCATAAATTAAAAAAAATATATATATACGCTCGAATGATGATGACCTTTCGGAAGGATAAATAGCCTATCTTAATTATAGATCCACAGATTTACTTTATTTGCAAGAACGTAGTTCTTAAATATAGATAGATAGATAGATTTACTTGGGATGGTGAGACGTTTTTGTACGTTCGGTTTTCTGTGTATTAACACAGTCGACGAACTCTGAAATTTTACAAGTTCTAAGCTCCCGCGATAACCTACGACTCGTAATTGTTTAATGTTTTGAAGTTGTTCTGCACAAGTTGAGACAAAAGACTGTTACTTGCAACACAGAATTTAAATCATCTAAGCCCTTAGAGTGTTCTAGACTTTCAAATACAAACGTAGCCTAGCTTTTATTATTTTGAAACGACATTTCAGATTTACCAAAATTTTGTAAATTCAAAGAAATCGCATATATCTAGGCATATAACTGGTTTTCGACGTCAAATTATGTACTTGAAAGAGAATATAGTGTATCATATAATTTTTGACCACCAATATAGAAAACATCTACACACATATATTTTCATTCAAGTTTATATTTTGAATGTCGAAAACCAGTTACTTATTTATTAATTTTATTTTATTTATTAACTTCATTACAATAAATGCAAAAGGACTTATATGCCTAGATAATTCTATATTTCCTCGTAATATTTCCCTTTTCCCTCCCACGTTCTCTAATACCTTTTCGTATGATGCTTTTTCTGTCCAACTTATCATACGTATATATGAATTTCACCTAGGAAAATTTCCATCATTAACCGATCAGAAAGCCACCTTTTTCCTTAAAACTGCTAATAGTCTTTTCACCGCACCTTCAAGTACCCTCTCAGCCTCAAATAAAGGCGTTTCTCGAAGCGCTGTTTGCCAAGCGTTTCGTATTCTATTCAGTTAATTACGACGCCCAGGAAAATAACGGTGAAAAGTTCTATTTTATTTAAAGGATTTAAGTTTCTCTTACCCGTCTCCAGCCCGTCTGGCCAGCGTGGAGAGTGTAGGCCAAATCCTCTGACTGCTCTGGCTAATATATGTCTGGGGTATTACAGAGAGAGTAGTGCTCCTGCAGTGGAGACTATAAAAGACCTGATGGTGATGATGTTTCTCTTAAATTCTGCAGCGGTGGTGGCCAAGTGGTGTAGGTACTGGCTCTGCGTCTGTAAGACACGTGTTCGATTCTCACGAGGCGCGACTTGTATAAATAAATAAACCGGCCAAGTGCGAGTTAAACTCGCGTGGACAGGGTTTCGTACAATTGATTGAATTCTTATAGGTTTTCCTGTAATCTTCAAGCAATAAACTATATTTTGAAATTTTTTCAAAATTTTAGACTCAGTAGTTTCGGAGATCAGGGGGGGGGAATGGTCAATTTTCGTCTTATTTCATGAATAAAATCAAAACTATTCATTTTACAATAATAACAAAAATATATTTGAGGTCCTCATAACGAGCCCTTTCATTTGATATACCTATGACACAGTAAGGTTTGCAAAACTTTTTTTTTTGATTTCCTAATTTGTCCCGCGAAAACTACCCTTATTTTAATAAAATATTTATTTACTTTGCACATATGTGTCTGGGTCATAGGCTTACAACATTCTACCAAATTTCACCTGATTCGGTCCAGTAGAGCAGAGATTCGAAGCAAATTGGCTGTGACATTTCATTTTTTGTACGGAACCCGGAATAAATATAGGGACAAATCACACAGATTTAGCCGTGTGGTTTCCGGTAGAGTAGAATAGGGACACTCCAAGTCTTTCCGTGGATGTCGTAGAAGGAGACACAAACTGAACAAAGCTTATAAACATTAATGAGACCTCTCCAACCCGTCTAGCCAGCGTGGAGATTGTAAGCCAAATCGTCTGACTGCTCTGGTTAATATTTTATTGTTCCAATGTAAAAATATACTATAAATAAATCTGTGCGTTACACTTGCTTATTAAAGAGGGTTCCGTACTGCTCATAGGTTTTTTTCTGAAATCTAAGGTCTTAAAGAACTATTTACTTAGGTACAGTATTTTTTTCAAAATTTTAGGCCCGGCGCCTTCCTCGGTATAGGGATTAAGTGCTATCTTATAAGAACAAATTTATCTATACATATATATATATATATATCTATAAACTATAATAGTTAGTATTATTATAGTAAGTATATAAGTGTCTGGTAATTGAATTTACATTTCAAATATTCAGGGTAGCCAGGATTCGTAAAAATAGAACCCTTTTCTTAAAATGCAGCCTTTTTCCACTCCTTCAGGGACTCTTTCAAATGAAGGCATTTCTCGAGATGCTTGAGCTCGGCTGTTTACCGAACGTTTCAGATTCAACTCAGTTAATTAAGGCGCCTAGGCAAATGCTCTTCATACCTTTTATTTAGTTACCCGATTTAGCAATTATTTTTATCAGGTGCGTTAGTGGTTATATAATGTTTAGGAAACCATTAATATTAGCTGATGAACTAGTCTATAAATAATCTAATTAATCATGTAACAAATATAGGGACAAATTACACTGATTGAGCTAGCCCTAAAGTAAGTTTAAATTTATGTTATACTACTATTTCAACGATAAGTACTATATTTTTAATAAATAAATTCATAGATAAACACCCAAAACCCAGGACATTTTGAAAAAGGCCGTTTTCCAACTTACCCTGGCTGGGAATCGAACCCAGAACCACCGGAGTGGCGAACTGGCGTTGTTAACCACTACGCCACAGATCTAAAATATACTTCCCAACAAAAGCTCATAAAATAATTTAAGTGGTTATATCACTAGATGTACCTATCGGAATCGGACGTATTGTTTTTAAAAACAAAAAGAAAGTAAAACGTCTATTTTTTCGTCGCGCAGTTAGCCTTATTTTTACTATACTACCAAATACCAGCATGAAAAAAATATGAAGGTATAGTTCAAAGATCAAAATAAATGATTACATCAAAATATTTAAAACCTAGCTAAAAAAAATTGCAAAAAAGCTATATCCAGAAAAACTTTCGTCGCGAATTACTTGATATTTTCACGTTTACGTGTTACAGTTACGTTTACGTCTATAAAAAGTATAACTCACTGAGCAAGAGGGATACTAAAAAAAATTACAATGTTTGGTTATAATTATTGAATTATTAAATTAAAACTGAAAAATAACAACCGAAATGGCAGACACGGGTTTGAACTGAGACTGGTGAGAGGCCAACGGTATCGCCACTTTCATCCTTATTTCATTATGAGTACGTACTATATCGCGCGATTATCAGGTACAAAGCCATAGCAATTTCTATTGCATCATGTTGAATAGGCTACTTGACTCATATAAAATTTTGCGCAATAAATAATTATTATATGAAGTATTTGATTTTAGGAACCAATATTTATCGGTTTCAGATATTTAAAGTGTAATTTAAATACATATTTTCTATTTTAAAAATATTGTATTTTATTCTCTTAACTCAAATCAAATCAGTTTATTGGCAGTAAAGGGTATAAAAATGCTTATTTATGCTGTGACAATTACATTTATGACATAAGTATCGAGGTTTTCGAGGTAGGTAATGTATTTTAATGTCAAATGTTTGTTTTTGACCCGTATGACTTCACACAACACATAATCTTTATACAAATACGGCTGACTGCATTTTCGCCTGTTTCTAAAAGTAAACTTTTAAAATAAAGGTTTAAAAAATGATAGTACCTCCTCCTGATATGATAAATTCCTCTAATCGGACAATAAATAATAAATTAAGACCTACTTTGAAAAAAAGTCAATTAGCCTGTTTTTGGTGACTATTACTGTAAATGTTGCAAATTGTTCTCAGGCAAACTGGACAAGGTCCGGGACGCCCTCTACGGGAGCACGGCGACAACTAGTACAAAAGCTCCGCCGAGCTTCAACTCTCAGCTTCCGAGAGACTTGTATGATGAAAACGAGGTAAGAAAAAGATATATTATTTCCTTTAAAATAAGGTAAAGTTGATTATGTCAAAAATAAGATAAAATTTATGTTTAGAGAGTCATACCACTTGATAATCAAACCGATAAATAAATTAAAACTACAACAAAATATATCCAATTTAGCTAATAAGTACTGAAAAATTATCTAGAAGCCCTAAAACTAAAGTACTAACATAAAATACTAAAGTGAGTATATTTACGACATGAGTATTATAATACTTTTTGTTGATAAATAAAACAATATAGTTTTATTCTGCTACTAACAAAATTGCAAATAAAACTGCTTCTCAAACTAATCATATTGCAACAAATACCTATCCAATTTCGCTAATACGCCCTCAAAACTTATAGAACGATCCAGAATACAATAACATATAATATAATAGTAAAGTACATTGCAATAACAATTTTATGGAGCTCGTAAAACGGTCGTAAAGTTTACTACACAGTTTACAATTGAACTCAGACAGATAGCTGTAATTCCTAATATTTGATGGCATTGGAAACAAAATGGTGTAATTTTGATGGACAAAGATGTATTTGATCGTAGAAGTTAGGATCTTTTAAAAAATTCTTAGATCGACTCTCAAATAAACCATTATAAAAGTTTATTTAAGATATAACGTTAATTATATGTTTTAAATTTAATGTTGTCTTTTTTAAACTTCGCCCAACAGTGAGACATAACAGTTAGCTAGGCTGGAAAAACATGTTAAATCGTTATCATTAGTTCGCAATAGATAAAAAGAAATTCTGAAAATAATTTTAATTATACAAATAAATGAAATATAATGATAATCTCATTTCATTTTAAATGTTCTTTACAAATATAATATCTAATCAACCTAAAATTAGTTCCATTACTAAATTCAGTCTCTATGAGGACAGTTAATGGATTCAGGTGTAACTTATGCTATTTCACCTAGACAACTCAACCGTGGTAATATATGTGGGCAACCTAATACTATGTGGACAACCCAATACTATGTGGACAAACGTTATTATAGGAATAAATGTATCGTCTATTTTGATACTATTTAAGTAGCAGCTAGCACGTTACTTATTTTGACTAAAATTACAAAAAAAATAAGTAAATTCCCCCTCTCAAAATAACTCCCAATTTAGTGTACTTACATAACTACCGTATCTTGCACGCCGCTTGGGACATTTTTATCTAAGGAGAGTGCTGTGTCCTCCCAGATCCTCCCACCAAAGCGGAGCAGTGCTTCGAGACTGCTGCCGTGCCTACATTATATTGTAATGCAAATCCAGGTGAGAAGTTTCCAAAATAGACCCTCTTTCTAACTGGTTAAGGGTCTTTTTCATTTGGCATGCTCACTCCGATTGGTTCGTTTAATTTGGGTTCGTAACTCGTTTCATTTATTATGGGTTCATTCATTTTATTTTATAATTATAATTTTTGCGTGTATTATTATTACATTCTAATTGCAGGTTTTACTTTTATAGGTTTTTAGCTAAACTAATTATACTTTCAGATTATTTTCCAATATTCAAATAGATTTGGTATTGGGTTTTTTTTTCTAATTTATTTGTAGATTTTTACAGATGATATTATGTTATTTAACATATTAGCTTTTTGGTTGTCTTATGTTTTATACCATTACCTAAATGGTAACATATTTAGCATGTTTTGGACGTTTTTTGTAACAGCAGTAGCTTTTTATTTAATTATTAACTTCCATCATCATTTTAAAATTCAATTAAATGTCGTTTCATTTCACAAGATTAATATTTACATTCATTTTATTGTCAATAAAATACATCGGTCTCATCGTAATTTAATCAGAAATATTTAATGAAATTACATTTTGTATACTTCGTTTAAAATGCTTAACATTTAACAGAAACTTTTTGGAAATAATTGTATAAAATTCGCTAGAAAATTGTTTAAATCTCGTTGTGACGTAGGCTGAAGTTTAGCCAGGTTTAACAGATTAACCACCCATGATAAATTGACATTAATAGCTGATCAAATCTCATGCTAAGCTAATGGATGCTCAGGATAAGCGTCAACTTAATTTTGGTGGTTAATGGTTTAAGCCAGTCATACTTAACTTGCCTTTTTGTTTTAGTAGGGATGTTTGGCCCTTATCTCTGTTTTCAATATTAAAAGAATGAGCAAGCATAAGAAAATGCTGTTCCGTGCTGACGGATGTGTCCCAACTCTTAGACGATAAAACTTTTTGAATTCTTTATAATTGATATGTTCAGATGTTTTGGAATTTTCAGACCTTCCGGAACTCCCGAGGCCAAAGAATGGCGGATCCAATCATGATATACCAGAACTATGGCTTCCATCATGTCCTGAATCTTGAGGACAAACAGATCGTGTTTCCGGAAGATGATGACTCAGATATTATTATAGTGAATGAAGATTTCAGTTCCAACACTATAGATGAAGGTAAAGTTGAGAAATTGAAAGATTTGGATGATGATGTGGAAACTACTACGGAAATTAGGTGAGTGTTAATTTTTTTGTTTTATTCTTTTTACTAGAATCTTAATTTTAAGGATTATAAGTTATGATGTGAAACAGAAATAATGGATAATAAGATTTAATTATAAAAATAAAAAGTAATAATATAATAATATAATGAAGAAAGATGGCAGTTATAAAGCTATGTAAAACACCTTAAGGCAGTTTGTCAAATCTAAGACCAATTTTAGCTACTTCTTACGTACAACAGTAGTTGCTTATTTTCAAGGAAGGATCTGTGCTCGTAAAATGTATAATCTTAGTTAGCTTGCCTGAAACCTGCCCAACAGTGCTAAAGGTGCTAAAAGCTTTGCTTGGCTAGGCATTAACTGATTAGCATAAAACAGCGGTAAGGAAGCGAGGTATTCTAGCACACCTGGGGAACTAAGAAGCAAATGGATTTGACAATAAATAGGTAGACAAATAAAACAACTTACATCAAAAGTAGCTTTACTTCTTTTAAAATTAAACAGAAGAATTATTTTTAGTAGATAGGTACTCGTATTACATTGTAAAATTTTTTTGTATTTATTTTTTTCATAAAAATAATAACTTACATGCCTTTAAATTATATCACATGAATAACGATCAAATAAACTTACCAGAAATGATTTTAAATCATGTATCGATTATAAGAACATTTTCATTCGCAACAATTTGAAAAAAAAACAGTTGCAAAGCTATTTTTTTGTGCAAGGAACAAAAACAGAAGTCAATGTTGCAAATCTGTAAAACTAGTAAAATAATGAGCTGAAGACGTAAAAAATTACTAAGCATACTTTATTCTCTATTGCGTTTTAACATTCTTGGTAGAGTGTAGGAGCTCGGCACACGATTTTCCAACATAATGTGTTTACAGCGGTGTTTATATTTAAAGATAGCGTAATATTGCAACTTCATTTGTTGAATAAAACTGTGATTTTTATGCTACTAATTTTACAGTGCTATCTGGTGGTCTGATTATTTTATTTTCGTTTATTGATAATCATATACCAATTGAAAGACCCTAAAATTTAACACCAGCTTGGGCCACGTACAACAAACAAGTTTGTTTGACAGACAAATTTAAAAAAACGATTTTCAAGCGTGCATCCCAAATAACTTTTGAACGGGTGAGCCGACATTCATTAAACATAGCTAAGAACCATTAAAAAAAACAAGGCTTTCGATTACAAGAACCGCAATCGAAATCTGTCTTTTCGTTTAGGAGCTACAATGCTACATACAACAGACACACATATACACAGACACACAGGCACACAGACACGTCAATCTCTTTTCATCCTATTTTCGTCAGGGATTAAAAACAGCGAACAATGATGTTCTATTACATTACTCCGGAATTAAGTTGGATTAAAACCTCTTTACATCTTCCATTGAGTTCTGACGTCCGTGACAGACAAAGTGCAGGAGCAAAATGTGATTACATCGGTATTTACATTTAGCATTCTCATTACAGTGCTAAGATAACGTTATGTTAACGCAACTTCATTCGTTGAATTACGAGTAAAGTGTGATTTTCATGCCACTATTTTGTATTTTTTTTTCGTAACACGTAAGGTGGTGTATCTTTAAATGGCCAGCACTAATGTTGGATTTTTCAAGGGCCTAAAAATCTCACCGATCCCACCTGTGAAATGGTAGCAGCTGCCTTCGTTCATTGCTGAGTCACAATGCTGATTTCTAGCGAAAAAGCAACCAGTCCTCTTGTCACCAGCTTAGCAGATCAGCATTCAAACGATCTCTTAATGAATATTTATATTTATTCTTCTTTTATATATATTATATTCCCGGTAGAGTAGAATAGGACCACTCCAAGTCTTCCTGTAAATGTCGTAGAAGGCGACTGAGGAAACACAAGCTAAACAAAGCTTATAAACATCAATGAGACCTTTCCAACTTGTCTGGCCAGCGTAGAAAGTGTAGGCCATTTTCCCTGGCTGCTCGGGCTAAGTATAACTCTGGTAGTACATAGTGGGTCGTGCTCCTGTAGTGGAGACTAAAAAAGGACCTGATGATGATAATGATTCTTGTTTTTAGATCTGAAGACGTCCTGGACGCAAAAGAATACGTGTGGATGACAACGGAGTGGTCGCCATGCAGTGCTCCGTGTTCCAAGACTGGACATCAAATACGAGGGGCTGTGTGTCAGGTAAGATCATACCACTCAGCATCTGCCATAAGTATGCCTGCTATGGTAAGCAAACAGTTGACTATCTATTTTTCATCTTCATATCGAGTGCATTATTAGGGTTTGATCTCATCTGTCAGCACGGAACAGCACTTTCCTATGCTGCTTTCCTTTTATGGCACTCAGAAGCGTCATTTGCTAGAGCGAGAGAGAGCTCTAGCTCTTTCTCTCGCTCTAGCAAATTACTGTTTTGAAGACAGAACAGGATGGCAGCATAGCAAAGTGCTGTTCCGTGATGATAGATGAGATCCAACCCTTACTAACACTGCTCACACATTTTATCGAGCTGAGCATCTGGGGCTTAATCCATAAAATAATACGATAATCGTCCGTTAGTGACGTCATATTTCAATGACAAACCAAATTAGACTGTATCGTTGTGTATTAACGCTCAATTTTGCTTGACACTAAAACGCGGATACACAGAAGTACGTCTTGCGTCCCGCAATAGGAGTAACCCTATTGACGTAGTTTAGTGACTTTATTCTGGTGACAACAGTTATTATTACACACTATTGAACTAGGAAGCAAGTGGTTGTTTAAAAATTACCATACATGAGTACAAACTTAGAGGTACAAGTCGAGCCTAAAGAGAATCGAACTTGTGCTCCACAGACGCAGAGCTAAAGCCTAACCGCTTTTATTTTAGATGTGATTGGGCAACCTCATGTTAAAAAGCTACTTCTAAGGCGTCCAGCGGACACCTGCGACGGGTTCAGCCCGACTCTGCCAAAAACCCTATGTGCGATAGAGATATCTGATAGACATGGGTAATCTTGACTCCGAGGAATGTTTCGGCTCACTGAATCTTACTCCGCATCCGGTACCGACTCATCTTAATGATTCCTACTCCCTTATCGGCTCCAGCTCCGAGGTCCTCTAAGTTTCGCTATTGAATCTACAGAATAAAGACATCCTTTCTGGTACCGATTTCAATACACAATAGTATTAACTCCCGACTCCCGATTCCTCCCGAGACGCGGTGGGCCGAAACGCGGCTCGCGGATCGCGACCCGATTGGCGCCAATTCCCTGCGGGACTAAGATCGGTGCGGACTTAATAACTCGCGGGAGCCGATAACGATTACCGGGATTCAGTACGGGTATCGGCTCCTGTTGATGAATCGGCTTATTTAAATATTCGAATTCGGAGTTACCCATGTCTAATAGATAAAACCGTCGCAGATCACGTGGCTTTATCGCACGTAAAGTTTGTGACAAAGACGGACTGAAACCGTCGCGGGTGTCCGCTTAACGCAGTTTTAAGCCTTAATGCCTTAAAACCTTTTTGAACAGCACAAGAAAGACAACTCGACTAAGACAGTCGAAACAGAAGAATGTCTGTCCCGTGGAGTGAAGCCACCGAGTGTACTGAGGGAGTGCCATGGAGAGACGTGTGCCAACTGGAGGACGAGCAGGTGGTCGCCAGTGAAGTGTCTGTCTAGTGGCGCTGGTAATTTGTTTTTTTTTTATTATTTATTGCACAATTATCTAACGATTATAATACAAAAGGTAAAACTTAATGCTAAGCATTGTCTACCAGTTCACGTTAGGGACGTAGCAGAAAAGGTAGTAAATGGGGTGCAAGATTAACTACTTAAACTAAAGAAAGAAGAGTGTTCGCACTCCTTCTCTTTATGGTTGCCTGTAAGAGATTGCTTCGGCGATAAGGCCGCCTCTTGTACCTTATTTATTTATAAGTTCCGTAAACTTTGTAATTTTTTATTGTTTTTTATTAGGTGCAATAAAGATTTTTGTATTGTATTGTATTGTATTGTTATATACAAATAGTAAAACATATATAATTCGTATAATTACATAAGATACGAGTATATAGACTATACATATATTCATATATAATTCATTTATACCTAAATTTAAATTCTAAGAAGGCTTATTCTTTGGTTGAAGACAGATGACAACTAGATTTAAATTTAAAATTTGTCTCATCGTCATAGTTTCCAAAGGAATGAAATCAAATCTCTTTGTATTGGGAAGTAGTTTGTGCTGATTTCTTTGAAAGCCATATAACAGAGATGTGGGCTGGGTTTAAAATAAATTATTTTGTACTGATAAGAAAATAAAGTCACAAAAGAATGTCACTTGTCATTTGGATTTATAAATGCTAATAAAGTTTTATTAAGAGCTCTATTTGACTCCAAGAAGTTATGACGTCACAGGCAGGTATTTCATTCAAATCTCATAGAAAATGTTTGTTTGACGTTAAAAAAATAATAAGTCACAAACTCATTTTTTTTAATTAAATAATTTTACGGCTCTGGATACAAGTCCTTAAGAGCCTACCTTTAATTTTGTTCTTTATTCCTAATCCTAACCTAACAAAACAATCAAAGGGTGGTGTAGGCCTTTGACTGCTGCAAGGGAGCTTCTGGCGACAAATCTATACGAGTCCACTGGTTTACATAGACGATTGAGTGGCGGACGACGCCCGAAGACACCCACACAATCCGCAAAATAAATATCACTACAGCCGTACTATGACTGTCCACTTTAACTATTTCACACATTGTTCATGTCATGAGCATTTATAACACCAAACAACACCAATTTCATATTATAAAGTCCACTAAAATCAATGTGTAAAATAATTTAAAGCAAACCCCAACCAAACTCCTTGACTTCCCGCCAAAAACTGCAGTCACAAACTCATAATATAATGTCACGTGTCATTGATTACATCTATTTTGAACGTGATTTTGGATTTATTAATGCTGAAAAGCTGTTATTAAGAGCGCTATTTTACACCAAGAAACTATAACGCCACTTAGAAAATGTTTGTTTTGACGTTAAGAAAAAAATATCTGATTTGACTTGTTAGATTCTTAGCAAGAATATAACTTCTTAATAATTATCGCCGTTATTTCATTTAATTTGAAATTTTCGTTCATACAGCTGTAGTCAGACGCCGAGTGGAATGTGTCAGTGACAATGGCACGGTTCTAGCTGACGCCTCCTGCGACCAGAGCATGAGGCCTGAAAAGACCAGGAGGGAACCCAAGCCGTGCAGACCCGCTTGGTCCGTCGAGCCTTGGAGCAAGGTAAATATTTTTCTGTAATTCACAATATTTTCTTCCCTATGTGTATCTCAAGACTTCAGATGTAAAAAAAAAAATTGTTTATTAGGTAACTATTTACATTACAAGCTTTTGTTGCTGGAGCCTCCTACATATATTAAGCAAAAAGTATGCTTGTGTCAGGAGACTCCGCTCTTTCTTATCTCTAGTACTTTATAACATAGTTGACCAATTTATAAGACAGTTTGTCTTGATGAAAAACAATATAGCCTATAGGTGTGTGTGTGTGTGTGTGTGTGTGTGTGTGTGTGTGTGTGTGTGTGTGTGTGTGTGTGTGTGTGTGTGTGTGTGTGTGTGTGTGTGTGTGTGTGTGTGTGTGTTCGTGTGTGTGTGTGTGTGTATGTGCGCGCGCCGCGCGTAGTAGCGCTTAGTATTACAGGCAATACACGAAGTACCCTCACAACTTCAACAAAATTGTGAATCATAGCACCGAGCGTAGATGGATGTTCGACGAAGTGCATACAAGTACGCAAAAGATAAACATAAGTACAACTATGGTTTTTGTTACTTCTACATGTTACGGTCTTAAGGCCGTACCTAAATTTTCCGGGGTCCAGTGCTGCCCCCATTTAAGTTTAATCATTTCAAAGAAAACGGAGACATCATTTAGAATTTTGCAACTATCAAGTCCTAGATAACCGTTAAAAGTATTTTATGAACTACTGTTTACAGTTTAAAGTGAGAACGTTAAGCTTTACTACGCACATTTGCGAAAAACGGCCACTTTTGGCTAATGTGCGTAGTAAAGCTTAACGTTCTAATTATAAACTGTAAACAGTAGTTCATAAAATACTTTAAAGGGTTATCTAGAACTTGGTAGTAGCAAAATTTTAAATGATGTCTCCGTTTTCTTTGAAATGATTTATTTTAAATGGGGGCAGCACTGGACCCCGGAAAATTTTGGTACGGCCTTAAAATATCTAAGCTCGGGATCACAATTAAACAGTGAATGGATCAATAAATAATGCCCTTGTTTTATAATCGCTCATTACTTTGTTTTGACTCTTTGGCATTTATACAATATCGAATCGAATAACGACTGCTGGAGCGTGTGTTCAAACCGTTCCCACTCAAGTGAAGTATGAATGAAGCGTATTAGTCACTGCCGGTTAAAATTGGCAGTGAAGTTTTGATCAAAACAACCTCAAATAATTATGAAAGTAATGTATACACATTATAATAATAACAGATTCCCTTTAATATGGTTAAATTCAGCTATGGCTGATCCACGCGTCAACTCGTGAAAGAACCCCAGTAGGGACTGGTCAGCTTGGCTTACTCAGTATTACTTATTTTTGTAAATTGAATTTGGCACTCGTTCGCAAGCTTTAGGTACATGTTATATTGTTATAACATTGAATTAGAATAGGCATAATACTCGTATCTTTGTAAACTGACAAAGCACTTTCGGCGCGTAGGCGACCAATATTGTGTAAATGAGTTTCTTTCTGCATTTCTCCTCAGCAGTGGTCGTTGCGAAACGCTAGTATCGGTAGCTTTCGCACTTAAAATAATTAAAAATTCTTCATTAAGTGATATATTTATCCTACATTGAATAAAAAATTTTTAGCTTTGACTTTGGCGGATATAGTAAAATCGTCTTCTAATAATTATGCAACTATTTAAGATTGATATCATTCAGATGTCTAAACTACTGTATTTTTAATACAGTGTGTGGGTCCCTGTGGAGGTCAAGGGCGTCAACACAGAGTCCTCCGTTGCGTGTGGCGTTATGGCCAACGCCGCGGCAAAGAGAGGAGTGCTGCAGCCGCCTGCGAGGGCCTCAGGAGGCCTGTCGTCATCAGGCCATGCCAGATGGCCTCTTGTGTTACCAAAGGTATTCCTTACTGCTTAAACCCCCATCATCTTCATCATCTGTTGTTGGAACATCAGTGCATGATGTTCCAACAACAAAAGTCGTGTTTCATTTAATTTATTTATAATTTTTTCCAACAGATGGGGTTTGCCGGGATCGATCAAGATTTTGCGAAAATGTACGCGCCATGAACATGTGCGCTCTAAGGCGCTACAAGGAACAATGTTGCAAAACCTGTTCAGATTGAATAGACTCTAACACAACGTAATTAAGTTCAAAATGGGACAACGTGGTGAAGTGATCTGATTGATTTTAGCTCGTGTTGATGTGTACTGGATGTAAAGTGAATTATTTTTGCTTACATTTATTTTATTGATACGAATGGATTAATGAAATGGAGTAAAATTCTGCGAAATAATAAAATATGTTTGTATTTTCTGTTTTATTATTTATGTTTTCAATGTTTTAATGCCATACTTAAGTTTTAAAGCGAAAGAGATTTCATATTCACATACAATCCTCTATCATATTATTTTTAAAGCGATATTTCATTATACGCAGTACTTTGTAAAAAAATCAATTTAAATTAATATTTACTTGCAGTCCTTTATCATATTATTTTAAAGGCGATATTTCATTACAAGCAGTTCTTTGTAAGAAATGAATTTCAAAATGGAATTGTTAACAATATTTTTGAAATGGATAAATAAAATTGTGTTTGGAATTGTGTGACAAAGGGAGAAAGATTTTGTATGGAAGCACAAAAGAGACGTGTTGCTATAGCATCTAGTCGTAAAGCACATAAAAGAGGCCTCAACGGTCAAAACTAAGGGTAATTCATTAACAAAGCGTACAAAACTGGAAACACGTATGTTCAGACAGTAAAATCAAAATTTAATACCTATTCATCATCATCAACAGGTCTTTAATTTGTAATCTCCAATGCAGAAGCATAACCCCTCTGTAACTCTGTACTACCACACTTGGCCGAGCAGCCAGAGAATTTGGCTTACACTTTCCACACTGGCCAGACGGATTGGAGAGGTCTCAGTGATGTTTATAAGCTTTGTCTAGCTTGTGTTTCCTAAGTCACTTTCTACGACATCCATTGGAAGACTTGGAGTGGTCCTATTCTACTCTGCCGGGAACCATATGGCAATTAAGTACAAAGCACCTTTTCATCATCAGTATCATCATCAGGTCTCCTTTAATCTCCATTTTGTAAAAAACACTGTGTTAAATAAAAAGGTACATACTTATTCCTAACTAATATTGTTCTGTGATTCATATCCAGTTAATGAATTACCCAAACATGGCGTCTCGGACCCAAAATAATTAATAAAATTGTAATATATAACTTCAATGTAACCACTGAATTGATTTATAATGTAAGTAGGAAACAAAATATTTAGTGAAATGTTTTGTACTATATTATAAAGTATATTTAATGTACATATATATTATATGAATCAAGCACAGTATGCTACGCTTAGCTCTCAATATATCGTAACAAATTATTGAAAAAAATTGCACCAGATTATATAGATAATGCAATAAATGTATAGAAAAATATTAATGTAGTGGAATTGCCAAATGAACGCAAAAATATTTCAAAATGCATTCAATTTAAAGAATGAAATATACATTTAAAATTATAATTGTCAATTTAGAACAAAAATATACTTACTGTTTGTTTATTCAAGTATATTTTATTTGTCGACCGTCGTAGATGGTTTAATATAGAATATTATATTGTATGTATATTTGAATATTCTAACATAATATAAGATTAAGCAGCTTTATTGAAGCAATGAAAATTACATCATCTAATAAAATACTAAAGCAATACAGTTCGCTTAAAAGTTGTAAATATAAATAACTTGGTATAATGCGTTTGTTATTATAAACCTATTCATGGAATAGTGAAATAAATTATACTTACATATTTCATAATCAATTTACATTTAGATGTATAATTTTTTATAATTTTCGTTTAATTCATTTTCATAATCATATGTGACGTTCCACGGGTAAAGCTACCTTATGGACGCTGGCACTTACGACAATGTGTTTATTCATGCTAAGTTAATTGTACGAATTGTTTTTCTAAACGTCTTAAGCGCCAGCGTCCACAAGGTACCTTTATTCGTGGAACGTCACAATATAGTATTTTAGTGATTAGCTAACACACGGTGCAGTATTATAAAAAAAGTAGTAGATAATTGAATTGGTTGTCAATTGTTAGATGCAATGTATTCAATTATTATGTAAATATTTATCAATTTAATGAACATTGAAGACGTTAATTGGTTATAAAAAAAATCTGTAATTTGTAAAATCTGTAATATACGGCTTTCGTTTATTCCTTAATAGCAAAGTTATTTATTTATTTTCCTATTAATTTTCTACTTTTTATTACTTGGGCATTATTAATTTTATTTAAGTACGTCACATTTGCTCATAAGTAAATGCATAATAAGTAAGCTGAAGCAAAATAATTTTTGAAATATGAAATATTTTTGATCTGAATAATATTCAGTAATAATGAAATTTTTAAACCTGATTTAAGCTTTTTTAAAACTTTTTTTTTTTCATAAAAATATTTCTTGTAAGCGTTATTATTGAAACAGACAATTAAATGACCTGTATGCACAAAAACCTCGCAAATTAAGTAGATACTGTTATAGTTTTACATTATGATAAACATCTTAATTATTTTAAGAATAAAATACTGATTCTTAGTTCAATCGAAAAAGAACTTATTTTTTCCTATCCTCTTACTCATATACTTACTATTTTTAGGTATGATTGTGTGTTTACTTACATACATAAAAAACATAACCTATAAAAAAAATACCCGTTTTTAAAGCAAAAAGCTTTTGATAAAACATATTTTTTTTTGTACGAGCTTTTTTTTAAACGACATGAAAAAAGGAGAAACTTTCGCTTTCTCAATTAGAATATATATATATGCTTATTTATATAACGTTCCTCAATAACTTGATTTTTAACCGATTTAAATGCAATATGCAAGTTGGTTTCAGTGTCGCCAAATAAAGATCTGATGATGGAATCTTCGAGAAATCGAGGGAACTCCTCAAATATTCTAACGTACATATAGTGATTTTGATGTTTTTGTCAATAAATCAAGCATTTATATTTAGAAATTGTGATTTTGGTGAGGAGAAACTAATGAAGAAGACTATAAACTTAAATCGTTTTTTTTTTTGTTTAAAACTATGTACTAACCTTCTTTTGATGTTTATCTTTTAAAAAATATGTGATGAAGCAACAGAATGTCCATCCTACCCCAATTTTATATGGGGTAGGCACAGCATGTCAATTTCTTCCATTTGGCTATATCCGCTACTTTTCTTCTCCATCCTCTATTTAATACAGTCCATCTCTTCTTTAGTCTACTCTTGAAGGTAAACATCAACCTTGTTTTCTGAAACAACTTAAATATTATTATTTTCATATAAATAATAGCCATATCTAAAATTATTCAAAATAACAATCGAATCACTCAAACAAAGAACGAATCACTCAAATAAATCTGCTCAATTGCCTACGAATGCATTCTGGTAACTGTTAATTAATTAATATATTGAAAGGCTTATGTTTAACGAATGATAAATAGGCAATGGCACTTCATTACAACACGATTTAATTAATTGGTTAATAATATATTGTTCATTACTGAGTAGATTCGCTAATGTCAAAGGTTGTTTGTCGCTATGACGTATTGCTACTCTTATAATTCGTTCGTTCAAATGATTTGCATTACACACACAAGCTATTTTAGAAATAATATGAAAATAATAAATAATGGAAGAGATCCTGCTCGCACTGTGACGGTCAATGCCAATGTTCGAGTGGGACACACACACCGAAAATTATAATAGTTTAGCTGTTGCAAACAACCGGCGCGACGCACCTATATACTCAGCGAGTGTACAACATGAGCCCTTGAACGGCGTCTTTGATGGAGCAGGCGCGACCTTTGTCGGGCCGCCGTCAAAGTGTTCAAACCATTTGAGCGAATTGACTGTACTTTCATTGTCGGTTGCAAACTTTCAAGCGTGTACCGCCTCTCACTAGCGCGTTCCCGATTGCATCCGTAGTATGCTGCTTTCCAAAGCCTAAAAGTGCACCTTGGGTTTCATCCTTTTTCTTTCAGACCTTTTTGACAAATCACACTGATTAAGCTAGTCCCAAAGTAAGTTAAAAACTTGTGTTATGGGATACTAACTTAACGATACTATATTTTATGATAAATACATATATAGATCAACACCCAAGACCCAGCACAATTCTAACCATTTTCTAACTTGCCCTGGCTGGGGATCGAACCCAGAACCTTCGGATTAGCGGTCTAGCGTGTTAACCATTACGCCACGGAGGTCGTCGTAATGATGCTGAGACCGTGCGAAGTAGAGACAAGTTTATTTGCTAGGCAAATTAAAAAAAACTCCGACTGTCAAGAATGCCATCTAGTGATGACTAGTGGAACTACCAATAGTTCCACTACTCATCATAGCGCCATCTACTCGTATATATTTGCTAGAGAAGGCCCTAACTTTCAAGCGTTAATCCCCAATAACTTTTAAACGGCTAAACCGATTCTCATCAAACATAGCTCGGAACCACTGCAAGGAAACTTGCTTTCGCGTAACAAAAACCGCATCGAAATCGGTGCATCCATTCGAGCGATGCCACAGACAGACAGACCGACCGACCGACACTAGCGTCAAACTGATAACACCCCACTTTTTATTGGGAGTTAAAAAACACGGAATCATTTAATTGATTTGGTTATGATTTTACAACCGGCCGCCTGACGTCATTTACTATCAATCTACCGATATTTGATTTATAAATCTGTGAATAAATGCCATAATATTGTTAAGAGCAACCATGTATACCAACTAGTTAATTTTATGCAATATTAATTCAATTTTAATTTTAAGTTAGTTTTGTCCAAAATTGTACAGTACATTGTACCAAGAATTTTCAAATATTATAAATATATAAGTAAGTTACTGAATTCATTGTTTTATTTCAACATCACCTACGTCTACAGGACGGGAAGCTTGAAGGTAAATGATAAGGTTAGAAGTAATAAATTTGCTTGGTACGGATCAGTGGTGGATTTACACATTTGGCGCCAGTAGGCAAATCATATTTTGCCGCCCCAGGGGGGGGGGGGGGTGCAAAGGGGGGGGAGTGTCAATTTGCTGCCTATTTATTATTAGATCCGGGGATGAAGAAGGGGGTAGTGGGAATTTTTCAACACGGTGCCCCTTGATTGTTACCTCGCGCCCCTAAGCACGTGCCTACTTTGCCTTTAGGATAATTCGCCACTGGTACGGACATATTATGAGACGCGTAGAACAACACGCATTACAAATAAAGTCAAATAAACATCACCATCCGAGCGTATTCCTGGTTGCATCCTAAGCGGTAACGCTTCAGAGCCAGGTCTGCTACCTAACCTAGGTGATTTAACGAGGTTACTGGTTTTTACACAGAGCGACTGCTGTCCCTCCGCAACCCAAAGGGTAGACCAGAACCAATCCTTGGATAGGACAAACTAGATGGCGTTCGGGAGCCACATCTTGTCGTTACACTCTGAAATTTTAATGACGAAACTAGCAAAGGTCCTAACGCTGTAAATATTTAAAGTTATACGGAGCAAGCGAAGGTGACAGCTGCTAAAGTATGTACGTACATACATGAAGTTTTTGGCGGGAAATCAAGGGGGTTGCTTTAATTTATTTTGCAAATTGATTCTAATGGACTTAAATCATGTGAAATTTGTGTAGTTTAGTGTCATAAATGCTCATGCTCATGAACAATATGTGAATTAGTTAAGTGGACAGTCTTAGTAAGGCTGTAGTCTTTAGGCGCCGTCCACCTGCTGAAATCCAGGGGACTCGTATAGATTTGTCGCCAGAAGCTTTCTTGAAGCACTAATCAAAGCAAATATCAAAGGACCACACGACCCTTTGATTGAAACTTGTTAGGATAAGAATTAGGAATAAAGAAATAAAAAATTAAAGATAGGCTCTAAAGGACCCGTAAAAATACATGCATACTAATTATGCCTTAATCGCTAACGGTCTTGACAAAGCTTAGGTGGAAAAGGAAATCGAGATGTGTTTATTTATTTATTTATTAAGGCATACACAACAGGTAACAATCAATTCCATGCTTAAGTCTAAAAAAAATTACAGACACTGCTCTAGACTGAAATCCAAAAGCGTGTACACACAGCATGACAGGCAATGTACGTAAAATGTAAGATTGACGGGTTCCTGAAGCCGTATATTGTTTATTTTTCGTGAGTGTATTTTGAAGCTGCCTAAAGGCATCTGACATAACTTGACGACTGCGATACAATGACCAACGGCCTCACGTGCCTTCTGAAGCAAGGAGGTCGAGAAATTGTAGGCCACTTGCGGCCACCCAACCAAGTGCAGACCACGCTTAGTGGCACTTAACTTGCGAAAGTGCTCAGTATGCGTACAAACGAGCCACCGAACCTCCTAACCTAACGGTAGGTAGACACATTTTAGTAATCAACTCCATCTCAGTTAAGGCCGTACCTAAATTTTCCGGGGTCCAGTGCTGCCCCCACTTAAAATAAATCATTTCAAAGAAAACAGAGACATCATTTAAAATTTTGCGAACTCCCAAGTCCTAGATAACCCTTCAAAGTATTTTATGAACTACTGTTTACAGTTTAAAGTGAGAACGTAAAGCTTTAGTACGCATATTTTGCAAAAAACGGCCACTTTTGGCAAATGTGCGTAGTAAAGCTTAATGTTCTCATTATAAACTGTAAACAGTAGTTCATAAAATACTTTAAAGGGTTATCTAGAACTTGGTAGCAAAATTTTTAATAAGGTCTCCATTTTCTTTAAAATGATTTATTTTAAATGGGGGCAGCACAGGACCCCGGAAAATTCAGGTACGGCCTTAAATTCATCGACTCGTTACGAGTTCTACGATTCTCGTAGAACACATCAATTCTGGAACACTTTTGCAAACTTACCGTATCTAACGCTAACCCGATTAATATTAAAGATTTAACTTAAGTTCATCGCGTCAACGCTTTGATATATTCATGACCCCTGGATCGGTTACAGGTTCGAAATTCTAATACCTTGAGCGAAGTTCTATGACCCTAAAGTTGACGACGTACCGTAATTTACATACACGTTAGCCGTGAGGTTCCCGGCAGAGTAGAATAGAACCACTCCAAGTCTTCCCGTGGATGTCGTCGAAGGCGAATTATGAAACACAAGCTAAACAAAGCTTATAAACATCAGAGAGACCTCACCAACCCGTCTGGCCAGCGTGGAGGGTACAGGCCAAATCCTCTGAATGCTCTGACGAATATATGGCTTTGGTAGTATAGAGAGGGTAGTCCTGCAGTGGAGACTAGAAAAGACCTGATGATGATTACACGTAATATATACTTAACTCATTAACGTGTAAAAAAGCTAGCAAAGACTTAATTACTGAATAAATATTTCATTTTCGACTCTAGAGGCATATGCGGGATTGTCAAACTAACTTAGCGATCCAAAGTTAGTAACCAACTAAACTTGAAATAGGTACTAAATATTAGTGCTATTATGCACGACCCTGGTGTCGGTGGCAGCCCTATTGCGACTACCTTTGTCTGATCTTGTGAGGTCAGTGTGAAAGCAAACGTTTGGTACAAATCATAGACTAAACTATAACCCATGTATAGACGTGACTGTATCAGTGGGTGCCAACGTCAATACTCAGGGAAACTATTGGAAAGCACGTAAACAGCAAACTTGTTGACTAAATAACATATGAATACCAACTGCTTACATAGAAGGCAGTTCTCATTTTACTAGCAAACCTAAAGTAAAAGGTAGGTAATATAGGTCCAAAGACTAGATAAGTATTAAAATTTAGAGAAGAAAAAATTGTAGACTTTACAGTATTTACTTTACAATAGTATTAACTATTTATATGCCTTCCAATTTATTTATTTATTATTAAATATTTATTGACAACAATGGTACAAAAGGTGGACTTAATGCTAATGCATTCTCTACCAGTCAGCCTTTAGGAAAAACAGCAAAATTTAAATTAGCGATAGGTGCTTAAAGATAAGTATGTATTTCTACACACACTATACACATATCTACATATACAATACATACATACACATACATACATTTACATACATACATACATACATACATACATACACATACATACATAAATACATAATATAAAATACAAAAAACATAAAATACAAAACAATTTATGATAATGATTAGTTCTGCTGCAACAAATTGGCATAAAGGTGCGTGTGGACTTTTCTCTTAAAAAGGAACCTATTTGAGATACTTATAATGTCTTCGGGTAAGGCATTCCAAAGTCGCGTAACTTGAACAGTAGAAGAGTAAGACAAAAAATTGTAACGAAATAATGGAAAATGGAGACGAAGAGTATAACTGGAGCGAAGCTCACGGTCATGGCTTTCCAATAGTTTTTATAACGATAGGTATCTGTTACGTTATTAAGTCTATTATCTTTGCTAGTGTGGTAATACTTTACAGTGCCTAAGGCTATTAGACACAGGCCACGTCTAGATAAATCCAAAACACCAAAATACTTGTAATAAATACCAAAATCTTACACTGGTTTTGCAAAAACCAATTATGATAAAAATGCAATTTATGATAGGCAAAAGCGTACAACAGCAAGTTTGCCGATATCGATCCTCTCCATCTAAAAAAGTAAAACTTCAGAAAAAATACAAACGAGGTTATTGAAAATACATTGTAGGAATACCTACTCTCAGTTACATTTATTTTGACAGTCCATCTACACACACGAACACAAACACACACACATACACATACGAGTATATTATATTCACACGCTATTTACCGCACATAGTCATCAGATACAAAGAGGTGGTTAAATGCAATATTGGTCCCCTTCGATATTAGTATGTTTGAATAACGTCATTGGTATTTACATAAGAACTAGGGTTCATGATTTCCCGATCTTTTCAATTTCTCGGGTCTCGAGAATTCTCGAGGCTAATTTCTCGGGGCTTCTCGGGATGTCGAGAAATTTACATTTACGTACGTTTTCTCATATTATTTGGTTCCAATAACGTCAACAAATTCAGTGTTTTTCCTCTCAAATTAAAGTATCAAATTAATTATAAAACTTTTATTGTTTATATTCAAATTCCCGGGAATTCTCGACTCGAGAATTCCCGGGAATGAACCCTAATAAGAACCTAAGTATCATCCCAGGTATTATGTTTATCATGCTCGAATGTTGTGTGTAAATACCGTTTGTGTACCTCATTTCATAAAATAAATCAAAATAACGCTATGTAGGTAGTATATTTTGAGTGCAACGGGATCTTTGCTCTGAAAATTTAAGAGCTGTGAATTTTGTAGCTATAAATAAATCAAATCAAACCAAATATCAGAGCGGAATTTTCACAATACAGGCGTCGGTGGTAGCCCTATTGGGACTATCCTTGTATGGTGTTGTGAGGTCAGTGTGTAAGCAAATTGCGTTTGGCGCAAGTTATAAACAAAAGCGGTTCAGTTCGCCAATAAACTTTTAATGAAATACGAAATTATTATGTGGTGACAGTTGAGTAGAATAAGATTTGTCACCACCCCTTCCCCGTCCCAAGCGTGACGTGTGTGTAACTAAGAGATAAATACTCATAGGTAACAAATGGGCAGCATCTGCCAAGTGATTATGGGCATAGCCTCCCGGATTATTGGGTTTTTGGACCAACAATGAACCGATAAAAAAACTTTACTTAGTAGCCCGAAGTCGTTACTTTGTAGTGGACTAAATGACAAAATCTCGTGTCTCATAACAAACGACAAACAACATCATCATCCTCACGTACTACCGGTTGCATCCTCAGCGGTAACGCTTCAGAGCCCGGGGTCGCTACCTACCCTAGGTGATTTGACGAGGCTACTGGCTTTTACACAGAGTGACTGCCGTCTGACCTCAGAACCCAAAAGGTAGACCAGAACCAATCTTAGGAAAGGTAAATAAACGCTAGATGGCGTTTGGGACCAACCGCTTTACGTGCCTTCCGAAGCACTGAATCATCTTACTTTTCAAATAATCAGGTGATTCAAGCCTGTAATATCCGAACCAGCCTAAAAACAACTTTTTCACATAGTATACTTCCCAGTGGGATTTGAACCCAAAACCTCCAGATCACAAGGCAAACGCCTTGACCACTGGACTACGGAGGCAGTCCTAGCAACAAACAAACAAACGACAAACAACATAGATAATTTTAGGTCCTGGCGCTTTTTATTTTTACCTAACTACCAGGAAAGCCATAAGGACGAGATAATTTCTGGGGTCTTACTAATTGTATCCTTGCATTCGAACGCTAAACTTAATTAAGCTTTATCAACTTTTCGTAGTGCTCAACATGGCTTGACACTGCAACGCGCACACGTACTATCGACAACACCTACGTACGATTTCTTACCCGCCAAAGTCCTTATAAGTAAAATCGCTGTCGCCTCTGCCTTGCTCCAAATCAATCTCGTCGAGCTTGTTTCGGTACATACGTACATCGCCACTGGACCATGAAACTGCACGTAGGTACCTATTGCACGAACAGCACTAGATGTAGGCGATTACTTAGCTATCTACGTTGTTTTCTATTTCTACGAAAAAACATCCTTGGGTTTCTTTAAAAACAGAATTTTGAATTCCTTTCAAGAATCCTGAGTTTCTTTGAGCCACTTATTTTTAGGGTTCCGTACCCAAAGGGTGCAAACGGGACCCCATTACTGAGACTCCGCTGTCTGTCCATCTGTCCGTCTGTCTGTCTGTCTGTCCGTCTGTCACAGGGCTCTACCTCTTGAACCGTAATACACACTTGAAATTTTCACCGATTATGTATTTCTGAGGTCGCTATAATAACAAATACTAAAAATAAAAAAAGTTAAAAATTAAAGGGGGTCGTCATCCAAAAAATGTGGTTTTTCAGCGTTTTTAACTAGATCTTTATAATTGCATTACCTAGATACTTGAAATTTTCACCAGTTATGTATTACTATGGCTGCTATAACAACAAATACTAAAAATAAGATAAAAAAATTAAAGGGGGTCGTCATACAAGAAACGTGTTTCTTCAGTGCTATAAAACATTGTACGGAGGTACGGAACCCTTCATGTACGAGTCCAACTCGCACTTGCCCGGTTATATTTTCATATGTTTAGTATTATTTTATGTAGATTTATGTATACTTATATGTAAGTTTATTTTTAAACAACTTAAAAAAGGAGGAGCTTCTCATTAAGGCCGTACCTAAATTTTCAGGGGTCCAGTGCTGCCCCCATTTTAAATAAATCATTTCAAAGAAAACGGAGACATCATTTAAAATTTTGCCTCTACCAAGTCCCAGATAACCCTTCAAAGTATTTTATGAACTGCTGTTTACAGTTTATAATGAGAACGTTAAGCTTTACTACGCACATTAGCTAAAAGTGGCCGTTTTTCGCAAATGTGCGTAGTAAAGCTTAACGTTCTCACTTTAAACTGAAAACAGTAGTTCATAAAATACTTTGAAAGGTTATCTAGGACTTGCTAGTTGCAAAATTTTAAATGATGTCTCCGTTTTCTTTGAAATGATTTATTTTAAATGGGGGCAGCACTGGTCCCCGGAAAATTCAGGTACGGCCTTAAGTGACCTCAAAAAAAAAGGAAATTCTCAATTCAAATGTATACATATAACGTCTAACAAAATATACTGAAATATGAAAAATAATTTTTGGCTTTCAATACAAACTCGGATCAGCTGATCGGTCAACTTGTATAGGAGGTCAAAAAATATTTTTTATATTTCGATATATGTTCCTTGGGGAAAGTTATTCAGTATCATGGACAGTATTCAGCCTTAACATAGTTTCAGTATATTTTGTTAGACCCTGTATCCTGTATCCAGGGTGACTTTTAAACACTGTCCAAATGTTTGGAGCAAGTTCAGTCCATGATACTGAACTACTTTCTACATAAAAAGTTATTACAAATTTTTATCAATTTTTAATAACTTTTTTTAATAAAAAAATCTTTTATTTGTGCTACGATTCCTCAACATAAGCCTACCCTACGATCTACTACAGGATACTACCTCTACAATTCTGCTACGTGTGAGCTACGAGGCTGCTACAATCTGCTACGATGCTGCTACGACGGTGCTACAGATGTGCTACAATTCTGTATGACAATCATTGAGCTACGTTAGATGCATTTAGGCAGCTCGAGAAATCTGACACCAATGTCAGATATTATCACACAACGTTAGAAGAAGATCCCAAGATTTTAGGCTAAATATGCAATAACCAATGAAAATTAGCTAAATATGCAAATGTGCATATAATCCGGTCTTTACCCAAAGAGGGTGACATTATAACCACTAGCCAAATTTTTGGAGCAAGTTCAGTCCATGATACTGAACTACTTTCAATTGAAATAGGTACCGAAAATCGATAAAAATTCTTCCACCCATACAAAATCCGTTACGCTCAGCGCTGATTTGTATGGGAAGGCGAATTTGGACGAAACTTGCTCCAAAAATTTGGCTGGTGATTGAAAAGTCAGTCTGTAAAATGAAACCTTCTGTCGGGCCTGAACTGTCCTATGTCATATCCATGATTAGCGTCATTAAGGTCCTGGATATCCATCCAGGACCTTAATGACTCTAACGCTTCGTTATATGTTCCTTGGGTAAACTTTTTCAGTATCATGGACTGAATCGCCCTTAAAATAGTTTCAGTATATGTTGTTAAACCTTATATACA
Organism: Acrobasis repandana; assembly: GCA_963576875.1. Classification (NCBI taxonomy): domain Eukaryota; kingdom Metazoa; phylum Arthropoda; class Insecta; order Lepidoptera; family Pyralidae; genus Acrobasis; species Acrobasis repandana. The sequence goes on from OY756237.1 coordinate 13,933,065, forward strand.
GGGTTACTGGTATCTAACGCATAACCTTTTTGGTGCAAGTTCAATTCATGATACTAAACTACTTTCCATAAAAAGCAATATCGAAAAACGAAAGAAAATTTCGGCTTCCCATACATATCAGCACTCAGCCAAATGAATTTTGTATGGGAAGACGAAATCTTTTTTCGATTTTCTATAATGGTTTTTATGGAAAGAAGTTAAGTATCATGGACTGAACTTGCACCAAAAAGGTTATGTGTTAGATACCAGTAACCCTGTATATGCTGTAGTAAGGAAAATTTTGTGCATTTTAGTACTTCAATAGAAACAAATCACGCTCTTACTTCCGGTTAAATACGAATACATAGACAAGTATGTAGCGCTGACTCAGCGTACTATATCTAACGCCTTGCGATGCACGGAACTATTGGAGATGATATTACCACTTCTGGCATAAGTTTAAAAACTTGAAAGGAAAGAAAACTCGTTTTATACCCACGTTTGATAAATAAACTATTTATGAAGAATAGATTTTCCTATAAGGTGACAAGCATAATTCAAACAGCTATCCTTTCTTTTCTTTTGTCTTCTGCTTCTTAATAAATATATAGGCACTGTTTTTCTATTTTACTTTTTGCTAAAAAGTCAGAATACCAAATAAATATAGCTTTTTAGGCTTCCGTAGTAAACAAGGTCTGTCTGTCCGCGGTTTTACTCAGAGACTATTAGTACTAGAAAGCTGTAATTTCGCATAAGTATGTATACTAGTCCAGGCCGTCATAGTAGTAAAAAAAAATTTTTACGATAGCTCCCATACATGTAGAGTGGGAATCATTTATTTTTTCTCGATAAACCCCTGGTGTGCGGTGTCGTTGAGTGGATCTTTTAAAAATATTGTGAGTTTGTAAACACCATTTTTCGATTTAGGAATCCGTTTGTGAAATATTTGGTCTTAAAGTGCGCAAACTAGTTAGTTAGTAAAGACCCATTTACACAATTCAATTCAATTCAAAATGCCTTATCGCAGCTGCAATTTCTTCCAGACAACCGAGGTACTTGGAGATGTTTAACGAAAACAGGTGAGGTGCGAAGTTATATGCAAGAACTATCTATCCATCAAAAATTATCAGAGCTAAGTGGGGTTTACAAATAAAAGAGTTAGTCCACCAACTTGTAAGACGTTTTTTTGTCATTAAACCGTGACGCGTGAACTTTAAGTCGGCATTCGCAACTACGGAACTCTATACTGCACGTGGTGCACTTTGCCGGATTTTATTATTTTATATGTATTTTTACATAGAGTAAGAGGCCACCATTAAATAAAAATATTTATCTAATTTTATAAGCCATGTACTACCAAACGCAAAAACAAGTCTAATTAACACAAATTGGAGGTCTTAATTAAGCTAATATACTATCTACTACCAATTAGTGATAAGGATAAAGACCAATTAATCAGGCAGAATACCATGAAATGGAAGACGTCGATTTTCTTCTTAGAAATTATTTATTTATATTACATGTCATTCATTAATTATCAGATCTTTTTAGTGTCTACTGCAGGAGCACGACCCTCTCTGTACTACCAGAGCCAGAGCAGTCAGAGGATTTGGCCTATACTCTCCACGCTGGCCAGACGAATTGTAGAGCTCTCATTAATGTTAACAAGCTTTGTTTAGCTTGTGTTCCCTAAGTCGAATGTAGACATTCTACGATAATTCTTATTTTAGTTTTTTATTGTTATATCTTAATTTAGTTTCACCTGTTCCGTTGTCTGTGTGTCCGATATCAAATCTTGCAAGCTAAATTAGACCTTGTGTAAGTTGTTAGTTAAGAAACTAATATTTTAAAACCAGCTCTATATAAATATGCCAAAAATTCTATTTGGCTCGGTGCAGCGAAGAATATGCGGCCTTACATTATGTAAATAGGCCGGGAGCCTACGGCCGAAAGCGCGTATAAATTGTCGCGATTTCATGCCCCATGGATTTAATTTTATTGTGCATTTAAACTGCAAATAGCTGGTGTTAATGGAGAACTAGTGCGGTTGAGTTTTGGCTGGGTTGTTTAATTCAATTGGACTAAGAGAGAAATAGTAGTTGGGTACTTATTATCAACAAAATAAGTATAAACTCAATTGGACTGAGAGAGAAATAGTACTTCGGTAGTTATTATCAACAAAATAATTATAAGACATTATTGGTTTTTAAACTATCGCGCTTTGGACACATGATTTATATAACTATATAACGGGACTTTTGATACACCGTTAAGTTTAATACATTGATCGAAAGTGCTTTATGTAATATCCTTTATTTACTTCGTTCATAATCTTTGATGCATAAATTCAGTAATAAGTTACGATGGATACAACCTCTGGACTGCCTCCGTGGTCAAGTAGTCTAGACGTTTGCCTTGTGATCCGGAGGTCATGGGTTTAAATCCCACTGCATACTTTGTGAAAAGTTGTTTGCAATCTGGTTATGATACTGCAGGCTAAAATCACCTGATTATCTGAAAAGAAAGATGATTCCGTGCTTCAGAAGGCACAAAAAGCTGTGGGTCCCGAACGTCATCTACCGTTTATATCTATTCTAGGATTGGTTCTGGTCTACCTTTTGGGTTGCGGAGGTCAGACGGCAGTCGCTCTGTGTAAAAACTAGTAACCTCGTCAAATCACCTAGGTTTAGGTAGCGAACCCCGCGCATTAAAGCGTTACCGCTGAGGATGCATTTTCAGTATCTCATTCGAAAAGTAACTAGCTCTTAGACTAGCCCCGATGGACTAGATAAAGCAATGTAGCGCAAAACGAGTCGACAGCAAGAAATCACGGCTGGAATATTCTAGAAGATGTGAGATTGGAAGTGCAAATAATGGCACTTTTCTAGTTCTGATTACGCAATTTCCAGTTCCGGTGACGTAAAAAACAGAATACACTATCACGTCTTTTTCGCTAATGGGGCAGACCGAGCATTTTGGTCTTGCTACCCTGAGCAGACAGAGCTCAGGAATGCAAGACCCAAAGGCCACTTTAAGCGTGATAGTTGGCGAGAAGGTGGAACAACTAATAGAGGGTGGCTTAAACCACCAGCAATAAATAAAAAGCAAATAACGAAAAACTCAAAAGAATTTCTCCTTTCCTTACAAATCAGCGCTTAGGCAAACGGATTGTATGAGAGACTGTTTTTATATAGTTTTTTAATTATTATTTTTTTTCACCTAAATAGTTCAGTTGTCAAGTTATGCCTTGAAAATGCTGACACTAGTGTTGGCCACTTACACAAACGGAAAACGAAACGAGTTGAGTTGAGTTGACTGGACTTGCTCCAAAAATTTGGCTAGTGTTTTAAACACCAGTCCAGTCACCCTGTAAGTACTGTACTTACTAATTGATAACTGTTAAAATTAACTGGACGGACCTTCATCAAAATATGATCATATTAAATACAACTGCGATATTAAATCAAATCCAATGTAAATCCAATGAATATTGCAAAACAATTTAGTTACAATTTAGAATTCATAGCCAAAACTAATCAAGGCCCGACGTGATTTTGTACCGAGAGATGGATTGTACGAATTTTCATTGACTAAGATTAATTTAAGGATAATTAAAGACGGCCGTATCATCCACCTCGCCTTGGACCAGGAGCTAACAAACATATAGATACTTTTGGGTTCCACAACCATAAAAAAATAAAAAACCGGTTAAGTGCGAATCTGACTCGTACATAAAGGGTTCTTTACCTCCGTTCAATGTTTTAAAACGCTAAAAAATACAAGTTTCTTGTATCACGACCCCCTTTTATTGTATCTTATTTTTAGTAATTGATGTTATAGCGGCACAGTAATATGTAATCGGTGAAAATTTCAAGTGTCTAGCTATTACGGTTCAAGAGATAGAGTGACAGACAGAGAGTGTCAGATGGACGAACAGACGGATAGACAGCGGAGTCTAAGTAATAGGGTCCCGTTGGCACCCTTTGGGTACGGAACCGTAATATATGGCCATAAATCATACTGATTGACAAGAAATTTTAACTTATATTAATTGTGATAAGATTTTTTCAATGTGTAATTTTTTACAGAGAGCATTCTTGATACTGTTAACATGCACCAAAAAATATACTGCGAGTAATTATACAAAAACAAAGTCTATTAACGTTGAGACGTTAATAAAGTTTTTGTAACGCGCAGTCTCAATGTGTAAAAATGCGCAATCAACGATCAACGGAATTTTATAGCTGTCATTGATCAGGTGTTAGCTAAACTTAGCTGTAAGTAAAGTAAGTAAAGTGACGTCAACAATTTTTATTAAATCGAAAGATACAATTTACAATCATTAAGTGATACCAACATCCAAAGATAAATAAATTATTTTGAGTTTGACTGATCGACATTGCTGTAAAAAATTATGTACAAGAAAACTTCTTCTTAAATATACAAAAATAATTAATACTGGATGCTGAAAATGCACTTATTTGTCAAAACAGTCTTTGTCGAAAAATCCTCACATAAATATTTACTAACACTACCCCTGCTGAAAATGCACCATATGTGTTTTCCTCTTTGGCGAAAAACACACGGTGCATTTTTCAGCAGTATGATATTAAAATTTATCGATGAAAACTGACAATAATGTCGTGGTACTTAGGTAATAAAACATATTTTAGTGCCGACTCACTTTGCTTTTACACTCCTATCCTTAGATTTAGGATTGCATAAATTGGTACAGACGCCTACAAAAGAAACAACGACCTCCTTTGATGTGTGCAAACGAGAAATAATTAAAATGTATATTCTAATAGCTTTGAACATCAGGAGTGCGATTTTTGAGTCGGTGGAGTTGAAATCATGCACGAAAATCCATATTCGTATTTTCTGTATTTTTTAAATCTTCATTACTTGGCCCACCGGAACATTAAGCATATACCTTCTTCATACAAGGAAATAGTACCACCATCTGTTTAAAATCGATCGAACTACGAAGTACCGCGTGGCATAATATATTATATATTTTGATATATAGAAGGTAGATAATATGTACGATGTAACCTTCTATGTGCGTTCAATGCACACATTTTTTTATTAAATTTTATCTAAGTCAGTTATTTAAAAAAATAAGGAGTCGGGTTTTTAAATAACTTTGAAAAGAAGGTTATTAATTCGTCACGCGTGTATGTAATATTATTGGAATTGCAAAATATTCACAGTGAAAAATCTATGTAATTTTGTATTAAAAAAGTTAAGTTCATTTTAAGTTTTGCTAATAAAAAATAAATAATAAATATAATGGTAAAACCTAACCTACCTTTATATGTTTTATATTGAACTTATAGATGAAATAAAATAAAAATTCAGTATTTATTTGATTTAGATTTTTTATAACTATTAAATTTATTATTAAAAATATTCTAATTACAGGATTTTTAATGATACTTTACAAATAAAACCACCTTTTAAGGTGAATATATAAGGAAATGGCCTTGAAGTGTGAAATAAATTGTTAACTCGTAAATATGGTGATAATTTCCATATTGCTCTTCGTCATGCACTAGATATTCTTTTAAATTATTTAATAAACTGCCGTTGAAACTATTATTGGTGATCTATCTAGCTTTAAAACTTGCCGTGGCCACTTTTGGCGGAGGCAAGTTTTAAAAATAGAGGACTAATGTAAATACTATCAACGGTGTGTCATAAAATAATTTAAAGGGCTATCTAGTGCATGACGAAGAGAAGAGCAATATGGAAATATATATATATATATATATATATATATATATATATATATATATATATATATATATATATATCACCAAATTTACGAGTTAACAATTTATTTCACACTTCAAGGCCATTTCCTTATATATTCACCTTAAAAGGTGGTTTTATTTGTATAGTATCATTAAAAATCCTGTAATTAGAATATTTTTAATAATAAATTTAATAGTTATAAAAAATCTAAATCAAATAAATACTGAATTTTTATTTTATTTCATCTATAAGTTCAATATAAAACATATAAAGGTAGGTTAGGTTTTACCATTATATTTATTATTTATTTTTTATTAGCAAAACTTAAAATGTACTTAACTTTTCTAATACAAAATTACGTCCTTACAAGGTTACTTTTTAATGGTGCGCGCGGAGCAACTACAGCATCGCATGGCCGCCATTATGAAAGTCCGTAATAGCGACCACGTGTTGCACGGTTGTAAAATTATCGCTTCAAAATTCCGTAAGTATTTTAATTACAACAAACAGCACTACTCTTATGTAACTTTGCTCAATGATAAGATATCCCATGTACTTTTTTATCTTTTGTATCGCAATCTTTGCAGCCTTTCACTACAAAACTAGGCATTCTTATGGCAATTACAAGCTACAATGAACGCAGTCAACTGAGTCGCGTTGGCCCTAAACTGACTTTTTAGGGCCAGGCAACATTTAATGAAAATTAAAAATTGGTCTCCTGTTACCTTGTGATGTAAATTACAAGATATTTACTGAGACTGAGGAAGGAACGTGGGAACGGTAAATTTTTGGAAGCAAAATTTTATCTGTTTAAAGACTATCCCTGGGATTTGGTAAAGATAACAAATTTAATAAATGAATAGAGCTTATTGACAACATTATTATTTAATAGAAATATTTGGGTCTATACTAATATTAGAAAAAGAAAATATTTGATTTTTTGTGTATTTGTTTGTAATGGTTTAACTCAAAAACCACTGATCCGATTTTCAAAATTCTTTTACTTATAGAAAGCTACATTATCAGCGGATAACACAGGATTGAGGATAATTTGTCTCTTAAAATGCGAGCAAAGCCGCGGAAAATAGCTAGTCTAAAATAAACTCCTGTTAGTTTAAAACTTTTTATATCACAATTTTTTTGTACCTATATCTTTATCCTAAATAGGGCAGACAGAGCATCATCAGCACCGAGATCCTCTTTTAGTACGAGTACTTATAAGCCTGATATACTTTTGTTCGCCACGGTACCCGTGCGTGACTTGCAACTGGAGTACTATTTTTCATTAAGGTAGTTAGCGAAATACAAAACTTGTAGTTTTCCAAGTCATCGCATCGCTTGCGTAAAATACCTTTGTATCGTATTTTTGACACCGTGGCGTCAGGGATAATCATATTTTTTTACGCAGAAAACTTCGAAAATTTGTAAATAGTTTTCAAAAAATTTCAACATAAATAAAAAAGTAAGTAATAATTATTATTTTTAATAGCATTACAATGCTCGGAAATTTATCCAAATTGAAAATATGTCATGAAAAAATCCTCCACGAGTGGGATTCGAACCCACGACCAAAATTCAAAGTTCAAAATATCTTTATTATCATAGGATATTTATAATATCTCTTAATAATAGTCACTTTGTTTTGTTTTGCACAAATGTTGACGTCAAATCGTTACTTACAGCTAAGTTTACGCCGCTTCCTAGGCGCAAGTGCAGAAGAAGCGGCAACAAACTGCACTGCACGTTTTCTCCAAAGACGTCAACTAACAAACTAAAAACTTAAAATTAGTTATATGGATGGACTGAGATTACATTGTTTGTTATGTCATAATTAAATTGAATAATAAGAATTACGAAATATAAATTAATGTCAATTCGTAAATTTTGTATGTACCTAAATTATGACATGTCTAAGTATACAAACCTTTAAGAGGGACCCACGCCAAGCTTAAGCCAGACCTTTTTGTGTTTAAGATAGTAATCGGTCCTATAATAAGCCTTCTCACAAAGTATATATTTTCAATTCAATTCAATTCAATTCAAAATATCTTTATTATCATAGGATATTTAAAATATCTCTTAATAATAGTCACTTTGTTTTGTTTTGCACAAATGTTGACGTCAAATCGTTACTTAAAGCTAAGTTTACGCCGCTTCCTAGGCGCAAGTGCAGAAGAAGCGGCAACAAACTGCACTGCACGTTTTCTCCAAAGACGTCAACTAACAAACTAAAAACTTAAAATTAGTTATATAGATGGACAGAGATTACATTGTTTATTATGTCATAATTAAATTGAATTATAAGAATTACGAAATTTAAAATAATGTCAATTTGTAAATTTAGTATGTACCAATGTACCTAAATTATGACATGTCTAAGTATACAAACCTTTAAGAGGGACCCGCGCCAAGCTCAAGCCAGACCTTTTTGTCTTTAAGATAGTCATCGGTCCTATAATAAGCCTTCTCACAAAGTACTTTCTTTACATAAGCTTTGAATTTTCTGTCTGGCATATCAAGGACCGATTCTGACAATTTATTATAAAAAAGTATACACTTCCCCATAAAAGACTTACTGACTGTATTCAGCCTGTAATACGGGCTAACTAAGTCATTCTTATTACGTAAATTTCTATCTGTAAAATCACTTACTTTATTGAACATGGAAATATTTTTCCTTACATACATTATATTTTCAAATATGAATTGTGATGCAAAAGTAAGTATACCTATTTCCTTGAATAATTCTCTCAGTGAGTCTCTCGATCCTAAACCGTAAATGGCACGAATTGCTATTTTTTGTAAAAGAAAAATAGTCTGAATGTCGGCTGCACTCCCCCATAGAAGTATCCCGTAAGACATTAGACTGTGAAAGTAACTAAAGTACACTTGTCTAGCAGTTGCTACATCTGTCAATTGTCTTATTCTCCTAACAGCGTAAGCCGCAGAGCTAAGCCTATTAGAAAGTTTAGTTATATGAGCGCCCCATTGAAGTTTCGAATCAATTGTGATTCCTAAAAAGGTAGTACTTTCAACCAGATCGAGTTTCTGACCATTAATTAGTATGTCAACGCAGGCTTGATTCACATTAGGAAGAGAGAATCGAATGCATTGGGTCTTGTTCGCATTTAACATGAGGTTATTGGCTGAAAACCAATCAGAAATTAAAGATGCTGTTCACCGCGCTAGCATCACTGTTATGTCGATCTATTTTAAATATTAGCGAGGTGTCATCAGCAAACGGCACCATGTCAGCCTCTTTCTCAACTATGTAAGGCAAGTCATCACATAAACTAAGAAAAGGAACGGTCCTAGAATTGAACCTTGGGATACGCCCATTTTCACATTAGACCCGTGTGATTTTACGCCGTTTATATCAACAGTTTGAAGCCTATCTGTTAAGTAAGATTCTATTAATTTAATTGACTTATCATCAAAACCGTATTGATGAAATTTGAGCAAAAGTGTGGATGATCAACGCAATCAAATCGCAAAATGATCCAATTGCATCATTTCTGTTTTCCCACGCGTCGTAGATATTAGTAATAGGTGCTACTCCTGCATCAGTGGTCGATTTTCCAGCAGTAAAGCCGTATTGTTGGCTATGGAAAAGATTATTGGTCTTAAAGTGAAGTAGCATTTGATTGAGCATTATCTTTTCGAATACCTTACTCAAAACTGGCAGAATAGAGATAGGTCTGTAGTTGCCAGGGTCTGATTTTTCTCCTTTTTTGAATAAGGGGATTAGTTAACTACATTTCATTAAGTTAGGAAACATGCCTTCATCAATACATTCGTTAAATATAAAAGCTAAATCGGCAGCAATTATGTGTATAATATGACTTACTACGGCTACTGAAATGCCCCAGTGATCTTCTGATTTTTTTAAATTTAACTGTTTAAAAGCATCTATTATATCGCTAGGGCTAACATGCTTAAAATTAAATTTAGAATCACAAGGGCTAACATTACTCTTAAGCAAAGCCTCAGCACGCTGGGCGCTAGAACTCACATTAGAAGTGAGTTCCAATGGAATGTTAGTAAAGTAATGATCAAATATATTTACTATTTCTTCAGTTTTTGAAGTATTTTACCACTACATTTGATTCGGCAAATATTTTCTTTGGTTTTATTTTTACCTGTTTCCTTATTTATGACACTCCATGTTTCTTTAATTTTATTAGGAGCATTATTTATTTTTTTGCTAATACTATTCGACTTGGCTCGTCTACAAACTTTTTTAAATATTTTAGAATAATTTCTAACATATTCTATAAAAGAAGGATTAAAGTTATATTGTTTTTGGGCATATAGATCATATAACCTGTTTCTTCGTATGTAGATGCCGGTAGTAGCCCATTCTCTAAACTGTGATTTACTATGAACTACTACTCTTTTTTGTTTCTATGTTTTAGAATACTCAGAGGAAACAGTACTAAATAGTTTATTATAATGGTCGTCAGGATTATTTACTGTATATACCACTGATAATAATTTGTTATCCAAATTATTTTTAAGTTTTTTTTATGTTTTTAGAAGTAATCGGCCTACACAAGATCTTATCTTTTCTCAAATTACTGGTGGACTCTTTGACAAAAGCTACATATACACTAGAATGATCTGAAGGCAATTTATTAATAACAGATTTATCACAATATTGAATATTACTAAAGAAATTATCTAGACATGTGCCAGATGTAGCTGTAATTCCGGTTGGCTCAAAAAATAAGTTTTCTAATCCATAACACTTAAAAAGATTTAGGAATTGTGTGCTCTTTGGATTATGTACTAAAATATCAACATTAAAATCACCGCAAATAATAAAATTCTTTTTACTAGTTGAACAGGACTTAAGAACCTGGTTTGAAATTACTATCTGGTGGACTGTATACACAAACAATTATATGATGATCAAGCTCGGCACAGGCCACCTCACAACAGCGCTGAACAGAAAGTCTGACAATATCCTTCCGCTCTTTGCTACGGAAAGAATCTTTTATAAAAATTTTAGAACCCCCTCGTTGAGCAGACTTTCTGTTAAAGCAGCTAACAATATTATAGTTGTTTAGGCTGAACATCATCTGACTCTCATGCAGGCAATGTTCAGTCAAACATAAAATGTCCACATCCATTTCTTTTAAAACTAATTCTACTAATAATTCTTTGCCGGAAAGATCTTCTAAATTTTGATGAAGTATTCTTAATTCATGAGGCCTTCCCGTTGTCTGAATAGTCAGTTTAAATCTGCCCTCAAGTCTACAGAATTACCGTTACATAAACTTGGTAAGTCTGTAGGTGTCTTAAAACTAGAATCTTGTTTACAATGTAAACTCGTCCAAAAATTAATATTATTTGCTATCAATGTAGCAATCTTATGTCTAGAATATTTTGAGAGATAAATATTATCTTTTGTCACATGACATTCACTTATAAACTTCTTGTTAGTGTCAAAAAACACTAATTTATCACTATAACGACATGTCATATTATGTATCAAAGTATTTAAATAGTGAATGATTCTGTTAGTTTTTGGAGACTGGCAACGTAGATATGGGAACGCACATAATATTATTTTGCTTACTTCTAGTTTAGATAAATAATCCATACAGCTGATTATTTCTTTCTTTCCTACTTTGTTACTATTTCCTATTAATAATACAACAGTAGATTTACAATTCAGTTTCGTTGATTTAATTTTGTCTAAAATTTGAGTATAGATTGCATCCGGGAAGCAGTCATTTATACAAGTTTTATCTAGAATTTTGTTTAACATGCAACACCCTCACGTTAACGCCGTGAGAGCACTACCAATTGTGCTATCTCGACTTTGAAATGTGTTTAAATGCGTGTACTACGAGTATGTGATGAGAAAATTCGTCGGGGTGATTCGAAGTCACGATAGCACAATAAGTAAGTAATACACTTTATTGCACTAAAAATGCATAATGTACAGTATAGGTATACAATAGGCGACCTTATCGCCAAGGCAAGCTCTTACAGGCTACCTTTGGGTGACAGGAATTGTGCTAAAAATATATGGTGGTGCGATGAAGAGTGTGAAACAATAATTTAAGTAATGTGAAATAAAAGCACCATTAATCTATCTAATTTAAAAGGCTTATTTGACATTTCTGTTGGGAGCTCCACCCTCGAAGTTGTAGACCAGTATATCTACCTGGGTCAATTGATCCAGGCAGGAAGTTCCAGCTTCGAGGAAGAGGTCTTTCGACGAATCCGACTCGGCTGGGCAGCGTTCGGGAAGTTACGCAGTGTCTTCTCGTCCAAAATACCCCAGTGCCTCAAGACGAAAGTGCTCAATCAATGTGTGTTACCAGTGATGACTTATGGCTCTGAAACGTGGTCCCTTACTATGGGTCTCATAAGAAGGCTCAAGGTCACTCAGCGGGCTATGGAGAGGGCTATGCTAGGTGTTTCTTTACGTGATCGAATCAGAAATGAGGAGATTAAGAGACATAGCCCAGCGGATTAGCTCATTGAAGTGGCAGTGGGCGGGGCACATAGCGCGAAGAACCGATGGCCGATGGGGCAGAAAGGTTCTCGAATGGCGACCGCGTACCGGCAAGCGCAGCGTAGGACACCCACCTGCTAGGTGGTCAGATGACCTGAGCAAGGTTGCAGGAAAACGCTGGATGCAGGCCGCTTACGATCGGTCGTTTTGGAAATCCTTGGGGGAGGCCTATGTCCAGCAGTGGACTTCCTGTGGCTGATATGATGATGATGATTTGACATTTGTAAATGAGTGATCAAGAAGTCCACTCGTGCCAATCCTTCTAAAAAAAATCAATTCAAAAATGCGCCCAGTTCTTTCAAAAGTGCGTCCCCTGCAACCGTAATCGGTAATTGTTTCTGGATAGATGAAGGAGATTTATGTGCTGTATACCGATAGTTCTAATTTATAGTAGGCGAGTAATTTTTGTTTATTTTGGAACTCTAAGGCTCTGTCTATTACTTAAAAGTAGCCTAGACAAATCAGACTTTTCCATACAAATATAGTCTAGGTTTTATTTGGAAACGACATTGTCAGACGTCGGACTTTTTAATTAATATATTATTAATAATATCGCCAAAACACAGCAATATTCTTAAAGGAAACTTTTTGCGATGCAATCGCACGACTCGAGTGTCACAGCGAACCGTCGCGCCGCGCGGTTCTTATTTTAAGCCCCGGCCGTCGCGGTACATGTCGCGTGAAATGATTGTTTGGGATTAGTTACGCTTCTAGGGATTATTCGTAGAGTATATACCTATTATCCTTTACTCTGCCTCGGAGGGACGAGTAAAAGTGGAAACGTTCTGGAAGAACAAAATTTAAATTTGAGTGAGCGACACCATAAGAAGAAGAAGTATATACCTATGCTCGCGGATGACTTGCATCTTCAACCTTTCGATAACTGTAACCTTCCTATGGCCCTCGACTCTATCTAGTCTGTAAGGTATAAGGACGTGAATGTATCTGTATCGATAAACCATTATACTTTTGTTCCCGAGGCACCAGCCGCGCGTGACTTGCTTCTGCAATCTGTTGGTAATTGTTTCTGATAGATGAAGGAGATTTATGTGCTGTACACCGATAGTTCTGATTTATTTTGAGGCTCACGACTTTTGGCCTTAGGCTCTGTGTACCTCTGTAGGGACGTGATAATATATCTGTAACCGTTCGGTAATTGTTCTGATATATGAAGGAGATTTACGAGTATGTGCTGTACACCGATAGCTCCCCGCGCAGATCGGAGGAATGGGCGAGAATCTATTTTGATTAAGGGGGATCATGAATCTTTCGGGGGCCAGTGCTGCCCCCATTTTAAATAAATTATTTGAAAGGAAACGAAGATATCATTTAAGATTTTGATCTAGTAAGCCCTAGATAATCCTTTAAACTATTTTATGAACTACTGTTTACAGTTTAAAGTAAGAACGTGAAGCTTTTCTTCGCAAATTTGTTAAAAGTGGCCAATTTTTGCCATGAATATGACGGATCATGAATTAAACGGGGTACTGGGGGTACCTTTTAATTTCATTCCAGTACAGGGAGATCGCCTCACCACGCTACCTCTCTCCGTTAAGGTATCGATCTCACAGCGTGCTGCCGGCGCGGCGTGTTGTGATCCAACTTATACTATTAATCACGCTGAGACCGAACTTGGTAAGTGGCTGATGATGTACCGACTTGGCTTATACACAGCTTGTTTGGGATAGTTGAGATGGGTTTATCCGTGCATTTTTTATTTTCTTTTTTTGCTAGTCTTTAGTAACCCATTGTTGGGCATTTCCTAGGAATTGTATCAATTTCTGAATTTAACACATTTCCGATAACACATACACCGAACCAAAACTCGATGCTAACAATTTATTTATTCGGAACAATGAGGTGTCACGCCCCCAGTAACTAAGTGAAGCCTGACGATGAAGGCTGAAGTCCGTGCTACCCCGCGACGCCGTAGGCCAAGCCACCCCATCAAAGGCTAAGTTTTTTTTTTGTTTTTTTCTTTTATTTATCCAAGATGGCCGCTGATTCTCATTTGACTGAATTTAACTAGGTATCCAGGGTTTTTTGGGTCGCGAAATCCAAATCTACACAACGTCTACTTATTCGCCAGTAGACTGGAAGAGATTCTATTATTATAAGTCCGCCGATGTAAATTTACTCTATATGTTGTTTTTGTCTTTAATTATGTGTTTTCAAAGTACAATAAAGATATTTATACAAACAAACAAACGTCTGGAAATTAATGTTCAATTCTTCTTTTACAAAACATGAGTGAAGTGTTTATAAAGCTTTTGTTTTTGCAGTGAGGAACTTCGTTCCCACCGGGTGTACCGCGACACTCGTCCCATTGTTTTTTTCTCCGACTGTTTTTAAGAAAAAAATCATATCCAAGTATATTTAGTTTATTTCTTTTATGAAGTACGGGTAAAAATAAAAAGAAGTTCTCAAAAACGGCCAACAAGGGCTGCTGGTAAAACATTACCAGGCCCTTTGTATTTTTTTTTAATTTCCGCTACTAATTTACTTAAAAAAGGCCTTTGGATCTCCGCGTGAAAGCAAAATCTGATCTGAGGAAGCTGCCGCCGACGCGACGACGCTGGCAGCATTAATTTACGTAGAGTAGGACGGAGGGACAGAGCCCTCATTAGATTTTTAAAGTTATCGACAATTCGGCGTTTTTTTATGAATGTTACATCAAAAAGTGTTTCTGTTCGTCACCACATGACACTATTAATAACAATCGATAAGCACAGCACTACAGAGCACCTAAAACACTCTGCTATTATAGAAAGTCGTTGACAGTTCCACCAAGTTCGAACAGATGGCGCTTTCCCGCTCACTAAAAATGAGCGAATTTTTTTGTCAAAGACCTTTTGCATCATTGCCTCTCTCCTATACAAACCACTACGAAGACAATACAAGCCTGCCACCACACCACTGGACTACTCATTTTCTCACCAGCGTGTCATCATCGTCGGGTCTTTTTTAGACTCCACTGCAGGAGCACGAACCTCTCTGTACTACCAGAGCCAGATCAGACAGAGGATTTGGCCTACACTCCCCACGCTGGCCAGACGTCGGAGATTAAAAATCACTTTTAGAATAGATGCGACTATATGTTTTACTCTGTATCTCTATGTTACTCTGTGCCGGCTTTTACGTTTTAAAGTGAAAAGGTGGGTCTTTGTGTAGAGACGAGGTTTCATCCGATGAACCGAGCATTGTAATATTATTTAATATTATTTCGGTAACGTTACTTAAATATTTCATATTTTCGCACAATGTATTTCAGAAGTTAATTTCTTTCTAAATAGGTATAACTTTGAATGAATTATTCTCGTTACCTACATATTTTTATATTTGTGCTCATTTCTAATGATCTAACGAAGACTAGATCGCTATCGTGTTATTTTCTTAGATTTTATTTAAAAAAGAGCAGATCAAATGAAATAAAATTGATGATTGACCCGTGCATCAACTCGTGAACGAGTGCTGCCAGGACGGACTGGTCAGCTCGGCTTCGCTTTATTATTTATGTTTGTTCGCCCGTTTGCAAGCATTACATGTTCTTCTTGTCGAGTCGAAATGGTTACACTGTAGCTTCAATTTCATATCATCTCTGACCAACATGTGGCCACGGCGATCCCTCTGTCGATAGCCTTATAATATGACAACATGGTATTATATTTTAAGTACTTGTTTGTAAATTTACAAAAATGTATATCACAAAGCCCTTCTGGCGCGTAGGCGAACAATATAGTGTAAATGAGTTTCTTTCGGCGTTTCTTCTTAGCAGTGATCGTTGCGAAATGCTAGGATCGGTAGCTTTTCTTTTTACATGTACAGAACTTATTAACGCGTAGACTACCCGTGTGGTTCCGTGTTAGAAAAGGACCACTCCATCTCTTCCTGTAGATGTCGTAAGAGGCGACTAAAGGACTAAGCACAAATATCTCGTGCTACAATTGCATTCCCAAGGAGGGTTAACATCGGGCGGCGGCCGGTTGTAAAACTTTTCGCACAAATACATTCTCAAAGTGGGTTGACGTCAGGCAGGCGGCCGGTCGTAAAACGTAGCCAAATCATTTAAAGTGTTTCGGCTATTTCTTCTGCATTTTGTAAGGTCTTTGGCATCCTTGGGTGACCATTGACATGCATGTTATATTTGGAGAAGAAAAAGCGAGAAAGCACACCCCGGGCTCCGAAGCAGCACAGCTGAGAATGCAACCGAGAACGCGCATAGACGAAGAAGAAGAACTTATTGACGTGTAAAAGTACCTGCAAAGGCCTGATTATTGGTTAAACATTTGAATTTCAAAATTTTCTGATATAGGCTGCAAAGAAATAAAAGGATTGAAAAGAATACTAACTCAAAAAAGTAAAAATAGCATCTCACGTTTGAATAAGTGAACAATAGCAGCAGCAGTCAATGATAACCGGCTAACACTAAATTCGGTACATTTCGGTGAATATTTTATAGGCCTACAGAGCGGAGTTGTAAATTGTGCTAGAGAGGGGGGACGTCGATAAAATTAATGAAATTATCGATAAAGCTCCAAAGATAAATACTAACAAAATAAGTTAAAATCCAATTCATGATACTAACCAACTTTCCCCAAAGAACATATATCGAAATATGAAAAATAATTTTTGGCCTCCCATATAAGTTGGTCATGTTCAGTATATTTCGTTAGACGTTATACTATACCTTTACATGAATCCGGAAAAGAAAACAAAAACCAAACCGATGGCTGATAATGAAAGTCCAAAAATAACAAAAGTCCTCGAATGTCAACCACGTACTGGCAAGCGAAGCGGACACCGCGTAGAAGATGGTCAGAAGACCTGGCCAAGGTCGCTGGAAATCACTAGATACAGGCAGCTCTAGATCGGTCGTTTTGAAAATTCTTGGGAGAATCCTATGTCCATCAGTGGACGTTATGCGGCTTAAATGATGATGATACTTAATGATCAAACCCATGCGTTAAACCAAAGGTCACGCATGGGACCGAAGATGGGAAACGAGACTCAGAAATAGTGGTAGGGCTGCCGCCTATTTGAAAGAGATGTCAGGTTAATGCCCATCCTCTTAAAACACTGACTTTTATAATCTGCCTAAGAGAAGAATCGGCGTCTAACCTTCCTAACCTAAACGTTAACCTTCTTATTTGAATAAATATCTCTTTTCTCAAGGAATTAGCATAGCTATCCAGAGATGAAACGCAGCCAGCGTTCTTGGCACCATGCCGCACTGTCATAATCATTTAGATTTTTAAATCAATAATTTAGAGGTTTTATTTTTAGGTTTAGTTTGTTGTTTAATCTCAATTGTATTTATTTCTTTTTTTCCTAATAAACATTTGTAACCTAAAAAAAAACTCTAACTAGCACACTTTAAGCTTGTTTCGCGATGGAGATGAGAAAAAACTAAAGAAACACAGAACACATATTGTCCCAAAGCAAACAAGGTAGTCTCAAACATAAAATATCGGAAAAATAGTTCGAGAAAACATTTCGGCGCTGTCGGATAAGCCGCGACGAGTGCATGCTCTCTGAATACACACGTAACATTCGAGATTTTATTCGCCTGCGAAACAGAATTGAAAAGGACTTTTTTTCTGCTTTTATGCAAGTACCTAAACACGGCTATTTTTCATCGGTTTTGAAGCTCAAGGCCACTATATAAGGATCGTTAGTAAGACCCATTCAGCTAGTAAACTAAAAATTCAGAAACAAAAAATCTTGACTAAAACTCGTAAGTAAAAATGTGAGATCTATCGTAACAGAGTCCGTCGTTCGCCGCGCGAGTACCTACGTATTCGTATTCGAGTTCATCGGAGTCACGCGGCAGTTTTGATAAAGACGGGCGTAACTAGGTAATCTCGATCTAATATCATTTTCACAACCTTTTATCTTAGGTCGTACTCAATTTGGATTACGTACATGGATAGAGAAATGTATTTACATAACATTTTTTTTTAAACCTATGAAACTTCTGCGTGTTTAATATAAGGTAAGGTAACCAGAGAAGAAACGCAGCCAGCGTTCTTGGCACAACCACCGTAAGTTTTAAAAGGAACTTCCTGCCACGAACAACCGACCTGTGGAATCAACTTCCTGCAGCGGTGTTCCCGAACCGATACGACATTGAAACCTTCAAAAAACGAGTCTATATCTTCCTGAAAGGCCGGTAACGCTCTTGTTACACCCCTGGTGTTGCAGTTGTCCATGGACAGTGGTAATCACTTACCATCAGGTGACCCGCTTGTTCGTTTGCCGCCCTATAACATAAAAAAAAAAAAATCAACGTAAAAAAGTAGAAGGCTGGGACTCCATTAAAATAGGAGCTAGCTCTCTAGCTAAATGTTCATGTATACTCAATCATGTATTCAAAAAAGGAATGTTACTCGTAGGTTAGGCTTATATTTATCGATAATTACCCCATCCCTCTTTCGTCGTAAAATCCCGAGTGTCCGTAGTGAATAACCGAAGTGGGTATTCCGGAGTTATGACGTCGCTGTGGACGTCGCGGCGGCTTGCGACAAAATAGCAACAATAATATCATAGAAGGGACACGTCTAGTCCACCACCGAGAGAATTGCCACCTGGTCATGACTTCTCAATGAGATTTTTCAGCCGCCCCTCGTACTTACCAGACTCCAGCATAGACTCAAGCACTAATACCACAGAATACATAAGAGTCAAACAGAATGGTATCTCACAGCGTCTCCCGCAAATAGGTGTCCCCGCACCTCTCCCCGCATTTTGTGAGCTTTGACAGCTCCAAACCAGGGTTTAATTACTAGCCGCACGCAATACGCGACGTGTGTTGTCTTGAGAACTTTCAACCAATAGTAACCATCATGGTGAGAAGGTGCGCGTATAATAATTGTTTATCCACCCAATACTAATACGAAAAATATTTGTGAAGTGATATTATGTAGCTGTTTCCGACTTTTCTGTAACATTTAATACATATAAAACAGAATATTTTTTACGTCATAGTGTTCGCAAATCTTCCGGTATGGAAAGATATAATCGTAAATATGTCGAACTCGTTAGTAGGTAAGTATTAAATTAATTCTGCGGTGCGACCCTAAGTATAAAACTCACACATCGACGTGTGTACAGATAAATTGTTTCGTTTGTAGTAGTAGTAGGTATATATGTTACTCTGAATCGATCATAACTTACCGAGCAGTGGAGTCTCTATTTATGAGTCGAGTCTTGCGATTTACAGTCAAGTGACGAGTCAGAATATTTAGACTCCCGAACTCGAGTTTTTTACAACACTTCCTCTCATTGCATGGCCACATGAAAAAGCTTTAACCAACTCGGAACGAAGGAAGGCCGGTGCAAGCATAACTTGGCCCGATGGCGTCACACAGTGTGTGTGTGTGGTCATAAAAACCAGACTATGTCACATCTTCTCTCCTGTCCATCGTGCTCCACCATCACCAGCTGCACTTAGCGTAGCCTATGTGAGGTTCAGACAACACTGTGAAAGGCTAGAAGGTTGTCAACCTTCTAGCAGAAAAAATGAATTTCATTTGAGCTTTCGACACGAAAAGAAGAAGATACGTAGTGTATACCTAAGCCTTATATTTTTTTTCTTATTGTATTCTGTTCTTAAGTACATACTTCTTATAAATTGACCTCTGTCCAACTGGTCGGAAAATATCCCTTCTGGGATAAGTCCAACTTTTGTATGTATGTACAATAAAGTTTTTTAAATAAATAAGACTTACTTAGCACGCTGGCTCAGCGATCCAGCGGTCTTGGCTTATAACACAATAAGACCCTACTTTATTGGAGAGTTTTGATGTCTTTGTAGGCTTCATTACCACTAGACTTTTCCTGATTGGTACCGTTGTAACTACGCCCTTAATTTTGGCGACTCGGTTCTCTTCCATCCTCGCCACGTATATTTTTAAAACATTTAATATTCGCGTTTCTTTATTTCCAGTCATTTTGCGTGGTTGCGATGGGCAATCTCTAAAAGATACGAGAAGCAATTTTTATTTTATCGAAAGAACAGTTTACTCAATATTGAATGTTATGTTTTTTTATTTTTTATTTTATTTAAGTTTATTGCACACAATCTCATATTTGATTGATTACAATGGGTCAAACTTAACGCTATTCATTATCTACCTGTAGTGTTCTTGCCATTTCTTTGCTGTTCTATAGTCTGTGGTTGCCGTTTTCTTTACGATGCAGTCTCGGTGACGTCAGAGATGACGATACTTGATTTATGTACTGACTATTTTTATGGACTCTTTGAAAGACATCTTCTTTATACTCTTATAGTTAGTATATATTTCATTTATTTACAACAACAGGCTTCGTCAAAAGGTCTTAAAGTTTATCAGCAACAAGATCGTTAAAAATAGCTCGTATACTTAGTATTCAGATTGAGAATCCGTACAATCTTACCGTACACTAAAAACCGTGTTGTGAAAAGCAAAATAGTACAAAATTAAACATTTCACCATTGTTCAAAAATTATTTATTACTTTTGCCATTTCTACACTCTTCCAAAGTCTGTGGTTGCCGTGTTCTTTACGACGCAGTCTCGGCGACGTCAGAGATGTGATCCTTGATTACAGTACTGAATATTTTTCATGGACTCTTAGGAAACCATCGCCTTTATACGAGTATTGTATTTAGATTTAGAACCTACACAATCACTCTGTGAGTTTGTTTTACTAAGAGCAAAACTAAGATACTAAACAACATTCATCAAGAAAATAAGTTAGAAATACGATTTTTGTTAGGATTCCGTACCCAAAGGGTGCCAACGGATCTCTATTACTGAGACTCCGCTGTCTGTCCATATGTCCGTCCGTCCGTCACAGGACTCTATCTCTTGAAACGTAATAGCAAAACACTTGAAATTATAATAGAAAATAAAAGAGTTAAAAATTAAAGGGGGGGAAACGTTTTCAATAACAATATAAAGACACTTTGCGGTCCTTTTATCTACTTAGGTCTTGTTGCAATTTGGAAAAAAAAAAAAAATGGTTGCCTGTAAAGTCGGTTTTACGGGCGAAGATTTTACGTGACAACGCGCGCGGCAGACCGATCATAGTTGAGTGGGAGAGAGACGCAAGGCATTCGGCGGGCCTCTCTCTCGTTCGGTGACTCATCGTAACGTTACCGAGCGTTACACTTTTTCATAAGTGACTCCCAGCCGCAACCTAATTTAAGACGTTGTCACGTCAAAACAAAAGACAAAGGAATCAAAATAATGGTGAACAAGCAGCATCGCACGGGCAGAGAAACAGCGGGTACATTCCAAGTTTTTTTTTTCTCCCAGATTAGCATGGGCGAAATAATATTAATAGTACAGGATTAACAATATAATCAAGGAGTGCTTTCCTTAATAATAATTATTAATATTCCATAAACACAATTTATGCAAATGACTGCGAAAGTTTAAGTAATTTCCGTGTAATTGGCTAACAAAGGCCGAATTTAATTGGAAATGCGCGAAATTTCTTACAACTTGGCAACTTAAACACAAAGTCAAACATTTCATCGCGGGATTCAATCTACATTGCTTTCAAAATGAGTTCCTTCATACTGGAATTTGGGAGAAAAATCTGCACAGTCCCTGTTTTTTTAGGGTTCCGTATCCGTATCCGTGCCAACGGGAACCTATTACTGAGACTTCGATGTCTGTCCGTCTGTCCGTCCGTCTGTCACAGGACTCTAGGTATCCCTTGAATCGTTATAGCGAGACACTTGAAATTTTCACCGATTATGTATTACTATAGCTATAGTATATAATTTAGTATTACTATAGCAGCTGCTAAGTGTTGTTTTCAGCGTTTTTAACTCAATCTTTATAATGTTATTAACTGGATACTTCAAACACAACTAGTGTTTGAAGTATCGACGATGGAAGAATTTCTATTCTTTATACACTAGAGTAGTCCAGTAACTTTGTCGCCTGAAAGTATGGGGTAGTATGCGTCAAATCGTATACTTTAAAAACGTCTCAAGAAAGTTTTTTCAAAAACTAGTCCTTTAGGTTGATAATCGCCAAAATTTGAAAAAAAAAATTTTTTTCGCAGTTTTTTCAAATTTTGACAAAGTTGCGTTCGGCGCTCGAGGTTACAAACTTGGATAATTCATTGGGCCAACATCATAAACAAGTCGCATGCTGTGATGTATAAAGTTACTGGACTATAGGTACTGGTTGTAGTAAAAGATCTGATTTATTCGTTCTTTGTTTGTTTGAAAAACTAAAATAGGATAAATTAAAAAAAAAAACTTTTTTTAACAAAAATGAGATTTTCTTTTGTATCTTAAAGTATAAAATAATCCGCTCATTGACGTTTAGTCAATGAGCGGCTCTCTAGCTGTTTGGCATTACAGCTCAGTTTTGTTAAACAGCTGAACGTCGTTCAGCTGGAATTGTCAATGTGACACGTTTTTGCAAAACAACTAAACACGAATAGACTAGGTTATTTGCAGGCATGATATTATCAATCAAATTGTACTTGTAACCTGAGAAGGCGCGACGATTAAAGGGTTGGGAAACCCTGCTATAGGCTCTGTTGTCGATTGACAAAGATGTGACAAGTACGTGCTCGTATCTACGTATACCTCTATTACGACTATTTAACTGTACATACCTATAAAACCTCGAATCGTATCGTATTCTGAAAACAATGGAAACCTCAAGGAAAACCGTCGAAACTCAGCAAACAGTGACAGTACAGTTAGTGACGTCGCAAACGAAACAATCCTATAACATCATTGCGCTCTTCTCTTCATAACCGCAAGCGACGCAGTCGACTGTATGCCGCCACGCCACAGATTATGTAAGTACAGAAGTGTATTTTTTTTTTCTTTTTATAGAAACACAATTATAATTGCAGACTTTAAGCCTAAGGCCTTATCTACTATCAACCAACTGGGTGATTTGGAGAATTACGGGGTAGTACAATACTGGAATAAATGTACCTAAACACAAAAAGATCTATAAACTGTCAGTTTGTTCTTTTTACGTATGCGATTTTTCAAGCTCCCTAAAGATATCTAATGTTAAGTGTCGAACCACACGCAGACGAAACTTGCGTCATTAATACAATTCTATCCGCACAACTTGCGCGTGGTGTGAACGATGAGTACTATTCTATAAAATATCATCATCATCTTACACTACAGCCTCAGGTGGGCCTTGGCCTGGTGAAGCAAATCTCTCCAGCCGATTCTGTCCTTGGCCCTTTTCTCGACAATTTCTCACTCCAAGCACTTTTAGGTCTTGTTGTACTTCATCCATCCATCTGAGTTTTGGTCTACCGGGGGGTCTTTTTCCGTCGGGGGCCTGTTTATTTATTCTATAAAATGCCCTTATTTAAGCCAGCCCTTGAGATATACAGTCCACTCCTATTTAGTCCCTTAGTTAGGGACAGACACCTCATCATAACCCCACAGCCTCGCTCATTCTGAGTGGGGGCTCGGCTTAAAGTTTATACAACGTACTTACAACGCTAGGTTATATTATCATTTACTTCTAAGCTCAAAATCTGTAATAAATATCCTCTTTACAAAATCTGTAGTCAATGCCTTGTAAACCGTCCGATTACAAGAAAATAACGAGCCAAATCACTACCTGCCTTAATACCGTGACCCCTCTACATCATCCGCTCAATAATCTACATCGTAGGCTGAAAACGGAGTATTTGTTCCAAATTTATTACAATATGCATATACGACACCATGCGAAAATATACTTTATTCTCGCGATATAAGGTGTATATTGCCGTGGTGTAAAGTCGGCTGAGTTTGTCGTAAGTGACTGCTGGCTCGTAATGGGTCGTGTTTACATCTGATTTATTGGTATCTTTAGGAGTTTTGGAATCGGTTTCGTTCGCGAGAACGCGTGAAGTTCCGGTAGTCAGACATCATTTTGTAAAAGCCCAAAATATATAGATACGTAAGTAAGTATCTTCTACATTTACGTGACTTCTTCTTGAACCCCTTGACTTCCCGCCAAAAACTCTGTGGAGTGGGGGTTCGTAGTTGTCACAGCACATTCTCGTCCATTATTAATAAATTCTAGGCCGATCACTGTTTATTTTCTTTAATAATATTTGTCTATACTTTAAGTCTCCGCAACATGATCATCATCAGGTCTTTTTAGTCTCCACTGCAGGATCACGACCCTCTCTGTACTACCAGAGCCATATATTAGCCAGAGCAGTCAGAGGTAGGTAACCTTTTCCTTTCTTATTCCTTAGTCCTCCTTACTTTGCCGTCACCGCTCATTGATACCTAAAATTACCCCTTTGCATCGCCATAGTGGGCGCAGACTATTCCCAAGTTTAATGAAAAAGCCTAATTTTAGCTCAACCCCAAAGGCACAACTAATTCATTTCCACTCGGAGTTTTATAACAATGTTGAACCTGGGTCCAGCCGACCCCAGCAGGATAAATTATGAACGCGTTAACCCTCGTATCCGTCAATTAAACTCATTAAAGCCGAGTGTTGAGAACTCGCAACTGCTCTGAATTATACAGTGTGTTCTGTGATTGCACTGATTTCGGTTTCGATATCATTTTTAAATGGATAACCTTTACGGTAACATAATATCTTCACTTCTGAATCGATTTACAGCGGCAATTTTTGTCGTTTCATGTCGTGTCGAATTGTGTAGTCATATAGCCGTGTGGTTCCCGGCAGAGTAGAAAAGGACCCCTCCAAGTCTTCCCGTGGATGTCATAGATGGCGCCTTAGGAAACACAAGCTAAACAAAGCTTATTTTATTAACATCAATGAAACCTCTCCAATCCGTCTGGCCAGCTTGGAGAGTGTAGGCCAAATCGTCTGACTGCTATGGCTCTGGTAGTACAGAGAGGGTCGTGCTCCTGCAGTGGAGACTAGAAAAGACCTGATGATGATTGTCTTGTCATGTCGAATCAAGTTGTGTTGTATTGTGCCTTGCCGTGTCGTCGTATCGTCACACACGACACACGACGCATGTAGATTTTCAGTGTAAAAGCAACGCGAGCGATACATGCAGGCAGCGCTGGGCGAACCAAGTTTTGTCGAACACGAGGTACGTATCGCGTACGGCTGCGGTATGCCGTTCTGGCTGGTTTCACGACAGATGCGGTAATGCCATATCAACTACCGCTACAGTTTGAATAGGCCTTATTTTAGAGACTAAGAAATCTGAATCCCTATATCGGGATAAAATGAATAAAGCATAATAGCAGAAATATAAATGTACAAATAAGTTACTATGGAATCTTAAAAGAGAAAAATATAAAAACAGTATTCGGCTCGCGGCAAAATCTTTACAAATCTCGGAAAATATGAAATCCCTCCCGCTGAATCCCCAATATCGCTTGTAATCAATGGCCGATAGCCACGTCATCAGTCTCCTCAAAAATCGCAATCTCCACGCGCTAATTACGTCCATGAAAAACATCTGCAAGTGGAGCCCCGTGCTCCTTACAAGTGACGATCTTTGATATATTTCAATATATTTGAATTCTTTCGCGTGTCCGAATTCCAGTTTTCCGTATTTTCTCGCCTATTCTCAACCCATTTTCGTGAAATGTTAGCAAGTTCGATAATTATGTAGAAAGATTTTTTTTTGTCGAGCCAGATCTTCGACATTTTTCAAAATAAATAAATACTTAATAGGCGTAGGCTTAATCTACATAGAAAAATATCCACCCTCTTGCTAGGTGTCTTGAGACTTTTGGCTCTGTGTCACAGGGTCGGGGACAGACAAGATAGTGAATAATATTGTATCGCAAAAGTCGTGTCGTGCCGTGTGAACATCCAATCATAATCTTCCAAAGATTGGCTATTAACACAGAATTAGAGAAGTTTTGCTTCGTAATCACAGGTTACACCATTTAAGACAGCCATCTCAAACTCTAGTCTTCTTCTTCATCCAAGCGTGTTCCCGGTTGCATCCTCAGTTGTGCTGCTTCGGAGCCTGAGGTGCGCTTTCCCGCTTTTTCTTCTCTTCTTCTAAGAGTTTAAAGAGCAGAAAGAGAAAGAGAAAGCTCTAATCTGTCCTAACCTAACAGTACTAATTAAATGTTACTCCAGCCTAGTTTTAAAGCTAGTGTATGTAAAACGGCCATGTCTAGCCTGTTTAACTGTTTGTACTTATTTTGTTTGTTGTTTGTACCTGGGTCTTGGGTGTTTATCTATATATGTATTAACATAAAATATAGTAGCGTTGAGTTAGTATCCCATAACACAAGTTTAAAACTTACTTTGGGGCTAGCTTAATCAGTGTGATTTGTCCCTATATATTTATTTATTTATTTACTTATTGACTGTCGTCTCACTTCTGTCCGTCTGTCTGTTCCCGCCTACAGGTCGCATTTTTTAACCAATTTTGAGGAAAATTTTACATCTGTTTTCTTTAACCTATTACTCTGTATCATTAAGTTTTGGTGCAATAAAGATTTTAACTAACTAACTAAAATTGGCACACAAGTTCCATGGTTTATCTAAATTTTTTAATCGATTGCGAGTTTTGATTGCAAAAGAAGTAGGGGGAACTTTGCTATAGCTTTATATAATGTCGAATTTAAATCAAATTTGAGAGGCACACTAAGGACTTAATTCTACACAATATGTTGTTAAAAATCCTAAAAGGAGGAGTGGAGGGGCGAAAGCGGAAGAAGTTTGCTGTAGCGTTATACAGGCATACATTTTTCGTCCTCCCTTACAAAATCCGTTTGGCTGAGCGCTGATTTGTATGGGAGGACGAAACATTTTTAATCGATTTTTAATAACTTTTTTTATAGAAAGTTGTTCAGAATCATGGACTGAACTTCCTCCAATAATTTAGCAGGTGGATAAAAAGTCAGCCTGTATATGGACGGATTTCACTAAAATTTATTTTGAAAAGGAGAAAGTGTCGCTTATTGCTTGGTTATATATAAGAGCTCGCGAGGTCTACTGTTCTCACAGAACCACTAAGAAGAAGAAGAAGAAGAAGAAATATTTCCTTTTTTCAACAGGATCAAATTCGTGTCGTACCTTGTGAAAGTCTTATCGTAACCTCCAAAAGATTGGCTATTAACACAGAATTAGCGATGTTTTGCTTCGTAATCACTAATCACACGGCCAAAGTGTTCGCGCCAGAAATGTTTTTGTGGGTTACGCTTCCGATGTGGGTAGATTTTTTTGGTTCTGGAGATTAATTGTTTTACCGTATGGTTTCCCACATAGCAAAGGAGCGCACCATATCTTTATGTGGATGTCGTAAGTGGAAACAAAACGATATTTATAACAAACAAGTAACTTTCACGAAACTAATTAAACGGGCAAGTGCTAGTCGGACTCGTACATGAAGGGTTAAGGTACACCACCGTACAATGTTTTGAAACGCTGAATAAACACGTTTCTTGTATGACGACCCCCTTTAATTATTACTTTATCTTATTTTTAGTATTTGTTGTTATATTGGTCATAGTAATACATAATCGGTGAAAATTTCAGGTGTCTAGCTATTACGGTTCAAGAGATAGAGCCCTGTGACAGACGGACGGACAGACGGACAGACAGAAGGACAGACAGAAGGACAGACGGACAGACGGACAGATGGACAGACAGCAGAATCTCAGTAATAGGGTCCCGTTTGCACCCTTCGGGTACGGAACCTTAAAAAAGAATTTGAATTTTCATGCAAACTGATCAGCTGATCGAGTCAATTTGTATGAAAATCCGAATATGTTTTTGGAATCTGTGAAAGTTGTTGAACAAAAGTTGTTTAGTTTCATGGGCTGAGGTAGTTACCATCTGAGAGGTTTTGCGTTCTTTAGTTAACACGATGTATATGTGTAATTATGTGGAGATTTCAGCTCAATCGAAGAATAGGAAGTGAGTCTAATTTAGCTTGCAAGATTTGATTATAGACACACACAACGGGACAGGTCATACAAGTATACATTCAAGTTGGTGTCATTGTCACCAGGTGAAGATCTAATGATGGCATCCTCAAAACATCAAGGGAACTCCTTTAATATTCTATACACACATATAATGATTCTGTTTTTGTCAATAAATCAAACATTTGCATTCAAAAATGTGCTTTGGTGAAATAGAACTTACTTATGAACAAGAAATTGAAGTCACTTATTTTTGTTTGAAACTATCAATAAAATAAAAGCGATTTACCATCATGCTGCTATGAAATTGCTCACATAATTTCGATTGAATTCCACTAAGTAAATTCGTTTGATCTTTAATTATTTCTTTAAGATTGAAATAATATATGTTGTAACAGTCCTAAATAAACAACGATTAGGTAGGAGCAGGCTCGTCTTCAGTCACCTTACGACGCAACTGGGTCATCTGCATGATGGATGAGCTCAGTCTACATCCACATAGATTACAATAAACATGAATTAATAAATAGAATAGGGGAGGGATAAAAATTTTGAAAACGCTTGAATATTTTTCTGAGGTTAGGAATAACATTCCTCGTTACCATAAAAAAATATCAGATTTTTCTGTCCAGTCAATTAATTATAAAAAATAAAAACATTTTTAATCCCAATTTTAAACCCATAGTCAGCCTTACGCCGTCATTTCTTTTGTACGAACCGTCTGACGTATTAATAAAAATAATGTCATGTGACATTTGACTACTTAACTGCTACCGTGGTAAAATAGAGACACTGTCATATGACAGATGACAGTTAACTATATTTTTTTTTAATAATTTTACGGCTCTGGATACAAGTCCTTTATAGCCTATCTTTAATTTTGTTCTTTATTCTTAATCCTAACCTAACCTAATCCTAACAAGTTACAATCAAAGAGTGGTGTAGGCCTTTGACTGCTTCAAGGGAGCTTCTAGCGACAAATCTGTACGAGTCCACTGGTTTTCATAGACGACTGAGTGGCGGACGACGCCCACACAGTCCGCAAAACAAATATCACTACAGTCGTACTATGACTGTCCACTTCAACTATTTTACACATTGTTCATGAGCATGAGCATTTATAACACCAAACAACACCAATTTCATATTATAAAGTCCACTAAAATCAATTTGCAAAATAATTTACAGCAAATCCCAACCGAACCCCTTGACTTCCCGCCAAAAACTCACAGTTAACTATCTGTTAACTGTCATCTGTCATAGTTAACTGTCATCTGTCATATGACAGCCATAGTGGTCAAAATAGTGTCAAGTGTCATATGACATTTTATATATATATTTTTTTTAATACGTAAGACAGTCTGGGCAAGAGAAATGGCGAAGTAAGGCTGACTATGGGTTTAAAATTGAGATTTAAAATATTTTTATTATTTATAATTAATTGACTGGACAGAAAGATCTGATATGTTTTTATGGTAACAAATAATATTATTCCTAACCACAGAAAAATATTCAAGCGTTTTCATAATTTTCATTCCTTCCTTATTAAAAAATTAGGTACTTATTAAGAAATCTATGAATCGTATCTGCATACAAGCGTCTGATTTTTCACCGGATATTGACAGTAGAGAAATATTTTTTTTCCAAAAAAATCTATGGCTATATTACCATATCCCTATGTTTTCTTTTTTTACACAATTTATTAAAAAAATAGGAACCTTCATATACCTAAAAATTGGTAAAATTTTCCCCTCTGTTCAAACATCTTGATTGATTGATTTATTTATTGTCACAAAATTCACAGCTCTTAAATAATATACAATATTATTCTATGTAATTATAGCACTGACATACATTTTTTAGTTTCCAAATTGATAATATGTGATGAAAAAATCCGTCACGAGTGGGACTCGAACCCACGACACTCACGTTACCGCTGTGAGTGCACTACCAATTGTGCTATTGTGACTTCGAATCACCCTGACTAATTTTCTCATCACATAGTAGACGCATTTGAAGCATGCGTAAATCTTCATTACTACCCACTATTCAGAAGTGTAGTATTCAACCTAATTCATTAATTAATTAATTAACGTGAGGGTCGTGGGTTCGAGTCCCACTCGTGGCGGATTTTTTCATCACATATTTTCAATTTAGATAAATTTCCGAGCATTGTAATAATAATATATATTTTTTTAGTTTTTTCTTAAATATAAAAAATACAAACATTTATTATTCAAATTGTATTTACCTTACTTCACAGAGCCAAAAGCATCTAGCAAACAAATTGTATTATAGGATTATAACTCAACGATACAATTATTTTATAATAAATACATAGCTGAGCACCCAAGACCAAGCACCATTAAAAAAAACCATTTTCCATCTTGCCCTGGCTGGGGATCGAACCCAGAACCTCCAGATTGGCGGTCGAGCGTGTTAACTTTTACGCTACGGAGGTCATCCTGAGGGTGTAACCGGGTACGCGCTACGATGAAGAAAAGAATATATCTAGTGTCCGACAGAAACTGGTTTTTACTACCGAAACCTAATTTCGGCAACGGTCTCAGTTTCGGCCGAAACCGAAACTGAAACCGAAACTTCCTTACAAGAATCATGTTTTGAGGGATAAATAAATAAAACGTTATTATAAATGTTTACTATCTACTTTTATGCTATATCACGAGATAAAACTTGGCGAATTCAAAATAAATCACGCGAAAACTCACAACAAACAAAACGAACTGCAAACACAAGCCAGTTACGACATGATTAGGCATGTGGACGCGGCAAAATGTCTTCGTCGCTTCACGCTTGGTTGGAATTTACCGCGCCGAACATGACCGAGCACAACTCGAGAACAATAAGAAAATATAGTGGCTTTAATTGTACTGAACACCTATTTTGTAATGTATTCTGGCAAATAAATATTTCTGATTTCTGAATTCCCGAATGCACTTTCGCTTTCGGTCGTAGTTTCGGCAGGTTTGCCGCCGAAACCGAAACAAAACCGAACATTCGGTCGAACTCTAAAGGTATCCTATAAAAGTCTTCATTCACGCTATTTTCACCTCGTAAACCCTGAATTCCACTCAGACAAACCTCGTTGAATCAATTTCATTATTTCCGTTCTAAAAGAATAGTTAGCTTCGATACCGTCCTATTTAAATACCTCTTTATTCGCGTCCATTTGAGACTGCATCTTATTCTTGTTGTTTTAAAGCTGGTATTTACGTGTGAGGCGGTGTCAGACGTTGATGTATGGATCAATCAGTGAATGCTTTTAATTGAACTCTTTTGTTCAGTGGGTGTTAGCCTTTATTTAGCTTTGCATGGGTTTCGTTTTTTTTTTGCTTTGGTATTTCCTTAATTCAATTGCCTAAAAATTGTATGTTAATAGGCGATGTGGCTAATTCATCACTATTTCGATTCATTTTTCCATCTTTTCGCTTTAATTAGCATGATGGCCACTTTTAAGTGCCCAAGGGCCACTTGCGGCCCTATGCTTTATCTGCTTAGAGCAGCCGCAATACCCAAAATGCTATTTCCACCCCATTAGGGATAAAGACGTGTAACGTATGTTAAGATAAGATAAAACTTTATTGCACCAACTGAGTATTACAATAATCAAAAGTAAGTCTATACTAATATTATAAAGAGGAAAGATTTGTACCTATTTTTGTATGTTTGTAATGAATAGGCTCAAAAAGTACTGGGCCGATTTAAAAAATTCTTTCACCGTTGGAAAGCTACACTATTCCCGAGTGACATAGGCTATGTGTGTACCACGGGCGAAGCCGGGGTGGACTGCTAGTTTAATATAAAGTAGGTACAAAGGCGGGCTTATCACTTAAGCGATTTCTTCCAGCCAACCTTTGGGCAAATGTAGACTATTAAAAGATGTAGGGGAGTTGGCGCAGTTTGAGTACTAAACAAGTCAGTTATCGGAAATGTGTTAAATTCAGGAATTGTATACAATTTCTAGGAAATGTATACAATTCCGAGCTCATTTATCGTTTACCCAAAACCTACATACTCGTACGTACAATTCCTAGTCAATATATACAATTTGCAGGAATAGAATAGCATGCGCGGGTGAAGATCAGGACAACCATGAAATGTATGACACATAATCACGTTGCAACGGGAACTATTGATTGTTTACCCCAAATTGGTTACGGAAGGTAGGTTAGGGTATGGCTGTACAGTGACAAATACTGACCATCACAAGAGCGAGCGAACGAAGCGGCCGAGCGTTGACACTAAGTCAACACTCGGTCGCTTGGTTTGATTCGTTGATAATACAATTCATAGATTTTCTAGGAAAAGTGTGTATCCAAATATTACTCATACATATTTCTTTAGAAATAAGTAGCACCTAAGTACTATGTTTTCCTTATTTTTTTATGTGTATGTTTGTAAATTTCCAAGTGTACTTGAATAAATAAAATAAATAAATAAAAATATTCTGTCTATTTTAAGAATTGTACACATTTTCTAGGAATTATATACAAAGACGGATTTCATTAATTTCTGGTAACTTAAATATAGAAATTATGAAGATTCATTGCACAAAAGGAGGATCTTGATGGCTTGGCTGAAGACTATAATTACACTACTATCAGAATTTATCGAGCTGCCTTACGACATTTGATGTAGGGTTTTTTTTTAGGGACAAATCACACTGATTACGCTAGCCCCAAAGTAAGTTTTAAACTTGTGTTATGGGATACTAACTCAACGATACTATATTTTATGATAAATAAATATATATATAAACACTCAAGACCCAGGACAATTTGAAAAAGGCCATTTTTCAACTTGCCCTGGCTGGAGATCGAATCCAGAACCTCCGGATTAGCGGTCTAGCGTGTTAACCTTACGCCACGGAAGTCGTCACTGTTGTCTAGATGACAGTCATTGAACCACGTCATTTGCCTTTGGGCAGCTTGAAAAACCTGACAGCGATGTAAACTATAAACACAATCGATAAGAAAGAAGATATTGGTTTACTTTAAATATAAAAAAATACAGATCCTACTCAAAAAATGATGTTTAGGTGCAGTCATACAAAAAAGGCATCAGTCTGTTTCACTAATCCGCCATGACACGCGGCCATTTTGAATTAAAATGCAAAATTTCTGAAACAGAGTGGCGTGTATAAATAACGGGGCGCAAACGGAAAACCGGCGCTGGCGGTCGCGATCCAGCTGCTCGGATTCGGAGACAAGTTAGAAAGGTGTGCCACGTCTGGAAAAACTAAGGAGTTGAGCAAAACGCCATTTGAAAAAAAAGCAACACCTTACTTGATTGCATAGTTATGTTTTATTGATGAAATTGAGAAGTTTTTAGTACCAAATACATAAACTGATTAAGTGCGAATTAAACAGGTTTTCTGAAATTTATAGGTAAATAACTATTTAACTGCTGTAGTTTTGGAGATAAGGAGGTAAAATTATAAAAAATATAATTTGATTATTAATTAAATACATATCCTTGTACACATAACAGCGTTGCTGTCATATGTTTCAAAATGACTGCACCTAATGGGCGGAGAATCGTCGGAGTTAAACAAAAGTTTATTTAAATTAAATAGCAAATTCGACTCGAGAAGAAGAAGTCGCATTTTGGTGCCGTGATCAGGATATAAGAAGATGTTTTCCAGTGTTTAATTCCTGTTTTTACGAGTTAAATCTGAAAAAAATGTCTGAGCACCGCAGTGTACGTGTAGGCATATCTGTCAATAGCAGGTGTAAAGTTCGCAGCGGTCGGAATGCCTGCCTCGAAATTGGTTATTGCGCATCACAGAAGAATTTTCCATGAATACCAATGTGTATAAACATCTGAGTAAATTAACTACTCTTAATTACTGGCCGATTTACTGGAAGAGATCTATCTTAGATAACATTAAGGTTTACTTTTCTGCTTAGTATCTATGTTTTCTCTTATGAACCGTAAAGTTTTATAAATAAACAATCAATACTTTTCAATGCTTATTATTGTCGCGGGTAACTGTTTATAAATAATGACTTGGCGATTAATGATATTAGTCGCCAAGTCATTATTTATAAACAGTGGTATAACAAAAATATAAGCTCGGTTAGGTTAGAACTGCGACCACCCCACGGCACTCGCCGCGAGACAGCGAGCGAAGTGAGCGTGCAGCGGCAGCGGCCGGCGAGTGCCAAGGTAGACAGCTTTTTCATACTATGATTACAGGGAAAAATGAATTCGCCAACCTATTATATTTGCTACCTGCTTAAATTTTTTTTATATCCCAAATTCAGATTTATTTGTCCCCGCGTTAAATACATGCCTTTTTTAATAATGAAGTCAAGTAAATAAGAAAAAGAAAGCACAATCAATATGGAACGCAGGCGCAGCTAAATAAAGACTAAAACTCACTAAACAGAAGAGTGCAATTAAAAGCATTCACTTATTGACCCATATTATCAACGTCTGACACCGCCTCACGCAAATACCAGCTTTAAAACAACTATAATAAGACACAGTCTTGAATCAAATTGAAAACAGTAGGAATTTAAATAATACGGTATCGTAGCTAATTTATTATTTTATAAAGGAAATAATTAAATTGTTTCAGCGAGGTGTTCCGACTGGCATTCAGGGTGTACGATTTGAAAATAGCCGTGACTGAACATTTCATAGGCTAATGAAACTTAATTAAAGGTTAGAAAAATAAAAAATAAATGGAATTGGGTATTTAACTTTGTACAATATTCTTTACGAAACTTTGTACAATATTCTGAATATGAAGTCGCTTTTTTGTGTAAAATTATTAATGTCCCGGTAGGACCTTACTCCTAACTTTTCTTTAATTTGAAAAAGACCTAAACTTTACAAAATAATTGTCCGCGGTTCCGATTCATGGTTTACCCAATTTGCTTCAAGAGAGCCGCAAAATGTACATTTCAAAGAAACGCTCTTCGTTTACATAAAATAAGGACCGCCTTCTCTGTAATGGCTGAAATATTGGCTTTTATAAGGTATTAATTAATATATTTTACGGCTTCGAATTGTTTGGAAAATATTAAATACCTTATACAACGTGGAAAATACATTAGTATAATAAATAATAGCACAGGCTAGTACATTAATATTACCATTACATTAATATAGAATTATAAACAAGAAAAATAATGAAAGTTTAAATTAACTTATTAACTATTAAAAAAAATCTTAATTTACAAACAAAATAATTAATTGCTTTTAATTATGTTCAAAGATGCTAAAATTTAAAAACTAATTTATTATTTAAATATAAATTAACATTACACGTAATGTACATATTAATATTGACGTGTAAAACTGCCTGCAAAGGCCTAATTACTGAATACATTAAATTTTTATATTTGAATCTTTAAATTTTAAACTACATGGCAGTACCTAAATAGTATAAATAGTACTAATTCTTAAACTAAACGTTGCTAAATGGTAATGCCGTCGAAATCTCTATTCTCCAAGCAAGGTGGAAGTCGTAACTTAAGAGGAAACCTCAAGGGCTAGAGAAATGAAAAATAGGTATTTGTAAAATCTATTGTTGTCGCGCTGTGCCCGAACCACATCCGAGCAAGTGCGATAGAGACATACTGCAGCTTGGACTGAAAATACCTATTAAAAGAACAGAAAATCAACGATTCGTAGTCCCCTGATTTCTTCTCCAAAACTTAATCAATATAAGTACTTTTTTCGGTGTTTTTAGCGGTGTTCCAATGTTTTAATTTTTTTATATAATCTAGTCAAATTTGTTTTCTGGATGTTTGAACACAGCGGAAAATCTAGCCATTTTTTTAGGTTTTTGAACATTCATATCTCTTATTATAAATAATTTATGAACAAAAAGAAACATAGGGACATGCTAATAGTGGCTATTTATTTAATATTCAGGAAAAAAAACTCTACCGGCATTATCCAGGGAGGAAACAGGGGACTACGTTTGTATGGAAAAACGGCCCTTCTGTTTTATCTAAATATTTTTGGGTAAATATTCGTCCAATTAGTTTTCAAGAACGGCCGGAATCATTCACTTCGAGGAGCGCTTCGTTGTCGTAAAACAAGGACTCTTCGCTAAAATATGGGGGTTGCGGCCAATTTTGGGTCACGACGCCCGCACTGCCCGAAGTAACTTCAGTGACGTCATCATTGTTTGTTTGTTTTTAGGGTTCCGTACCGAAGCATACAATGGCTTTATCATGAGATCGTACCATAATATTGCATTGTCACCCAAGTTACATAGTGTGCGAAGTTTCAACTTAATCAAATAAAGGGAATTTAGCTTGCAAGATTTGATTACGGACACACACAACGGGACAGGTGAAACTACAGAAAAGCTTGTAATAATTTATGTTTTCAAGACAATTATTTATTTAAAATGAGAACCTAACTGGCACAGTCTTTTATAATATTATATTTTGTAAATAGTCAACTGGGTTTTAATGGAAATTATACAAACTGATAGAAGCAAAAATATTTAAAGCAAATTCACAACTCTCACAAGTACTTCCTCGGAAGATTGGTATCATTTTGTAATCTTCGTTGAAAGGAAATTTCCAGGAAACATTGAAAATAACTAAAAGGAAACGTCTGAATTACGCTTTTGCTTACCAGTTTCAATATTTTCATTTTAATCCTTAGGGCGTAGGTACGTACATAAGTCCTTAGAGCGTACCTACCTATGGTTTTTAACATAAAAACGAAAATGATCTTTTTTCTTTTAACGCCTACTCCGATCATCTTGACTCTTCCTCTTTACGTTTACATTATTTAACTAAAATCAAACGTTTTCTGTTGCCCGCGCAAACCCAGTTTAACTAGACCTGACCCTTAAAACATTTTAAAAATAATTGGTGTAGGTTGGGGTATATTCCATTCGTCCCCAGTGGAGACGTCCTTGCTGGGGACAAATGGGACGATTTAGTTTTATGTGTTGTTCGATTGTCACCACCGCGTCGTACTCACCAAGAACGAATGGAAATGACTATTATTTCAGTTCCATTCGTCCCCATTCCCATTTGACCCCAGTGGTCGCAAATATGTGGTGATGACAATCGAAACACGCAAAACTATTAATTATCCCATTCCATCCCAATGGGGACGAATGGGATATACCCGCAGGTTGCACTTAGGAATAAGTGGAAAAAGGTGTAGATCTGCCTTAGTGGGACAATATAAGTAAAAAAAGATAATTTAAATTCTGAAATATGGCCCTAAAATCATCTCAGGTCAAACGAGGTCGAATCAAAGCAAAGGAGCTCCGTCCTTCCTCCGGCAGCCGTCGCGAAGTCCTCAGTTGATTTATCAGCATGCCGCATTCAGCTAATTTGACTGCCACGAGACAGAATGCATTTGGATACGGCATATATTTTTTTATATATGCCGTATTAATTTTATACCGTATTAATATTATTATTTTATTTGTAAACCTTGCATTTAAATAGCCGTGTGGTTCCCGGTAGAGTAGAATAGGGCCACTCCAAGACTTCCCGTGGATGTCGAAGAAGGCAACTTAGGAAACACAAGCTAAACAAAGCTTATAAACATCACTGAGACCTCTCCAATCCGTCTAGCCAGCGTGGAGAGAGTATGCCAAATCCTCTGACTGCTCTGGCTAATATATGGCTCTGGTAGTACAGAGAAAGTCGTGCTACTGCAGTGGAGACAAAAAAGACCTGATGATGATGTAAAAAAAAATTGAAAAAATTGAAAAAAAAAATTAAACGAAATTTTTTTTTCATACAAGCATTGATTGTATATAACAAAATAAATGCAATAAGCCCAAACTCGATGGGGTTGCGTCCTTTTATTACAGGGTTCCTATAGCCACCTTCCGGCTCCATCATCAGATCAGCCTGTTATAATAATATTGCATCGTCACCTGATTTACATTAGCGTACAAAATTTGATCTTAGTCGGAAACCGGGAAAAGGCTTGAATTTAACAACCCACCCAAAAGCAAACAACAAATACAGGGCAAGCTGAAAAAACAACCCTCGATTATTCGTCAGCGATCATATAAAAACCGAATATTCCCATGAGTGTAGGGGACCCTTGTAAATCATCTGTTCCCTGGTATCTTCAAAGATATCCATGATACCTTGACAAATGAGGTATCGTCGAAATCGTCATGGCTTTCCGCTGGTTATAGGTGACGTCACAGTGTGGACTGGAGTATCAAATGAAAGGGCTTAAAAAGTACATTTAAAATAAAGGTATATATACAACGAGTTAATGAAATAACAACGCAAAACCTCTCAGTTGTATGTAACTCAGTCCATGAAACTGAACAACTTTTGTTCTATAACATTCCCAAAATGCCATAATAAAATTCGGATTTTCATACAAATTGACTCGATGAGCTGATCAGTTTGTATGAAAATTCAAATATTTTTTTTTGGGTTTCCTGAAAGTTGTAGAACAAAAGTTTTTCAGTTTCATGGGCTGAGGTACCATCTAAAAGGTTTTGCGTTATTTTATTAACACGTTGTATATATACATACATATATATTATTATTACTGTTGCTTCTTGCTGCTTGCATTATCTGGATAAACAAACAAACTTTTCAATATGAAGGTTTTAGTTTTAAAAACTAGGTATAAGTATCTTGTATTCAAACATTCTTATAAGGTTAGAAGATTTATATATTAGAACCACATCCAGGCTACTTCCTCATACTCTCCATCCGTCCCGTGGCTCGGCGTCTGATTGCCGTCTCGAATATTTATTAAATAAATATTGAAACGTTCCATTTGCAGAATTTGCGGCGCCCGACGAAACTGTCTTTTTTCAACAAACAGCTCCAAACTCGAATATTCTCCGCTCAAAGAAGGTTCAAAAACATCTTTTAATTTCACTAGGAACTTTTTGTTTGTTTCGATTTTTGAATTTGGAATATCGCAGAATAGTTTTCGAACATGCACGGTTCGTTACACGAGTGTAGGATGTTTGCGTTGACGTCTTTGCATTTCTTATCTTTCATGAGTCGATTTGCTTTTTCTGTCGATTGCTTTTACCAATTTGCAAGATCAATTAAAAAGAAAAGGGTATGAATTGAACTCATATTTTTTGCTCTTAAGCTAAGGGAATGTAAAACTATGTTACCTTCTATTTGATATGACACTTTCACGGCTTTTTTAAGGAAAAAACCCCTACCTCTGTCTAGGGCAAGGGCAAGCTAGGGGTCGCAAGGCCCAAAATCTACGCTTAGAAAGTTATAGGAATAGATAGGATTCAGAATAGTGACAGGTTGCTAGCCTGATGTGAATTTAAAATAGACGCACCACACCTTGGCTCTATTAAACATAAGGCAGTCATTAGATGTCTTACTTTTAAATTACTCTTAAATATTCTGTGTAAAAAAAAACAAACTCAAAACCAAAACTAGCCTCATTGACCTACCGCGGTCTTCCTACCCGCATGGCTCGCTGTCTCGCTTCGGCAAGAGTAAATTTTTGTGAGTGGAAGCGGGAGCAAAACTTAGATTATCCACATCAGGAGACCTCACCAGTGTGGCATAATATTTAACTTAGGCAACTGTAAGACAAAATGCATAGTTTGAGAACCTACTTCGAGTCGCAAAGTTTTGTCACTGGAACTACAAAGATGGCGCGGGGTCTTTGCCAAATTTTAACGAGTACGTTAATTAGCGAACTCGTTCGTCGGTACCATTAGTTTTATGACACACTTACTTATTTTTTGTGTGGTGGTAAAGTTGGCAGAGTAACCCTCCTTCTGACGTAGTGAGGTAAAAAAGTGGGTGTGGTTTTTCTTTTATTATTACGAAACTAAAAAAACAATTAATTTTCACACAAATTGATCAGCTGATCGAGTCAATTTGTATAAAACTCCGATTTTTTATTTTTATTTCGTGAATGTTGTTCAGTTTTATGGGCCGAGGTACCATCTGAGAGGTTTTGCGTTCTTTCATTAACACGATGTATACTTAGGTATTGTTTATTTTAGCTTAGTGTGTATTATTCGTCTGTAGCTTATTGTGTTGATAATTATTTATACATTCTTTTATCACCGTATCTCTACTCGAGCTTTGCACTACCCCGTCATTCTCCACATCACCCTGGTTGACTGGTAGATCCGCCATTACACTTGTGTGTTGTGCAAAAAGTTAAATAAATAAAGTCCTACGAGTATCATACAAGGCGACTAAGGTATAATCGCCTTATGACAATCGTCGGAGAGGAAATGGTGGTGGCAATCATTTTCTACTCTGCCGTCACCACATGGCCAACAGATGAAATCTGTTATTAATTAAAACGGTTGTCTCACGTGATATAGTCGAAATAGGCCGACCAGGTTTCGATTGATTTAGACGAACATCTTCAGACTGAGTGTCAGGAACGGCGACGGCTCAGCACTGAGCGCTGCCACGTGCGTCGCGGCCCGCAGAAACCGCAGAAACCGGCGAGGTTCTCGTACTTGCATGTGGTGTATCATTGTCGCTTTCTTAGTACATATAACTAAAGCACATATATACCTACCGAGCTGACTGTGTCGATGCCTCTTGCTGATGTAATCTGCTTTTCATATTTTGAAGTACCTAGGCAGAATGAAGTCGCAGCCAAAATTAATTACGCTTAGTCCTAAACCTGGGTAATTACAATCCAGGCAGGCGTTTTAGAGTTCGACGTATTACCAAATTTACGAGACAGAGTGTACCTGAGACGCGCATCAAACTTATACCAATTTGGGTGAACAATTACGTGTCGCTTATAATCTTTATTTCTTTATTTTTCGCTTACTTGTACTCATAATTACTCGTAAGATGGCTAATAGGTGAGTACAATACAATTCAATACAATACCCTTTAT
Organism: Acrobasis repandana; assembly: GCA_963576875.1. NCBI lineage: Eukaryota > Metazoa > Arthropoda > Insecta > Lepidoptera > Pyralidae > Acrobasis > Acrobasis repandana. The sequence goes on from OY756237.1 coordinate 13,974,031, forward strand.
TGCACAAAAGTAAAAAACAGGACATAATTTATCTTAATAAACGGGCAAGTGCGAGTCGGACTCGTACATGAAGGGTTCCGTACCACCGTACAATGTTTTAAAACGCTGAAGAAACACAATTCTTGTATGACGAACCCCTTTTATTTTTTACTTTTTATTTATTTAAAAAACTTTATTGTTCCACAATAAAAAAAATGGTACAATTGGCGGACTTAACGCTAAAAGCGTTCTCTTCCAGTCAATCATAGGCACTGGTAGGACTCTCCATTAATTCAGAGTAACATATATACCTACTACTACTACAAACGAAACAATTTATCTGTACACACGTCGATGTGTGAGTTTTATACTTAGGGTCGCACCGCAGAATTAATTTAATACTTACCTACTAACGAGTTCGACATATTTACGATTATATTTTTCCATACCTGAATATTTGCGAACACTATGACGTAAAAAATATTCTGTTTTATATGTATCAAATGTTACAGAAAAGTCGGAAACAGCTACATAATATCACTTCACAAATATTTTTCATTATGTCCATTGTCCATTTCACCATTAGTTCACTTTACTAATTATTATTGAGTCATTTATAATGTAACGCACTAATTCACTATTGTAATATAGTAATTTGCATATTCGGCGCAAAACTATACGGTAATTATATGAATAAATTCAATAAAAATAAACAAATGTTTATTACATTTTCACGCACAGCATGTCAAGTTGTCATTGTCAACAATGGCATTTACACTATAACCCGCGGAAATCTATTTGGCATTTGCGTGTATGTGATTACCTGTGAGCGAGGAGCCAATGTAACATTACCGGATTGCTAATACCCCTCTCGCTCTTGTGTATCTCCCGCCAATGCGAGAGAGCGAGAAGGGTATATATATCAAAATGGTTGCTGGGTAATAACGTAAAATTATATTGTTGCTTTGCTTACCTGTTTTCATCATTTGGAAATGTATGAAATATACGTTCTTTAGAGTATTGGGTGGATAAACAATTATTATACGCGCACCTTCTCACCATGATGGTTACTATTGGTTGACAGTTCTCAAGACAACACACGTCGCGTATTGCGTGCGGCTAGTAATTAAACCCTGGTTTGGAGCCGTCAAAGCTCACAAAGTGCGGGGGAGAGGTGCGGGGACGCCAATTTGCGGGAGACGCTGAGAGACCATTCTGTTTGACTCTTATGTATTCTGTGTCATAGGGATAAACAGATACGAATCATGTTGCGGCGCAAAAAACTAGATCTCCATACAAAATAAAGTATTAAAATATGTGCATAATATAATATATGTCTAATTAACACTATATAATATAATACAATATATAATACACAAATAAATAATAACTTTTCCTTATTTTTAGTAAGTATTTGTTGTTATAGCGGCCATAGTAATACATAATCTGTGAAAATTTCAAGTACCTAGTTAAAGGTCTAGTTAAAAACGCTGAAAAAAACACATTTTTTGTATGACGAACCCCCATATTTTTTTATTTTTAGACAGACAGCGGAGTCTCAGTAATAGGGTCCCGTTTGCACCTTTCGGGTACGGAACCCAAAAACTAGGAAATGCGCAAAAGGCGGCTTTATCGCTAAGCGATTTCTTCCAGGCAACCTCGTTTAAATAGAAAAAAAATATGGGAAATTAGGTGCTAAGTGGTCAGTATAATTAAGATATACACACCCATACACCTAATACTTAAATACATACAACTTAAATAATACTTGAGTACATGAACCCTGGCAGGGTTTTGCGATGTAATAGGTATTTGAGTTTATTTAACAATCATTGTAGTAACATTAAGTGGTACCTATTAAATCATATCAATGTCAACAGATAATTAAAAAGACTTACCTCTACTGACAATATAATTACTCTTATACCATATTTTGTGTATATGCCAAAATTCTTCTTCTTTTCGCCCACCATCATGCTAGAAGTGGCGGAGTCTTGCGGCTCTGGGCTCTGTTTGCTTAATTCAATTCAATTCAATTCAATTCAATTCAAAATATCTTTATTATCATAGGATATTTATAATATCTCTTAATAATAGTCACTTTGTTTTGTTTTGCACAAATGTTGACGTCAAATCGTTACTTAAAGCTAAGTTTACGCCGCTTCCTAGGCGCAAGTGCAGAAGAAGCGGCAACAAACTGCACTGCACGTTTTCTCCAAAGACGTCAACTAACAAACTAAAAACTTAAAATTAGTTATATAGATGGACTTAAAATTTAAAATTTAAAAAAAAACTTAAAATTAGTTATGTAATCTCTTTACATTGTTTATTATGTCATAATTCAATTGAATTATAAGAATTACGAAATTTAAAATAATGTCAATTTGTAAATTTAGTATGTACCAATGTACCTAAATTATGAACAAACAAACAAACCTTTAAGAGGGACCCGCCCCAAGCTCAAGCCAGAACTTTTTGTCTTTAAGATAGTCATCGGTCCTATAATAAGCCTTCTCACAAAGTACTTTCTTTACATAAGCACATGTAAAGAAAGTACTTTGTGAAAACATAATAAACAATGTAATCTCTGTCCATCTATATAACTAATTTTAAGTTTTTAGTTTGTTAGTTGACGTCTTTGGAGAAAACGTGCAGTGCAGTTTGTTGCCGCTTCTTCTGCACTTGCGCCTAGGAAGCGGCGTAAACTTAGCTTTAAGTAACGATTTGACGTCAACATTTGTGCAAAACAAAACAAAGTGACTATTATTAAGAGATATTATAAATATCCTATGATAATAAAGATATTTTGAATTTTGAATTTTTTGAATTTTGACATAAGCTTTGAATTTTCTGTCTGGCATTCGGTGCTTTTCGGTGCTTAGAGCCGCAAGACCCAAAATGCTCTGTGTGCATTAGGGACAAAGATGTTAGTATGTATGGCAATAATTTTCAGTTGCTGCCGAGAATATCAGTGTCTTATATGTATTCTTCTGACGTGTTGGTGACCAAGAATTCTTCTAATCAGTGAACGTACAGAAAGCTTTTCTTTTAAAATTAACAAAAAAAATTTTAGACGAAAAAGTGCTTGCAACATAGACCTAGAATTTTACTTGCTTGCAAAGAACACAAGAGCCCTTGATCGCAAGAGTTGGATGGTAGGAGTCAATTTTTCCTAAAGCAGGAAGCATAGGCTGAAAATAGATTAGAAAGACCTTCTTTCAGAATAATTATTTGTTACCTAGTTCGCAGGTTTGCGCATAAAAGTAAGTCTCTGATTAAATATATAATACCTTTTCCTCCAGTTCAGATGGCTAATTAGGTACTTCGTTCTGAGAGATTTCATCTTTTCGGTGTTATACTATTTATATTTTTTAATTAATTAAACATGCATAAGTATATTTATATTCGCCCCATTCCTTTTTACCATCAATCCCTATGCTGATACGTAATCCCTCCATCCCAGCAGACGCTTTACAAGTTTGCCGTCAAATTGGTGGAGTCACCGTGGCCACGTCAAGTGTCTTTCAATCTAAACTGACAGGGTTAATTAAAGAGCGAGACGAACGCATCATTTTCCAGCCAGTGTAAGAGGAATGGGGCATCCAGACTGGGAGCGCTCGAGTTACCCCGCTAGATAGTGAAGGTAGGTATGATTGATGTTATTGTGTGATGGGTTTAATTTTGCCACGTTTAATTTCGTCTTGTTAATTTATTTTTGATTAACGTCGGGCAATTTTATCATATTGTCAAATTTAAACGTTATATCTGCTATAACAATCGATTAATATAAGACCGGGGCCGGATTAACCACGTTTGGGGACTCTAGCCCTTAGTCAGGATATAGTCAAAACGATTGCTTGGTAGACAGACTCTCCATACAAACTTAGTTTAGCTTTTATTTTGAAATGACATGTCAGACTTCGGCTAAGTTTGTAAATTTGAAAAAATCGTAAACTTACCTATATCTAGGCATATCACTGATTTCCACACACACAAATAATATACCTAATATTTGACCATATATGGAAAACTTATCACAAGATCTAAGCATACATAGGGACAGACATGTAGTGATAAATATATAAGGACCAATTACACTGATTGAGCTTGCCCCAGAGTATATTTTAAAGGGAACCTAATACTAATAGGCTAGACACCCTTTTGGTACGGAACCCTAAAAGCTATGCTAAGCCCTTGCACGTCCCTAGTTCATTACCAAATTAGGCTTTAACCTTGATTTTATCTTTGACCACAAGCTAGCATACTAATCTTAATATCTGATTTGACTGACGACAAGAATCTAGCTCACTTCCAGTTCACTTCACCTACCGCAACCAAAACAAGTCTCGACTTATCATTTGGTATCGATTTAAGGCCCCGTCAGTTCAAAGCGATATATTCGATAGATAACAAATCTACACCCATATTTTCTTTCAAGTTCATATTTTGTTATATGCAATTTCTTTAAAATAACAAAATAAAAACTAGTCTACGTTTGAATAGTAAACTCTAGGGTAAAGGGACTGGCGCCTCATAAAAAAGATAATGGCTCGCGCGGGAATCGCCTGATCCGTTGGGTTCCTAGTCGATGAGCTGCCTAATGGTTAATCCAGCTCTATACAACGTGGAAAAGACGTCAGTGTAATAAATTCAAGCACACATTTGTATTAATATTTAATGACGGTATGCAAGGGATCATTGAAATCCACCCAGTAGTTTTCGAGAAAATAAATTTTGGAATGTCAGCTGCTCCGAAGTTCGAACACAATGAAAAGTGATGAATTATTTTGTTTGAAAATTACGTTTTATATATGAATGTAGTGCTCTGTGCAATCATTTATTACGCGAATGTCCACGTTGCATATGACGCATTGCTATTTAAAATAAATAAATATGTAGACAAATCCCACTGATTGAACTAGCCCCCTTGTAAGTTTAAACTTTTGTTATGGGATACTAACTCAATGATACTATTATTTTATATTAAAACATATACGTGTTAATGAAAAAACGCAAAACCTCTCAAATAGTACCTCAGCCCATGAAACTGAACAGCTTTTGTTCCACAACTTTCACGAAACCCTAAAAAATATTTGAATTTTCATCCTAACTAATTAGCTATAATTATATTTTTGGCATTTTGGGAATTTCGTAGAATAAAAGTTGATCAGTTTCATGGACTGAGTTACAACCTGAGAGGTTTTGGGTTATTTCATTAACTGGTTGTATAAATAAACATCCAAGACCCAAGACAATTTGAAATCGGCAATTTTATTGTTATTTAAACCCTCGTCCAGAAAATCCTTACAAACGTGTACCCATTAACGTAATCTTTCACAATCAATAAAAAACTTCAATCCCAAGTGGCTATAAAGATCAATTCAAATGGAGTGAATCGCCGCCGAAAGCCGAAATGTGGGGGAAATTGCGAAATGCGCGGTTATTTATAAGGCAAATGTGGTGTAAAGCATAAAGTTACATTTATCAGAAAAACAGGCCCGCCGGTGGGAACAAGCCAGCTTACCGGGTACACCAAGAGCCAGGGGACTAAAAAATCACTTTTATTGAGCGCCGCTGTCCAAGGCCAAGCTTGAAACTACGGCAAGCAGACGCCCGCTACAGGTTCAGTCTGTCACAAACCCTACGTAATACGTTACACATGAATAATAAAAAAGTTTAGTCAAGTATCGAGTATCGAATGGTTAAACGTAAATAGTCTACAGAGGCAACTCGTCTAAAACGAAACTCGGAAACAGGGCCGAATTTAGGGGAGGACAACCGGGACTACAGCCCCGAGGCCTCCACAAAAGAGGGACCCACACAATAGTCTTCGGAAAAAAATTAAGACTAGTAAACACTAGTAAACAACTTTCCTTTGATATTTTTTTTCGCGTTTTACCTTTACCTACAGTAATTTGTACGAACATATATAAATACATACATATGTAAATAAATAAATAAATAGGGATAAATCTTACTAATCATCATGTAAACACAGGCTGACTTTTTATCCACCCGCCAAATTTTTGGAGCAAGTTCAGTCCATGATATACTGAACTACTTTCTATAAAAAAAGTTATTAAACCTTTTTATCGATTTTTGATAACTTTTTTATAGAAAGTAGTTCAGTATTATGGACTGAACTTGCTCCAAAAATTTAGCAGATGGATAAAAAGTCAGCTTGTATGTCAGTCAGTGAAAAAGGAATCATTTTACATAAGTAGTTTATAATGAGAATTTGTCACGGTCACGGTAGTCTACAATTAGGTAAAATCTCAAGCAGATCAACACAAAACAATATCTTTATTAACTACCGACGACTAACCGCGACAGAAAAAATAATAATTAAATAAAACTCCTAGCAAAAGCGCTCCTGGCTCCTGGCCTATACTATTCCCCAAAGCGTTTCGCGAGTAACAAATTGGCAAAAATTCTTACACATGCTCCTACCTACAGGCGTTAAGTTTGAGAATTTTATACTTTGCCTGTTTTGAGATATTACGGGAATTTGTCATGCTATCCCCCGGCGCCTTATTTTGGCTCTTAGCTCTTAGACTGGGGAATCGACGCGACGGTGATTTGATTTACAGATATAGCACGTCATTATTTTTACCGGGAAGGCAGATCTTTAATAATGAAAATTACCGAATACCCATGAAACGTCATAACATAATTTTCAACACACTTGCTCATAAAGTGGATCTAATTTCACCGGTTTTAGATATATAACGTGTAACAAAATATACTGAAACTATTTTAAGGGTGTATTCAGTCCATGATACTGAACAACTTTCCCCAAGGAACATATATCGAAATATGAAAAATAATTTTTAGATTTCCATAGAAACTCAGATCAGCTGATCGATCAACTTGTATGGGAGGCCAGAAATTTTTTCATTTTTCGATATATGTTCCTTGGGGAAAGTTGTTCAGTATCATGAGGTGAATACACTGTTAAAATAGTTTCAGTATATTTTGTTAGACTCTGTATAAAGCAGCGAATAAAACACGCGTGTCTTATAAACGCAAATAGTGGAGTTATATTCTATAACCGCACATTTTGCTATTTATATGCTTCAAATTGTTCTTTTTTTTCAAACTTGAAATGGTCCTCCCCGCGCCAGCCAGTAGGCTAGATTTAAAAAAGTAAAACGGCGGGAGAGCAACAGTGTGCATCACAGTTTTGTTTGAGTTTATTTAAAATCACAATTGATTCGAAACTTTAATGGGGCGCTCATATAACTAAACTTTCTAATAGGCTTAGCTCTGCGGCTTACGCTGTTAGGAGAATAAGACAATTGACAGATGTAGCAACTGCTAGACAAGTGTACTTTAGTTACTTTCACAGTCTAATGTCTTACGGGATACTTCTATGGGGGAGTGCAGCCGACATTCAGACTATTTTTCTTTTACAAAAAAGAGCAATTCGTGCTATTTACGGTTTAGGATCGAGAGACTCACTGAGGGAATTATTCAAGGAAATAGGTATACTTACTTTTGCATCACAATTCATATTTGAAAATATAATGTATGTAAGGAAAAATATTTCCTTGTTCAATAAAGTAAGTGATTTTACAGATAGAAATTTACGTAATAAGAATGACTTAGTTAGCCCGTATTACAGGCTGAATACAGTCAGTAAGTCTTTTATGGGGAAGTGTATACTTTTTAATAATAAATTGTCAGAATCGGTCCTTGATATGCCAGACAGAAAATTCAAAGCTTATATAAAGAAAGTACTTTGTGAGAAGGCTTATTATAGGACCGATGACTATCTTAAAGACAAAAAGGTCTGGCTTGAGCTTGGCGCGGGTCCCTCTTAAAGGTTTGTATACTTAGACATGTCATAATTTAGGTACATTGGTACATACTAAATTTACAAATTGACATTATTTTAAATTTCGTAATTCTTATAATTCAATTGAATTATGACATAATAAACAATGTAAAGAGATTACATAACTAATTTTAAGTTTTTTTTTAAATTTTAAATTTTAAGTCCATCTATATAACTAATTTTAAGTTTTTAGTTTGTTAGTTGACGTCTTTGGAGAAAACGTGCAGTGCAGTTTGTTGCCGCTTCTTCTGCACTTGCGCCTAGGAAGCGGCGTAAACTTAGCTTTAAGTAACGATTTGACGTCAACATTTGTGCAAAACAAAACAAAGTGACTATTATTAAGAGATATTATAAATATCCTATGATAATAAAGATATTTTGAATTGAATTGAATTGAATTGAATTAAGCAAACAGAGCCCAGAGCCGCAAGACTCCGCCACTTCTAGCATGATGGTGGGCGAAAAGAAGAAGAATTTTGGCATATACACAAAATATGGTATAAGAGTAATTATATTGTCAGTAGAGGTAAGTCTTTTTAATTATCTGTTGACATTGATATGATTTAATAGGTACCACTTAATGTTACTACAATGATTGTTAAATAAACTCAAATACCTATTACATCGCAAAACCCTGCCAGGGTTCATGTACTCAAGTATTATTTAAGTTGTATGTATTTAAGTATTAGGTGTATGGGTGTGTATATCTTAATTATACTGACCACTTAGCACCTAATTTCCCATATTTTTTTTCTATTTAAACGAGGTTGCCTGGAAGAAATCGCTTAGCGATAAAGCCGCCTTTTGCGCATTTCCTAGTTTTTGGGTTCCGTACCCGAAAGGTGCAAACGGGACCCTATTACTGAGACTCCGCTGTCTGTCTAAAAATAAAAAAATATGGGGGTTCGTCATACAAAAAATGTGTTTTTTTCAGCGTTTTTAACTAGACCTTTAACTAGGTACTTGAAATTTTCACAGATTATGTATTACTATGGCCGCTATAACAACAAATACTTACTAAAAATAAGGAAAAGTTATTATTTATTTGTGTATTATATATTGTATTATATTATATAGTGTTAATTAGACATATATTATATTATGCACATATTTTAATACTTTATTTTGTATGGAGATCTAGTTTTTTGCGCCGCAACATGATTCGTATCTGTTTATCCCTATGATTGACTGGAAGAGAACGCTTTTAGCGTTAAGTCCGCCAATTGTACCATTTTTTTATTGTGGAACAATAAAGTTTTTTAAATAAATAAAAAGTAAAAAATAAAAGGGGTTCGTCATACAAGAATTGTGTTTCTTCAGCGTTTTGTTTCTTCATTTGTGCAAAACAAAACAAAGTGACTATTATTAAGAGATATTTTAAATATCCTATGATAATAAAGATATTTTGAATTTTTTGAATCAAAAAAATCTGTTTATTAGGTATTTTTCTAAGTGTGTTGAAAAATGTCGTGCGACAACGACCTTAACGCAGTTATATCGTAATTTACTATTTCTTGCATATTTATAACCTGTGCTCGGTTGCAGCTGTATAACTGCTTTACAGCTCGTGGTGAACTTTTTAGCTTTTTAGCACAAAAGGCTTTCAAAACCCAAAATACTCAATAACATGTGGATGTTTTTGAATTTTAGTTTCGAAAGCCGCAATTTTATTATTAATCACCGTACTAAAACTACCCAAGAAGGACTCAGTATTCTTCTAACCACTGTAAACTATTCACAAAGGGTAGTCCTGTGACAGCACAAAATATAGAGAGGTATAGAAGGATACTTGAATACTCTACTTTTACTTACTCAAGATGTCCGGGCAAGTGAGAGATAACATGAAATTATAAAAACAGCGACTTCAATATCTGTTCATCAATAGTTCCACTTCGCCAAATCACATTTTCTGAATGCAAATGCTTGGTTTACCGACAAAAACATCAATATCACTATATATGTGGATAGAGTAGGAATGAGGAGTTCTTTCAATTTCTTGAGGATTCCATCATCAGATCTTCACTTGGTGACAATGGGACCAACTTGCATATATACCCTTTCAAATAAAAAAATAAATTACTAAATCGGTTAAGAAACGGAGAAGTTATGGAACATACTCGTATATAAAAAAAATACAATATGGAAGAGACATACCCGTAATAAATCGAACTACGGTCTATACTAGATCATTATAGTACAATGAAATTAAAATCACAGCCAAAAACACAAAATAAAAATTCGGCATTTCCATACAAAAGTGTGCAGCCGCCCGGGCGTATTGTTTGGGAATTTCTTTGACTGTTATTTTAATTTTATTATACATAAGTGATCTATTATATAGCCTGTGGCTCGATTTATTACGGGTATGTTCCACGTTATACAATGTGGAAGAGACATACCCGTAATAAATCGAACCACAGTCTATACTAGATCATTATAGTATAATGAAATTAAAATAACAGCCAAAGAACAAAAAAAAATTTCAGCATTTTCATACAAAAGTATGCAGCCGCTCGGGCAATTTGTATGGGAATGTCAAATTTTTTTTGGTTTTTCGACTGTTATTTTAATTTCGTTATACGAGTACTATAATGCTCCAGTTATAACCCGTGGTTCGATTTATAACGGGGATGTCCCTTCCACTTTGTATAGGTACATTCGATATGAGAAGTTCCTTTTTTTGGGAGGAAGCGGCAAGATCTTCCCTTTGAGAAGAATTTGGTCGAGCATATCACGTCGTTCCTGCTACATATTAAATACTCGTATTAACTGGTCTTATTAGAAAAATACACAGCGCTGTAGAAACAATGAGTACATTCAATATATTTCGTTTGTTCTCGAAACAGGACGAAGTATAGATCTGTAATCATCTTCAATTTGTGATATCGTTACCGGATTTGCTTTGATTGCAACAGCATGAGAGACACTCGTGTGTGCCTAAAACCTGTACAGACTAGCTGATATTTTGTGGTTTTCTTGCTGAAATAACTGACAATCCGCATTGAAAAAGAATATCCTGTAGGAACATATTCTGTTTTATAATTTTTTACTTTGTAAGGAGAAGGAAGGATTGAGGTCCTCTTTTATTTCTCACTTATTTCTTTCTTACTTAGCATCATCATCATTATATCATCATCCTCCCGTATTCCCGGTTGCATCATCAGCGGTAACGCTTCAGAGCCCGGGGCCCGCAACCTAACCTAGGTGGTTTGACGAGGTGACTAGTTTTTACACAGAGCGACTGCCGTCTGACCTCCGCAATACAAAGGGTAGACCAAAACCTATACTAGGATAGGTTTTAACAAACTCTAGATGGCTAACAGCTTTCGCACACAAGCGTCGTCGGTAACAACACTCCATTATGAACAGCCAGACGTGCTTTCTTGGACACCTCCGTGCTGTTCATAAAGGAATGCAATGCTCCATTCACTTGATTACCAGTAGTCACTCTTCTTTCTATATCGCCCTAGTGCTTGAATCATCATTAGGTCTTTTTTAGTCTACCGCAGAAGCACGACCCTCTCTGTACTACCAGTGCAATTTATTAGCCAAAGCAGTCAGAGGAGTTGGCCTACACTCTCCACTCTGGGCAGACTGTTTGGAGAGGTCTCACTGATGTTAATAAGCTTTGTTTAGCTTGTGTTTCCTATGTCGCCTTCTATGACATCCACGGGAAGACTTGGAGTGGTTCTATTCTACTCTGCCGGGAATCACACGGCTCGTGCTTGAATAGAGTATAAAATTTAAATGGATTATATTGAAAAATCTATTCTATATATCATAATATAAAATCCAGAGTGTCCCGTAGGCACATATTTCAACGGTTGGTAACGTTATTCCGCTAGTTGAAATTCAATAGAGAATATCCAAATTTGCACAAATACAATGCTCTGATGGTGACCAACGATATTATAAACCATGCAGTCAATATTTTGATTTCCTTTTCTACCTTCGCTTTGAACATGGCCTTTCATTTTATTTCCCTAGGCCGGCCTACACCTGAACTTCTGAAGTGATAAAAACGTGTTTTTCATACAATTCAATACAAATACTCCTTTTTGCACAATACACAAAAAGAATTACAAAAAGCAGAAAAATAATACAAAGGTGGACTTATCGTATAGCAATTTCTTCAACCTGTGAGAGAAGTGAATATTTAAGAGTATATAATGCTTTATTCATCATATTATATAACGCTTAATCGCTTTTTGATATTTTTTTTTAAAGGCTTATTATAGGACCGATGACTATCTTAAAGACAAAAAGGTCTGGCTTGAGCTTGGCGCGGGTCCCTCTTAAAGGTTTGTATACTTAGACATGTCATAATTTTGGTACATTGGTACATAATAAATTTACAAATTTACATTATTTTAAATTTCGTTATTCTTATAATTCAATTTAATTATGACATAATAAACAATGTAATCTCTGTCCATCTATATAACTAATTTTAAGTTTTTAGTTTGTTAGTTGACGTCTTTGGAGAAAACGTGCAGTGCAGTTTGTTGCCGCTTCTTCTGCACTTGCGCCTAGGAAGCGGCGTAAACTTAGCTGTAAGTAACGATTTGACGTCAACATTTGTGCAAAACAAAACAAAGTGACTATTATTAAGAGATATTATAAATATCCTATGATAATAAAGATATTTTGAATTGAATTGAATTTCAAAACAAAAAACCGACTTCAATACCAGAAAAGCTAAATATTCAAACAATTTGTATACTTAGAAGACATATTTTTTCTAGTTACTTTCGTTAAAATAACAAACCACACAACCGATTTTTATAAAATTTATATAGGGACCATATATAAATTTTATCACACAACCGATTTTGATAAAATTTATATATGGTCCCTATATAAATTTTATAAAAATCGGTTGTGTGGTATGGAAAGTATGGTTACTCTTTCAAACAAAAATAGAATTTTTCATATCAGTCCCGGCATAATCGGGAAACATACTTTAAAAAAATATTCCGAAGAATTGATTACCTCCTCCTTTTAGATAGATTAAGTAGATAATATCGTCTCAAGATCGTCCCTTGCTCGTGTCGGCATGGCACGGCCACGCGGTCATCAATATTCCGCCGCAGTTTATGCAAACCAGCTGTAGTTAGTCCGCCGCCAAACTTGCGATGCGATACCACGCGGCCGCGCCGGACTAACTAGCAAACTGTACAATATTCATATTTTTACTGGTAACTACAAAACACCAAGTTCCTGAACCTTGAGGGTTGCTACACACATAAGCGGGTACATGGAAGGAGGTACGGGTCGAGGTCCAACGTTGGGCGCCAATGTGCCAATGTGGGACCTTGACCTGTCCGGGCGCAGTCAGGGCAGTTCCCACATAGAAGATAGGAGGTGGAGTGGTGATCAGAGACTCAACAACACATAATATATTAAAATTGTACTGATACACTTACAACTTAGTATCAAAATTATAATTAGACTTTAAATAATTAGCAGATATTATTTATAATAGATAGGTAGTTTTAAATATGTGTTAAGCATAAGAATTATACCGATAGTCATTGTAGCTTTTATTTAGCTTTTTTTCGCCGAACAATTTTTTTTTCTCTGTTGTTCCCTATGGTTGACTAGAAATGCTCTTAGCATTAAGTCCGCCATTTGTTAAAAGTATATTTTTACATTGCAACAATAAAGTGTTAAAAAATTAAAAATAAAAAGTAAGAGTTGGAAGTGGAGTAAATCAAAATGAAGAGGAATAATTCGAATGAAAAGCGGACAAGATGAGATGAAGAAATGAGGTATGAAAACAAGATGCAGCATGCAGGTGGCATGCAGCATCGCATGTGATCGACACGCTAAGAAGAAGAAGAAGACATAAATAAGCGGACCGGCATTTTCAATTGCGTTTCACAACAAAGCCGACCCGAAGCAATTATATTGCTTCGGGCTCAGCTTTTAACCCGAATATTCATCTACATATATTCGATCTTATTGCCTGGCTGTACTGATTAATGCCGGCCTGCTTATGTGTGTAGCAACCCTCACAGGGATGATCTCGGAAACTAAAGCATGACTTTCAGAATCCTTCATTTCATTCACTTTGTACCGCTCTTGGTGGTAAGTGGTGCGTTGTTGATGTTTGTCCGATGATAACTATAGTTATCATATCGTACCTTTATTTATATTTTAAATTTAAATAAGTAAATTTTAGGTTTTTAAGTTCGAGCACAGTACCTTCTTCTATCAGGTGGATTGTGTTCTAATTCCCAACTTAGTCGTATAAAGTAAAGGATGTAAATAATACATTTAGACTTTGCAGCTTTAGGCCTCTGGGATATGAATATCCCTCAACTTACACTCCCCGGCACAATATACAGGGTGTAAATCATGCGAAACAGGGAATCCGCAGCGGAATTTGTCACCGTGACGTGTCATACATAGATGGAAAATGATAGTAGAAATGCTCTTACATATTTATTTTAATTGATTAACTCGTATTATGAGAAAGAGATGGCGCGACGACCTTGAAGCACTTCAACGTGGTTGGTCGGCAATGGCAGTGGACAGAGACGCATGGAGAGAAATGGGAGAGACCTTTGCCCAGCAGTGGGACGAATAAAGTTAATAAAAAAAAACACATATTAAATCAGCTATATGCTTCGTTAAAAAATATCCGCAACATACACCCCTAGTAAGTGTTGCAAGTGTCAATAGATGGACGAAACAAGTATGTGTTTTGTGCCGTGTGGCTTCCGGTCTAGAATAGGACCACTCCATCTCTTCCTGTGGATGTCGTAAAAGGCGATTAAAGGACTAAGCACATCGCACAACATAAACATCTCGTGCTACTTGTATTCCCAATGAGGGTAGACGACGGGGGGTCACCGGTCGTAAAACTATAGTTAAATCGTTTAAACTGTGCGGGATGCTTTTTCTTCAAATTCGCAAGGTCTTCAGCATCCTTAGGTGACATGCATAATATATTTGGAAAAGAAAATGCGGGAAAACGCACCCCGGGCTCTGAAGCAGTACAGCTGAGAATGCAACCGGGAAAGCGCTAAGATGAAAGGAAACAAGTGTTTTAAAAACAGTGGTGCTATATCTTCAACTATGTTTACATCTCTGGCAGCCGTAGACACCGTACCCGGGTGTAAATCACCGTGACGAGAGCTACCGATGATAGCTAAGGATAATCTAGATCGATCTGTTGGGGTACAGGCATGCCCTAATACTTCTCCTTATTCATAAGGAAGTAAAGAAATATAAATTCAATATTCGGAATTATCATAATAAGTATATACGAGTACATTATACAAAGTCTAATAAAATATACTGAATTTATTTTGAGGGTAAATTTATCCCATGATACTGAACAACTTTTCCCAAGAATCATATATCAAAATACTAGCTTTTGCCCGCGGCTTCGCCCGCGTAGACTATACAAAATAGATGGTTTTTTTTAAACTGGGGTTGCAATTTATTAAAATCTAATTAATGGATTATTATTTTTTAATAACCACCAATTCAAAAATAACATGTGTCTCGCTTCAAAAATGATGAAGATTCATACAAACTTGCAACCCCTATTTCACCCCTATAGGGATGTAATTTTCAAAATCTTATAAATGTATTATTATTTCCTACTAACTACTAAAATACATTAGAAATTTCATATCTCACTTTAAAAATTATGAAGTTTCATACAAACTGCCAACCCCTATTTCACTTCCTTAGGCATGGAATTTTCAAAAACCCTTACTTAGCGGACGTCTCCTAGTCACAATGTACCTTCCTGCCAAATTTCATCTTCATTGGCTAAGTAGTTTTCGAGATTTCGTGATGAGAGTGATTTTCGCTTTTATATAGGTATATATAGATAAAGAATATTTTTTTGTTTGCCATAGAATTTGACCGATCAGCTGATTTGTATTGAATGAATCTATATATCCTTTTAATAGTTTCAATATGTTTTGATCGACGTCATATCTATACATACAAATATTATAAAGCAGAAGAGTTTGTTTGTTTGTTTAAACGCGCTAATCTCAGGAACTAATGGTCCGATTTGAAAAATTCTTTTTTTGTTGGGTAGTCCATTTATAGAGGAAGGCTTTAGGCTATATAACATTACGTTCCGACAACCACGCGAACGAAGTCGCGGGCACAGCTAGTAATATTATAAGATTTCTATACGTACGTTTTTCTCAGAGATATTAGATATAATAGATTTAGCGATAAAGTATCAAAGTGTAACCTGTTTTGAAACCTAGTGGCGTATTTTTTAATATGGTACGCCAAGACGTGTATGACGCTTCTAAATAGGCCTGTGTCACTCTCCGTTTAGGTATCGAAAATTTACCTATATTATTACTATGCGCGCAAGCGGCCCCTCCGGGTGGTAACTTCAGTTATACGAATCGTTTGTCCATAGTAATAAGAATGAAATTGGTTTGCAATGGATGTCTAGGTATCTATACAAAAAGGTGCTGAGTTCTGACGTGAGCTAAATTAAACCATATCGCTAGCCACATTGAGTAGATATTTCTTTGAATCTCTTTGCTGAGTGAGACTTCTGTACGTTAGTATTATTTATTCTGTGTAAATAGAAAAGTCACCTAAACAGAACTCTCTTCTTTTTTCCAAAAGTTGGCGTTTTCGCAAATGTGTCAAGAAAAGCTACACGTTCCAGTAGTTCATAAAATAGTTTGAAGGGTTATCTAGGGCATACTGGAGGCAAAATTTTAATAATATCTCAGTTTCCTTTCAAATTATTTATTTCAAATGGGGAGCATTGGACCCCGAAAAATTCATGTATCACCTTAAACACTTCTGTTACCGAGTGTAATATCAATAGCAGGTGTGACATACTGACAAACTTATAGCTCGAATTTCTAACATAATCCAGAACAGAGACAAATATATGTCGTAGGCGTCCTGGTTGAAAGGAGATGGATAGTTAATCATTATTAATAGAAGCCTAGTCAAGGAGTCCGAACTAAATAGAGTTTAGTGAAAAAATACCACGTGAGCAGAACTTGAAGTCGCTACCTTGGTCTAAATACGATCATGCTTTAACCACTCAGCTATACGTGTTCAATCCCGCATCTTGAATGCCTAAAAAACCATTTAAAAAATAAATAGAGGAAAAACTTAGAATGTACCAGCTGCTTCTTTCCCACGCAGATTGTAAAAGCCGATCGAGGGAATGGGCGAAAATGCTAGCAACCCATCGCCATTTTGATTCCTTTTTCCACCTTCTCGTCCACCATCACGCTGAAAGTGGCCTTTGGGTATTGCGGCCCTTGGCTTTGCTTGCTTAGAGCTGCAAGTCCCAATGCTTTGTCTAACCATTAGGGATAAAGATGTGATAATGTATGTTCATAGGCGTACGCAGGCCTGATTTTCGGGGGAGAGAGGGGCTGGCTCTAGGTTTTAGGTAGTTGACCGAGCGAACGAAGCGAGCGAGGGCTTTAATTCAAGTTGGGGTGAAAACACATTGTATGTATGTATGTATGTATGTATGTATGTATGTGTGTGTGTATGTATGTATGCATGTATGTATGTTTGTTCCGCGATAACTGCCGAACCGATGGTCCGATTTTGATGAAATTTGGTTGGCAATATCAATAGAATTTTCAAGTTCGTTTGGCATCAAAATCGGTTGAGTAGTTTTTCGATCGCGAGGTGTAAGTTCGCTGCGAACTTGTAATGTACTTAGTAATTGTACCAAGGTCGATTTTTCGAGGGGGGGTTGGTCCATGTGACTTTGACTGCAAAGCGTCTTTATTTCAGGATTTTACGTCTCTCTATACGTATATATTTTTAATAAATTTCAAATTCAATTGTATTTTCAATTGAAAAATAAGAGGAACACGTTGAATATTGCATTAAAAATACAGGAGACCGCGGCATCTCAGAAATTACGGGCTATTAAATTCAATACTCGAATAGTTCCATTCTAAATTGCGCCGTATCGCTTAGATGTTAAGGACTTTTGTTCACAAGTGCAGTGCATGCGTCGTTTCCATAGACTTACGTAGTAATAGACATGGATGCTGTGGACTGCCTCCGCGGTCCAGTGGTCAAGGCGTTTGCCTTGTGATCCGGAGGTCATGGGTTCAAATCCCACTGGGAAGCATACTTTGCGAAAAGTTGTTTCCAGTCTGTTTAGGATATTGCAGGCTTGAATCACTTCAGAAGGCACGTAAAGCCCTTGGTCCCGAACGCCATTTAGCGTTCGTACCTATCCTAGGAATCTGGTCTACCCTATGGGTTGCGGAGGTCAGACGGCAGTCGCTTTATGTAAAAACCAGTAACCTCTTCAAATCACCTAGGTAAGGTAGCGGACTCTGAAGCGTAACCGCTGACGATGCAACCTGAGCATAGATCAGAACCTTGGATGCTATTACTATCAAAAGTATGGATATGACCAACATTCTCGGGAATCGGAATCGGTACCTTCTATAACAACGTTTTTCTCTATATGATATTTAACGCAATAAAAAAATGTATATTGTCAGTAAATTGTATTTTAATTGTACGAAAAATATTTTTCAATTAGATTTTTTTTCTATTAGGTAAATAAGTCTTGTTGGATGTAAATAGCTCCGAAAAATTTCGCTAAAAAATGTTTTTGTATTGTTAAAAGTAAGTACCCATTGATTTATTTTCATTTAGAAAATAAAATCGGTTTCATCTGGTTTCATCTGGAGCGTTTTCATTATTTTCTGTTGCAGTTTTTAAGATGACCCTATATTTATATTATTAAGTCTCTACTGTGTAAATTCAAACACTGAATTAATAAATAAACGGATTTTAAAATACACACTTGTTTTGAATAAAAGTGCTTTGTTAGGAGACTAGCGCCATCTGCGTGTGATCTCCACAAACACGGGCAAGATTATCGATTCATCAATATTCCGGCTGTGCCCCGCCCTGCGCGGATTATCTTTGCCCGGCCAGAAAATAATCATTGTCTTTGCGTCAAAGTCTCGATTGACATTGTGAATGACTTGCGTTCTCCCGTCGCGATAACAGCCGGAGGCCGGCATTAATTTTGTATTTGATATATTGCGAATATTTCGTGAAGAATTGTCGTTAATTATTGTTTGATTGTGTGCCCAATTTGTTTGGAACGGCGTGGAGCCGAAATTGTTTGTAGTACGGATAAGAACAGTGATATGTGTCAAGTGTAAAACGCGTGCCATGCGGCATTGTAAATTGTTGGTTTTTGCCTATTTCCCGTGTGACACGGAAGTATTTGTAAATTGACTATAAAAGGAACTAATTTTGGTGGCGTGAATGCCCATAAATCTATAAACAGTGATAAGTGTTGAATCGGAGCGAGGGACATTCCATGTTACGTTCCGCTGTTAGATTATGTGAATAATCTTGAAGTGTCAAGAAAAGGAAGAAACTTGTTGTGCTGTGTTGAAGTGGTGTTATAAATACGACGTATTCGTTTGGGGCGACATACATGAGCTCATGGTTAGGTTCGCTTAGGGACCCCCTTTTCTTCACCACTGACTTGGGACCCATGGTGGGACCTAAGGCCGTCGCCAGCCCTGAGGAGGACCTCGGGCTCGACGCGAAGGCCAGGCGAGGCTGCCTGAAGACGACATGGAAGCGGTAAGTTTTATCTTTGATCGTTTCCCATTTGTAATTAGTGTAATTACTTTTAATTAGAATTAAGTTTAACTCATAATTAGGTTAGGAGGTTCCCTGGACCTTATCCAGGGTGGTAGCAGACTGCGTAGGTTTGTTTGTGTGTTTGTTTGTTGCCGGTGGGATTGCCGGACTCGTACCAAGAGCGTAGTTAGTAACATTTCTTGGTAGCAGAACGTAATCTTAGCTATCTGCGCCAACACACTATTTCACACATTTTTAATAATATTAAATATTTTTCCCGAGAACTCCCGGGAATTATATCGTCATATCCATATTAGTGATATTGTCCCAAATAGCACCCAGATTCCGATCATTGATGATGAGACATGGATGCTGTTGCCTCTCATGCAATACTAATATGAGTAATATTTAAGATATATTTTTGAAGCTATTTATACTTTTATTAGTCATTTATAGTGGGTTTGGCGACGAAATGTTCTATGATCTTTCACGAGAACTTCCATGCTAGTCTGGAAGGAAAAAAAACTTTGAATGTACCAGCTGCATCTATATGTGTAATACAGGTATTTTAATTTAACGAAATTAGGATCAATAGAATATTTTATTTGCACTTGAAAAGGGTACGATATACATACAAGGTCTTAAATCATAAAGTAACACCTAATCAGCCATTACCAATAGCATGCAAATCTAAAAGTTTATAAATTACCTACAAACTATGTCACAAATAAAATTAGGAATGAATAATGTCAATAATATTAAGTATAAGCAATTTGTATTAATGATTATTTCTTGAAATTGAGAAACTCTTTCACTGTGTAGAAGCCTTGCTCACTAAGCCAATTAAATAGTTTTGTTTTAAAAGAATTAAATGTCGCAGTTTTGATGGAGTCTGGTATCTTATTGTAAATTAACATACACATATAATAACAATTCTTTTTAAATCTTTCACTTCTGGGCATCAATTAAGGGTCGGGTAAAAACTGGCAAACTATCGCCAGTGATGTGTGGAATACTAAAGGCAAAAGTCTTTGCCCAACTGTGGGACAATATGCTAATAAAAAATACTTTTAGCAAGCATAATTTGGACCATAAATGGACAGTCTATCAGCTAGTGAGTCTATACGTAAGCAAGACTTGTTCTTGACCTGGTTTCGCCCGTGCTTTGAGAATAATGAGCGCTTGTTACGTCAGAGTGCAGAATGCCGAACTACAAAAGACTGCCTGATGCAGCCTGCGGCCTACTACGGTATTTCTTCTAGACAACCAACTACAATACACTATCACGTCTTTATCCCTAACGGGGCAGACAGAGCCAAGGGCTGTAAGGCCCAGGTCACTTTTAGCGTGATTGTGGGCATGAAGGTGGAAAAATTCCTCCTCATCGTACCTCTCGATTCGCCTCCTCGTTCATTGTGCGAACCGCTAAGGTGTGAAATTCCCTCCCTGCGTCGATGTTTCCCCATACATATAATTTAGGGATTTTCAAGGCAAGAGTGAACAGGCATTTTTTGAGTCTGCGTGATACACCTTAGACCTCATCTTAGCTTTCCATCAGGCTAGATAGAGGTCAAACGCACTCAAACTTCTAAAACTATAGCCAAATCATTTAAACTACTCCGCCTATTTCTTCTCCATTTTGCAAGGTCTTTAGCATCCTTGGGTGATCATTTATATGCATATTTGGAGAAGAAAAAGCGGCAAAGCGCACCCCGGGCTCCGATGCAGCACAGCTGCTGAGGATGCAACCGGGAACGCGCTTAGACGAAGAAGAAGTGCAGCTTTGAGGTAGAATTTAATTTAATAAGGATGTGGACTTTCGTAACCTAGTGGTTAACATGCTAGTCCGCTAATCCGAAGGTTCTGGGTGCGATCCCCAGTCAGGGCAAGTTGGAAAATGGCCTTTTTTTAATTAAACTGGGTCTTGGATGTTTATCTATATTTATATTAATAATAAAATATACCTAGTATCGTTGAGTTAGTATCCCATGATACAAGTTTCATCTTACTTTGGGGCTAGCACAATCAGTGTGAATTGCCCTTTTCTATTTATTTATTATTTATTTATCGGGATGGTCGAAGTTAAGGTGCAATAAGTAATCAAATAAGTGAAGATGATTGACGTGTGTGGGTACACATGTCAATCACCTATTATGATTCAGATTTTCGCACATTACCTCAATTTGGTTTTTACGATTGGCGCGGAAAAAAATTGTTGGTACATTTAACGTTTTTTCTTTTCTCCCAGATAAGCATGGGAACTTTTACGATGATTATAATTAAATTCTCCCTCAAAGCTTCTGCGCATTTTAAATATGAGTCCGACGGTGTTTTGTTGAGGAACTGAGAGCTTTTGTAATGAATACGTGTAGTTTTACATCTGATACTGGGGGTGAAGCAAATTAAAACATGCTTTGATCGTTTGTAAAGCAATTAAAAAATTTGCACTAAGTATGTGTTATAAATTGTAATTGAGCAAAGAAAAATAACCTGTATGTATAATGTAATTGATAAACAAGTGCCTAAAATAAATAAAAACGGCCAAGTGCGAGATAAACTCGCGTGGAGAGGGTTCTGTACAATTGATTGAATTCTTATAGGTTTTCCTTTAATCTACAAGCAATGAACAATATTTCGTATTTTTTTCAAAATTTTAGGCTCATTAGTTTCGGAGATCAGGGGGGATGGTCAGTTTTCGTCTTCTTTCATGAATTTATAATTATAACAAAAATATATTTGAGATCCTCACAATGCGCCCTTTCATTTGATATATGACACAGTAAGGTTTGCATAACTTTTTTTTTCAATTTCCTAATTTATCCCCCAAAAATGACCCTTATTTAAAAAAAAAAAATTATTTACTTTGCACATATGTGTTTGGGTCATAGGATTACACTACTCTACCAAATTTCAGCTGATTCGGTCCAGTAGATTCGGAGCAAATTGGCTGTGACAGACGGACGGACAGACAGACGAACGAGTGATCCTATAAGGGTTCCGTTTTTTCATTTTTTGTACGGAACCCTAAAAATACAGAACAGAAATCTATCAGAGAAAGATTTCATTTGCTCTTCTTGGTTCACGGCAGAGTAAAATAGGACCACTCCAAGTCTTCCCGTGGATGTCGTAATAGGCGACTTAGGAAACACAAGCTTAACAAAGTTTATAAACATCAATGAGACCTCTCCAACGTGTAGGCCAAATCCTCTAAATGCTCTGGCCATGTATGGCTCTGGTAGTACTGAAAGGGTCGTGCTCCTGCAGTGGAGACTAAAAAATACCTGATGATGATAAAATCTTATTTAAATAGGTTAAAAGATGGCGTTTTGAATTTTTTTAACTAGCCTTTTTCAGTGTCCCACTGCTGGGCAAAGGCCTCCCCTTTCTGTTTCCAATCATTACTGTCGAGGGCAGTAGTAGTAGCCACTCGCCCATGTACTTGTTCAAGTCATCACGCTATCTTTTTCGAGGTCTGCCTCGCTTTCGGTGACCAGTTGGGATCCACTTAGTAGCCATCCTAGCCTCCTATCTTCTTGCATACGGCAGACGTGCCCCGCCCAGTCCCACTTTAGCTGCGCTGACTTAACGCCTACATCCTTTATTTGAGTTTTGGAGCGCAGCATGGTGTTCCGAATGCGGTCTATGCGGCGTACGCCGAGGATGCTACGCTCCATCGCTCGTTGGCAAACCAAATTATTTTATTTATTCAACTTTAATACAAAACTTGTAAACGGGTTTGTTTGTTAAAACTTTATTGTACACAAAGAACAAATACAAATTACGCGTAACATCAAGACATCAAGGTACAAAGGCGGACTTATCCCAGATTGGGATCTCTTCCAGTCAACCTTGAATTGAAAGGAACATTTACAACACAGGGTAGAGAGAGGGTACAATAGACAACAGAAAACAGAGAACCAAAAAAAATAACATCAATTTAAAACTTCGGTCAACCGAAAGGTGGTGCAAAGACAAGTGAGACCAAAGTAGGAGCAAAGTTACCATTTTCAATACTTAGGTACATAAATCTGTAACCTATATTACCTACCTTTCGCAGGTTTGCTATTCATTTGTGTACTGCCATCTATGTAAGCAATTGGTACTAATATGTGTTAATTCTACAAGTTTGCTATTTACGTGCCTTCTAATAGTTTGTATGACGTTGGGTAACTCATCATCATCAGGTATTTTTAGTCTCCACTGCAAGAACAAGATCCTCTCTATACTACCAGAGCCATATATTAGGCAAAGCAGTCAGAGGATTTGGTCTACACTCTCCACGCTGGCCAGACGGGTTGGAGAGGCCTGATTGATGTTTATAAGCTTTGTTTAGCTTGTCTTTCCTTAGTCACCTTCTACGACATCCACGGGAAGACTTGACAATTCTACTCTGCCGGAAACCACACGGCAGTTGGGTATCTGTTACGTTAGTAATTATTTTATCTTTGACATAGGTGATCAATAAAAAATGATATTTCGTAGAATTTCGTAGAAAGTCTACGAGAACTTGCTACGAGAGTCTACGAAACTGCTACGCGTTACGACCCTTCCTGAACTAAAACAAAAAAACTTGTACGAAAACTGATTTATCCTAAGAAGGGATATCTTCCAATCAAAAAGGAGTTTGAAAAGATACAATACAAATAATGCACTAAACAAAAGCATAAACTCTCAATTTCTTAATCAGTAAAATTTATTTTCGTATCAAAATGTCTTCGTTTTTGAAGTCAGCCAAATTCATTTAATAAAAATATTTGACTTCATCACAGGTATATGTGATTCGATCTAGAATTGGATATTTAGATTATGTATGAGGTGTCACGACTCACGGCGGTGTCATGGCACGGGACACTGATCAGGGACGGGAAATCCGGAAAAATGCACGGAAACGATCCCGTACGGTTGGCAAGACAAGTTTAAATCGGAAATAATACTAGTATAGTACATTTTTCCATCACATTTACCAGAATGAATGAAATTAATGTAAATGTGATGGAAAAATGTACCATCTGTATCTCTTTTAATATAATTCTTTTCATTTATTTATGTATGAAATATCTATCTGTGACGTCATAGTTTCTTTAAGTCAAAGAGCGCTCCCAATATAAATTTTTCTGCATTAATTAATCTAGTATAACGTCATGACGTTCAAAAGGGATGTGATCAATGACAATGGCATTATTTTGCGACTTTTATTTTATTATCTTTTAAAATATTTTATTTTTATTCCAGCCCACATATAGGGCCAAATCACACAGATTGAGCTAGCCCCAAAGTAAGTTCGAGACTTGTATTACGGTATACTAATTCAACGATTCTATATTTTATATCTCATATGAGATATGTAAATAATTATAATTAAATTGAAATGAATTAATATTTTTCTAAATGTAATGTGTTATGTAATTTTTTCTATTCATAGTTATAATAATTTTATTATGTAATTTCATAAAATTTTTGAATGTCAGCACCATCGCATTAGGTGTATTATGAGACCTGTAATGATTAGTGCTTGTAAGATGTCAAATAAAATAAAATAAAATAAAATATGACAAATACATATATAGAGAAACATCCAAGACCCAGGTCAATCTGAAAAAGATCATTTTCCATCTTGATCTGACCGGGGATCGAACCCGGGACCTCCAGTGTGACAGCCTGGGCCAGGCCCCACTAGCACTAGGCCACAGTGGTCGTAGCCCTCCTGATGCATGCCCTTGCCGATGCTGCATCTATTTTGGCTGCAGCGTTTGTAATACTGTAAATGAGTTTCTTTCGGCATTTCTTCTCAACAGTGGTCGTTGTAAAACGTTAGCTTTTTTAATAATAATAATTATAATTTAATTATTATTGACGTGTTAAAGTGCCTGCAAAGACCTAATTACTGAATTCATATTTGATTCTTGATTATTTTAAGCACAAAATCAAAAAGCGTTAATTTTAACTTCCGCAATGTACATTGAAATCAATGAATGATGTAAAGCTGTGTTTTTTTAGTAAATTTATTTCTACCATATTGTTGCCTGTGTGTCTGTCTGTACCACTCATCAATATTCGCTGTCAGCCGTCCAAATAAGATTTATTGTTCGCATCCTCATTACTCACGTGTACTAACGAACGTAAGGTATGTATGTACCTACCCGGTGTTATTAAGAATAATTTTAAAATCTTGTACTTGGGGTCCAGTGCTGCCCCCATTTGAAATAAATTATTTAAATGGAAACGGAGATATTATTTAAAATTTTGTTCTAGCAAGCCCTAAATAAACTATTTTATGAACTACTGTTTACAGTTTAAAGTGAGAACGTGAAGCTTATCTTTGCACATTTGCGAAAAACGGCCACTTTTGGCAAATGTGCAAAGAAAATCTTTACGTTCTCACTTTAAACTGTAAACAGTAGTTCATAAAATAATTTGAAGGATTATCTAGAGCTTCACAAAGACAACATTTTAAATGATATCTCCCTTTTCATTTGAAATGATATATTTCAAATGGGGGCAGCACTGGACCCCGAAAATTCATGTATGGCCTTAAGATTTTTGTTTTTGAGTTAAAGTTGTTTTCGTTAAGTGTGCAGTTATCTAATAAATCACCAATCAGGCTGTAACTATATGAAAACTCAAAATACTAAACTAATCCACGTTAGACAGGCCTCCGTCGTTCAGTGACCCGACAAGCATCCTTGACAACCTTTGTTCTGCCGACAAAGGCTACGCTTGGCGGCTTGATCACGAAATAACATTTTTGCCGGATTTCCTACGTAATATCATGTAAGTACTATTCTTTTTATTCTTCTTCATCTTAGCGAGCTCCCGGTTGCATGCAAGTACTATGTTTATTTATAAATTTTTCAAGTGTACATAAACCAATAAAATTTAAATTTAAATGCTCAATGGGTCCAAATGTAAATCTTATTATGTACATGAAATTTTATTACACATACGCAACGCGATCTATGTACTTACGTACTAGAGAAGACGCCACATACCACAGTTGTGTTCTGTCCATCATATGCTATCACTGTTAACCTTACATTAGTCACTCGCTAGCAATACGCGCATAAAACACTCCACAATTCATTAAAGAAAACACTGTCAACTGAGTCAAAAATGCCTTGGGGTGTGTTGAGATACTGCACTAGTAATTCAAAGAACAAAGCAAAATATGAAGGAATAACTTTCCATCGGTAAGTAACTAGATTTTATTGACTAAAAATTAAATACGGATTGCAAAATTTCGTCTGCCATAATGAATGAAATGAGTGAATGATCTGTCAATCGATGGAATGATTCGTCATAGACCAACAAAACAGAAGTGAAATGTAGACATCATAAATATGCCTACATTTCACTTTCATCATGGAAGCATCGAAAAACTATTTGTTTGCTACTCAGTTATTAATGTTTGTAAAACGTTTAAAAATGTTTAAATTTTATAATTTTTATCTACATATGCTATAAATGCTTTACAAAAGTTTCCTAAAATCCTATAAATCCTTTATAAAATTAAGTCCTATCTCGTAACGTCTCACTAGGACCTCCGAGGGCTCAAAAATTTTGTATGTGGGGGCTGTACCCCTACAAGTGCCCCGAGCAACTTGAAACTGCTATCAGATTTTGGATCCAAGATGGCCGCTTACACATTTTTGATGTTTTATTATGTTTGTCCCTATAATTCTGTTTCCTCGTAACTACTACGCGGCTAAATAGATTTTGATAAATTATTATGTAACTATAAGCCGATTACAAATCTTCATATATGTAATCTAAATAAATATATGTAATTTAGACCCAATACCTACGTATATGATTATATAATACATTAAATACAGAGATAGCTAACAAAGAAAAAAAAGGCAAAAAGGTATACAAGTACAAGAAATCACTTTCTTCTAGTGCAAAACATTATGTAAAGAAATTAAGTAAGAATAATAAAAGGTTACCAAAGAAACAGATATGTGCAGTTTAACTTTTACCTTTATAAATATGATAGTCGTGAGTCTACAAGCTAAAAATCTAAACAACACCCATCCGTACAATCAGCCATAATTACCAACATTCGCATTTATTAAAATATATGTAGGATTTAATTTGAACCACGTACTCGTAGGTATGTAAAAATATGTTGACCTTTCTGGACTACTCTCGTGTTTAGTCTATATTACCAAAAAGGACATGGCCGTGTTTGAAGATGCCGAGTCTATATATTCATGTCAATGTACATACGAGATATTATCATAGGACCAAGCTACTACACAGAGTTTGTCAGCCGAAGCGAGAATAGATTCAACACAAAACCAGAAACAAACTTCATAATTATTTTCAAAATGGCCGTTAATAAATCAGAAAGCATAAAGCCATTGTGTAAGTTCTCGACTAAATCGATTGTTCCGCGATTAAGTCGTTCAATTCGGAACAAATTTCAAACTTGGAACACATTCTATATTCAAAACTGACAATTGGCTGTCTATGGAAATTGGCGCGGGAACATGAATTAATTATGGTATTTATGGCGTGTTCCATTTAGATTATTTTGATTGGTTCGCGGTAATTTTGCGTTGGGTGATATTAGTCTTCTATGGTACCACGTTTATATTTGTCTGAAATTGAGGTAGGGCTGTAAATGTTTATTTATTATTTACTATATTTAAATGTGTCAATTTTTTATTATTTACTTTAAGCAAATGTGAATGAAAGAGTAGATCAGGATGGCCCTCACCTACTATTTCACTCATGTACTGCGACTATTGATGTGCCGTTCCCGTTCCCCAGATTTTCGGGAACGTTCCCGGAAATGTTCCCAAAAATGGAAATGTCAG
Source organism: Acrobasis repandana (assembly GCA_963576875.1). Taxonomy (NCBI): domain Eukaryota; kingdom Metazoa; phylum Arthropoda; class Insecta; order Lepidoptera; family Pyralidae; genus Acrobasis; species Acrobasis repandana. The sequence goes on from OY756237.1 coordinate 14,002,267, forward strand.
AGAAAGTTGTTATTTTATTTATCAGACATATTTTTTATCACTGTAAATATATTTTACTAACGTAAATGCATCACTTGATATAGTTATAATACAAATTCCCGGGAATTTGGGAACGTTCCCGGGAACGGCACATCACTAACTGTGACTAGATTGCAAACATACTTAAAGAAGGAGAAGTCAGAACCCATAACCTGCAGGTTTGCATGAAGAGTACGATGGGTGTAGATGAAGCGAGAGAATTCTGTTAGGATCGTAGAAGTGGAGATCCATAGCCTCTGCCCATCCTTTGGAACAGGCGTGATAGTATGTATCGTGTTGTGACAATCGGCCGTATGGTAAAGCACAGCACCGTCATCATCATCATCGTCATCCTCACGTATACCCGGTTGCATCATCAGCGTTAATGCTTCAGAGCCCGGGGTCCCCTACCTAACGAAGGTGATTTGACGAGGTTACTGGTTTTTACACAGGATCTGCCGTCTGACTTCCGCAATCCAAAGGGTAGACTAGAAACAATCCTAGGATAGGTTTCAACAAACGCTAGAACGAAGTACTCTTACTGCGTTCTGTGCTAGAACGGCCAACACCATCCTCTGCACAGAGACTTTATACTACCCACTGCGTTCACCATCCTCTCTTTAATGGGAGAAGTCCAACAGTGGACTGATAATATATAATGATAGTGATGAAAAGGCTGTAAAGAAGAAATAGCAATGTGGTGATTTGCCAAATCTGTGTCATATATAAAATAAATAAATGGACTATCATAGGGTCAACTCTACGAGGTTGTACGTCAACTCTATAAGGTTGTATCAGTACTAATACTGTACATATTTTTGAATATTATTTGTATCTGTGTTTTTGGTGCAATAAGGTGTTACTTACTTACTTAGCCTACGATTTAGTCACGTTTTTATCCCTAACGGGGTAGAGAGAGCCGGACGCCGGAAGTGTCCGGGCGTGAAGATGGAAAAAAGGAATTAAAACGGGAAAATTACGACCTTTGTGGCATATTGATTAACACGCTAATCCGTCACTCGCAGGTCCTGGGTTCGACCCCCAGGACAAGTTGGCCTTTTCAAATTGCCTTCAGTCTTGGGTGTTTATTGATCTATATGTATTTATTATGAAATATAGTATTGCTAAGTTAGTATCCCATAACACAAGTTTAAACTTACTTTGGAGCTAGGTCTATCGGTGTCATTGGTACCTAAAAAAAAAACAAAATAGTGGTAGGTTCCTAGCCGCATCGCCCGTTAACACGATTCAGATTCTCTTACCCCGATCGGCATTTACGATCAAAGAGAAGGAACTAGTTGCTGGTCACGCTGGTCCTCCTGAAAAAAAAGTGCAAAGTCGAGGAGGATCAAGTAGTCTTATATTACTCATCATCATCATCATATCAGCCACAGAAAGTCCACTGCTGGATATAGGCCTCCCCCAAGGATTTCTAAAATGACCGATCGGAAGTGGCCTTCATGCAGCGTTTTCCTGCAACCTTGCTCAGGTCGTCGGTACGTAACCGCAACCTTTCTGCCTCATCGGGCATTGATTCTTCGCGTTATGTGCCCTGCCCACTGCCACTTCAATGAGCTAATCCGCTGGGCTATATCTGTGACCTTATAGTTCAGCTTGAATTGTAAGACATACTTGTTTTTTTTTAGTAGATTTGACTATTGTAATGCCGCATTAGCCGTGTGCATAGTTGTGTATTTTAATACGAACTAATTATTTAATTTTGATACCCACGATACAGGCCTAGCCTAGTGTGGGATCGCAGTGTTTACTTTTGCATGTTACCTTTTATGATCAATAAAGATTTATTATTATTATTATTATTTATTATATCGATCAATATGCTTGAATAAACTCGTAAATGTTCATGGATGCACGTCCGAAGGTAAATCAAGACGAGGGTTTATATGAACGGACGCAAAGCGATGCAAATATCTAGTGCATCGCTTCCACTCTTGAAATCGTTCGGGTAATAGTTTCGGGTGCAAGTGATAAGCGACGAACGGGCCAAAACGGGCAGGAACCATTTTTTAAATGCCTAGTATAACTTAATATTCCCACCAGTGGAACAGCACAGGTTATTTAATTAAAGTATTAACTGCTATTTATTAAGTACTAGGGCCGTTACCAGCTTCGCACGTGTATGATATGATAACTTTCTAAAAAAAATTTTTGTTCTATTTTGACGTGACAACGTCTTAAATTAGGTTGCGGCTGGGAGTCACTTATGAAAAAGTGTAACGCTCGGTAACATTACGATGAGTCACCGAACGAGAGAGAGGCCCGCCGAATGCCTTGCGTCTCTCTCCCACTCAACTATGATCGGTCTGCCGCGCGCGTTGTCACGTAAAATCTTCGCCCGTAAAACCGACTTTACAGGCAACCATTTTTTTTCCTCAAAAGTGTATACCAGTCCCCTGCTGAAGTAAAGTAAGGGTTTGCCCATAACCACATCGTTGGGCCCCGTCAGTTTAAAAGACAGACTGGCACTCATTCAGGTATTTTTCTACGATTTTCGGTGCATTGTGCAACTCAAATCGTGACTGAGACTGTGTCTCTTAGTGCTTGGCTTAAACAAGAGCTGCCAGGAAGGTCTGATCAGCTCGGCTTCGCTTTTTGACTAATTAGTATTTTTTATTAGGTAATTTATAGTTTGCTCGTTTGCAAGGCATGTGAATGTGTTAACATTAGAGTATATCCTATTTCTAAATTGACAGACATATGACAATGCCTTTCTGGTGCATAAGCGACCAATTCAATTCAATTCAATTCAATTCAATTCAATTCAAAATATCTTTATTATCATAGGATATTTATAATATCTCTTAATAATAGTCACTTTGTTTTGTTTTGCACAAATGTTGACGTCAAATCGTTACTTAAAGCTAAGTTTACGCCGCTTCCTAGGCGCAAGTGCAGAAGAAGCGGCAACAAACTGCACTGCACGTTTTCTCCAAAGACGTCAACTAACAAACTAAAAACTTAAAATTAGTTATATAGATGGACAGAGATTACATTGTTTATTATGTCATAATTAAATTGAATTATAAGAATTACGAAATTTAAAATAATGTCAATTTGTAAATTTAGTATGTACCAATGTACCTAAATTATGACATGTCTAAGTATACAAACCTTTAAGAGGGACCCGCGCCAAGCTCAAGCCAGACCTTTTTGTCTTTAAGATAGTCATCGGTCCTATAATAAGCCTTCTCACAAAGTACTTTCTTTACATAAGCTTTGAATTTTCTGTCTGGCATATCAAGGACCGATTCTGACAATTTATTATAAAAAAGTATACACTTCCCCATAAAAGACTTACTGACTGTATTCAGCCTGTAATACGGGCTAACTAAGTCATTCTTATTACGTAAATTTCTATCTGTAAAATCACTTACTTTATTGAACATGGAAATATTTTTCCTTACATACATTATATTTGCAAATATGAATTGTGATGCAAAAGTAAGTATACCTATTTCCTTGAATAATTCCCTCAGTGAGTCTCTCGATCCTAAACCGTAAATAGCACGAATTGCTCTTTTTTGTAAAAGAAAAATAGTCTGAATGTCCGCTGCACTCCCCCATAGAAGTATCCCGTAAGACATTAGACTGTGAAAGTAACTAAAGTACACTTGTCTAGCAGTTGCTACATCTGTCAATTGTCTTATTCTCCTAACAGCGAAGCCGCAGAGCTAAGCCTATTAGAAAGTTTAGTTATATGAGCGCCCCATTGAAGTTTCGAATCAATTGTGATTCCTAAAAAGGTAGTACTTTCAACCAGATCGAGTTTCTGACCATTAATTAGTATGTCAACACAGGCTTGATTCACATTAGGAAGAGAGAATCGAATGCATTGGGTCTTGTTCGCATTTAACATGAGGTTATTGGCCGAAAACCAATCAGAAATTAAAGATAAGGTGCTGTTCACCGCGCTAGCATCACTGTTATGTCGATCTATTTTAAATATTAGCGAGGTGTCATCAGCAAACAGCACCATGTCAGCCTCTTTCTCAACCATGTAAGGCAAGTCATTGACATAAACTAAGAAAAGGAACGGTCCTAGAATTGAACCTCGGGGTACGCCCATTTTCACATTAGACCCGTGTGATTTTACGCCGTTTATATCAACAGTTTGAAGCCTATCAGTTAAGTAAGATTCTATTAATTTAATTGACTTATCATCAAAACCGTATTGACGAAATTTGAGCAAAAGTGTTGGATGATCAACGCAATCAAATGGAAAGATCGCAAAATGATCCAATTGCATCATTTCTGTTTTCCCACGCGTCGTAGATATTAGTAATAAGTGCTACTCCTGCATCGGTGGTCGATTTTCCAGCAGTAAAGCCGTATTGTTGGCTATGGAAAAGATTATTGGTCTTAAAGTGAAGTAGCATTTGATTGAGCATTATCTTTTCGAACACCTTACTCAAAACTGGCAGAATAGAGATAGGTCTGTAGTTGCCAGGGTCTGTTTTTTCTCCTTTTTTGAATAAGGGGATTAGTTTACTACATTTCATTAAGTTAGGGAATATGCCTTCATCAATACATTCGTTAAATATAAAAGCTAAATCGGCAGCAATTATGTGTATAATATGACTTACTACGGCTACTGACATGCCCCAGTGATCTTCTGATTTTTTTAAATTTAACTGTTTAAAAGCATCTATTATATCGCTAGGGCTAACATGCTTAAAATTAAATTTAGAATCACAAGGGCTAACATTACTCTTAAGCAAAGCCTCAGCACGCTGGGCGCTAGAACTCACATTAGAAGTGAGTTCCAAAGGAATGTTAGTAAAATAATCATCAAATATATTTACTATTTCTTCAGTTTTTGAAGTATTTTTACCATTACATTTGATTCAGCAAATATTTTCTTTGGTTTTATTTTTACCTGTTTCCTTATTTATGACACTCCATGTTTCTTTAATTTTATTAGGAGCATTAATTATTTTTTTGCTAATACTATTCGACTTGGCTCGTCTACAAACTTTTTTAAATATTTTAGAATAATTTCTAACATATTCTATAAAAGAAGGATTAAAGTTATATTGTTTTTGGGCATATAGATCATATAACCTGTTTCTACTTATGTAGATGCCGGTAGTAGCCCATTCACTAAACTGTGATTTACTATGAACTACTACTCTTTTGTTTTAGTGTTTTAGAATACTCAGAGGAAACAGTACTAAATAGTTTATTATAATGGTCGTCAGGATTATTTCCTGTATATACCACTGATAATAATTTGTTATCTAAATTATTTTTAAGTTTTTTTATGTTTTTAGAAGTAATCGGTCTACACAAGATCTTATCTTTTCTCAAATTACTGGTGGACTCTTTGACAAAAGTTACATATACACCAGAATGATCTGAAGGCAATTTATTAATAACAGATTTATCACAATATTGAATATTACTAAAAAAATTATCAAGACATGTGCCAGATGTAGCTGTAATTCTGGTTGGCTCAAAAAATAAGTTTTCTAATCCATAACACTTAAAAAGATTTAGGAATTGTGTGCTCTTTGGATTATGTACTAAAATATCAACATTAAAATCACCGCAAATAATTAAATTCTTTTTACTAGTTGAACAGGACTTAAGAACCTGGTCCATTGCTTTTAAAAAGCTTTTGAAATTACTATCTGGTGGACTGTATACACAAACAATTATATGATGATCAAGCTCGGCACAGGCCACCTCACAACAGCGCTCAACAGAATGTCTGACAATATCCTTCCGCTCTTTGCTACGGAAAGAATATTTTATAAAAATTAAAGAACCCCCTCGTTGAGCAGACTTTCTGTTAAAGCAGCTAACAATAATATAGTTGTTTAGGCTGAACATCATCTGACTCTCATGCAGCCAATGTTCAGTCAAACATAAAATGTCCACATCCATTTCTTTTAAAACTAATTCTACTAATAATTCTTTGCTGGAAAGACCTTCTAAATTTTGATGAAGTATTCTTAATTCATGAGGCCTTCCCGTTGTCCGAATGGTCAGTTTAAATCTGTCGTCAAGTCTACAGAATTACCGTTACATAAACTTGGTAAGTCTGTAGGTGTCTTAAAACTAGAATCTTGTTTACAATGTAAACTCGTCCAAAAATTAATATTATTTGCTATCAATGTAGCAATCTTATGTCTAAAATATTTTGAAAGATAAATATTATCTTTTGTCACATGACATTCACTTATAAAATTGTTAGTGTCAAAAAACACTAATTTATCACTATAACGACATGTCATATTATGTATCAAAGTATTGAGACAGTGAATGATTTTGTTAGTTTTTGGAGACTGGCAATGTAGATATGGGAACGCACATAATATTATTTTGCTTACTTCTAGTTCAGATAAATAATCCATACAGCTGATTATTTCTTTCTTTCCTACTTTGTTACTATTGCCTATTAATAATACAACAGTAGATTTACAATTCAGTTTGGTTGATTTAATTTTATCTAAAATTTGAGTATAGGTTGCGTCCGGGAAGCAGTAATTTATACAAGTTTTATCTAGAATTTTGTTTAACATGCAACCCATATTGCGACCTATACTGTCAGAAAATACTATTGTATTACATGGAGGGTCAATAAAGTCAACACAATCAGACACATTACTACACAAACTACCGTCACAAGGAGAGAGCTCTGGTGTGGAGACACTGATGGTGGGCTGGGTGAATTGCCCGCAGGTACATTGCTTAGTTAATAAATCAAGAGTTTCTTGATTGTACCTGCTGTCGTTAATCAATTTCTCCACAGTCAGCATGTGTTCGGTATTTACTGTGTAAATTAGTTTCTTTCGGCAGCAGCAGCAGTATCGGTAGCTTTTGAAAATAATTCACTAATTTTACACCGAATATATACAAATTGACGTGCCTACAAAGATCTAATTACCAAATGAACATTTAAATTTTGAACTTTGTATGTTTTTAAATGGCGTCCAAACATTTTAGGACAGTAAAAACCTGATTTTTATATTTTAAAGTTTTCATATGTAATGTAGGTTTTTTTTTATTCAATATAAAAACTTACAAACAATTAGGTATATTAAAACTGCTCCCGCTTGTACCTCGCGACGCGTACTCCGCTCGTATTATGATTTTACTCGAATGCGCTTATTGAGAGGGCCACTATCTGCTCTATGGCTCTTGTTATTTACGTACCATTCACAAAAAACGAACAACTTACTCGTATAACATAAAATTTAATCTTTTTTCCGCCGCTTTACCGTCAGTATCGCCTTATGTTGATACAGATACACTATCACGTCTTTATCCCTAACGGGGGTAGACAGAGCCTAGGGCGGTAAAACCCAGGCCACTTTTAGCGTAATAGTGGGCATGAAGGTGGAAAAGGGAAATCATAAAAGTGACGGGTTGCTCCGAATCTACTGGACCGAATCAGGTGAAATTTGGTAGAATGTTGTAATCCTATGACTCAAACACATATGTGCAAAGGAAATAAATATTTTATTAAAATAAGGGTCATTTTCGGGGGACAAATTAGGAAATAAAAAAAAAAAGTTTTGCAAACCTTACTGTGTCATATATCAAATGATAGGGCTCATTATAAGGATCTTAAATATATTTCTGTTATTATTGTGAAATAAATAGTTTTGATTTTATTCATGAAAGAAGACGAAAATTTACCATTCCCCCCGCCGATCTCCGAAACTACTGAGCCTAAAATTTTGAAAAAAATACAAAATATAGTTTGTTGCTTGTAGATTACAGGAAAACCTATAAGAATTCAATCAATTGTACGGAACCCTCTCCACGCGAGTTTAACTCGCACTTGGCCCGTTTATTTTCTTTTTTTCTGCTGATAACATGTAACAAGAATCTTATTGCCATAGGCACTGCCTATCCAAATAGAAATGATAAAAAAGCAATAAAGAATAAATATATAATATAAGGATGGTATGGCCACGTTATCAGGAGAGAAGAAAACAACTTTATGAGACAAGTTCTGAACATTAAAGTAAAGGGGAGTAATAGAGGGAGACCTAAGAAAAGGTGTGTGAAACAGGATATGACTAGTCAAGATGTAATGGTTGAGATGACGAGGGTTAGAGTCAAATGGAAGTGACTTACCTGCTGTGCCGACCCCTCCCAGAGAGGGATAAGGGAAGTAAGAAGAAGATAAGCAATAAAGACATGAATAATTGATAATCGAGCGAAGCAAGCGAAAAGTCTCAGTTTCTAGATTAGCCAAAAATACTTTTGTCCGTCTCGCCTACAGGTCGCATATTTTTAACCGATTTTGACGAAAATTGGCACACAATTAATCTGTCGTTGTGAGTGTATATCTTCCACCTCTCTCCCTAGTCTACTAGTCTCTTACTATTTGACTTACTTCTCTTACTATAAATTTGACAAAGAATTAAAGACTCTTTTGACCAATAAAAAGTATTATAAATTAGCTGAATACTGGAATGATAAATTATAGGACTGACATTTTACTTTATTATTACATAATTTAATTTTATTTTATTGATTGACATGTAAATAGCTATAAACAATTTAAATTTTTTTTTTGGACTTCGAATTGTGTTTAGAAGAATAATATTTTTTTTTTGTGTTTCCTTTTGGTTAATATATTAGAATTCACAATGCCTTATAAAGGTAAAATTTGTAAAATAATAAGACCTTTTATGACAATGTTATTCGTACCTGTTACAAATTTTAGTGAATACATGAATATGAATATGAATATTTTCTATGTGGGAACTCGCCTAGAGCACCGGGACAGGTCGAGGTCCCACAATTTGTATTGTATTTTATTGTATTGTAAAAAAATGTAATGGTTGACCGTGAGAGAATACCATATGGCATTAGGTCCGCCACTTGTACGTTTATTTTATTGTGCAATAAAGATTAAATAAATAAATAAAAGAATGTAAAACTAGAAATAATAAATAAATCTTAGATTTTGTGTCTGTCGGTCCCTCCGTGTGGAATGGAAGACATCTCAGCTATCTGCTTTTCATAGCGAGACTGCTCACTGCCCGCTCTACACATAAATAGATCTAAAAATCTAGATCCACTTTTATAAAACAAACTTAGGGTTAGAATAACTTTATTTCTCATAAGAATTACATGAAATAATTTACTTACTGAGAAAACATAATATTTACATAGGCAATAGTAAATACAATGAGCGTGCTTTTATAAACAATAAAAACTAATAGCTTTGACAAAAATATAAATATTAGGTGGGTAGAATTAGAGTGACGTCGTCGTTCGTCATTGACTGTGCACTACGATCCCACCCGGCAACACACGGATGAAAGATGTTTATTCTAGATGTGTCAGCGATGCAAAGTAAAGTTTGTATTTTAAGTTCACATTTATTTATGTATTTTATTAAATATTTTATTATGTTTGTACAGTGTAGTACAATATGTATTTAATTAAATTTTTGTTATTTTATCTATAAGTTAAATAATGTTTGTTTTTTTTATTTAGTTTTTTTTTAAGTTAAATATTTTTTTGTGATTAGATTTTCGTTCTTGTTTAATTTTCTTTATATTCTATATTTATTGAAAGTTGTAACTAGCTCTGCGGGCACGGGTTGCAAGCAGGCCGTAGATTTCGAAATTGCAGCTGTTGAAATTTACTGAAATTCATGTCAGTTGAGAAAATGGGTAAAAACTACAGTCAGTAAAGGCAACACCAAAAATTTGTGGCTACGTTGGATACAAAATCTGAATTCAGTTTTGAGTTTCAGTTATTTAACCCTAGCATACAGAATTTCAGATCCCCTCGGTTGTTCCAGTAGGACGTTAAAATTCTAAAATCCAAACGCCATCTAAATTCCAAAAATAAAACTGATTTGGCCCAATAAACTGTTGGATACTGAATTTCAATTAAGGCGGATGCAGTGATCTGTTGGCGGCCATCTTGGAAAATTTAAAAAAAACGCTTAGCACTTGGTAACAGTGGCTCGTCGAGACGAACGATATCGGGACACCCTGTATATGAACCTACTTAATTAGCTTTTCCACCCCCAGAGCAGAATAAATTAGCATCCCGCATTAACAACTTGCAACAAAAACTAAATTTTACATTTTAATTCGCAAACAAGTGTTCTGCGCAAATGAAATGTAAAATTCATCTTCCGTTGCCCTGCCACTGCCACTGCAGAGCGCTGCAACTAAGTTAACCATTTTTATGCTACATCTTTAGAAAAAAGAATAATTTTTATTACAAGCCTTTAGTTAGTCCCGATTTCTGTGTCCGTAAGGTCATTGTCCGTAATCAAATCTTGCAAGCTAAATTAGACCTACTTCCCATTTATTCGATCGACTTAAAACTTCACATACAAGTTACATAAGTAAGTGACAATGCAATATTACGGTACCAATGACCTGATCCCATGATAAAGCAGTAGGGACTGGTCAGCTCGGACTAAGTACTCAGTGTTACTTATTTCTGTAAATTGGATTTAGCACTCGTTCGCAAGCTTTACATGTTATATTGTGATAACATTGTCGTAGGCGTAATATCTTTGTAAACTGACAAAGCCCTTCCGGCGCGTAGGCAACCAATACTGTGTAAATGAGTTTCTTTCGGCGTTTCTTCTCAGCAGTGGTCGTTGCGAAACGCTAGTATCGGTAGCTTTTGCACTAAAAATAATTAAAAATAATGACCTTTAATAAGTGATATATTTATCCTACATTGATTAAAAAATTTTGACTGAAAAATTTTGACTGAAGCCCGGAAGGTGGCCACGGCATATCTGTGGTAAAGCAACATAACCCCACCGAGTTTGGGCTCATTTGATTCCAATACTGATTGGTTAGTAGTAACCAAATGACGGGACTGCTGCAATAGGCATAGTGACTGAAAAATCATTTTAGGCCCATTGATTAGATTATTAAAAAATATTGTACACGTATTTTTTCTTTTCTCTGAGAAACAATAAATGACGAACATACAGCGCATTTAAATTTCACATGACGTCACGCTTTCGTACGATTTTTACACATCGGTGACGTCACAAGCCCCCACTGTGGAACTTAGATACTCTGTATCTTTGTGAATTTTTACTTTTTTGATAAACTGGAAAATATGGGTACATACATTATTTTCGGATAATCTAACTAACGTACTTATTAGAATAATACTTTTCTGACCCAGTCATCATCCCTATTATACCAAAATCAAAATACCTTACTTTCATGCTGGTCTGGGAAAAAAGAAACAACTTGGAATGTACCAGGTACTTCTCTTCCCGCGCAGATCGTGAGAGAAGATCGAGTAAAGGGCGAAAATGCGAATAGGGTATATTCATGTTATTTTTTTATTTTTTTAAACGATTCTATAACTTATTATATAACCGGAAAAAAATATAACACTTACAGAATATTATTAAATAAGCTTAAAAAAATAATTAAAACTACTATTATTTATGGACGACTATAAACGCGCCATTTTGCGCTTTTATTCTGTGACGTCACCGTGCATTGTCAATGTCATAGATACACTTATATGTCAGTGTCAGTCGAGTGCAAATTACAAATTCAAAATATTATCAACAAAACAACGAAGTGTTGGATTCACAGTTTTATTTTATAAGTAATACTATCTAATTTGTGATTATAAGTGAGTGATTAAAGCTTTTAATATCAATTCATTACAAATGGAAGGGCGCACAAAATCTTATTATAAATATTGTATGGTTCCTATGTGCAAAAATAACATCGTAACTGCACCTGACAAAATATATTTTCATATGCCCAAAGATGCAAATGTAAGGAAAACGTGGTGTAAGGCGATGAGAAGAGACGACGTATCGTGTTTAAGTAGTTTATACTGTTGTTTTAGATAGAATGTTCAACAACTTCTCTAGCCGCATGGATGAATACAAGTCGTTCATTCCATTCCGCGTATTAGGGTTCGCTGTTTTACAAAACCGAGCTGTAATGCCAAACAGCTAGAGGTTTAGTGAATTAGCGGATTATACCATTCAACTGCGACATGTACATACCTATTGTGAACAAAAAATACATATTGTGAGCAAAATGAGTAGTGTCATCCTTTGCAAAACTACACAGTAGTATTGTAAGTACCTACTTCAATCATTTATAATTTAATAGGTAGTAGACTAGCTGCCTGCTACTATAAGCTATAAGATAATGTACTACCTACCGTAATTTATTAAACAAATGTATATTATTTAAGAAAAAAAATACCCAAAATTCTCCAAAAGACTTTTTTTTCTCTCTAAAATTTCCCATTTTTACCCAGAATTGCGAAAAAAGTACCCAATCTGGTAACTGCAAATTACAAATGACTTATTGACAGTGACAGATAGTCTTCTTCTTTTTAATTTGTGATTGACAGCACAGACTATTTAGAAAATTAAGTTTGACAGTGTTTCGTGACGTCACGTGGCGTTTCGGAAATTTGCGAGGGAATTTTAAAAATACAGCTTTTAAATAATTAATTTCTCAATGGAAACACGTTAAATTGAAAAGATATATATATGGGTATTTTTCTTTAGCAATAAAGTATACACATAATTTTTTTTGTTCGTTTCTGAATCACATGCATATTGTCTATTATGTTAATGGGCGATGCGGCTAGCAACCCATCACTATTTCGATTTCTTTTTCCATCTTGTCGCCCACCATCACGCTAAAAGTGTCCTTTCGGGTCTTACGGCCTGAGCTCTGTTTGTTTAAAGCCGAAAGACCCAAAATGCTTTGTCTGCCCCATTAGGGATAAGTGAAAGTGCATTGCAGAGAATGGTTATCTCCTTCTGGTTATGGTTCCAGGGTCGACCTCGGCGAACTTTCTGCGATCAGATAGCAGACGTTCTAAAAAAATGAGAGATAAGAAGTACCCGTAATCGAAGGGCATGATGAAGAGGTTGATGAGTGCAGATGAAGCGAAAAAGGTCTGTCTGGATCGTAGCAAGTGGAGGTCCATAGTCTCTGCCTACCCCTGTGGGAAACAGGCGAGATAGTATGTGCCTATGTATGTATGCTATATCCTTCTGTCGCTAACAGTTCTCTTATTTCCTTATTTAATAATTGAATTAGTCCAAAGTACATGCACAGCATCACAGGTATATTTTTAAAATAACTGCCTTGGACTAAGACTTCGTATTTTTCTAGAAACACTGCTAAGTTTAAGCTGGGCTGCCAGTCACACCGAGACGTAAAATTGTGTCATTATTCTTATTTTTTTTTACCCGCGATTGTAGAGCCTTCTATGATGATATCATTATCTAAGGCTCTACAATCGCGGGTGGGGCGGGGCCTGGTCATGTATTTTTTTCCAGATAGTTCTGTTTTGGACTTTCTTTCTCTAACTTTTGATGCCGAAGTATTTTGTATGTTGTCTACATTTAAAAGCCAAGCTCTTGTCAGTATCATTGTATTGAAGTATATTAGGTATTTAGCCATGCAATATTATCATTAATATTATTATTTAGGTTTATTATTTATTTATTTTTTAATATTTTATTTATATTTATTTAGGTTATTTTGGTCATTAAGTAATGATCTTAGATATCTCATCTTAGTAAAACACTATTATCTTAGTAAATAAAAAATAAAAAAATACTTTATTTTAGTCTATATGAGAAAAATCTAAAAATTATATTCTTGATATATGTAGCTTAGGCTGTTAAATGTTAAAGTTTATAAAATAACAAAAGAAATTTTGAAATTCAAAAGTTTTTAGATTTTATAATCTGTTTTTAAACACCAAATAGTAGCCGTCATGCTATTTATGCTTATTTATGCCGAGGTAAATTTAGACAGATTTTTCAATTTTTGTAAATATACGTTAAACTATGATACGTTTCGGTGTAACAGTCAGTCGCACTTAAGATGCGAGATGGAACAATAAAGTTGCTTTCATTCTAGTGAAGAAAAGTAACAGAGTTTATTTTGTTCACACCCCCTTGTTCATTTTTGCATTACTTATATTACTTACATGCATGTATTCTTCTAATATTCCATGCTAGTCTAGGAGAAAAGAAAAACCTTAAGAATGTACCAGCGTCTTGTCTTCCCGTGCAGATCGTAAAAGCCGATCGAGGGAATGAACGGAAATACGAACTCTAGCAACCAATCATTATTTCGATTCCTTTTTCCACCTTCTCGCCTTTGGGTGTTGCGGCCCTGGGCTCTATCTCTATAATCTTTACCAACTCGAACCAAGTTGGTAAAGATGCCGAGCGGCGAACGCGCGAGAATCGAGTATTTCGACTTCCGCAGCCATCTATATGAACCGGTAAAGACATCGAAACCGAAAAAAACTAACAGTAATAGCCCTTCTAACCACCTCGATTTTTTTAAATGTTATATAAAAGAGCTACAAACTACTAGCACTGTCGAGTTCTTCACGAAACACTCCTTTTATCCTCGAGCCTCAACGTCAAATTGATTCCATTACTATATAAACGGTGCAGTTTCCAACTACCGCACCTGCTGCCCAAACGAAGCCAACTATATAGGGCTGACACATCAAGGAATATATTTATTTATTGATTGAGCGAGCGAAACAAGCGAAGGGTCTTAGTTTCGAAATGGGGCAAAAATTTTTTTGTCAATCTGTCTGTTCTCGCCAACAGGTCGCAATTTTCAACCGATTTTGACGGAAATTAGCACAAGTTCGATTTAAAGCGGACTGTATCAGTAAATTAATTACGATAATTTTTATGATAACTAGTAGTTCGCCGCGAACTTGGGCCTCGCGGATATTTTTATTAATATTTCAAAAACTACTAAACCCATTTGATGCCCAACAAACTTGAAAATTCTATTGATATTTCTGCCGTGCTTATGAAAAACGCATTATCTTGGGTTTTGGTGCAAAATTAGTTAAATATATATCTGAGATCAGGAGAACGAGATCTACAACTTTCCCAAAATCAGCAACATAGTTTTTCAGATTTGATAAACGCATTATCTAGGATTCCTATTCCAGTCTCACTTATCAAGAACGTACTATCTAAAGTTAATGCACACAATTTATCTTACGTTTAAAGATTTGCTAGTTATAAATGCACTATGTTTGAGTCAGTGCGTTTTTCGCTTGCAATCTCATAATTCTTACTAGGCGGCAGGATGATTACCAGGAACAACTGCAAATAATGCGTTTATAATTAGAGTAACATAGCATATTCTGTACTGCCATATATATTAAATCGCACTAAATATACAAGATAATGCGTTTATGCAAAGTTATGTCACCGGGTTTCTAGAACGAGCGAGTGTGTGATTTTTACGAAATCTGTTTTTCGATATTGGTATAGGTAAAGTTTAAAGTATTTTTTTAAACCAAGTTTACATCATCATCTTAAGCACTACAGCCTCGGGTGGCCTTGGCCTGGTGAAGTGAATCTCTCCAGCCAATTCTGTCCTTGGCCTTTTCTTACCAATTCCTCACTCTAAGCACTTTTAGATCTTGTAAATCATTCAGCCATATGAGTTTGGTCTGCGTATTATAAGCCACGATGAACAGTCGATGTGCTCGCGAGGCGTATGATTTATATTTTGTGCAACATTTGGTGGTATTAAATATTTTTCATTTTTGCAATGAATAGTGAAGACGTCCAGGAAGATCAAGAAAGAGTTAGGTAGACTAACTAAAATAAAAGGTAGGGGTCATATCGTATTAATCTCTTAAATGAGAAGAAAAAGAATGAATAATGTGTAAATTGATATTTGATTCGTTTTTAGAAAGATAATTTTTGTTGTTATAATGCCGATTGACCGCATTGGCAGAAGATAAAAAAAGGTTCTTGGTTGGGTTGAGAAGAAGAGAGCGACAGTGACAAACTTGAGAAGAGTGACAGCGAACTAGAATATTACCTCATTGAGGATAGTGTACAGAAAGACATTGAGTTATCATCATGTGATAAAGGCGGCCTCAACCTGATAACCAGCAAGCTTGAAATTGTAATAAGTACTTATTATAATCAAGCCAAAGGCTATAGTGTGTTCTACGATTTCATGTTCGAGGAAAGTCGCGCAATACATGCGCATGACTAAGTTTTATAGCTGAACATAGATTTTGTTAATGTATATGTCATTTATTATCATAATGTTTTTTAGGTTAGGTATGGGTGCAAACGGGACCCTATTACTGAGACTCCGCTGTCTGTCCGTCTGTCCGTCTGTCCGTCTGTCCGTCTGTCCGTCTGTCCGTCTGTCCGTCTGTCCGTCTGTCCGTCTGTCCGTCTGTCCGTCTGTCCGTCTGTTTATTCAGCGTTTTAAGAGATTGTACGATGGTACGGAACCCTTCATCTACGAATATGACTACATCTACGCAATTGCCCGTTTATTAATGAAGAAGCCCTGGAACCAAATACATGAAATAACTCATTAAAAATCACTATATTTGTGATAGTTTTAGAGATTTGTGATTACACAGAGAAGATTGTTTTGTAATTTTTTTTCTAGAAATTTTGTATTTTTCATTAAAACTATTATTATTTATAAAACAAATACTTTTTCTTTATAAAACTATTCCAAACCTTTAAAATTCTATAGTTTGTGTACATATCAATTATTATTATAAAATAGGTATAATATAAATAGAAGGTTATTAATATGTAGGCAAAACTTATGAAGCCTCCCTGATATTAGTTACAACTAAACATAGTTTTATAAATTTTTATACTTTAATATTTTTCAAATATATTTTTTTAATATACGGCTTTAATTCAGAATTATGTGTATTATTACCTTAATTACAGCAATTTTCCTTGACATAAACGCAATAAGAGAGGAAGTTGATGCACTTATCGTAAGTATTATTGACAGATTGAAGTTTAGGCGTACTACACAAAATTGCATTATATTGATTTGCTGAGTATAAATGCATCAACTAGGATATTTAATGCGTTTATAACAAGTGATCATAAATAGCAAAATTTATAGGCTGCTAGCCATAACTACCTTTTTCAAATTATATACTATACCTTAGTATATTTTAATTATTATGTGGTATATTTGTCTTCTTTTCAAAATTCTTTATTTACTGATAGAAATTTCATGTTTGTAGCCCAAGTACTTTCAGAGATATAAGCAAAAGAAAAATAAAAACTGACCGCGTTTTTCTCGAAATGTGTCAAAACGTAGTTAATGCGTTTTGCATAAGCACGGCAGATTTCCTATATGCCTACCAAATTTCATCAAAATCGGACCATCGGTTCGGCAGTTATTGGGGTACAAACATACATACATACAAACAATGTGTTTTCGCCCCCAACTCGATTAAAAGACCTCGCTCGCTACGCTCGCTCGGTCAATGATTGCGCATGGACTCGTCTGGATATCTTCCTTGGCGAAGCTCTGCTCCTTCTTCGACAGATTCATTGGCCTCGATACAATTTTAATGAATTCATGGTCACTTGATTTACTGCCCTATTTAACGAGAAAACGAGGTTATTCATGGATTCATCCCGATTATAATTCCGAAAGATGAGAGACCACGTTATTCAAAACGAGAGAAAACAACGATGAGGAATGAAAGATGAAAGATGATCTTTGACACTGACACTTTTAGTTGACATACCAAC
Source organism: Acrobasis repandana (assembly GCA_963576875.1). Taxonomy (NCBI): domain Eukaryota; kingdom Metazoa; phylum Arthropoda; class Insecta; order Lepidoptera; family Pyralidae; genus Acrobasis; species Acrobasis repandana. Next base: position 14,019,845 of record OY756237.1, read on the forward strand.
CAGTGTTGCAACGTAAAAAAAAACTAATTAATGGTAATATCCAACAAGTTCCTTGATTTATGAATTTTTTTAGTCGATCTCGATTTTTGATTGGGTGAGAATTGGGGGGGGGGGCAAAAAGATAACTTTTCTGTAGCGTTATTTATCAACGCACGCTATGGGTTTCCAAGCACAGCTGGCTGATCATGCAACCAGGAACGCGCTAGGAGTCAAATAAACAAACAAATGTTTGTTACAAACACTTTTTACTAATTTTATCGCTAATGCTTGAAACACAAACCCTACGTGCAATAGGAAAAGCTGAAACCACAGATCTGTAATAAAGAAAGTCCTTCAATTTGTATACTGTCTGAATTTTCAATACAATATTTAATAATAAGTTCACTTACAAAACGGAAGGAAGCTTTTTTATTACTTCCTGCAACGTTTTTCGACGAGTTTCTATGGCTCAAAATGGCAGATTTAGGTATTTTACAGTAGAGAGCTCAATGTCCGATCTAATGAATTGGCATACACGGATTAAAAGTGACGATCCTAAATGAAGTCAATTTGACGTCAGATCGACACGTAAATTCATACAGAGGCTGTATCTATCTTGGCTGAAACCGTCGCGGGTCACGTGACTCTATCACACGTACAGTTTGTGACGGAGACGCACTGAGAACAAAAGCCACTGATATAGCCCAGCGGATTAGCTCGTTGAAGTGACAGTGGGCGGGACACATAGCGCGACGAACCGGTGGCCGATGGGGCAGAAAGGTTCTCGAATGGCGACCACGTACTGGCGAAGCGTTGGACACCCACCCACAAGGTGGTCAGACGATCTGACTAAGGTCGCTGGAAAGCGTTGGACGCAGGCCGCTCTAGATCGGTCATTTTGGAAATCCCTGGAAGAGGCCTATGTCGCTGGACATAGTTGGACTGGACACCCACCCACAAGGTGGTCAGACGATCTGACTAAGATCGCTGGAAAGCGCTGGACGCAGGCCGCTCTAGATTGGTTATTTTGGAAATCCCTGGGAGAGGCCTATGTCCAGCAGTGGACGTTACTCGGCTGTAATGATGATGAAAAAGCACTGAACCCATATCGGACGTCCGCTTGACGTAAATTCAAGCCTATTAAAAAAAACCTTAAAAGTTTCTAAGCATGTTCAGCCCTGTGCGTCAATAGTTTTCAACACTACACTTTGTTCACACAGGCTTCAACTAAGGCTTTTAGGACGACTTGGATCAGTAATAATAATAAATCTTTAATTCTCACCACAAAACCAAGTTTGACAAAGCATGGTACAATACAATATGAGATATGATATACTCATCATCAGGTCTTTTTCGGTCTCCACTGCAGGAGCACGACCCTCTCTGAGCCATACATTAGCCAGAGCAGTAGAAGGATTTGGCCTTCACTCTCCACGCTGGCCAGATAGATTGGAGAGGTGTCATTGATTGATGTTTATAAGCTTTGTTTAGCTTGTGTTTACTAAGTCGCATTTTACGATATTTACGGAAAGACTTGTAGTGGTCCTATTCTACTCTACCAGGAACCACACGGCTGTATGTACTTATGTTGTGTTACTATTATTACATATTTCTGCATTTATAGATAGGTATACATTTAGTATGTTTAGGGTAAATAAATTACTATTAAGCCATTGGATAAAGGTGTCAAAGCCTTCTGTTATGAGCCAATCGATATGTGTTATTCAAATTTTCAGAAGAATATAAGTGGGCGGTATCATCGGCATAAGAATTTTATTAAACCATTTCAAGTTTTAAGTTGCATAAATAATTAATATATACGAGGAACAGGCTGTGGCCAAGTATGCTGCCTTGAGAACTACAGTATGGTCCAATTTTGACACATTGAGTTCGATCTGTAACGTAAGATACAAAAAGGAAGAGTCGAGTAATCCGGATACTCAGTCTCTAATTTGAGGATAAGCTTAGGAATCGACACCATCATCATCGTAATCCGAGCGTTATGGTTTTTACACAGAGCGACTGCCGTCTGACCTCCGCAATCCAAAGGGTACACCAGAATCAATACTAGGATAGGTTTAAACAAACGTTAGATGGCGTTCGGGAACCTTTACATTCCGAACCAAAGAATCATCTTCCTTTTCGGATAATCAGGTAATTCAAGCCTGCAATATCCTAACCAGACTGGAAACAACTTTTCACAAAGTATGCTTCTCAGTGGGATTTGAACCCACGACCTCTGGATCATAAGGCAAACGCCTTGACCACTCACTTTCTTGAATATGAAGCACAAATATCCCATATAATATCGGAGCTAATTATAAACTTCGGCTCACTACCGAGGGTCCAAGTTGAACTGGTCAGCGAGTCAATTAAAACTTTAGTTGCAGTTTTAATCGTGCGGAAACAGTTATGTATTCGCGGAGGATTAAAATTAAACGGTGGGTAGTGTGTTGGATAATCCATCAATATGAACGTGGCCTAGGCCTAGGCCACTTTAATCGTGATGGTGGGCGTGAAAGTATAAAAAGGGAATCAAATAGAGATTTCATGCTGGTCTGGGAGTAAAGAAAAAACTTAGAATGTACCACCTGCTTCTCTTGACTGAAACCTAGACTGTAAACTTTACCTATCTTTCGCAGGTTTACTAGTAATTTGTATGCTGCCATCTATGTGATTTGATACTAATATGTATATAGTCTACAATTTTGCTGTTTACGTTCCTTCCAATATAATACCACAGAATAGATAATACCTAGTTTGTACGACGTTGGCACCACTGGTTTATACTCGTATAAGGACCAATGACAACGATTGGGCCAGCCCAAAATAAGTTTACATTTTTGAATGAGGATACTAAATTAACGCTATTTAATTAAGTAGTATAAATTTTAAGTCAATGAACTTTGACTCAGAGGTCTAGGAACTCTTACCCTTTTTTTTTAATTGTCGTTGGTATTTAGATAAAAACCTAAGTATTACCTAGGTATATCATATAGGTAATACTTAGGTTCTTATGCATATCTAGGCTATATGTATCATGCTCAAATGATGTATGTAAATACTGTTGGTGTACCATATAAAAAAAAAACTACAGAAACTTTCTGCTCTATAATCAACCAAAGTTACAAATAACAGATTTCAAACTTTCAAAAGCAAAGTAAAAGCACTTTAATTTTTTACTAAATAAAACCAACTTGTTTCATTCTTACTACGCAAACTTAACTCCTATTACAAACGCCAAAAAGTTAAATTTCCTATATATTTTGGAAGTGACACGTTTCTTCCCTGTGCCAACGAATAATTGAGTGGTCCTGTTCTATAAATTTTTTCGCATCAACTTTAAACGTTTTACTTTTGTTCGTGGTGCGACGAAGTTTCTTTTAAACTCCGAATAACATCGCTTGTATACTAAATTGTCCAAACTAACACGAGTAAAAAGAAAGGCGTCAATGAGAGAACGTGAGCCCGTCGAACGAGTGATTAAATCATAGTAGGTTGTTGCACCGAGCAAAAAGTAAGCTATTATTGCACCGAGTGCGTATTTGGAACCCGAGCGTCAGCGAGGGCTCTAAATAGCACTAGTGCAATATAAATTACTTAATGTGAGGTGCATAATCTGCTTTTCTTTCAACTACTGCAGAAAAACTTTTTTGGATAAAATTATTAGGTAAGCAATTACACACATCACTTCACACGCAAACTGTATAACTCCATACGGCCGTCAGGTTGGCCAAATGAACGCATCGTTATATCCAGGCTAGTTTTATGATAGGCGAGCTTTACTTCCAGCGGTATGCAAAGCAATTGTACCAGGAGTGCTATTTTTCATTTAGGGACTCAGCGAAACTCAAAACGTGTAGACTTTCCAACTCACCACTCGCGTTCCGACGCATTGCATCGTATTTTTGAAACCGTCGTGTGAGCGATAAGTAATAATGTGTTACGCAGAAAATATCATAAATTTGTCAATGGTTTTCTAAACATTTCAAAAAAAATAAAAAATGCAGCGTGAAACGGAACTGATACTCCATGGAACGTTTCTTTGACATTTGTACGCTACAAATGTCAAAATTACGAGTGGTTCAGACCACTCGTTGCAAATCCTTCGCATACGATCAATTCAAAAATACGCCCGTTTGGAAACACTCGCGCAAATCATTCGTAATGTGAGTCCCTGAATGAAAAATAGCACTCCAGCTTCTGCTGCAGAAGTAAACTCCTGCAGACTTATGCTATCCTAGTACTTTTCCTTCTTCCTTCTCGTTCAGCTTGTTCTTAGAGTAAGCAAAAGAGACAATATCACTTTTCTCTTCCAATCTATCTCCACGGCTATATCGATCAAAAAAAAGCTAAACAGTGCAGTAAAGGATTAACATACATTTTTCTACTCTAGAGCAGCAAAGTTCCGCTTTGTGCTGGATATATAGTGCAGTTATGATAGAATTGAAGCGTAGTAGTTGGAAGAAAAACCTTTTGATATACTAGTGGTTGAGCTGTAAACCTCGCGACTCACCCCCAACCCGTTGAAGTTTATCGGATAAAAAATTAATTCAGACAAAAAAGTTGCGTCTTAATAAGGGTAAAATCGAAGGCGGTGCGCTTTAGCTTCGCCCATAATGTTAGGCTCGTCCACTAGATCTTGTATTTCGGCATTGCTCCTAATCCTCCATACACCATCCTCTCCTCTCACTGGTCCCAGGATCTTGCGAAGTATCTTTCTTTCCGCTACGAGAAGCCTTCTTTTCTCTTTTAATGTTAGCGTCCACGCCTCACATTCATACAATAGTACAGGACGGATGATCGTCTTATAGATCCGTATTTTTGTGCTTCTGCTGAGAAGTTTGGACGTCAACACCTTATGTAGGGCTGCACTGCATCGAAGGGCATTTTGGATGCGGATGTTAATCTCGTCTTCTCTCGTGTTTGTGTCCGTAATAGTGCATCCTAGGTATTTAAACTTCGCTACTGCCTTAATAACGGTGCCATCCACATGGAGATCCTCTCGCTTGACTCGGGTGTTCTTATACCGCTTCATGTGAAAGTATTCCGTTTTTTCTTGATTGATCCTGAGACCGACCCTTGCAGCTCTAGTTCCAGGACCTTTGCAGACTTTTGAACGTCTTCGCGGTTTTCCCCTAATAGAGCTAGGTCGTCCGCGTATCCTATCACTTTATGACTCCCATTTAGTTCCACACCAGAACATTGTGCTAGAACCTTTCTAACGACATATTCTAGAACCAAATTAAAGAGCATTGTTGACAGGGCGTCGCCCTGCTGGTACCGGTAATCACCGCAAATTCGTCCGTTAACTCACTGCCGACTCTGACTCTCATTCGACTCGTGCTAATCGCGACTTGGATCATAGTAACGAGTTTTTCAGGGATCTTGAAGCTCCTCAAGATGTTATAGAGGGTCTGCCGGTCTATGCTGTCATAGGCTTTGGTGTAGTCCACAAACAATGTATGAATGCTTTGCGCGTACTCCCACTTCTTCTCCATGAGTTGTCTTAGCAGGAAAATTTGGTCTATTGTGCTGCGATTAGAACGGAATCCACCCTGATAATCGCTGAGATTTTTTCCGCGTGAGACTAATCTCCTGAGCAGCACATACGCAAGAATTTTGTATGCTGTGGGTAACAACGCTATTTATGACATATTTGAAAATTTTTTGATATGGTTGAAATATGATTTTCTTAAAGTTTTAAACCCACATAACTCAGCCATCTTGAAAAATTTCTAAAAACTGAATCGACAAGAAAATTCTATTGGTATAATTATCGAACCTGCTTATAAAATTTCATGAGAATCGGTTCTCTCCCCCGTTTTTGAGCCGCCGTGCACACGTCAATGCGTGTGTCGTCGTCGCCTGCTCTCGCCCTGAGACAAGGCGAGAACGGGGGAGAGGTGCGGACACGGGAAGCGGGGACGCATATTACGCGGGACCTTAAGAGATTCCGTTCTGTAAATAATATTTTTACTGTCTTCTGTGGTAGTAGTATAAAATCCTATAGGTTGTTTGAAGTACGCTGTGCTAGTAATGCTCTGAATAGTTTGTCAGTTACATGGTAGTTATCCACTCACGTTATCTGGTGCGGCGAGGCCAGATCGTCACGTCTTAGATCTGAGATAGGGCAGGCAGCCGCCATGTTGTACTGTGCGTACTTATATCTACGAGTATACATACCTTAGATTAGATACTAGACTGAACCGCCTATCTCTTAAATATTCACTTCTCTACCCAAAGGTTGACTGGAAGAGATTGCTATGCGATTAGTCTGCCTTTGGATCATTTTTCTGTTTTTTTTATAATTCCTTTTGTTTAAGATGCAATAAAGAGTATTTGTATTGTATACAATACAGTACAATTTCCAAATCCGTCAAATCACCTAGGTTAGGTAGCGGACCACGGGCTCTGAAACGTTACCGGGAATACACTCAGATGATGATGATTAGTAAAGATAATATGGTTAAATAAACCGGCCAAGTGCGAGTTAAACTCGCGTGGAGAGGGTTCCGTACAATTGATTGAATTCGTATAGGTTTTCCTGTAATCTAAAAGCAATGAACTATATTTTGTATTTTTTAAAAATTTTAGACTCGGTAATTTCGGAGATCAGAATGGTCAATTTTCGTCTTCTTTCATGAATTAAATCAAAACTATTCATTTTACAATAATAACAAAAATATATTTAAGAACCTCATAACGAGCCCTTTCATTTGATATATGACACAGAAAGGTTTGTAATTTTTTTTTTTAAATTTCCTAATAATGAGTATCAGTGCCGAAAAACATGTATATGGTGTAGAAAATAAATATTAAAAATAGCAAGTAGATTATAACAACTAAAACACGCCATTTTAAAATATGACGTCAACGTCTGCAATATCCGCTAGAGACAGAAGCTGTCAACGCATGTTTTTCTTTTTTGGGTACTTTCGATATTATCAGCCAGTGATGTTTGTTAAACCTCTATATAAAACTACATACATTTCGAATGTCATCGATAGTCAAACTACATGGACGGACATTCCTACCGAACGCACCCGAACTTTCATTTCCCTTTTGTGAACTCTGTCGCCATTTCCCTTTTGTTTGTCAAAAGTTCCCGCACAATATTTGCATATTTTCAATAATTTATTAATAAGAGTCAGTAAGAAAAATAATTAACTAGGCGTGGTAACGTATTAATAGAAATTGTAAAATAAAAATATGAGCCGGATTGGTATTACATGCATATTCCTTATTTGTCCCCGAAAATAACCCTTATTTTAAAAAATTGGTTGCCTGTAAAGTCGGTATACGGGCGAAAGTTTTACGTGACAACGACTTCACTCCACTTCACTCCAAACTTGACTTCCACTCGGGCATGGTTAGCCCGCCTAAGAGCGAGAGAGACAGACATAAAAAGTGAAAGGCACGCGTGCCTCTCACTCGCTCTCATTGTGAGCGCATAACGTGAGCGGAGCGTAACGCAGTTTCTTGAAGTGTCACCCGGCTAACCAATTTATAAGACGTTGTCACGTCAAAAAATATTTATTTTCTTTGCGCATATGTATTTGGATCATAAGATTACAACATTCTACCAAATTTCAAATCCTGATTCGGTCCAGTAGATTCGGAGCAAATTGGCTGTGATGTGACAGACGGACGGACAGACAGACGCACGAGTAATAAGGGTTCCGTTTTGTCATTTTTGTACGGAACCCTAAAAACTACTTAAAGCTTTACAGGTCTATAAAAAGCTTTTATTAAGAATCTTTTAGTACCTATCAGGTTATCGTTGAAAGTTTCAGAAGAGCCGCTGTTCTGTCCTAAAGTTCAGACGTGACCTTTTAAGCTTTCTTTGATCACGCTGAGTAATTAAGATGCTTAAGATTTGGAGATGAAGTTATGACAAGTTTATGATTGAATATCTGCTAAAGAAAAAGGATAATAATCCTAAGGAATTTGATTGATTATATTATTTCTTAAAGCTATAATAAAAACAACTAATGTAACGCGCGGACCCGTGGTAGGTAGGTCAGCGGTTGCTCGCGTACCCGAAGCGATTCCGAGGATTCACGACTTATATCGCGCATGCGCGATTGGTTAAAGTGTTTTAAGTATAATAAACAGATACGATACTTACACTAATCAATTTCACATAAAAAGGCTTTTTTTTAGTTTTTGTGGATGAATCAAAATTCGAATTTTCCAGGAATAAGGCCTGTGCAAGGCGGCACGAGTTGACGCAGCAACCCAATCCACGAGGCTACTGCCGAATTTTCTAATTCACGAACTGACCGAGCATGACCGAGAGCATGAAAGCAACTTACATGCTACAAGTGTACAGGGTGACTTCTTCTGCACTTGTGCCTAGGCGGCATAAAACTTAGCTGTAAGTAACGATTTGACGTCAACATTTGTGCAAAACAAAGTGACTTATAAATATCCTATGATAATAAAGATATTATGAACTGAATTGAATTGAAAAGTACCTAGGTCATCATCAATTTGAAACTTTCGTTATGGGACCAAAGCACAGATTAATATATTTTTTTATATATAAGGACAAATCACACTGATTAAACTAGCCCCAAAGTTTTTTTTTCTTTTAAACTTGTGTTATGGGATACTAACTCAACGATACTTTATTTTATGATAAATAGATATACAGGGTTATTTTTAATTAACCGGCAACCTTTTTGGAGCAAGTTCAGTCCGTGATACTGAACCACTTTCCATAAAAACAATTATCGAAAAACGAAAACAAAATTTCGTCCCCCCATACAAAATCAATTTGATTGAGCGCCGATTTGTATGGAAAGTCGATTTTTTTTTTCGTTTTTCAATAATTGTTTTTATGGAAAGTGGTTCAGTGTCATGGACTGACCTTGCTCCAAAAAGGTTGCCGGTTAATTAAAAATAACCCTGTATAGATAAACACCCAATAGTTACTACGTAACGACCAAACCTTCAAAAAAAGCAAATCAAATACTCCCTCATCCCCCTTTTAATGCTTACGAAATACTGGAACTGTCCCTTACTATAATAGTTACGTAGTACGTACGTACGTAGTTAAGTAACTACTTCGTACCTCTTTCTAATTTTATATCTTTTCAAAACCACTTTTCTAAAAGTTCGCGACATACAAAAGCCATCAACCTTTCTCCGAAAGGTCCCAGGTTCGGGCACGTCTAAGTTTTATTACCTTGCAGCTCATACTCAAAGACAAGACTGATCTCTTTGAAGCATTTTGCTCTTTACAGTTTTAGCATAAGATTTTGCTCTAAAAATGTAGCGTGCTTCTCAAAATTCCTGTATTTTCTAAAATATTACATGACGACAAAATGTCTTTCGTATAAGACTATTGCACGACTCAGATAGGTATATAGGTTTTTCATCGTTACATGCGTAAAACTATACATATAGGTACCTAGGTATGTAAGGGATTTATTAAGACCGCGTATGACCCTGATAGTACGTAAAGCGATCTTAAATATTTTCAATATTAATGAAATACTCACTTTGAAATAAAAACACAGCAAAGTTCGGGAATAACTCTAGTCATTATGTTTCAAAAAAACGATTTCTTAAAATTTTTTCGGTAGAAAAAATTGCGAAGTTGCCTCCAAATCACCTCTACTAATATTCAAGAATAAAACGGCTATTATTCAAGAAATACAATAAATTAGCCCTTTTAACTTTGGACTATACCTAATTGTAAGTATTAAACATAAGGCAGTCATCATATTATGCCTACTGCATAACCAGCCTCATTGACCCGCCGCGATTCTTCCCTCCCCACATGGCTCGCTGTCTCGCTTCGGCAAGAGTAAATTTGTGTGCGTGGAAGTGGGATAGAAATTTAGATTATCAGCATCAGGCGCCCTCTCAACACATAAATTCTTTTCACTGCTAACGTAGTCATTCTCTGGGTATCTTCTGTAGTCTGTACGTAGATACATAATACTAACGAATTCGTAAGAATCACATGTAAATTTAAAAATGAAAACGCATTCAGTCAAATATACCTATGCTTAGTTAATGAGTTACTATAGTTACAGTGAATATTATGAGTATTGCCGCGTCGGGATCAAAAGCCGAGATAAATAATGCCGGGATTCGCTGAACTCAATCCAGTGCGAAATAAAAACGTTTCCATACATTTTTTTTTACAGAAAATTGTTTTACATAGGTATTGCAGAAAAATATTTTACATTGATAAAGCCTCTTTTTAGGGTTCCGTACCTCAAAAGGAAAAAACGGAACCCTTATAGGATCACTTTGTTGTCCGTCTGTCCGTCCGTCCGTCCGTCTGTCAAGACCCTTTTTCTCAGGAACGCGTGGAGGTATGAAGCTGAAATTTATATCAATTACTCAGGTCTACTGTCCCTTGAAGCTGTGAAAAAATCAAACTTCTAAGCCATTGCAATCAAAAGATACAGCCGTTTATGCCGCAAATTTTCGACACTTGCAAGGGAATCAAAACCTACAGGGTGCTTCCCGTGAACTCAGAATCTTGAAATTTGGTACGAAGCAACGTCTTATAGCATAGATAAAGGAAAAATTACGAAAACCATAAATTTTTTGTTACATCACATAATATATTTTTTTTTAATAATTTTAAACTTACTTCCCATTTCCTCATAAACGCGTAGTGGTATTAAATTGAAATTCATACCAAATACTAAACCTTGCAGGTTTGTACGGAACCCTCGGTGCGCGAGTCCGACTCGCACTTGGCCGGTTTTTTTTCATGAGATACTCGATATGGGATTCTTTTAAAATACTTTAAAAGAAAGAGCAATACAGGCGCGCGTAGCGCACGCTTCTCAAATTCTCTCGTGTTTATCTATGAATAAATAAATATATAGGGACAAATCGCACTAATTGAGCTAGCCCCAAAGTAAGTTATTTTAAACTTGTGTTATGGGATACTTACTCAACGATGCTATATTTTATAATAAATACATACCTATACAGGCTGACTTTTTATTCACCAGCTAAATTTTTGGAGCAAGTTCAGTCCATGATACAGAACCACTTTCTATAAAAAAAGTTATTAAAAATCAATAAATAAATTTCGTCCTCCTATGGAAAAATCGGGCAAAATCTGTTTGGCTGAGCGCTGATTTGTATGGGAGGACTAAAAAATTTTATTGATTTTTAAGGTGAAGATATAGGCAAATGGCCTTGAAGTGGCGCCCTCATTTGAAATAAATTGTCAACTCGTTAATATGGAGATAATTTCCATATTGCTCTACGTCATGCACTAGATAGCCCTTTAAATTATTTTATGAACCACCGTTGAAAGTATTTACATTAGTCCGTCTAGGTTTAAAACTTGCCTCCGCCAAAAGTGGCCACGGCAAGTTTTAAAGCTAGACGGATCAGCAATAATAGTTTCAACGGCAGTTCATAAAATAATTTAAAGGGCTATCTAGTGCATGACGAAGAGCAATATGGAAATTATCACCATATTTACGAGTTAACAATTTATTTCACACTCCAAGGCCATTTGCCTATAATTTCACCTTAAAACTTCTTATCGATTCCAGCTACCTTTGCATAGAAAGCCGAACTCTCAAGTAGTTCCACGAATCGTTCGTACCTAACTCTCGAGAATGCTCCCAAACTTGGTCTATTTAATTCCGTTCGTGATTCAAACAAAAGGCAAATCTTTTCAGCAGATAGGCAAATAAATAAAAGCAGGAAGGGAAAAACGAAAAAATCAACAATCTGCTTTCAGAAAACGTACAAGGGCCAACTACAAAGGACTTGGAACTCCTCACGGGGCTTCCGTTGCCACAATCAGTCTTTTGTACGAAAATACCATTTCATTTTTGCTGACCATACATTAAATTTTTTTTTTCTTGAACTCTACTGTACAGATGTAAGGTTTATTTTACAGGAATATGTTCTTGGCTGAATGTATACGATTTTGTTGGTCTCAAGGCAAACGTCATATCGCCCGAAGGCGCGAATCAAGGATTTCGCGCGTCGTTTCGCGCCAAAACAAAGGTTTCAGCTTTGCCGCCATCTTGTTCAAACTTTTGTTACGCAAAGGACTTTTTGAAGTTTTTGCTGGCTTATGTGGGACGTAGAGCAACTTGTCCGTTTGTTAAGGACGCAGAGGATGTGGGTCCCACTTCACAACTCGTATCGAGTTTGACAGAAGCATTATACTTAAGTTTTTATATCACGTAGGTTCAACACCTACGCGCTGTAATGTGCGGTCACAGCACAATGGACTTTGTCACAAGTCACAGGAGTGAGTGAGTGAGGGTACACACACTGTCACGAGAGCCAGGGACTTAGAGGTAGGTTACACGATCTTTCTGGCATCAGTCAAGTCCATCAGAATGATCGGAGAATGATCGACAGAGTGATGGTTCGGACTGATGAAAATTAAAATTGTTTTGAATGATGAAATACTGATGGGAGACTGATCACGTAACCCGCTCATACGAGTATCATTCTCGCGTCAGTCACCGTACTTTAGTTACTTTTATACACACCGTACACCAATGTACATAAGGTTCATTAGCTCTTTGCCGTACACGTACTTTTTATCAGTCTGCTGTCATTCTGGATTGACCGTGTAACCGTGAAAAACATCCATCATTCTGGCGTCAGTCACGTCATTCCAGACTGATGGACTTGACTGATGCCAGAATCATAGTGTAACCTACCTCTTAAAAATGCCACTTTAACGTGTGAGGTGGGTGTAAAGGTTGAATCAAAGTACGAAAGGAAAAGAAAGACTTTTTACTGAAAAGAACAATCAGTGGTAGCACTTTTCGTGACATTCGTGACGTAGTCTTGGGCTATCGCGGGAAGAGAATACCTTGTTTATAACCGACTTCAAAAAAGGAGGAAGTTATCAATTCGACTGTATGTTTATTTTTTTTAAGTATGTTTGTTACGATGTTGTTACGCCATATCTTCGCCAATTGTGGACCGATTTTAATGATTCTTTTTTTATTTGAAAGCCTTTACAACCAAGTTGGTCCCATTTTAATTTGGTGAAGATATGATAAAGAAATTTGGAGATATGGAAGAAACTCCTAAAAAAATAAAGTCGGTTGTTTTTTTTGTTAAAAATTTAATTATATTATACACCATGCTTATTTATTTTTGCTGAATTCCCCACAACACGTAGAGATAGGTAGGTACGTAACGTATTCTACCTACGTATACTAGCACCGCATCTATCTATCGAGGTAACCGCCAACCGTTGACATTCTCGTTCCTTCCTTCCATTTATAATTCATCTCACTTAGAACCCAGTCTCGTCGTCCCAATTCAACCCCAGTGGGATACGTCTATAATGCTACTAAATTGTAAATGACCATTTCGACTTTGAGTGAACTTCGAATTTTGGGTGTCCTAAATTATTCATGTTAAATTGGTTGCGTTGCGTACCATGTGTTGGCATGGCACCGGTTTGCGGGGTCGGATCTAAGATTGTCTAAAACCGGGGCTTACTGCAAACGACTATCCTGACAGGCAATATCATAACATCATCATCATCAGGTCTTTTTAACCGACTTCAATAAAGGAGGAGGTTATCAATTCGACTGTATGTTTTTTTTATTTTTTATGTATGTTTGTTACGCGATATCTTCGCCAATTGTAAACCGATTTTGATGATTCTTTTTTTATTTGAAAGCCTTTACTACCAAGTTGGTCCCATTTTAATTAGGTGAAGATATAATGAAGAACTTTAGAGATGTGGAAAAACTCCTTAAAAAAATTGAAGTCGGTTGTTTTTTTTTGTTAAAAATTTAATTATTTTGTCTCCACTGCAGAAACACGAACCCCTCTTCTGTACTACCAGAGCCATATATTAGCCAGGGCGGCCAGAGGCTTTGGCCTACACTCTCTACGCTGGGCAGACGGATTGGAGAAGTCTCTTTGTTTAGCTTGTGTTTCCTAAGTCGCCTTTTACGACATCCACGGGAAGACTTGGAGTGGTCCTATTTTAGTCTACCGCGAACCACACGGTATGTTTTTGTTGAATTGCATTCTTTTACAAAAAGTGCCATATTTAGCGTTTTTTTTTAAAGTCAATATGGCGCCTTCTATAGGCCATAACGTAATAAACTAAAAAAAATTACATCATACCGTGTAGGGTGTCAACTGTATTCATGTCCGGTTCTGTCTACTAGATCCAGGGCAGGGATGGCGGCTTCCCTTTGAATATTTGAGCGTCTGGAGCGCTGAAAGAAGCAGTGTAATATGCAGGTACCTTTTAAATTGACACCCTACTCTACTAGCAATCCAGGGGTATTCATTTCCTATCCTGCCCGCTAGATAAGGCAGGGATGGCGGCTTCTCTTTGAATATTTGAGCGTCTGAAGAGCTAAAAGAAGCAGTGTATTATATCTCATCTTTTAAATTGACGCCCCACTCTACTAGCCTCCCTGGGTATTCTGTTCTATTCTGCCAGCTAGATCCAGAGCAGGGATGGCGGCTTCCCTTTGAATATTTGAACGCCTGGAGCGCTGAAAGCGGTGTTGGTATCATTTAATTTGATTGCGATGTGATTTTGAGGTGGCGAAACCGTTTTTAGGAAGGTGGTGGTTTAGCTTTTTTTCTTTTCCGATGTGTTCATTGTATCTGATAGGAGTTAGTGAAATAACTACGGTACAGTATTTTTGGGGACAGTAGGTACGTCTGAAATTTTGTACAACTTCCTATTCAAATGCAGTTAGCATAGTTGCATACCCAAAATGAAATAAACCGGCCAAGTGCGAGTTAAACTCGCGTGGAGAGGGTTCCGTACAATTGATTGAATTCTTATAGGTTTTCCTGTAATCTACAAGCAATTAAGTATATTTAGTATGTTTCTCAAAATTTTAGGCTCAGTAGTTTCGGAGATCAGGGGGGGGGGAATGGTCAATTTTACGATTCATTTTACAATAATACCAAATAATAAAAATAAATAAAATAAAATGAATCATTTTACAACCAAATAATATTTGGTATTATTGTAAAATGAATCATATTTGAGATCCTCATAACAAGCCCTTTCATTTGATATATGACACAGTAAGGTTTGCAAAACTTTTTTTTTTAATTTCCTAATTTATCCCCACGAAAATGACCCTTATTTAAAAAAAGATATATTTACTTTGCACATAGGTATGTGTTAGGGTCATAGGATTACAACATTCTACCAACCTCTTCACCTGATTCGGTCCAGTAGATTCGGAGTAAATTGGCTGTGACAGACGGACGGACAGACAGACGCACGAGTGATCCTATAAGGGTTCCGTTTTTTCATTTTTTGTACGGAACCCTAAAAATAGAAATAATAATGAATATAAGGAGGTACTAACGTTTTACCCGTGTGGTTCCAGGTTAGAATAAGACCACTCCATCTCTTCCTGTGGATGTCGTAAGAGGCGACTAAAGGACTAAACACAAACATCTCGAGCTACATTTGCTTCCCAAGGGAGTTGTAAAACTTTTAGCACAAATACATTCCCAAAGAGGGTTGATGCAGGCAGGCGGCCGGTCGTAAACTATAGCCAAATCATTTAAACTGTTCCGGCTATTTCTTCTCCATTTCGCAAGCTCTTTGGCATCCTTGGGTGACCATTGACATGCATGATATATTTGGAGAAGAAAAAGCGAAAATACGCACCCCGGGCTCCGAAGCAGCACAGCTAAGGATGCAACCGGGAACGCGCTTAGACGAAGAAAAAGAAGAGTAGGTACTAACGTTATTATTATGTCTATCCGATCCGCATAGTCTATGACATGATTCAGTAGGGTTAATACAAAGCGGTACGCAAGACGTACGTTACTGCTTATCCGCGTTTCAGTGTCAAGCAACATTGATCGATAATACATAATGATAAAGTCTAATTTGATTTGACATATAAATAGGATGTTACACACGGACGACTATCGTTTTATTTTATGGAGTAAGCCTCCTGATTCTCGTACGTTTTCTCGATCAGTTTTTACGGTCTGCGCGGCAAAAGAGAAAAGAAAAACTTGAAGATAAGCTCCTAGTACATTCTACCTTTTTCTTTTCTCCCAGACTAGCATGAGAAACAAGAATTAATTATGTTAAAGCCGTGTGGTTCTCGGCAGAGTAGAATAACACCACTCTAAGTCTTTCTGTGGATGTCGTAGAAGGCGACTTAGGAAACACAAGCTAAATAAAGCTTATAAACATCAATGAGACCTCTCTTACCTGTCTGGCCAGCGTGGAGAGTGTAGGCCAAAAACTCTGACTGTTCTGGCTAATATATGGCTCTGGCAGAACAGAGAGGGTTGTGCTCCTGCAGTGGAGCATCATGATCATGATGAAGTTATGATATAGGTAAAATGATGATAATGATAGTTTGTTTAAGGTAATATTAGCAGCAAACACAAATGAAGTCACAACACAAACTATGAATTTCCCGCCAAAGTTCGCGCCAACATGCTTGGGAACCGTTTATACTGAATAAACGTCATTTGCATTCAAATAATAACTAATTAAGAGGAAACACTAAGGTCGAGAGAACTGAGAAATAGATATTTGCAAAATCTTTTGTTGTAGCGCTGTGCCCGAACAACAACCGAGCTAGTGCGATAGAGACAACTGCAGCTCGGACCGAAAATACTCGTACCTATGAAAAGTACACAAAATCAAAGCTTCGTAGTCCCCTGATTACTCCTTCAAAACATAAGCGATTTATTTTTCTTTTTCATAAAAAATTGAAGAAAAGCTATGGCAGTGTTCCTATGTTTTCTTTTTATAATATAATCTCGTCAAATAATCTGTTCTCATTTGGGCCCTCTTTGTTGCAGTGTCATATTGCAAAATGTGTACAGCGGCCTAAAATTAATTTAATCAAGCATAGCACTATAATTGTTAATAACATTTACTAAAAACATATTTTAATATTAAAAAACTACAAAAACCTTACGTTTTCTATACTTGGGTTTTTTATAATTTCCCATGTGATAATCCATTTTTTATACCGCAATACTTACTGAACGAACGAGATGTCATTAATCATTCCATGCCTATGAAACTTAGAACATAGCAGAATTTTGATAAACAGATTCAATAAAACGCCATCTAGTCAACAAGTTCTGACCTAACTCTTAATGCGTGTTATAGAATAGGAATATCAAATGGTGGAGAAATTCGACATGCGAGGCTAATCACATTTAGCCCAGTTGTTTAGAACGTGGTCGTATTTGAACCGAGATCGCGAGTTCAAGTCCAAGTTCTTTTATTCATTTGGTGTTGCGAAACCTTGCTACCAGGTGGCGCCACTGGTTTGAACTTATGTTAAAGCTACAGTTTCTTATACAATATGAATCATTCATGTTCGTTCATTTCATTTGTCAATCGCGTTTTGTTTTACTGTCTGTCACCAAACCTCTTGACAGCAAATCACTTTAAATAAATGCATGATGCAAGATATGAAGTTGTTGATTTGTTTTTATTATATTTTTATGAGATTTTATACCATACACTTTTTATCGTATTGTAAAAAAAAAAAATTTCAGTGAACAACTGTAGTGAACAAAACGCTCCATCAAAGATGCATTACCCATCGTGTTACCATTGTTGCCAGATAGCGTCACTGCTATTTCTCAATGTAGAAAAAGTAAAATACTTTTTTATTTAGTGTACAAACGTCCATAAAATCTAAAAAAAGATCTTAATGTAATCTAAGGATTTTTTCCTACAAAATGACGTAAAAATACTTGCTGCGACATGTAGTGCAACAAAGAGGGCCCAAAATGTATGAAGCGATCTAACACATTATTTGTTTGCTTATAAGCAAATATCTATATAAATATAGATGTTTGAACACAGTTGAAATCGAACCAATTTTTAGGTTTTTAATAATTAAATTAAGGAAAAAAAAGAAAATAATATACTTAGAGACATTTTAATATAAATTCATACATTTTTTTGGTAAAAAAAAATGCTCTATGAGCACTAAATCAGGAGATTACGTTTGTACGGAAATACGGTCCATCGACTTCCTCTTAATGCTATAATTCAATATAGCCATTGTGTAAGTGTTTGAAGTGAGCCAATCGATAGGTAGGTAGAAACTAGGAAGCATCAGAGACACACACCGTTGATGCCACCCACACCACAATATATATACCTAACTTAAAGTTGTACTAATATGTATTCTGTGCTAAAAGTTAAGAACTGACTCGATCATCTGATCAGTTTGTATAAAAATTCAATATATATTTTTACGGTGAAATTTGTAGAACAAATTGTACAGTTTCACGGGCTGAGGTACCATCTGAGGGTCTGGAAGCGTTTAATGCGTCGTTGATTTTTTGTAAACAAGTAAATTAGTCGCTATTCGTGCGATTCCGAAAATGTCAAGAAAGTGCCTTCATCGTATAGTCGCGTTTCGGGCGTCCAATAAATTTTATTTATTTTGACGGTCGCGATTCGTGCATCATTGATTAAACCCATAGGTTTATCAATAATTAGCCTAATTCAAATACATTTCGATTCGTCCGCTCTACAAAAACTATGGTACGAAGTAACCTTTATACATGAACCAACGTCTTAATTACACAAACTTAATATTCACACGTTTCACCAACCAAGTTAATATTAAGTTACTTATTAGTTTAGTATGTAATGTCTTACCGCTTAGTAAACCTATGGGTTTAATCAATTACGCACGAATTGCGACCGTCAAAATAAATAAAATTTATTGGCCGCCCGAATGGCGACTATTTGGTGAAGGCATTTTTTTTAATTTTCGGAAACGCACGAATCGCGACTAATTTACTTGTTTACAAAAATGAACGACGCACGAAACGCGTCCAGACCCATCTAAAAGGTTTTGCGTATTTCATGAACACGTTTATCTTGTTAGAGTTACGGCCCAGTGTTGGACTTGGCCTCTTACACACACGAACAAGTTTATTTACCAGGCAAATTAAAAATAAACCCGACTCTCAAACGATCACCCCCAATAACTTTTGAACGGCTGAACTGAACCGATTTTCATGACATACAGTTCAGCCGTCGACCAAGTCGACAGACAGGCTTTAATAATTGAGTTATTAAGTCCTTTATTATGCATTTATAATAAACTAGCTTTAACCCGCGGCTTCGCTCGCGTAAAAGGGAATATAAGTATACTACTTTTTATACTACTTAATGCTACTTTTTTCCGGAATGAAAGTTACCCTAGGTAGGTATATCCTTCTCAGTACTCCTAACTATGTGTATGCGAATTTTCAAGAAGATTAGTTCAGTAAATAAAGCGTGAAGAGGTAACAAACAAACAAATATACAAACTCACTTTCGCATTTATAATATTAGTTGGGATATTAAGGCAACAAGGCTTTTGATTTAAAAAAAAACGCATCGAAATAGGTTTATTCGTTTAGACATACAGAGCCACAGATACACCGACACACAGACACACAAAACCCCCCTTTGTCGTCGGGGGTTAAAACAACGGAATCAAACTATTCTTAAAGTGGTGTAGATAGATGATAATGTTAGTTACTTCACTTTAAGGTGAAGATATAGGCAAATGACCTTGAAGTGGCGCCCTCATTTGAAATAAATTGTTAACTCGTAAATATGGAGATAATTTCCATATTGCTCTTCGTCTTGCACTAGATATATTTTATGAACCACCGTTGAAAGTATTTACATTAGTGAGTCTAGCTTTAAAACTTGCCTCCGCCAAAAGTGGCCACGGCAAGTTTCAAAGCTAGACGGATCACCAATAATAGTTTTAACGGCAGTTCATAAAATAATTTAAAGGGCTATCTAGTGCATGACGTAGAGCAATATGGAAATTATCACCATATTTACGAGTTAACAATTTATTTCACACTTCAAGGACATTTGCCTATATCTTCACACCCGACCTGTGACTGCTTGAACAAAGTTTCGAATGCAGTAATCGGTAAGATTTTGAGCACTGGCACACAAATTAAAAAGATAATAATAATATTATTTGCTAAAGAGTGGCAGAGGCCCGGCATTTGCCACCCCGCATCATACTGCCCCGGGTCTTGCTCTTACAAAATATATGTTACCCATGCCATGGACCTTTACTCCAAACGTAGAGAAAAAAACATACGAACGGCCTACATAGCTCTACCTACGTGTCGGCGTTGCAGTGTCAAGCAAATTGAGCGCTAATACATGATGATAAAGTCTAGTTTGGTCTGACATTGATATAAAACGACACTGTCGGACGGTTGTCGTGTCGTGTGTGTTATTTTATGAAGTAAAGGTTGCAGAGTAGACATCGCCATGAAAAAATATTCCTTTTACTTTGCTCTTCCCATGCAGCCACGTGCAGGTTATAAAAGATCGAAGAAATGGGTGAAAAAAAGTCGAGGAATCATGATTATGAATGAATGACGATCTGGCCTCCTTAGTAGGAGGCCTGTTGGAGGATGTGTGATAGATGATAAGATCATGGTAACCACAAACAGTGTAAGAAGGCTATGCTATGCTACAGTTCATTGAAAAACCGACTCTTTTTCAAGGCGGTAAAGTGAATTTGTTAACCGTCATAAGCGGGAAAATAGCAGCGCAGGCCACGTCAAACAAGATATCGTCACTGATTTAATGTCAATGTCATATTTTCTATTATCCGACTAAATAAAAATACTTTCTAACTCGATGTTATTAACAGGCCGCAAGTGGATTTCTAAATAAATCAGATTACCTATTCAATTTAAAAAATTGCGGCCACATCCTCCTTACGATAGGATGTGTTTGATTTGATTTGATCTAATAAAACAAAATAAATAAGTATTAGGTATGTAATTTATCAGTCAGAAACGGAGTGATAACGTTCTATATGATTATCAGTTTCATCCCAGAGAACGAGAAGAGAAGTTCTCTTTTTTTGTTCTGCTGCGGTTTGTCCATTTAATTCTACTAAGTATACTTACAGGTTTCTGAAAAGTATTTGTCTTCAGTTTGGTGAGTAACATACTAATTTCCTTTTATCATAAAGTACTCTGGGTTCACAATATCTAAATTACTTTGGTGATGAATAATGAAATATTGTACAAGAGATATTTTATCCTTCTACAGTCCTTGTACACTATTAAAAAATATTTTTACTTTATTTTTCTTTTTACTACTTAGATCTCAAATAAAGTGTGTAATGAGTAAGTATGTTGTATAATGTTCTTCCCTATAAAAACTAAACAAATCCATATGTCAGCTTCTTTTATTAGTATTGAATGCATAAAAAGAATTATGTTATTTGACTTAATTTTTTTATTAAAATTATTTATATCAAAAAAGTAACATAATCCAAAACTGATGATTTTTTTAATATACTACAAAATAAGTAAAAAGGGAAACTGTCAAGTTACAGAACAATATTTAAATTCGAATTGCTGCTTTACATATTTATCCAATCTTTTTTGCTGTTTTCAGATATTTTTCAGTTTTTAAGAATGTATGTTATATATAAAATTTATGGATGTGGACTAAAAATAATTTAGCTTATTAGGTAGATTATTAAAAAATATTGTATATCGTGTTAATTAAAGAATGCAAAACCTTCTAGATGGTACCTCAGCCCATGTAACTTGCCAATGCCAGCCAATGAAAACCTTTTTGGTTGCATAGCATTAAGTTAAATAAAGGACTTAGATGACAAGGTTTAATTTGTAAACAGTTTAATGCACCAAATAAATCATTTTTAGGGTTCCATACCCGAAGGGTGCAAACGGGACCCTATTACTGAGACTCCGCTGTCTGTCCGTCAGTCACAGGGCTCTATCTCTTGAACCGTAATAGCTAGACACCTGTAATTTTCACCGATTATGTATTACTGTGGCGGATATAACAACAAATACTAAAAATAAAAAATAGTTAAAAATTAAAGGGGTCGTCATACAAGAAACATGTATTTTTCAGCGTTGTTAACTTGATCTTTATAATGGCATTAACTAGATACTTTAAATTTTCACCAATTATGTATTACTATGACCACAATAACAACAAATACTAAAAATAGAATTAGAAATCCGTCCGAAACCGTCTAATTAGAAAGTAAATTAAATAAAGAAAGATTAAATAAATAACTTATTACATATACTTCATATTATTACTTTAAATGGATAACTTCATAAAGCTGTGTTTGCATTGTCTTAAATGAAGCGCCAGCCTAGTAGGCTTGTTTTATTATTTTTTATTTTTATATTGTTTTGTACGGTATCCTCGGAAGACCAGCGTTGTGGCCCTGCCACGACACCATGCTGAGAGAAGGCCTTTTTGATGTAGCCACAAATTGTATGAGTAATTGTAACAACTTTGTCATTTTATTACCTTTCTTTCTTTAATTATACAACTATAAAACACAGGTATATATAAATTAAAAGAAAAAACAAAATGGCGGATTTTTGGCGCCAAATGTCTTCAATTTTTTTTATTCAACAAAACCTATTGTGATATTGTGATATCAAGAGAAAGGATTTTATATAAAGTTTACAAATATATAGAGGTATATTTACCTGTATAATTTATTTTGGAATGAGAAATGATTAAACAACATAATCATGCTCATGTTCTATCGGGAAGTCAGGTTTTTTGGTTTATTTAATAATAACTTCTTTTTAGGGTTCCTTACCCAAATGGTAAAAATGGGACCCCTATTATTAAGAACTTACTTACTAGATATATCGTATTGGCGTGGCATATTGGTGGTTTGCGGTTTATTTTGTTTTCTTTTTGTATTTTTAAACTTTTAGTTAGTGCACATTTCCGTGACGCCAACTAGGCTCCAACGGAAGACCAGCGCTGGCAGTCCTTACACAGCCAGCATATGCTGAGTTGGATCCTTTTTGAGAGCACCTCTAATAGGTTCTGATAATAATATCTGTTATATATATTTTTTGTTCTTTATAAAGCTCTTTCTTTTTCTGTTTCTTAAATAAAGCATTTTATTATTATATTATTATTACAAAACTATAATTACACAAACAAAAAGTAGTTACACCACTTCATTATATAAACAACTAAATGTCGTATTAAATTACTTAAGTTTATTTGACATATAAAGCCTACGTTAGTTTACAACATAATTCTTAAATTTGGAAGGAGGCTTAGTCAAAACGACAGCAGGTTACATCACTTCACTTTATTATATAAACAACTAAATATCGTATAAAATGACTTAAGTTTATTTGACACCATAAGCCTGCGTTAATTTACAATGCTTAAATTTGGAAAGAGGCTTAGTCAAAACGGCAGCAGTCTTGACTTGTGCAAATACGAGTATGCTTGATATCTGTATACTTGTGTGTTAAACTATTACGAATAGATGTCGTATGTCTATATGTATATATTTTATAGGGTTTTTTATGCATTCAATATGCAGTACTAAAGTACCGATTTGATTTATACAGCATGATATTGATACAAGATTTATACAGCATGACATTATTAAAATGATTGGAAATCTAAATTAAAAAAATAAATGCACTCACGGCGGCGTGAGTTCGAATCTCACTTGTAGCGAAACTTTTCATCTCATATTTTTAATTTATTTTACATTTTTTTAATTTATTTTAACATAGCCTAAATCTATAATTACTGTGAGAACCTAGTGTGAACCAATACGATAGTAAAGCAATAAATTATTGTAACTCATTCTTATACAACGGGTAAATGAACTAACGCTAAACCTCGCAGATGGTACCTCAGCCCATGAAACTGAACAACTTTTGTTCTACAACTTTCACGAAACCCAAAAATTTTTTTTTAATTTTCATACAATCCGATCGAGTCAATTTGTATGAAAATCCGAATTTTATTTTTGGCATTTTGGGAATGTTGTAGAACAAAAGTTGTTCAGTTTCATGGGCTGAGGTACCATCTGAGAGGTTTTGCGTTATTTCATTAACACGTTGTATACAAAGCTGTTTTCATGAATTCGCTGTTGAGATGATTTGCCAGTCTATGACATGAAGAATCAAATAAATAAATATACTGTTGTACATTTCCAGAACCATGGCGGATTTACCAGAAGACTGCAAGTCCCTCACACACATCTCACCGATACTCACAAATGAGAGCTTGACAGGTGCTCTCACCAAGTGGTTTGGAGAAGAAGTTGTGTTTACACATTGGGAGGTAATGTTTGCTTTTAATTTTATTTATATACAAGGTGACTTTTTATTAACTGGCAACATTTTTGGAGCAAGTTCAGTCATGATACTGAACTACTTTCTATTAAAAAGTTATTAAACATCGATAACAAAAATTTGTCCTTCCATACACGACGACCTCCGTGGCGTAATGGTTAACACGCTGGACCGCTAATCCGGAGGTTCTGGGTTCGATCCCCAGCAAGGGCAAGTTTGCGGCAAGGATGCGGAGTAAGATTCAGTGAGCCGAAACACTCCTCGGAGTCGAGATTACTCATGTCTAGTTCGGTTTGGCTGAGCGCCTTGCCATTACCTTGCCATTGCACGAACGAATGGTGTTTCCATACAAAAAACCGTTCGCTTAGTGACTCCGCTTTTCAAGAATGGAAACAAATTTTGTTCTCAATTGTAGCTGTTGGCCTTTATTATAAAACTTTGAGCTAAAAAATTTTTATGAACCAATGGAAGAGAATTCATACTCCACCGACAAGAGCGTGGCTCTTATATATAGATAGATAGAGTATTGTTGGGAAAAAGATATATATTATATAAGTCATCCTTGGGTTCCGTAGTGAATATATACCCTCATACGTTAGCTTTATGCTTGGCGTTTTTCTCCAAATTCGAACTCTAATTCCGTAACAGACACAGACCTACCACTACTAGACTTGCAACGATATTGCTATGCTAGAAAGACACTGTCAAATACTGTACAACGTGTATAGGGCTATAATTCGAGTTGGGGCGAAAACACATTGTTTGTATGTATGTATGATTGTTCCGCGATAACTGCCGAACCGATGGTCCGATTTTGATGAAATTTGGTAGGCATGTAGGAAATATCAATAGAATTTTCAAGTTCGTTGGGCATCAAAATCGGTTCAGTAGATTTTGAAATATTAATAAAAATCGCGAGGTCTAAGTTCGCGGCGAACTACTAGTTTAGTTAAAATATGTTTTGTCCCTATCACTTACAAAATTTCACATTGCAAGAACAAGACATGGCGAGCGCCGCCCACCAGTGTTGCCAGTACGTCACACCTCTCCCTTTTTATAGAGAATTTAGTATCTTACAAAATTATATTGAGTGTGAAAGAAACGCTGATATGGTTTTTTGTCTCTATCGGCGTGGCTGCTATAAGCTGGCCTACTGTCAAAATCTGGGCCAAACAAACCACAAAACGATCAAGGAAAGTTATTAATTTTAGGGATTTTATCATTTAAAAGGTGATTTAGGGTTTTATTTGAGCTTATTATAAGTTAGTAACCATAGTGTGTTCTGTGACGTGTGCAAAATATGGGTGGAGGCAACAATCAAAGATAGAAAGAGATGCACTAAAGTGGCCACGCACTATTCAGTTCTAGTAGTGGTAGGTCTGCGGTAACAGATAAGCAAACCTGTAATAGACCAACGATAGGTTATGAACCTACAAAAATGTTTTTCTTTTCAGTACAATGGTGACACTGGCAAGGGCGACTCTTACCTCGGCGAACTAATGAAGATCAAGATGTTTGGCCAATCTCCGCGCGGCAGCAAGCAACTCCAGCTCATCCTCAAAACCATCCCGACGAGCGTCGCCCGGCGGCTCACATTCAGAAGCCAGGAATTCTTCAAAAACGAAATTAACTTCTACACAAAAGTGTTGCCAGAACTATTAAACTTCCAAGCGACAAAGAAAATGTCAGAGCCTTTTGATAAATATGTAAAAGTTTTCTTTTCCTACTGCGACGGAGTTAATGACGTGTTGTGTTTAGAAGATGAATCTGTACATGGTTATGGATCCGCGTTGAGACAAGAAGGTATTGATTACAATCATTGCAAAATGATATTCAAAGTTCTAGCTCAATATCACGCGTTATCATTCGCTATGAAAGATCAGAACCCGGAGAAATTCGAAGAAATAAGAAATTACGTTTTTGAAACATACTACGATAAGAGACTACGAGATTGGTACATGCGTTTCTGGAGTCGAATCAGCGGCATAGCTATTGACGCCGTGGAAAAAGAATACCCTAACACGGTCTATGTTGAAAAGATTAAAAAATTTGCCGTACCTGAGCGTTACGAAGACATGATAGACGCTGCAACAAACACATATGAAACCGGTGTGATATCCCACGGGGACTCTTGGACTAATAACTTCTTATTCAAATATGTTAATAACATTCCTATTGCGGCTAAAATAATAGATTTTCAACTAACAAGATGTGCCTCGCCGGTGTTAGACGTAACTTTTGCCATATATGCTTGTACGACACAAGATTTAAGACTACAGTATTATAATGAGCTATTAAAGTATTACTATGACGTATTAGCGTTTCAAATAAAGGAGATGGGTAGTGACCCTGATAAAGTGTATTCGAGAGAGTTATACATGAGTGAAATAAAGAAGTATTCGTACTTCGGTCTCGCATTTAGTTTTGAGTCGACTCCGTTCATCATTTTGGCTCCTGAAGATGCTGTGAACATGGAAATGGAGGTAAGTGCCGCTAAAGTCCTCTAGTCTCCTAAGCCCAAGCATTTTTTCTTAGTGAGAAATCCTCCCGTATTCCCGGTTGCATCTTCATTGTTATTGCTTCAGAGCCCGGGGTCCGCTACCTACCCTAGGGAATTTGAAGAAGTTACTGGTTTTTACACAGAGCGACTGCCGTGTGACCTCTGCAACCCAATCCTAGGATAGATTTAAACAAACGCTGGACGGCGTTCGGGACCCAGAGCTTTACGTGCCTTCCGAAGCACGGAATCATCTTTCTTTTCGTATAACCAAGTGATGCAAGCCTGCAATATCTTAACCAGACTGGAAACAACTTTTCACAAAGTATGCTTTCCAGTGGTATTTGAACCCACGACCTCTGTATCACAAGGCAAACGCCTTGACTACTGGCTTATTATAGGTTATTAAATTATATAAACCCATCGAGTCTATCAAAAGAAAGGATTTTATATAAGGATTACAAATCTATATATATAAAAGCGATCGTCTAGTACTTCACTTTTCGTTTCGTTTCGTTAGAAAATTCTTCCATGTAGTTTAATATCGAAACTTTATACAAAAACAAATGTTATTAGTAGAGAAGACAAGCTTCTAGGCAACTTTCAAGCATTTTATTAGTCCATTTACGCAAATATACTATTCATCGAGGATTAGCTTTCTATAAAAAAATATTATCTTCTCGTACCTACCTACATAAAATAACATAAGACAGTTACTATAAGAAAAAAATGTTTTGTACAGGTTTAGACCTGTACAAAACATTTTTTTCTCATAAACCAAATGAAGCCCTATTTAGTTGAATTAAAGCCTAATAGGAAGGATGTGGATTAAAAAATTATTTTAGCTCAATTAATAAATATTTATACGTATATTTTTTCTGATTAGCAAATAATTACAAAGATATAGCGATATATATTTAAATTCCGCATGACGTCACGATTTACTATGATTTTCACTCACCCTTACTCTAAAACTTCGACGCTCTTTCTGACCGATCTTGGTGAAAAAATATTGGTCCATTATTTTTAGACAATCTAATTTGTGTAGTCTACGCGGGCGAAGCTGCGGGAAAAAGCTAGTATATTATATAATTTAAATGTTTAAATGTAATTTGGAATGAAAAATACAAAAATAGACAACATATAACCTCGCTCATTTTGTATCAGTGTTTTAATAATATTGCACGCCTCATAAGCGGAGCGTTGAGGTAGTGCTCTACTCTCGCCTTACAAAAATCAAGTGATTTTTCGAACTAAAAATGTCGGTATTTATTTCTTATCGTACTTGTAGAATAATATTTACACACAAATGTCAAGAAAAAACACTAGTTTCAACAGTCATGATATTTTTAAAGGACATTTTGTTCTTTAAAATAATAAAACAAGTGTTTAAGAAAATTATTTCGTGGACGTCCGTGTGTCTGTATGTATGGAAACTGGCGTGGTCACGATTACGCCCGAAAAACTTAACAAATCGAACCCTTCTTTTTTCATACGCTTAAGTATTATCTAAAATACTACTTTTAATTAGACCGTGATTTTCGAAAGGCTAAGTCCTTTCGAAAATCACGGTCTAATTAAAAGTAGTTTAATTATAATTAGCAATAAACTGAAATCCACCTATCGTTGGTATATCTAAATCTATGTAAATAAGGTTCGTTGACAATACATGCGCAGTACCTTTCTTTTCTGTGTGGGCAATGGCGCGAAGATTTAAAAGTAATTTTTTTATTTTGTTCATAATACACCGATAAATATGCAATATTCAAGTTCTGTTTTTTTTTTGTGAAAATTGAGTGACCGCTATGAGGCGTGCACTTTTGGATTTTCCAAACTTATTTTTTATTTGTTCTACAATTTTTTTTCTTGTCTTGAATGTAACCATGGTCCTAGGATTTGTTTGCCCCGTTAGGGATTAAGACATGATAATGATTCTGTACCTTAAACCATGGTTTCGTTTGTTTCAGGGCGATCAGAAAATGAATATAGACGACTGGTGGCAGATAGGCCCCTTCAAGACCAAGGAAGGGAGACTGCGTGAGGCGAACAATGTAGTGCACTGCGTCGACAATGGATATATATGACGTCTGTAAGCATTTACAATATCCTTATGCTGGGGCCACACTAACGAGAAACGTCAATGCCCATGATTGCGATAAATATTGCGTTAATTATTACTAGGTAAGTACGAGTATATGTTACATACGAGTAACTCATTTGAAAAATCTGCTACTGGCCGTCATGTTTCGACCTCATCTGGAGGTCGGATCCGGAGGAGGAAACCCTCTTTGGGAATGTATTTGGGCGAAAGTTTTACAACCGGCCGCCGCTCGACGTAAACCCTCCTTGGGAATGCAATTGTAGCACGAGATGTTTGTGCTTAATCCTTTAGTCGCCTCTTACGACATCCACAGTAAGAGATGGAGTGGTCCTATTCTAACCCGAACCCACACGGGTCAGGGCGAATGTGATGCGTTATTTATCAACGCGCAAAATGGAGTGGCCATACATACTTGAACGGTCAACTTCAATGCCAATCTTGGCGTGTTCTTTTCAAGCAGGAGGTACGTTGAGGCTGCTACTGTGCTGCTACATAAGTGTAATTTTTTTTACTATATTAATTCATATGTTTGATCATTACCAAATGAAGAAAAAAAAACAATGAAAATGAAGATGGTAGATGATCCAAACGTACAGGAAATATGATGTACCGCCACAGACCTATCACTACTAGACTTGCAACGATATTGCTAGAAAGTGACTGTCAAATACAGTACAACGTGAGTGTAAAAAAAACGCTGATATGGTTTTTTTTGTCTCTATTAGCGTGGCTGCTATAAGCTGGCCTACTGTCAAAATCTGGGCCAAACAAACCACAAAACGATCGAAGTAAGTTATTAATTTTAGAGATTTTATCATTTAAAGGGTGATTTAAGGTTTTATTTGAGCTTATTATAAGTTAGTAACCATAGTGTGTTCTGTGACGTGTGCAAAATATGGGTGGAGGCAACAATCAAAGATAGAAAGAGATGCACTAAAGTGGCCACGCACTGTGCAGGTCTAGTAGTGGTAGGTCTGTGTGTACCGCCACTCGTGCTATCCTAACGTCAAACGGCAATGTAAATGCCGTTGTAAATTATCGCGATAAGTCGTGGCTACACTAATGTTAAACGTCCATCATAGCGATAATTTAACGGCGTTTCTCGTTAGTGTGGCCCTAGCCTTATGAGATACAGTTATTTGTTAGTAGTGTACTTTATGTAAGTATTTATATTTTTGAAATATACTAAGTATTTACTCGTATGAAGTAGTTTATGTAGAAAGTAAATATCAGAATTTCTATCAAATGTTCCTTTTGTACCGATTTTAATTTTTCTAACAACCCAAAGGTTAAATTGGCTGTCAGATAATGCTTTTAGCAGTAAATCCGCCTATTGTGCTATAAAAATTGTATTTTGTACAATAAAGACATTTTATTGCACCAAAATCACAGATACAAATAATATTCAAAAATATGTACACTAATTAAAGTTTTAATAAATAAAAATACCGACAATTATATAGATAGAGACAATGTAAGGCCCTATTGTAACGCCTGTAGAGATTGTCTATCCTGAAATGCTCGCCCCTTCATTATGAGTATTTCCTTAAGACGGATGTGGACTAAAACAAATTATTTGGCTCATCAGGTAGGGTGATTGTATAAAATAATTAGATTTTTTTAAAGGTAAATTTAGAGGTATGTTTGTGATTTTTTACTATCGAGCCAAAAATGCTCAATCGTGTTTGGAAATTGTTGTTGTCTGTAAAAAAGCCTTAAGATTTTTTTTTTTTTACGTAAATTTTAGTATTATAATAATTATAGCAATTTTCAAAAACACTTACAATATTGTAAGATGTCAACCTGCTGCGCCTTAATCATAGTGTGTAAAAGTAAGAACAAAGTATAGCATTATTTCAGACTTATTAATGAATCTATATTCATGTATATGTAATATATAAATGATAATCTACTAATAAATCCATCACAGTTAACTGTTTCAATTCAATTCAATTTGTTTATTGTTTCCATGTGTGGTAAAGGTTTACAAAATCACTATAAATAGTTATGTACAGCATGGAACCCTGCAAGGGCACTACAATTAAATATATCTACTAACATTAAATAAACACAAAGTAATATTGAAACTAATGTAAATAATATTAAACACTTATAGTAACAAGTTTTAAAAGCAATGTCAGTAAAAATAGATTTCATCTCAATGTCATATTAATTAAATATTGATGCTAATTGGTAATTTTACCCAATAATAATATTCTACGTGCAAGTAATAGGTAAGTATTTATTTGCCAAAAAACTCTTCCAGAGTATAAAAACATTTATCTATCAAAAAATCCTTGAGAGATGTTATGAATTTCTTTTTATCTTTTTCAAGTTTATTTTTTACTAGCGACCTGGCCACTACATGTATTCTACTTACCTACTCCTTCTCGGTACATGCAGTCAGACTATGGAACTCAGTACCACCTGCGATACTGTATTTCAATCGATTGCTGTATTTAAAAGACGAGTAAAAGATAATTATTTTTCGGAATCATCTTTAATTTACAAATAAAGTTTAATTTATATAATAAACTAGCTTTTGCCCGCGGCTGCGCTCGCGTCCATTCTTAGCGGATGCCTACGTCATAACATCTACCTGCATGCGAAATTTCAGCCCGATCCGTCCAGTGGTTTGGGCTGTGCGTTGATAGATCACTATGTCAGTCAATCAGTCAGTCACCTTTGAGTTATATATATTTAGATAAATTAAACTTTATTAATAAATCATAATCCGGTCTTTTTAAGTCTCCACTGCAGGAGCACGACTCTCTGTACTACCAGAGCCATATATTAGCCAGAGCAGTCAGAGGATTTGGCTTACACTCTCCACGCTGGCCAGACGGGTTGGAGAGGTCTCAATGATGTTCACAAGTAGTGTCCGACCGAAACCGAAACCGAATTTCGGCAACGGTCTCAGTTTCGGCCGAAACCGAAACTTCCTTACAAGGATCATGTTTTGAGGGAAAAATAAAGAAAACGTTATTATACCTCAATGTTTACTACCTACTACCTACCTACGTAATGAAACTTACCGAATTCAAAATAAATCACACGAAAACTCACAACAAACACAAGCCAGTCACGAAATGATTAGGCACGTGGAGGCGGCAAAATGTCTTCGTTTGTCGCTTCACGCTGGGATGGAATTTACCGCGCCGAACATGACCGAGCACAGCGCGAGAACTCCCGAATGCAGTTTCGGTTTCGGTCGTAGTTTCGGCAGGTATGCCGCCGAAACCGAAACCCGTTTTTTTTTGCCGAAACCGAACATTCGGTCGCACACTATTTATAAGCTTTGTTTAGCTTGTGTTTCCTAAGTCGCCTTCTACGACATCCACGGGAAGACTTGGAGTGGTCCTATTCTACTCTGCCGGGAACCACACGGCAAGCTCATCGTAGTATGAGCAGCTATTTCCTCCAGCGCATCCCGAACACGAACTCGGAATACTCCGGGTCCGAAGTGTCGTTGAAGGTCGTCCCGATGCCTTTAGTTTCCTTGAAGTCGTCGTCCTTTGGCTTTTCTTCATTGGAGCCTGTAAAGATAGAAAAGTATAAGTACATATATATATATACAGGGTTACTGGTATTTAACGCATAGCCTCCTAGAGGCGATTTAAGGTGAATATATAAGCAAATGGCCTTGAAGTGGGGCCCATATTGCTAATCGTCAGGCACTAAATAGCCCTTTAAATTATTTTATGAACTGCCGTTGAAACTATTATTGGTGATCTGTCTAGCTTTAAAACTAGCCTTACCGGAGGCAAGTTTTGAACCTAGACGGACTAATGTAAATACTACGTACACACTTTGTACGGGGTACGTTGCCTCGATGTGGCGCGTTGAAAGAGATATTGTAAAAAAGTTTCTGTATAATTTTGTTTGTATAATTTATTTTAAATGAGTTTGCATATCTATCAAACGTTAAGTCTATGTTTTATAGGCGCCGCCGCGTGCGCCGCCACGTCAGCGTAGTACTGCTGCGTGCCGATTGCCATAGATTTAAGACGAGTAGAATTGCAATTTGATTTTGATTATTTTTGTATGAAAAGAAATGGCATTTGTATGAAAATATATGGCTATAATTCAAGTTGGGGCGAAAACATATTGTTTGTACGTATGTATGTATGTTTGTACCGCGATAACTGCCGAACCGATGGTCCGATTTTGATGAAATTTGGTAGGCATGTAGGAAATATCAATAAAATTTTCAAGTTCATTGGGCATCAAAATCGGTTTAGTAGTTTTTGAAATATTAATAAAAATGTCCGTGATTAT
This sequence comes from Acrobasis repandana, assembly GCA_963576875.1. NCBI lineage: Eukaryota > Metazoa > Arthropoda > Insecta > Lepidoptera > Pyralidae > Acrobasis > Acrobasis repandana. The sequence continues at coordinate 14,052,823 of OY756237.1, forward strand.
GTAGCAAACGAAAGCATAGCGCGTTCTAACTTTGGATAGTGCCATCTAGGTGTTACTTAGGAAACTATAATCGCAAGGTCTAAGGTTCGCGGCGAACTACTAGTTATTAAAATATCTTACCGAAGCCCTCTCGTTGAGTATCATCCGCGACAAGGGAGCTGTTGTCGAACTCGGTGGTGGTCCACACGTCGAAGTCCGGGACCCACAGCCGGCTGTCGATGGGCTCGAACCCGAAGCCAGTCTCCTCTACCGTCCCTCGGTACTCAATTCTGAAAACATTTCAATTTATCATCATCAGGTCTCCTTTAGTCTCCACTGCAGGAGCACGCGAGTAGCAAGACCCTCTCTGTACTACCAGAGCCATACATTAGCCAGAGCAGTCAGAGAATTCGGTCTACACTCCACACTGGCCAGACGGGTCGTAGAGGTCTCATTGATGTTTATAAGCTTTGTTCAGCTTGTGTTTCCTAAGTCGCCTTCTACGACATCCACGGGAAGACTTGGATGGTCCCTATTCTACTCTGCCGGGAACGACACGGCTAAATCATTTTTATTTTCATTTAGAGCTGTATGGCATATTTTACTACCTACCGGATTTAGTTTATTACGGCAAAATCCTTGCCGCTGCATAAAGGGGATCGTCATACAAGAAACATATTTTTTCAACGTTTTTAACTCGATCTTTATAATGGCCTTGTTAAATCTATACGAGTTAATAAAATAACGCAAAACCTCTCAGGTAGGAACAACTTTTGTTCTACACCATTCCCAAAATGTCAAAAATAAAATTCGCATTTTCATTCTGGTGCGTAGGCGACAAATACTGTGTAAATGAGTTTCTTTCGGCGTTTCTTCTCAGCAGTGGCCGTTGCAAAACGCTAGTATCGGTTTTGCACTAAAAATAATTAAAATAGTTTGGAAAATCCAAAAGTGCACGCCTCATTCTTCTTTTATTACTCCTAACGATAAGATAATAAAAAATGAAAATAAAAATTAAAAATATATATATAGATATACAGTATACAGTGGTATATTAGTTTTTATAAATTATAATTAAACGACAGTACTTAGAACGCTAATATTAACTAGGAATCAGCACAGTGTAATACTTTATATATTAAAAACAAAAGTATTCCGGTAAGATGAATTTTTCGACCAATTTCTCTGCCACATACATGGTCACATAAACACAGACTCACGGACGTCCAAGAATGATTAGCTTTAATGTTATTATTTATTATATTAAACAAATTAATTGTTTATAAAATGTACCATATGTGCTAGACAGATTATTTAACTTCATATTAGTGCACTCATATTATCCTGTAAGTGTTATATTAAAAAAAAAACGTCATTTAAGTTTCGAAAGACTGGGTTTTTTGACATGTCGAGAGTAGAGCACTACCTCAACGCTCCGCTTATGAGGCGTGCAATAATGACCTTCATTAAGTGATATACTGGGTGGCGCAAAAGTACTGGCACTAAAGAAAATACTTTTATTTTTTTTATATGACATTTTCTGTCATTCTGTTGTTGAAAATTGTGTAGTGAACAAATGTAAAATACACTGAAAATAAACATGGACCGTTTTACTCCCCAAGAACGTGGAATAATTGTGTCAATGTTCTTACGGAATAATTCATCAGTGATAAGAACACAACGTGAATTTCGTCGACGATTTCACCACCGTCCGGCACCGATTGGTCGCACAATTCGACGCTTTGCCACACGCCTTGAAGCAACTGGCTCAACATTGGATAGACCTAAGTCTGGGAGACCAAGAACAGGCCGTTCAGCTGAAAATATCGATGCTGTGCGCGAAGATGTGGAAGAGTGTCCAGAAACATCAACGAGGCGACGTGCCACGCAATTGGGCATTTCCAGACGGACCCTGCAGCGTATTTTGGTGAAAGACTTAAAGATGTTCCCGTATAAAACTCAAATGACTCATCAGCTGCTGCCTGCTGACCACCGAGCTCGTCTAGATTACTGCCAGCGCGTCATAAACCTCAACCTTGAAGAGGATGATTTTCCTTCAAAATTGGTTATGAGTGACGAAGCGCATTTCCATCTCTCAGGGCATGTCAATAAGCAGAATACTCGGTTCTGGGGCACTGATAATCCGCGCATTATTCAAGAAACACCTCTACACCCACTAAAAGTTACTGTATGGTGTGGCATCTGTGTTGACAGAGTGATCGGACCCTATTTTTTCGAAGACGCTGGAGGCAATGCGATAACTGTCACTGGAGAACGCTACAGAACCATGTTACGAGAGTTTTTGATACCCAGTTTGGACGAATTGGGGCTGGAGCACATCTGGTTTCAACAAGACGGCGCTACGGCACACACAGCGCGCGACACTATGGACTTAGTAAGGGACGCTTTTCCAGGCCGAGTTATCTCTCGTTTTGGCGATTTGCCTTGGCCTGCAAGATCACCCGATCTGACCAGTCCAGACTTCTTTCTTTGGGGTTTTTTGAAATCTCGGGTGTATGTGAACAAGCCACAGACTCTCGCAGCTCTAAAAGAAAACATTCGTCAAGAAATAACGAACATATCGCAGGAAGTGTTACGGCAAGTTATGCAAAATGTCATAAATAGGGCTCAAATGTGTATCAACTCTGGAGGTCACCATTTAAAAGACATCATCTTTAAATCCTAATGGTACGAAATTTAATGGCACAAATATACATTTAAAAAAACCTAAATCTAGTTTTCTAATTTAGAAAAAATGTTATAGCTGAACCAAATAGGGTCTTTACTTTTGCGCCACCCAGTATTATCCTAAATTGAATAAAAACCTTTGACTTTGATACAAATTGACTCGACCACCTGATCAGTTTGTATGAAAATAAAATATTTTTTTGGGTTTCGTGAAAGTTGTAGAACAAAAGTTGTTCAGTTTCATGGGCTGAGGTACCATCTGAGAGGTTTTGCGTTATTTCCTTAACACGTTGTGTAACAACGCGATCTATCGCGTCGCCCCCCTTCATGTACGAGTCCGACTCGCACTTGACCGGTATTTTAATAATTTCTATTTGCCTTTTTCTAATTTTACAGTATCTACCTAATTTATAATAAACTGGATTCATGTATTTAAAAATAAAATCATCATTGAACAGCTCCTGACCTGACCCTACACTACACTAGCTCGAAAATGTGACACCAGTGTCACAGGTATGGCACTTCATAAAAGCGGAGTATCATTTATACCTACACTACTACAAACGAAACTCTTTATCTGTGCACACGTCAATGCGTGTGTTTGCCCGCTCTCGTCCCGCGACACGGAAGGACGGGGGAGTGGTGCGGGGATGGGGACGCATATTGCAAGGGACCGCAGATGCCGTTCTGTTTGTAATACTCTTATTAATTCCGTGCCAGTGTAAGCAATTATCACACTCGATACGAGAAGAGATCCCTATTTCTGGCCTTTGTTACCTTGTCAGCGAGAAGTCCTCGTAGTAGGTTCCCTCCTCCCATTTCCACTCATGGATGTCAAGCAGCCTCATATCCTTCTTCTCGCCCCACGCGTGCATCTCAAAGCGACAAGTGTCAGAGAACATCAGTAGCACGTTAAGATCAAATGCGGAACCTAAAAAAAATTACTGAAAATAATTTGAGAACCTCTGTGGCCTAGTGGTCATCACGCCAGGCTGTCACACCGGAGGTCCCGGGTTCGATCCCCGGTCAAGTTTGATTTGATTTATTTATTGTCACAAAATCCACAGCTCTTTAATAATTTACAATAAGTATTAACCTTAGTAATCACAGCACTGACAGCCAATAATGGATTTGCATTTTTTAAATTTTTCTTTAATACAAAAAACAAACATTTGTTATTAAATATTATCTTACTTTACAGAGCGAAAAGTATTTTTACAAAAAAGGGTAAACAATGACAATTGACAACAAACATGACTCCATGCCTATATCTAATGATTATCTGAAGTAAAGACGTAATGTATAGTGTATATGTGTGCGTTTGTGTATGTTTCTAAATGGATATTTTACATAACTGTAGATTGTAATGTAATTGAGAGTAGGTGTTCCTACACGGTATTGCCAATCACCCGGATTGCAGTTTTCTTGAAAGTGTTCTTTTTCAAATGGAAAAGATCGATATCGCCAAACCTGCTGTTGTATGGTACGGTGCAGCCTATTAACTATTGCATTTTTAGCACAATTGGTTTATGCAAAAGTAGTGTAGAAAAGGGAGTATGTCTAGTTCTGGTAGTGGGAGCTAGGAAACGTATAATTTTATTTGTCAGTTCAATGCTGTCGATGTTGCCGTTACAGGTCTAGATATCTTTCCTCTAGAGGCGTACCATTGCCTTTGTATATTTGCTATTTCGTATTATGTTGTCTTTTCCTACATACTTATAATTTTTGGTTCAATAAAGTTATTACAAACAAACCTTTTTAACGGCTGAACCGATTTTCATCAAACATAGCTAAGAACCATCTCGACAGACAAGGCTTTTAATTTAAAAACCGCATCTAAATCGGTATATTCTTTTAGGAGCTACGATGTCACAGATAGACACACAGACACGTCAAATTAATAACACCCCTCATTTATGGGTTCAGTACCCAAATGGTGCAAACGGGACCCTATTACTGAGACTCCGCTGTGTGTCCGTCTGTCACAGGGCTCTATCTCTTGAACTGTAATAGCTAGACACTTGAAATTTTTAAAGATTATGTTTTACTGTGGCCGCTATAACAACAAATACTAAAAATAAATAAAAGTAAAAAATTATAGGGGGTCGTCATAGATCTTTATAATGGCATTAACTAGATACTTGAAAGTTTTACCGATTATGTATTACTATACCCATTATAAAAACAAAAACTAAAAATAAGATAAAGTTAAAAATTAAAGGGGCTCGAGAAGAAACGTGTTTCTTCAGCGTTTTAAAACATTGTACGGAGGTACGGTACGGTACGGAGGTAAGGTACGGAACCCTTCATGTACGAGTCCGACTCGCACTTGGCCGTTTATTTTTTATTATTTTCAAAAAAATGGAGATTTACTCACTCCGGTAGTAATGGCACGGTTTGGGCATTCTGTGGGTGTCTGGGTGGGGCCACTCGTGCTGGGGACAGTGGTGCGTGATGCGAACCTCGCTCGACGCAGTCGCGTTCGTCATCTCCATTGTCATGCACGTATACTCCACGTTGTCGATGATTGTCATCTAAAATAATATTTAAATATTAATTAATTATTTTTTTCAGTTTCTTAACATTATGTTCTAACTTATAATTAGTGATGCGCCTAATAGTGGTTTCACCGAATACCGAATATTATTCGGTTTAACCTTTACCGAACCGGATATTCGGCCGAATTATTCGGTTTACCATTAAATTGTTTTGACTCGTAATAGTAGGGGAACCCAAGAGGAGGATTTTGGATTTACTCGAGCGCGTCAGATTACCATCCAGTCGTGTCATGTCAGGTTGACATTACGATATAACGATATCATATTGGTAAACTGATGGTGGAGCTGGGAGATAGCCATAGGAAATTTGTAATGAAACGACGAAAACCTATCGTGTTTGGGCTCATTTGATTTGTCTTGACTAGCACTTTCTCACAATAAAAGATTTTACAAAATAAATATTATTTTCTTAATCTGACAGTTTGAATAGATTTTATTTCAAACCGTCAGATTAAGAAAAGAATAAGAATCAGGTGACCCGCTTGTTCGTTTGCCGTCCTATGACATAAAAAAAATCGGCCGAATACAAATAGTGTAAAAGATGCCGAATACCGAATACCAAACGAATATTCGGCGCATCTCTAGCTTATACATTATACTTAACAGCAAACAATATTTTGGCGACCGACCAGTACGGTTTCCAAAAAGGAACAAGTACAGAGGATGCTATCCTAGAACTTACCGAAACAATTATAAATGAACTAGACAAAAAACGTAAGTCATTGGGCATCTTTTTGGATTTATCTAAGGCATTTGACTCTGTCGCCAAACTGTTGAAAAAACTCGGGTGAGAGGTATTATCTCGAATTTTCGCATCTTTAGCTTATAACTAAGCAACTTCTATCACACTAAGTTACCTTCTCTATTATCAAGTGTTTTAGTTATTTGGTAATACTGGTGTCAGTTTTACAAGCTGCCTAAAGGCATATAAGGCAGTTAAGTTATCCTGTAAAGATAGATATAAGTTTGTGAAAAAAAAATAACAATATCTCCTCCGTCTTGCTCAGGACGAAGAAGTTTGAAAGGGTAAAATAAGTCCCGGCTTTCATGATATCATCAGGTAACGGTCATAGAGCGATGACGTCTTTATTCAGCTTTAAAATCTGGCACCATTATTTTTACCAACACATGTATTTTTTTAAGGCTAGGTAGGCCGAGATTTTGAGTTTTTAAAACCATTTGAGACATAGAAAATAGTCTTATTAAAATCTGTAAAAAAGAAAGGTCTTAGTTAAGGATCTAATCTAGCAAAATTCGCTTTCAGTTACACGATCTAATAAACTTTACTTGATGAAAAAAAATCCCAAATTAACACATTTGTGTAATATTTTTTCAAAACTATGTCTAAACTACTGATATTTTACATTTCATTATTGTGCTCAATTAGAGCCAGTATTAAATAAATTAAATAAATTTAACAGAAAACAGGCAAGAACTCTATTGGGAGCATTGACTGGACACTACCACAATCGCAGTCATCTCTTTAAAATGAGACTTGTTGATAGCCCAAAATGTCGGGCATGTGAGGATTCAGAGGAGACAATGAGACACATCATGTGTAGCTGCGACTCGATGGCTGGTAAGCGCATGGACCTCTTCGGATCAGCATATCCTAAGCTAGAGGACTACAGGCACTACGCACCAGGTGATATTCTGAAGCTTATGTAGTCCTTCTTCAGAAATCCCGAGGCGGGTGAGTAAGGCAAGGGGGTAAGTACAATATAACCCAAAGGTTCGAAGTGCTTCCCATCGTGGACCCCAATGCAAGATAAGATAAGATAAGATAAGAGCCAGTAAATATTTATAGACAAATACATATACAAATTCGCTGAGCTACCTTTTATTCCTTTTTTTAAACAATTAAAAACCGATAAAATTTACATTCCGCGTTCATTCCCCGCCTCCCGCTTCACAGTTACACGAAATATGTAAAAGCACGCAGAGTGCTTTGCGGACTGCCCTGAACCCTATCCCCCCAAGTGTAGGACGACAGGGCCTTAAGGGCCCGGCTTCTTATATTTATATACTACTAGCAGCAGCGCAAAGGGCTCTCAAGGAAAATCTCGGCTTTGGGCGTGCAACCCGTTATGGCAAATATGGGGTGCTGAAACACCTATGTTTTGCCGGAACCGGAAGGGCCGAAGCTACAGTTGCCAGAAGGACCTAATTAGACGAAAATCGTCCAGGTGCCGCCGGGCAGTACCTCGTAAACGATGTATTCTGTCGGTTGTATTGATGCAGCCAATCGAAAAAAAATCTCATAGCGCGTTGCAGAATTTCCATACTAATGATAAATGACCCGATGTATGAAATTGACGTAGTACGGTGCTCTTAGCGCCATCTAGTATGCTCTTGGTGAGTTAATGAAGTGGTACTGCTTTGAGGTTGCCACCAAAGCTTGAAATACCGGTATTTATGGGAACCGGTATCATTAACCTTACTGAGATACTGGTACCAGATAAAGTACCTGTACTACCACCCTACCGTATCGGTACTAATCAAATATTTGCGTCAGAGTGAGAAAGCAGATTTAGTGAAAAGGATAAGGAAAATAACTTCATCAATCATTCATAACATAAACCAAACTCGGACGACGTCGATTCGTGTCGTATCGAGCGCTACCGGTACTCATCTGGAACAGGTAACCAGGTACCGAAATGACAAGAACCTCTAAATACCGGTCATTATCACTATATAAACTATATTTAAGAACTATGGTCTTGTCGGTGGAGTATTTTTCATGTCTTCCGACCCTCAGCCAAATGCTTAACTTCCCTATACGACACGACTTCTACCTTTTCTTTTACTTCATTTACCGGTACCGAACCGGTATTTTTGGTACCGGTTCCAAGCCTTGGTCGCCACATACTAACATTGTAGGTGAGGAACTGGTACTGATTGTTGTCCGTCCGCAGCAGGATGACCTCGCGGTAGATCAGGTTCCTCTGCTCTTCTTCGTCACAGTTGCCGAATCGCAAGACAGCCTTGTTTGCTTCGCTCGCTGCAAACATCATTATCTTCAGTTTTTTGTTCTTTTTAGGTATATTTTAATTTTAATTAATGCTTCATTTAACAACTAATTTACTTGCTAATAGTGTCCGATCGAAACTGGTTTTTACGACCGAAACCGAAACCGAAATACGGCAACGGTCTCCGTTTCGGCCGAAACCGAAACTTCCTTACTAGGATCATGTTTTAAGGGGGAAAATAAAGAAAACGTTATTCTTATGCTATATCACGTAATAAAACTTACCGAATTCAAAATAAATTACACGAAATCTCACAACAAACAAAACGAACTGCAAACACAAGCCCGTCACAACATGACATATTTCAGTCATTCTAGCTTAAAAAATGGCAAAATTAATGTCGTCGTTTTTTCTAGCAGAATTAGTGACGTACCGTTCCCCAGATTTCCGGGAACGCTCCCGGGAATGTTCCCAATAATGGAAATGTCAGGGAGAATTGTAATTTTATTTATCAGAAATATTTTTTATCACTGTAAATATATTTACTAACGTAAATGCATCGCTTGATATGGTTATAATACAAATACATATATCCAACATTCCGTAACATTCGCTAGAAATATGGGAACGTTCCCTGGTAACGTTTGAATAAAATCTTAAATTAGCATAGGAACGTCAAACGAAAGAGTTTCGAAATAAATAATACCTCCTTTTAAAAAGCATTATTTATTGTTTACTTTAATCAACAACAGACACACTTATCTTGGCGGAAAAGTGGGTTTTTTTTAGTTTCAGAAAAAAATACGACAAATTATAAAAAAAATGTGTATATATCGTGGCAGATTGTGCGAAAACTATAAGAGACATTGCTTTTGTATGGTTTGTATAGAAGATTTATTGTAAATTAATTAAGGATCATTTCGTTTCTACACTTTTTTCATGTAACGTGTACGGTTTTCCTTAAAACTAGTAAAAACTGCAATTTGGGACACTTTCAGGGGCGCGAGGGGGACACTCACCCGGGAGGGGGAGGGAGACTAGATAAAAACTTAACTTGCTCTATCATGAACATATTATGATAGTTAAAAGTACTCCATTAATTTTGCCTTTTTTTAACTAAAATTATTAAACCCGCACAATTATTTAAATTCCGAATAAATTACATCTTCAGAATAGCATAGCAACGTTAAATGAAAGAGTTTCAGAATAAATAATACCTCTTTTAAATAACATATTCTATTGTTTACTTTAGTTATCAACAGTCATACTTATCATGGCAGTAAAGCGATTTTTTTATTTATTTTTAGCAAAATATACGACGAATGATAAAATTTTTGTATATATCGTGGGAGATTGCGCGGAAACTATAAGTGATATTGATTTTGTATATATGGAAGGTTGATAGTTAATTTATCAAGGATTATTTCGTTCTTACACACGTTTCATGTATCTTGTACGGATTTCCATCCATCAAGTCGCACACATCTTCCACCATCGTACCGAACAGAATGAGGATCATTAAACCCTGGATAACACCTGGTTTATTGAGATGTATACGACATCGTTATGCACCTTACAGGAAATCAAAAAGAGAACCTGGCAATCAATGTCTCAATATTACGTTTAAGCGCTACAAAGGTTTTTGCAATAACTTGCTTAAAAAGTTAAACGTAATTATAAGCGAACTGAATTTAAAAAGGCTAAAGGTAATCCTAAGACTACTTGGAAATTATTAAAAAACATCACCCACCGAAATGCAGAAAGAGACAACTCCAATGAACTATTATCCTTATCCGACAATCCAGACGTATCTGTGGATATGCAGAACGACTACTTTGGCACAATTGGCGCATCTTTGGCTCAAGGATCTCCCAACCCACGCGTTGTTATCTCGCGTTCCAGAAAGAGTGATAAAATGACTGCCTCGTCATCACCAGCTCATTCTATGGCAATTCTACTTACAGATATTGCAGAAGTAGAGAGCAATATCTTGGGGTTAAAAAATTGTGCGGTGGGTTGGGATGGAATTTCTTCTTCTTTTGTTAAGTCTGCTCGCCATGTTCTTATTCCTATCCTTACTCACATACTAAAGTTGTGTTTCTCTCAGGGTGACTTCCCGAAGGTATTAAAAAAGGCACTCGTTCATCCTATTTACAAGAGCGAAGAGCCAGAGACAGTGTCAGTGAATTTTAGTTCTGACAATCGTTTCAAAAATTATGGAGAACATTCTTAATGATAGACTACTCAGTTAAGTACTTAACAGCAAACAATATTTTGGCGACCGACCAGTACGGTTTCCAAAAAGGAACAAGTACAGAGGATGGAGTAATGGAGCGTGTTATTAACAAGCGCTTACTTGCGTACCTTGAGGACAATGATCTCCTCAGTGACCGGCAATACGGATTTCGCCAGAACCGATCTACTGGGGATCTTCTTGTGTACGCTACACATCTTTGGGGTGAAGCCCTTGAAAAATACGGTGAGGCACTTGCTGTCTCACTTGACATTTCAAAGGCATTTGACAGGGTATGGCATGACGCTCTTATAGCGAAGCTTTCCGCTTACGGTATCCCTCCCACCCTTTGTGCTTGGATTTCCGATTTCCTGAGGGAACGGTTTATTCGAGTAACTCTTGACGGCTGCTCGTCTGACCTATTGGCAATTAATGCTGGAGTACCTCAGGGATCTGTTCTTTCCGCAACGCTATTTCTGCTTCACATTAACGATCTGCTAAAGCCCGGTATTTTTGGGTATTACTCTGCAAGCTGTCTCCGATTGGGGTGATGCCAACCTTGTGAGATTCAATGCCTCTAAGACACAGGCGTGTCTCTTCTCTGCTAAAAAGAGCCCTTTCAACTTGGCTCCCACTTTCCGGGGTGTGCCTGTTCCTATCACCCGTCATCTCGAACTTCTCGGTATCGATCTCTCATCAAATCTTAACTTCGGTAGCTATATTGAGTCCAGGGCTAAGACGGCTTCTAAAAAACTGGGCATCCTCTCCAAGGTCCAACGATATTTTACCCCTGACCAACTGTTGAGCCTTTACACAGCTCAAGTCCGCTCATGTATGGAGTATTGCTCCCACCTATGGGATGGATCTGCCCGCTATCAGCTCGAAGCCCTGGAAGCTATCGACAGACGTGCCAGAAGACTCGTTGGTGATGAGTTGCTTACGGCAGGACGGCTCCACAGCCTCGAACATCGCCGACTGGTAGCAAGTCTGTGTGTCTTCTACAGGTTGCACTTCGGGGAGTGTGCGCAGGAATTACATAATTTAATTCCCCCTGCACCATTCCACCATCGGACAACACGACGTGGACAGGGATTCCACCCATTTGTGGTCGATATTCCTCCTCATCGTACCTCTCGATTCGCCTCCTCCTTCATTGTGCGAACCGCTAAGGTGTGGAATTCCCTCCCTGCGTCGATGTTTCCCCATACATATAATTTAGGGATTTTCAAGGCAAGAGTGAACAGGCATTTTTTGAGTCTGCGTGATACACCTTAGACCTCATCTTAGCTTCCCATCAGGCTAGATAGAGATCAAACGCACTCAAATTTCTAATAAAAAAAAAAAAAAAAAAAAAAAAAAATGCTATCCTAGAACTTACCGAAACAATTATAAAAGAACTAGACAAAAAACGTAAGTCATTGGGCATCTTTTTGGATTTATCTAAGGCATTTGACTCTGTCGCCAAACTGTTGAAAAAACTCGGGGTGAGAGGTATTACCTCGAATTTTTTTCTAGCTACTTGAGTTGCCGGACCCAGTGTGTGAAAATTGGTGATTATATCAGCCAGGAGTTAGCTCTTACTTATGGGGTACCTCAAGAGTAGTGTTCTTGGACCTACCCTGTCCTGGGTTGACGCGTACCTGGGAGGGGGAGGGAGAGTTGATAAAATTTAATTTGGGCCTTCAATGAAAATATCCTGATAGAAGAAACGACTACATTAACAACATGGGCGCGGCAAAATGTCTTGGTCGCTTCACGCTTAGATGGAATTTACCGCGCCGAATATGACCGAGCACAGCCCGAGAACTCCTGAATGCAGTTTCGGTTTCGGTCGTAGTTTCGGCTGGTTTGCCGCCGAAACCGAACCTAAACCGAAACGCATTTTTTTGCCGAACCTTGACCGAAACCGAAAATTCGGTCGGACACTACTTGCTAATGATGAAAAAGTTTTCCAAAATGTGGTAATAGGCGATGCGGCTAATAACCTATCACTGTTTTGATCCCTTCTTCCACCATCTCGCCCAGCATCACGCCCTAGGTTCTATCTACCCTTCTTCTTCATCCAAGCGCGGTCCCGGTTGCATCCTCAGCTGTGCTGCTTCGGAGCCCGGGGTGCGCTTTTTCTTCTCCAAATATTATATGCATGTGAATGGTCACCCAAGGATGCCAAAGACCTTGCGTTGGAGAAAAATTGCCGGAAGAGTTTAAAGATTTGGCTAAAGTTTTACGACCGGCCCCCTGCCTGACGTCAACCCTTATTCTTAACACTCCTTGGGAAAGCAATCGTAGCACGAGATGTTTGTGCTTAATCCTTTAGTCGCCTCTTAAGACATCCACAGAAAGAGATGGAGTGGTCCTATTCTAACCCGAAACTACACGGGGTAGTTCTATCTAGGGTAGATTTGGAATAAAGACGTGATCTTGAAGTTATTGTAAAACTTTTATTAACAAATAAAGATTTGATTGATTGATGATGTCTCTTTATACCAGACCAAAGCAGCAGAAAAGAAATCTCAAACTTACAACGTATGACATATTTTTGCTTGTGTATCCTAGAGATGGTGATGCGCGCGGCCTTAGCGAGGCTGCTTTCTATCCAGGGGTAGTACGTCATCATGTCCAGGAAGCGCGCCGGCGCGCCGCAGCCCGGCCCGCGCACGCCCACGCCCAGCTGTGGGCCACGGGGGACGGGGGTGGCAACAGACATAGTTTTTACATTTTTTTTTCTAAAAAATGATCCACAGACATCATTCATTGTGAAGTTTCTTCCATACCTCCAAAATTCTGCATCATATCTTCGCTAAAAATCTTACCCAAGACAGAAAATCAGACTTTCCCATACAAACGTAGTCTGACTTTATTAACCGACTTCAAAAAAAGGAGGAGGTTATGTTATCAATTCGTCGGAATCTTTTATGTTTTTTTTTATGTATGTTTCCCGATTACTCGAAGACGCCTAAACCGATTCACAAAATTCCTTTTTTGTTTAAAAAGATATACTTTAAGTAAGGATAAGTCCAATATAATTTTTATTAAAATCGGTTGTGTGGTTTGTTTTTTAAACGAAAATAACTAGAAAAATTTGTATAATTGTATACTTGTTTGATTGAATGTTTAGCTTTTCTGGTATAGAAGTGGGTTTTATATGTTTTGAAAAAATATCAATATATTATTTTGAAACGACATGTCAGATTTCATACTTCTATTATCTTTCAAGTTCAAATTTTGACGTCGAAAATTAGTTATACCCAGGGTATTACAGATATTACTTGTAATAAAAATAATTAAAATACGTAATTAAAATACAAATACGTATTTGGTATTTGTATTTCAATTACTTGTCGCCGAGGTAGGTATTTTGTAATTAGTATTTTAAATATTTATTTTGTATTTCGTATTTCAATTAAAAATAGCTAAAATACTGTATATTTTTATTTTATATCTCAAATACCTTACTTAAAGATATATTTCATATTGTCATTGAATTTCGTATCTTAATTACTTGCGATACAGTATTTTTTAATTTGTATTTCAAATAAAGCAAGCATGTATTTGGCCAGCCAGTACCTAGATTGCCTAGATTATGCAATTTTTTTGGTTAACAAAATACTGCCGAAACCTGACGTCGTATCAAAATAAAAGCTATACTACATTTGTATGGGAAAGTCTAGGGTAAGGACTCTAAGGGTCATTTCAGACAGAGAGAAAAAATACTCGCGCGGACTTGAGTTTCCTCTAGTCGCAATTCACACCGAGAGCAAAAATGCGCGGTCATCAAAAGAATGCTCGAGACCGCGCGAAGATGCGGGCGCCAACGCGAGCCGACGCGCGAAATTTCACCGGGGTTGCGAATACATACGAATATCCCCGTCAATGTCACGATAGTGACAGGCGGCGATCCGCGAGCACATCAGAACTTGCTCCGCGCGACCTACGACTTACGCGACCGAGTCACGAGCATGCGCCAGACGCAATTGGAGTCTCCGCCGATATTCATACAATTTTATACTTTAAGCAATGGTAATTTTAATGAAACTAGTAAATTCCGCAAGCATTTTTTCTCACTGTCTGAACTGACCCTAAGGCTTTCAAATAAAAAAGAATCATCAAATCGCGTAAGGAAACGTCCATACTACGTGACCATTTCAGGGGGTCTTCAAAATACCACTTCCCAGTGGGCTTTGAACCCACGACCTTCGAATATCACAAGGCAATCGCCTTGACCTCTGGACCACAGAGACAGTTACTCAAAAAAACATAACCCTGGGTAAAATGAAGTATATCAGACCAGCATCCAGCGCCCCCACACGTCCCTGGAGACGAGCGCGGCGCCCGCGTCCCACACGCAGGGCTGCGACTCCGTGCGGGACGTCACGCACGCCACGTGCGGGGGACGCATCTTCTTTGAGTACAACTGGAAATATTATAAAGATGTTTTAGAAAAAGGAGAGGTACTAGGTACCCGCCGGAGGGCATGTGTGAAAATCCACGAGTTGTTTTTTTTTTTTATTAAAGATTTGAGTGCGTTAGACCTATCTAGCCTGATGAGAAGCTAAGATAAGGTCTAAGGTGTTACACGCAGACTCAAAAAATGCCTATTCACTCTTGCCTTGAAAATCCCTAAATCATACGTATGGGGAAACATCGACGCAGGGAGGGAATTCCACATCTTAGCGGTTCGCACAATGAAGGAGGATACGAAACGAGAGGTAGGATGAGGAGGAATATCGACCACAAATGGGTGGAATCCCTGTCCACGTCGTGTTGTCCGATGGTGGAATGGTGCAAAGGGAATTAAATTTTGCGCACACTCCCCGAACTGCAGCCTGTAGAAGACACACAGGCTTACAATACAATACCCTTTATTGCACAAAAGTAAAAAAAGCACATAAGTAATTATCTTAAAAACTAGGAAATGCGCAAAAGGCGGCCTTATCGGTATACTTAAATACATACAACTTACACAAAGAAAACATAACAGGACAAAATGAAGAAACTAAGTGGAAACAAGGGAAGGAGATTACCTTTCATCAACCATAAGGATGAAAATGCGATTTTACTTGGCTAAAGCCATTGCTTGATTGCCCGTAGGTACCTTGTTCCCCCCCCCCCCCCCCCCCCCTCAGATACGGGTCTGAGGTACTTACGTTGGCAACGATGTAGAAGTCCCTGCAAAGACCGCCTGGTATATGCTGTACCGGAACCACTTCTTTTCGCAAAATGTTGTAATCTGAAAGAGAAGGGAGACTTCTGTCAACGTGGATGGTGTTTTTTAACCCCCGAAAAAGAGGGGTGTTGTAAGTTCGGTTATTTTTACATGAAGGCTAATTCCCTTGCGGTGGTTCTTAGCTATGTTTGATGAAAATCGGTTTAGCCGTTTAAAAGTTATTGGGGGTTAACGCTTGAAAGTCAGGGCTTTCTTTATCAAATAATAGATGGCGCTACGGATATCAAGTCGTATCGGTAGTTCCGCTACTCATCACTAGATGGCGTTCTTGACAGTCGGGGTTTTTTTAATTTTCCAAGCAAATAAACTTGTTTAAACTATAATATGTATATGAATGCTTACCGTCCTTAAATCGTATGACGTAGAAGTCAGGGTTGCGCAGTAACTCGGGGGGTGGACACAAGGGCTTTATGTTTGCGTATTGTGCTGAAATTAAAATACAGATACACTATCACGTCTTTATCCCTAACGGGGCAGACAGAGCATGTTGGGTCTTGCGGCTCTAAGTAGACAGAGCCCAGGGCCGCAAGTCCCAAAAGCCCTTTTTAACGTGATGATGGGCAGGAAGATGTAAAAAATAATCAAAATAGTGGGTTGCTAGCCGCATCGCCTATTGATATCGCCCATTATCTCGATCAGCTTCTACGATCTGCGCGAGATCTCGCGCCCCTACGCACGTGCCTACTTTGCCTTTAGGATAATCCGCCACTGCATTCGCCCTGATGACGACCTCCGGATGAAGTCGGAACATGTCAGCCAGGAGCTGATTCTTCACGTGAGTTACCCGTATCACAAGACAGTAAAAGTGTTACATACAGAACGGAATCTCCTGCGGTCCCGTGCAATATGCGTCCCCGTTCCCCGTCCCCGCCCCTCTCCCCCGTCCTCCCTTGTCTCAGGGGAGAGCGGGCGAACACACACGCAGTGACGTGTGCACGGCGGCACAAGAACGGGGGAGAGGTGCGAGGACGGGGGACGGGGACGCATATTGCAAGGGACCGCAGGAGATTCCGTTCTGTATGTAATACTCTTACTGTCTTCTGTGCCCGTATGTAACAATATAGTAATATTAGTATGGCTTCTTACTCTGCCTGACAGGGTCTCTCAGCTGTATGATAGCCAGCGTGTTGTATGTCTCTCCATACTCGGGGTGCAGCACGTAACTGCGCACCTTCCTTGCATCGCCCGTCCAATCTTCGCCGAGAAGGACGCGAGAGTTTTTTCTACAAAAAAAATTAAAAACAAATTTAATTGCTAGGCAAATTAAGAAGACCCCCGACTAAACGCCATCTAGTGGTGAGTAGCGGAACTACCGATACGACTTGGTATCCGTAGCGCCATCTTTTATTTGCAAGAGAAAGCCCTGACTTTCAAGCGTTAACCCCCAATAAGTTCTAAACGGCTGAACCGATTTTCATCAAACATAGCTAAACATAGGCAGTCACCAAAAAATCACGTTTTGCTGTATTATTTATTTTAAAGTGAATATACAACTTAATATTCTGTGAATATTTCAAGCGTCTGCCTATTATTGCCTTTATTAAGGTGAATACAGAAGAAAATGGCCTTGAAATGGCGCCCTCATTTGAAATAAATTGTTAACTCGTAAAAATGGAGATAATTTCCATATTGCTAATCGTCAGGCGTCAGAAAGTATTTACATTAGTCCGTCTAGCTTTAAAACTTGCCTCCGCCAAAAGTAGTCACGGCAAGTTTTAAAGCTAGACGGATCACCAATAATAGTTTCAACGGCAGTTCATAAAATAATTTAAAGGGCTATCTAGTGCCTGACGATTAGCAATATGGAAATTATCACCATATTTACGAGTTAACAATTTATTTCACACTTCAAGGCCATTTGCTTCTATATTCACCTTAATATGGCAAAAACAGCAAAAAAATCACGTTTGTTGTATGGGAGCCCCGCTTAAATGTTTATTTTATTTTGTTTTTAGCATTTTTTGTAAAAGCGGCAACAGAAATACATCATCTGCGAAAAATTCAACTGTCTAACTATCACAGTTACAGCCTGGTGACCGACAGACGGACGGACGGACAGTGCAGTCTTAGTAATAGCACAGAATACAGTAAGAGTAAACAGAACGGAATCTCCTAAGGTACGCGCAATATGCGTCCCCGTTCCTCGTCCCCGCCCCTCTCCCCCGTCCTCCTTGTCTCAGGGCGAGAGCGGGCGAACACACGCTGACGTGTGCACGGTGGGACAAGAACGGGGTAGAGGTGCGGGGACGGGAAACAGGGACGTATATTGTGCAAATCTTAGGAGATTCCGTGCTGTATCTTCTGTGGTAAGATATCTTCCGTTTTTACCCTTTGGGTACGGACGGAACCCTAAAAAGTACCTGAAGTTGTGTTTGGGCATCCGTCCGATGTCTGCGGCCGGCGCGACTACGAACTCCTCGTGGATGAGCGCCACCGTGGTCACTGCTCTCAACTCGCCAGACTCGCCCACTGGGGGACAAGACAAACGGCATTAGGCATTTATAGACAAAATGTCTGTAACTATGATAATAAATAAACGTCTTATCTATCTATCTTTTATTAGCAAGAGTATCGCCAGCCGATGTCCTCGCGGGAGGGTGCAGGTTGTTATAACTGGTGGATGGGATATGTACGCCTGACAGTACATTCAAAGCATATATAATGAAAGTACTTTGTGAGAAGGCTTATTATAGTACCGATGCCGATGATTACCTTAAGGGCCCGGTCCTTACTTTTAGTGATTTTGACTGCTTTTTCGGAGCTGATTGGAGCCAAACTATCTTATTAACAATATGTTAAATTGAAGTTTATTTAAGTATTAAAAAAGTGAATGAGACAATTTATTGATTTTCATTGTAATAGTTTGTTTAATTCCAAATAACCTGAGACGTGTTTTAATTTTTGGCGGTGCGCGACGATTATGTCTTGTTTACACGGAATTTAAAACATGAAGTTGTGTATAAATTACAGATAAATAAGGACAAAGGAAAATCCTAAAAACTGAAAGAGAAAATTTCAGTTTTTTTTTTTAATTCATTCAATATCTTAGTTAAAAAGGTTAAACTTTGAAGAAAATATAAGCGAATACGTCGTCGGATTTCTTGCGCATACGACTGTGTAAAAAAATAAAAAATACACATATTTGAAGATTGATTCATGCTTAAGCACGTACAATAAATAAATAAAAATATTTTGTCTTTTGTAAAAAGATAGAAAAATTTAAAGTTCTCTGAAATTCTCAAATAAATATGGGGACGAAAACGCTGATTAGGGCAGACCGCTCGATGCGCTTCTGAATTCGTCTAAATTCGTCTCCAGAGTGCATGTACAATACAGCGCAATGCGTATGTGTAGATAAAAAATATAGATTCGAGTGTTCAATCAAAAATTCCCACGGTCGAAGACTGCAGTCTTAAAGACAAAAAAGTCTGGCTTGAGCTTGGCGCTGGTCCCTCTTAAAAATTTGTACACTCACAAACAAATACCAATAATGTAACTTATTTGCTCACAAATGTCATAGTATGGGTAGATTTAGTACATACCTACTACATTTACAAATTGACATTATTTTCAATTTCACTAATGAAATCATTCTTAATTTATAATTTTGACATGACAATGTATACTCAGTCCACATATCTAATTTTAATATCAGTATTGAATAACTATCTTTTTAACCTCTAGATATTACAGGAAATCCTATATCAGGACATTTAATTTTACATCAAACATATATTAATGGTATTGAAGCCTAGGTGAGCTAGTCGGTCTAGTAATGGCTCTTTTTTTTTCGTAAGAGTTAAAATTGCAGGTGGGGGGGGGGGGGCGTAGAAATCTCGCCCGGGCGCTGGTAGAGCTAAAAACCGGCACTGAGATACGTACTGTTGGTGTAATACAGGATCCCGATCCACGGGTACTCCGTGATTTCCACGCTGCCCGTCGCCACGTCGGGCTCTTTGTCAGTCCCGCAGTTCACCAGGTCCAGCTTCAAGCCCAGGGCCGACCACGCTATAAATAAATAAATATACAGGGTCAAAAAAATATACTTAAACTATTTTAAGGGTGCATTCAGTCCATGATACCGAACGCCGAGGGCGGTAAAGCCCAGGCCACTTAGCGTAATGGTGGGCATGAAGGTGGAAAAGAGAAATCATAATAGTGATGGGTTGCTAACCGCATCGCCTATTCATATGATTCAGATTCTCGCCCATTCCCTCGATCGGCTTTTACGATCTGCACGGGAAGAGAAGCAGCTGGTACATTCTATGTTTTTTCTTTTCTCCCAGACCAGCAAAGAAGAACATTTGATTTATGGGCTCGCCCTAATTCGGTCTTTGAGCGTAACATATATAAAATCAGCATTTGAATTTTAGCAAATGGATTCCCAGCCTTAGTTACCCGTGTGGTTCCGGGTTACAATAGGACCACTCCATCTCTTCCTGTGGATATCGTAAGAGGCGACTAAAGGACTCAGCACAAACATCTCGTGCTACAATTGCATTCCCAAGGAGGATTAACGTCGGACCGTTGTGAATCTTTTCGCACAAATACATTCCCAAAGAGGGTTGACATCAGGCAGGCGGCGGCCGGTCTTAAAACTATAGCCAAATCATTTGAACTGTTCCGGCTATTTCTTCTCCATTTTGCAAGGTCTTTGGCATCCTTGGGTGACCATTGACATGTATGTTATATTTGGAGAAGAAAAAGCGGGAAAGCGCACCCCGGGCTCCAAAGCAGCACAGCTGAGGATGCAACCGGGAACGCGCTTAGACGAAGAAGAGGATTTCCAGCCTTAGTCTGAGATTCTGATAACTTCCTCCGTTGTCTACCGCGCCAGAAATAAAGGTGTAAAAAGATGTGACGTTCCACGGGTAAAGGTACCTTATGGACGCTGGCGCTTACGACATTGTGTTTATTCAAGCTAAGTTAATTGTACGAATTGTTTTTCTAAACGTCCTAAGCGCCACCGTCCATAAGGTACCTTTACCCGTGGAACGTCACAGATAAAGTTAAATAGATGATACGTGCTTACCTTTTATCAGCAGAATCACAACAAAAATCACACACATTTTTAAATTTAAATTTATTCCCTAATTTTGTACTTTTCGCATGCAGTTTATCTTATGATATTCATCTGTATGAGACGGATTCATCACGGATTACAGATATAAGAAAACAGTCCACAAGTAAACAAGTTATGTTGTTTATAAATACATATTGAAACAATATGTCTTTGTAGTTGTTTGTAATGTAATGCGAGAGATAGCTTCCTATAACTTTGCTTACGAAAATAATCAATGGATTAAAAATTATTTCAACAATATCTTAAGAAATCGGATGTTATGGATACCAACTACGCCAGTAATATATATAAGTCACTCAAATAAACACAATATTTTCAATATCAATAAATGTAAAATAAACGGCCCTCAGCTCTGGTTAAAGCCAAGCAAGAACGCAAAGCGACACCCAAAATGTTCTATCTGCCCCATTAGGGATAAAGATTAGTGTATGTAGTATGCATGTATTATAACAAGTTTATTTGCTAGGCAAATTAAAAAAAACCCCCGACTGTTGAGAACGCCATCTAGTGATGAGTAGCGGAACTACCGATACAATTCAATTCAAAATATATTTATTATCATAGGATATTTATAATATCTCTTAATAATAGTCACTTCGTTTTGTTTTGCACAAATGTTGACGTCAAATCGTTATTTAAAGCTAAGTTTACGCCGCTTCCTAGGCGCAAGTGCAGAAGAAGCGGCAACAAACTGCACTGCACGTTTTCTCCAAAGACGTCAACTAACAAACTAAAAACTTAAAATTAGTTATATAGATGGACAGAGATTACATTGTTTATTATGTCATAATTAAATTGAATTATAAGAATTACGAAATTTAAAATAATGTTAATTTGTAAATTTAGTATGTACCAATGTACCTAAATTATGACATGTCTAAGTATACAAACCTTTAAGAGGGACCCGCGCCAAGCTCAAGCCAGACCTTTTTGTCTTTAAGATAGTCATCGGTCCTATAATAAGCCTTCTCACAAAGTACTTTCTTTACATAAGCTTTGAATTTTCTGTCTGGCATATCAAGGACCGATTCTGACAATTTATTATAAAGAAGTATACACTTCCCCATAAAAGACTTACTGACTGTATTCAGCCTGTAATACGGGCTAACTAAGTCATTCTTATTACGTAAATTTCTATCTGTAAAATCACTTACTTTATTGAACATGGAAATATTTTTCCTTACATACATTATATTTTCAAATATGAATTGTGATGCAAAAGTAAGTATACCTATTTCCTTGAATAATTCCCTCAGTGAGTCTCTCGATCCTAAACCGTAAATGGCACGAATTGCTCTTTATGCATACGATTTGATATCCGTGGCGCCATCTATTATTTGATAGAGCCCGGACTTTCAAGTGTTAATTTACCCTCAAAAAGTTTTAAATGGCTCAACCTATTTTCATCAAAGTCAGCTAAGAACCACCGCAAGAGAACTTGCTTTTACGTAAAAGGAACGCATCGAAATCGGTGCATCCGTTCCACAAACGGATCCTAGATCGAAAAATGATGTTCACAAATTTACAATATTTATATACATACATAAGCCAAATTAGAGCTTTCTAGTACGCATAGTCTCTGAGTGAAACCGCTGACACACAGACTGACATGGCGAAACTATAAGGGTTCCTTGTTTACTACGGATTCTTAAAAAGAGGATGCTTGAGTCCGATTCGCAAAATGTCCAGCGATAGCTGCACGCGACAACAGACAATAAGTCCCAATAAGTCTTAGACTGTGTAGTGTACCTATTAAAATACATTCTTTTTGAAAGACACTTTATTCAATATGAACCGTTCTTCACAAATTAATATAAAACCTTACTTCATTAATTCTTAGATAACTTAAATGAACCTCATAGCTATGCCCTCATTCCGGTAACCTTCCTGTACGCACTGAAGTGTTCCAGGTACTGATATACGGTGTCGATGGGCGTGTAGATCTCGTTCATGCGGCTCACCAGGTGCTGTGGCGGCTGCACCGCGGTCGAGGACCCTAGTAGCCCTTGTAGAAACTCTCGCAGGAGGCCCCATACTGCGTTCGCCATCACACACGGACGGTATTCCACCTGGAAAACGGTAAGGGTTGGATCTCATCTATCAGCACGGAACAGCACTTTCCTATGCTGCTATCCTTTTCTGTCGCTCAGAAGCGTCATTTGCCAAAGCGAGAGAGAGCGACGGAACGCTTAAGCACCGGCCGTGCTGCAGCGTTCCGTCGCTCTCTCTCGCTCTAGCGAATTACTGTTCTGAGCGACAGAAAAAGATAGCATCATAGGAAAGTGCTGCTCCGTGCTGATAGATGAGATCCAACCCTAAACGGTAAGTCCGTCTCTGTCACAAACTCTACGTGTGACAGAGACACGTGACCCGCGACGGTTTCTGCTATCTCTATCGCACGTAGGGTTTGTGACAGAGACGGACTGAACCCGTCGCGGGCGTCCGCTTGACGTAGTTTCAAGCCTTAGACGCCGACTGCAAAAACGTCTATTTATACAAGGTGGAAGGGACATACCCGTAATAAGTTTAACCACGGGCTCGGGTACGGGCGGGCACAGATCAAAAAATCGACATTCCCATACAAATCGCCCGGGCTCAAAAAAAAATTCGGCGTTTCCATACAATACATACTAATCATTATCATAAATTGTTTTGTATTTTATATTATGTATCTATGTATTCATGGGTATGAATGTATATGTATGTAGATATGTGTATTAGTGTGTGTAGAAATACATACTTATCTTTAAGCGCCTATCGTTAATTTAAATTTTCTGTTTTTCCTAAAGGCTGACTAGTAGAGAATGCATTAGCATTAAGTCCACCTTTTGTACCATTGTGGTCAATAAAGATTTAATAAATAAATACAAAAGTGTGCAGCCACTTTATTTATTTATTAAATCTTTATTGAACACAAAGGTACAAAAGGTGGACTTAACGCTAATGCATTCTCTACCAGACGACCTTTAGGAAAAACAGAAAAATCAATTTTATTGCGATAGACGCTACAAAAAGAACCTATACATACTCGTACATATATCAATACTTTAGTATGATAAAGCCGAATTTTTTTTTGTTGAACGGCTGTTATTTTAGTTTTATCATACTTTAGTGATCTAGTATAGCCTGTGGTTCGATTTATTACGGGTATGACCCTTTCACGTTGTATAATGGCATAATCTCATTCCTATTAGTATGATGTCCTATTAGCATCAAGTCACATTCACATTAAGTCCAATTTGCATAACATCCTGAAAAAGCTAGATGTAACAATAGATTAGTCCAATGAAGCAAGATGGTCTTACGAGGCTGGAAACTAGCTTCGGACATTTGGACATTGATGAGGTTCTTCCTGGTGTTGTAGGTGTTTATATGTTACAGTAACAACTTACGGTCTGACAGGCCTAAAGCGTCTTTACCTTCTTAATTGTGTCTTACCTCATTCAAATTAAAATAGCAAAATAACATTTTGGCAGGTCTATCTTGGCTTCAGAACTAACAAAAGTATTTAAAAGGAAAATACTTTTTCTTCCAACTACGCTGCAAATCTATCATAACAGCACTACATATCCAGCACAAAGAGTAACTTGGATGCCTATAATGGGGACTTCATGGAACTTAAATGATGATGAATCTGATATCTAACATACCTCAATAAGAATCCCCTTAAAATTCTGATTCATCGTCACTGAGCCAAGCTTCACACAGAAATCTCCAAGCTCGAACCTCGGACCCTTTGATTCTATTTTCGTCTGTTTCTTGGAAGTGTAGTGTTGGGATAACTTCATCATGAGAAGGTCAAAAAGGCCATCAGCTATGACGTGGATGTTCTTGGTTCCACTCTCCAGAATTGAGAACACTGAAGCTGGCTGTTCTGAGTTGTGGAGGATGTGGACTGTTTTTGTTGTTCCTAGAAAAAAAAACAAAAATAAGAATCAAAGAGTCACTTGTTCATGCAACCTATTCACTTCTGTTACAAATTCTGATTAGCCTACTTATCTCTCATGAAGCCAAATGTCAGAATTCTGACGGTATCACCACACTTAGCAACTTGCAAGTTAAGCAATCCCAGGCGTAGTCTACACTTGGACGCAATTGTCTAGTGTCAAGTGTCTAGTCTGCAAATGGCATAAAAATTTCTTGAACTCCTTATTTCTTCAGAAGGCACTTAAAGCTTTTAGTCCGGCTTTCATCATTGTATGGCAGTCATCAAGCTATGCCTTGGCAACTTTCGATATACACACCAAAAACAAAACAAAACAGCAAGTTGGTGGGTCTATTGATAGAAAAATAGGAATACGAAACAGCGTAAGCTTGCTAGCCCACCTTATACCTAAACAACAAAAGAATTAGTTGGTAAATTTTTATTTGCTCCAAGGCCAACATGTAGGCTTAGTTTGAAGCCTGCCTTGTGAAGTACAAAATAGGCTTCTGACTATGCTTACTTCTTTAATTCAATCTGTCTCATATACAGTCATTTAATATAACGTAATGGCACCGGATTCCTACCACTGATCAACATGGCTAAATGAATCCTTCAAAAGATAACAAAAATACTCAGAGTCTTCGATCATATATTTTACTCAGAGTTCATAAAAAAAACTTTTCTGAGGATTACAAACTATAATTTCTAAAATATATATTATTGTATCTCATAATAGCTGTTTTATTTTTATATTGTAACAACCAGAAATAAACCGAAAGCATCGCTTTCCGACCGAGTGACTACCTATATCCTTGTATCCGACCATTGAGTACCCAGATTTCGATCAGTTATATCGCACCTACTAAAACTTACTTTATCGCTTAGAAAATACAGTCAAAATTCGTAAAATTCAATTATATTCAATAACTTTTTAGTATTTAACTATGCTTTCTTTTGAAGCAAAACATAGTGATTAAATGAAACCTGTGCAGGGATATTTGCTATTAGTAGACAGCAGCTGTAGCCGTGTCAGGTGGCTTGAAAAAGTCTGTCAATGTTAGCTACAAACATAAATGGCGGAAGAAGTCTTACCCATTTGTGGATGAGATAAGTAGCTCTCACAGTCCACCAAGAACTGCCCCTGCTGGGTGGCTCCGAGGGCGAGAATCCGTTTGGTTAGCAGCTCTATCACATATGTACCAGTCTTGTTCTCCGGCACTGGGTATTGTTGAAGACTGTAATGCAAACAACAGCAATTCAAAGTGGGTAAGTGGTACTCATAAATTAATATTAATGTGAGAACATTTTTTATTTTTCGTGCTTCCCTGTAGTTCTTTTGCGAAAGATTTTCACTTTGAATAGTAGTATTTTATTTACTCTTTTATTTACTTAAGAGTTAATATTTAGACATTATGCTTCAGACATGCAAATCGGTCATTCTACGTTTTTGCTTTGCAGCGGCATATGCAGAAAAAATAGTATGACAACAGTTTGAATCATCAATTCGATACGAGGAAGGGTAGCTGATTAATTCATACCTAGGTATATCGAAATTATTTATATTTAATTATTTTTTTATTGTAAATTAATTGCGTTCAAATACACTACTGAAAAAGAAGTCAATAGAAGAATAGCCACTTCCTGGAAGAAATATTGGAGCCTAAGAGAGGTCATGAGAAACAAAAGCATAGATATCAGGATTAAAAGCAAGTTATATACGAAAACTCTATACTTCCATCTGTGACGTATGGGTGTCGAACGTGGGCTCTTCGGAAGCAGGATGAAGATAGATTGGCTGTACATCAGAGGAAGATGGAGAGAAGTATGTTGGGAATTAGATTATCTGATAGATATACAAATGAATCAATAAGAAAAAGAACTACAATCACAGATATAACTACAAGAATTCGTAAGCTTAAATGGAAATGGGCCGGACATGTATGCAGGTTAGAAGATAAAAGGTGGACAAAGAGAGCTACGGAATGGATCCCTAGGGATGGAAAAAGAAAGCCAAGGAGACCAAGAACACTATGGTCAGACATCTTTAAGAATAAGTGCGGTGCTAACTGGATGAGACAGGCAAGAAATAGGGAAAAGTGGCAAAAACTATGGGAGGCCTACGCCGCAGAAGCGACTTCCAAAAATGTAATAGTAAAATGAAAAATATGTTTAAAGAGTGTAATTGTAAGATTTTTTATTTTGGTAGAATAAAGGCTTTTTATTTATATTTTATTTATTTATTTTATAGTGTAAAATAACAAAGATTTCGGACAGTTTTGTTTACTTACACAGTAACACCCATTCTGCTATTTAAATTTTCAGTTAACTTGGACTATTCTTTAAAACATAATTATAGTAATCGAATACTTTAATTTTAATCGGAATGTAGCCGTACTTTCATAATAAATAAATGAAAGATATTGTGAAAGAAAAACCTCGAAAACAGCTAAATTCAGGTTATGTTTAGTTTGTTCATTACTAATACTAGGTACTTTTGACATTGACATAAACATTGACAAGTGTCAACTGTATTACTTTGACATTTTCAATACACTCCATTTCAC
Source organism: Acrobasis repandana (assembly GCA_963576875.1). Classification (NCBI taxonomy): domain Eukaryota; kingdom Metazoa; phylum Arthropoda; class Insecta; order Lepidoptera; family Pyralidae; genus Acrobasis; species Acrobasis repandana. The sequence continues at coordinate 14,080,049 of OY756237.1, forward strand.
GCTGTTTTGAATACTGCTATTTGCTATACCTACCTATGGGTCTGTGAATGATTGCTGTAAGTCGAAGCTATAAGTAAACTGTAAGTGCTGTAAGTGTAATTAGAAAAATAGGTTGCTAAGATCTCGGTCCATTTCTTTCTTGTCATGCTATGCTTTATTAGGAAAGGAAAATGAAAACAAACATTTTGCTACTATTGGTCCTTGAAAACTGCAATTAATTTATAATTTGTTAACCAACAAGAGAAAAGAGTTAAATTAAAAAAAAAATATCAACAAATTGTAACACGCGAATATCCCTATGACAACAAAAGTGACGTCACATTATAACGCTGGACCAATCGGAGATCGACAAATAATTTCCATACTAAACAAATTGACAAGTAGGTAGGGGCCCCGATTATTTCTTGTCGTATTTATTTACATTAAAGCCAATTCATTCATTCTCAGTGAAACTTTCGGAGCTCGCGTACTCAAAAGGCTGTTAATATTGCGTCAGCTGAAATTCTCTCATTAATCACGATTGGGTATTTGAAAAATATTTTTGCGTAGTTTTTATTTGTGGCTGTGAACATATCACGAGTTGTGTTTGTTATCTAATTGTAGAGCGTCTTTGGATGGTTAAAAATGATCCCAGATAACGTGACCGTGATCGTGAAGGCCCCAAACCAACAGATCGAGGACCAGAACATCGAGTGTCAGTCATCATGGACCGTAGGGCAGCTGAAAGGCCACCTATCTCAAGTTTATCCCAGTAAACCGGTAAGATATTGCTGAATTTTCCGTTATTTTCCTGTTCCTCGTTACACACACATTCTTTACGTAGTAGACGGAACCAAGAATAGTAAGACTACAGTCACACAAAAATTGTTTTGAGTAATAATTACCTACTGTGGGAAAAATGGGAATCATATTGTGAAAGGTAACTTGCCTTGCCTATTTAGTGGGATCCCTAAGCATATACCCATGATCTGCATGGGACTAAGCCACGGGAGAAGGAACTTCAGCATTTTAAGGCTTTCCTTTGCTTGTGATTCAGCATCAGAAATGTATAGTCTGCGTATCACAATTCAAAATGAATAACTTAATACACTTGCGTTTTTAATACATACATACACTATTACGTTTTTTCAATGGCAATAGTTTTTCAATACTTTTTGCATATAAGTATGTAATATATTTCTGGTTGTATTTAAATTCATTGTTTTACAATATCTTAAATCCTCATATGTTGGCGTGATAACATGCTGTAACTGGTGATAATGTTATCATTATCACCATATAGACACAGTATAAAAAATAATGTTGTTGATTATTAATCAAAATGTTTATTGCTCTATTTATAGTTTGGAAAAAAATTCGAATTCGAAGTTACTATAATTTCAATGACAAACCTACTTAGCAGTAAAGGCTTTCAAATATAAAAAGAATCATCAAAATCATTCACAATAGGGATCATCATCATCAGGTCTTTTTAAGTCTTCACTTCAGGAGCACGACCCTCTCTGTACTACAAGAGCCATATATTAGCCAGATAATACAATATGGATGTGGACAAAATTTTATTTTGGCTTATTTGATAGATTATTAAAAAATATTAGCAAATAATAACAACAATTTTCACTATTTTGATGACGTAAATCCACCCACTCCAAAACTGTCTTTGTCAATTTATACTATTTATTCAGACCCATATTTTCGGTTTATCAAAGTAGTGAAAATTCACAAAGATACCTGACAGCGCGTCGAAGTTTTGGAGTGGGGGTGATTGACATCACCGTCAAGTGAAAATCTAACTTGGTTGTGATGCTGTTAGGAGAATAAGACAATTGACAGATGTAGCAACGGCTAGACAAGTGTACTTTAGTTACTTTCACAGTCTAATGTCTTACGAGGTACTTCTATGGGGGAGTGCAGCCGACATTCAGACTATTTTTCTTTTACAAAAAAGAGCAATTCGTGCCATTTACGGTTTAGGATCGAGAGACTCACTGAGAGAATTATTCAAGGAAATAGGTATACTTACTTTTGCATCACAATTCATATTTGAAAATATAATGATTGTAAGGAAAAATATTTCCATGTTCAATAAAGTAAGTGATTTTACAGATAGAAATTTACGTACGAGTACGTAAATTTCTATAGTTCTATATCTATATATATATATATATTTCTATATACAGTCAGTAAGTCTTTTATGGGGAAGTGTATAATTTTTTATAATAAATTGCCAGAATCGGTCCTTGATATGCCAGACAGAAAATTCAAAGCTTATGTAAAGAAAGTACTTTTTGAGAAGGCTTATTATAGCTTAAAGACAAAAAGGTCTGGCTTGAGCTTGGCGCGAGTCCCTCTTAAAGGTTTGTATACTTAGACATGTCATAATTTAGGTACATTGGTACATACTTAATTTACAAATTGAAATAATTTTAAATTTCGTAATTCTTATAATTCAATTTAATTATGACATAACAAACAATGTAATCTCAGTCCATCCATATAACTAATTTTAAGTTTTAAGTTTCGTTAGTTGACGTCTTTGGAGAAAACGTGCAGTGCAGTTTGTTGCCGCTTCTTCTGCACTTGCGCCTAGGAAGCGACGTAAACTTAGCTGTAGGTAACGATTTGACGTCAACATTTGTGCAAAATAAAACAAAGTGACTATTATTAAGAGATATTATAAATATCCTATGATAATAAAGATATGTTGAATTGAATGTCAGGCGGAATTTAAATGCGCTGTATATATTTGCTAATAAGAAAAAATAAAGATGTGTTATGTATGAACGACTGGAAGAGATCCCTAGTCCCTACATGGAATAAGTCTGCCTTTGTATTATATTGTCTTTTATACTTAAATTGGTACAATAAAGTTATTACAAACAAACAAACAAAATTATTTAAATATAAAATTAACATTAATTTTATGTGTATCTACTATGTATATCCAGTTTGGGCTTATTACATTTGTCTTGAATTCTTGATAAGTATTTAGGCCTTACAATAAAAGCTAAATACGAAAAATTTAATTTTTATCAAAAAACTTATTATCTAGACTAGTTAACACCAAAAAGCATAGCAAATGAACAGAACGCGCATAACATTTGCATACTGAACGGCGTGCGCATTGTTATCAGAACAGTTAATGGCCCTTTTGTGTTTGCAATTATTCAAACCTGATAACAATTTAGGGGTGTGGAGGAATTGAAAAAATCAAACAATCAAACAAATAAATGTAAGAGTGAGTTAGGTTAGCCGCAAAGTTTTAAACTTGTGTTATGGAATACTAACTCTACGATACTTAATGATAAATCCATATACAGGATGATTTTGAACCTCGTAGCTATATTTAAGAAACATACTCTTAAAAAGTACTCTTGAAAACTCGTCGAAAAACGTTGACGTTGTTATTTCGCTATAACAACATCAACGTTTTTTGACGAGTTTCTACAGCTCAAAACAGCAGATTTAGGAGTTTCACAGTAGAGAGCTCAATGTCCGATCTAATTAATTGACATACACGGACTAAAAGTGACGATCCTAAATGAAGTCAACTCGACGTCAGATCGACACGAAAATTCATACAGAAGCTGTGTCTATCTTAATCCATGGTCTGTGCATACTCGTATTCCAATTCAAACGTTCTTACAAAGAATTCAATGTTGTTATCACTTCTAGTCTCGCTTGACCGAGTGATATCGTTTGTACTGATTTGGTTGCATACAATGCGATGTCTACTTGTACACACTAGTTGAACGCGAGTGTACCGTGAAGTGAGGTGAAGCGAACGGATATGGAACCACAATACATAATAGTACAAGTAGGAACGTAAATTTTAAAGTGAGATTATTCGTCGTTGTTTAAAATAAAGTTGTCCCTCTGGAACGTAGGCGACAGGCTGCTGATATAATATTCTTGCTTAAGATTATTCAAGGCAAAATTTACAGCCCTGATCTGCTCCGAAGATTTACCTTATCTGTTCCGAGATCATGCAGTCGCTTACATAACAGAGTCATTTTTAATTTGCCCATCTGTCGAACGAATTACCGCCAGCATTCTTCTTTGAATCGCATGAGTGCAAACTACAATAATATATGTAAAGAAATTGATATCTTCGGTGCATCGGCCAATATGATTAAAAAAATCTTTTATGATTAATTATTTTTTACACAAGCATGCAATTCCCAATTTAACGTTTAATTATTTATGTAACTTTTTATTTAATATAATTTAAAACCTTATTTAATTTTGCAATGTAATTTAATTTATGACTTAAATAATTTTATAATTAACTGTAATGTAATGTAATTTTCAATTTAAACGACTGAGAGCTGTTTATCAAATGTGCATGCTGTGTTCGCTCCAAGTAGGTTGGCAACTTATATGCTCTAATTTTTATATGCTTAGATTTGTGTTGTTCAGCCAGTTAGCGAACCAAATAAATAAATTAAAAAAAAACATACCTAATAAAAGGGCTTCAAAAGCACAAAAATATAGCAGGGAGGTAGCTGTATAGCTATTAATGTTATAAGCTGTATCCCCCTGCTGTGTTTGCATTAATTGGATAAGCGTACTTAAGTATGAATCCGTAGTGGGGATTTAGTTTCTAAAATTATATCTTTTATGAACTTAAGACCCATAATCTAAATTAACAGATGCACTTCATTTTAGTTTAAAACAGAAGTGGAACTGGGCAGGGCACCTGTCAAGATACAAAGATAAGAAATGGACTTATCAAACAACTAAATGGCAGGGCCCAAAAGGCAAAAGGAATGTGGGAAGACCGAAGAAAAGATGGTCAGATGACATAATAAACACAGCTGGAAATAGTTGGATGCATACGGCCAAAGACAGGGAAAGATGGAAAGGAATAGGAGGCTTTTACCTATAGGGGGCCACATAACAACAAAACAGAAAAATTATGATTATATTTTGCATGTTTATTTGTAAAGTGTTAAGTGGAAAATAAAGCTGTAATAATAAAGACTCATTACACCCTGAGGGTCGTACAGTTGGTATCGCGTCACAGTGTGAATTTTAATTCGTACGTGGTGCGATGCGAGTTCCAACTGCTCAACTGGCGACCTTCACCAAGGAAGATTTCTGGCCGAAGGGTGTCGTGTTCCGGAGATATCGCGAGCGGTTACCTGACACCAGTACACAGTGCAATGCGTCACAAAAACAATAAATAGTTTTTTGTTTTCACAATTTATATGTATGTTAGTTTTTAAGGTATATATTATATGGGCCTTGTTTGTAAACTTAGTTGCCTGAAATAAACGGATTTATTAATTAATTTTTTAATAAATGAAGGAACCTTAGATTGAATCGGGGGTGTATATTCGTAATTTGATGACCATTTATGAGGCTTTTAAATTATAACTGCCTATTTGCGATTTTATTGTTTGGTTATGTAATTCTTTATCGCACTGGATCATTATACGTCGCAGTTGCTAGACCATTAAAAAGTTTGTAATTACTAAGAAATAGGTTTTAGATTTTCACTTTTCAAAACTAATTATAGGTATATTTAGCGACAAGTGAGTACTTACCATTAATTAATTTACAATAACTCCATAATATAGTTCGAGACAAGTGTATATTGGCGCCCAACGTGGGGTCCCACCTCCCAGTTCTCTTGTTACAGGTTGACTCTGTTAGGCCCATTTCTGCGAACATCTATTTCTGTGAAAGTCCAATGCAAATCAAGTTCGCGTTTAAAATCTTGTATAATTACTTATCAGATTTTTATGACACGGATTTTAAGGTGAAGGTATAGGCAAATGGCCTTGAAGTGGCGCCCTCATTTGAAATAAATTGTTAACTCGTAAATATGGAGATAATTTCCATATTGCTCTTCGTCATACACTAGATAGCCCTTTAAATTATTTTATGAACCACCGTTGAAAGTATTTACATTAGTCCATCTAGTTTTAAAACTTGCCTCCGCCAAAAGTGGCCACGGCAAGTTTTAAAGCTAGACGGATCACCAAAATAAAGTCAACGGCAGTTCATAAAATAATTTAAAGGGTTATCTAGTGCATGACGAAGAGCAATATGGAAATTATCACCATATTTACGAGTTAACAATTTATTTCACGCTTCAAGGCCATTTGCCTATATCTTCACCTTAAGTGATTTTATCACGCTAAAAGAGGCCTTTCAGTCGTACGGCCCTAAGCTCTGTCTGCTTAGAGCTGCAAGACCCAAAAAACTATATCTGCCCTATTAGCCAAAAAAACGTAATAGTATGTATGTTCATGCAATGCATTTATAATATGTATTTCATTTTGTTACAGCGAACAGATGAACAAAAAATCATATACTCCGGTCAGTTGTTAGACGACAGCGCCATCTTGAAAGACGTCTTACGGACGTACGAGAGTCAGATCGCGCATATTATGCACCTCGTGTGCACCCCCAAGCGCAGAATGGAACCCCCACGCCAAGAAAACGAGGGCTTGAGACGGCGTAACGTCCCTGTCACCCCCCCAACGGAAGCACCAAGACCAGTTGAAGCAACAACCAGACCAGAGACAAGACAGAATGATCAGAATCATACAGTGGAGATGCAGAATTATTTGAGTTCGTATATGAATAACTATGGCAGGGTGCCCCCGTACCCGAATTATAGTTTGGGGGAGGGGTTGCCTGTGACCAACGACCCGGCGTCCATCGCGAATCACATGATGATGATGCAACAGGCGTATCTGCAGTACATGCAGCAGTATGCCAACATGTGAGTATTTTTTATTTATTAGGGTACTATTATTGGGGTACGCACATTTTAACATTAGATCCGTGTGATTTTACGCCGTTTATATCAAATATTCTATTAGTTTGACTTATAGTGTTAGTAAATTGTGTATTTTCCATCTCTGTGAGCAGCTGGTATAGGTACTAACTCTACAAGTTTCTGCTATTTACGGGCTCTCCAATAGTTTAAATGACGTTGGGTGCCAGTGCTTGTACCTCTTAGTTTGTATTGTTGGTCTAAAGGATATTTTTCTTTTTGCATATTTTGCAAATATAAGTATGCGTTGTGTAACTTTGAAAGATCAGATAAGAAATGACATAGTACGTGAGCGGTGTGGGGTGAAAGAGGATGGAGTGTCAAAAATTGAGAAAGGAATGCTAAGGTGGTTTGGACATGTTGAAAGGATGGATGAAAGAAGACTTACTAAAAATATTTATCGTGCAGTGCAGATGTGGATGGAAGAGCCGGACCGGGTCGACCTCGTCGAACTTTCTGCGACCACATTGCAGGTGTTCCTAACAAAGATGCCGTAAGGAGTACCAAAGACCGAAGAGCATGCATGAAAATTATTATGAGTGTTAAGGAGGCGAAAGAGCGATATTTGACAGAGGATCGTAATCTTGTCTCTTGTGACAAGTGGAGATCCGTTGTCATGTCTCTGCCTACCCTTATGGGAGACAGGCGAGGTAATTATGTGTGTATGTATGTATGTAGATTTAATCACACTCGATAATAGAGAGAGGGAGTAAAAAGATAAGGTAACACATTGCAAGAAGTTTTCTCATTTTAGACAGGTAATGGTTTAATTAATCCAAGTAATAAAGTTTGTCCGCGTTTTTAAATTAGACGGCTAGTGTTTTAAAACCGTGAAGATTTAAACAGATGTTCACAATTTTGTATATGATGATGTCACGTTGTACTTTGCCCGACCTTGACTTGCACTAAAACGGCAAATGCTGATTAAACCGCATTATCTTTAATTACCTACCGCAGTCTACTGTCAAGGACGCCCACCTGAGGTTTTCGACGTAAACATGAAACTAGATGAAAAATTTCGTTACGAGCTACGAACAATTCTCTAGAATTGTAAGTAATCCCGAAAAATCATTCCACGCGATATATACCGCGGCGGGCGGGGCTTAAAATATGAACAGCGCGGCGCGACAGTTTGCCGTGACACTCGAGTCGTGCGGTTGCGTCGCAAGAAGTTTCCTTTGAGAATATTGCTCTGTTTTTGCGTGTCATTTTTGCCGTCATGTGCCGTGAAGTGGTGTGGAAGCCATACAGACATGAAAATTAATTATTAAAAAAATGTAACACGTAAACAAGGTTATTTATTTTAGCGTAGCGTACTGCGTAATAGGTACGATCCGCGCGTTGTATCTCACCGCTCTTTGCGTTGACTGCCCCACCCGACCGACGACGACGCGTGACATTGTCGCGACCAATCGCATGCATCTTTGTCTATGAGGGCGTTCGAGAGGAGCGTTAGGTTTTTAGAGAATTATATTTCCATGGTTACGAGTCAGAGTTTTCAACACATTTTTAATTTAGATATTGTTTCGAGCATCGTCATGCTGTGTAAGTCAATAAATCTTTTTTAGTTTACATAAATCCCTAATCCGCTAGTCTATAACAATTCAAATTACATACTATTTTCTTAACGTCAAAACAAACATTTTCTATGGGATTTGAATGAAATATCAAACCATGACGTTATAGTTTCTTGGCTCTTAACATCAGTAAATAGCACATCCATTTTTTTGCATTATTAAATCTAAGATCACGTTCAAAATGGATATGATCAATCATCATCATCAGGTCTTTTTTGGTCTCCACTGCAGGAGCACGACCCTCTCTGTACTACCAGAGCCATATATATAGCCAGAGCAGTCAGAGGATTTGGCCTTCACTCTCCACGCTGGCCAGACGGGTTGGAGAGGTCTCACTGATGACGTTTATAAGTTTTGTTAAGCTTGTGTTTCCTAAGTCGCCTTCTACGACATCCACGGGAAGACTTGGAGTGGTCCTATTCTACTCTGCCGTGAACCACACGGCATATGATCAATAACTAGCCATTACTTTGTGACGTGTTATTCTCTTATCATTATAAAATAACTTATTTGTGTCCCTTGATACTCGTACTACCTGACTACACAGACTACACTGATTTAACATTTTGGAAACTACCGGATTGAAGTCGCTTTCTTTGTCCACCAGGTGGCAGGCAGGCGGCGTGCCCCCCCCGGCCCCCGCCCCGGAGCCCGCGGCGCCGCCCCAGCCCCCCGCGCCCGCGCCGCAGGACGAGGGCGCTGAAGACGGGCTGGCCAGGGACTGGCTCGACCATCTCTACGCAGCTTCGAGGCTGACCATACTGTTCTCGTTGGTGTATCTGTACGGCAGCCCGGCGAGACTACTACTGGTTTTGTTGCTAGCTGCTGCGGGTTATCTGTAAGTACATTTACGTACTATTCATTTATTTTTTGTGTGTGAGTGTGTATGTGCAGTTTTAACAAATAAACTATTTATCTATCCATCTACTTATGTACCACTTACACATTGGGTTTTAACGCTTTCTTTGTTCCTAGACTAACTTGAAAGATAAATGGTTTTTAAATTCCAAATGTCATCTTTTCAAACTTAAATTCTCCTATTGTAAGTAATAACATGCATTCTAGCAAATAAAGAATTTATTACGTTTCTGCATTTAAAGTAATTATCAAAATCTTTTAGACTTCTATATTAATAGTTTAGCCTAGGTTTTATTTTAAGGTTTACTTAGTATTTATTTCTTTTCTATGATTTATTGTTTGTTTGTTTATCGTGTGTGTAAGTGGCCATATGATTTATTAAAACTTTATATCGTCTATTTCAGGCACCAAATCGGCTTCTTCCGTGATCTCCACGTCAACCCAGCCCACGCTGAGCGCCGCAACGAGCGGCCAGAGAACCAGAACCAGAATCAAAACCAAAACCCGCCCAATCAAGACCAAAACCAACCCCAACCGAACCAAGGGCCGAACCAGAACCAACCCAGTCCGAGCCCGCCAGAAGAAACACCTGAACCAAGAGACATTGCAAATAACCAATCATTGCTCGCAGTGACCTGGATGATATTTACATCATTTTTCGCATCTCTTATACCAGACACGAACTAGTGAATATTTCAATCTATATTTGGCTAAGGTTACGAGAATACGGAAAAACCAAAAAATCGTAAGTACCTATTTTGGAAATCTCGTTAGTGTTGCCGACGTGAAAAAATAAGATTTTCGATAGATTATGTCTTAAATCATGCCGAGTCAGATGTTTCGGGGATTCCATTTTTTTGCGGTTAAAGTAGGCATGATGACTGTCAATTAAAAAAGGGCACTCCGGGAGTGCCGTCATAAGTCAAAACTTGAACAAGGTGTCGGTTACGGTAACGGTGTCGCGAGTTCAATGGTTTATTCCCATTTCAAAAATGCCCAACGCGCCTAAAGAAGTTTTCACTTTGAAATTACTAATTGGTCCATCAGATAGATTATTTAAAAATATTGTACACGTATTTATTCTTTGCTCTAACAAAAAAATACGAAGATACAGCTCTTTTCAAGTTCGCGTTACGTCACGCCTGGGTACAATTTTCACTGAGAGGTGACGTAACATAACGTTATTTAACGTTACTTTTAGTGTGAATTTGGTATCGTTAACAAGCCCTGGTCACAAGCCCCCACAGCGTAGACGCGCTGTATCTTTGTGATTGTTTACTAATTGGATGAATCTTAAAATAAGTGTTTATTATTTTTGGATAATCTAACTGACTGACTAAATAGAATATAATATTTTTGTGACCCAGTCGTCATCCGTATTAGGGAGTTTATTATTATTTTATACATTAAGGCGTTTTGGGTCTAAATATTTGGAGTAAAAAGAAATATTATAGGAGTTGTAAATTGTTAACGAATTATATTATTTAATCGCGAAAGTTTATCTAAAATAAAACTATACGAACAGATTTCTTTTCTACATCCGGCAAATCAGATTCTACAATCTAAAATCAACTTTAAAACAATGACATTAGAAGTCACGCTATGCTTACATTGTAAGGTATAATAAACGAAGTATATGGCATTATGAACTCCTATGCACATTGTAATAAAGTCACTTTTTAGTTGGAGTTAATGTGTCAGATATAAAAAAGCGATGGAGTATAAACGGCGAAAGGAATGGTGTTTGTAAATGTCTTCTAGAATATTTTAATAACTCATTAAAAAGTAAGTTACTCGTTCGTTAATTCAGAAACTCATTCATTGCCATGCTTAGATTAATATTGCATTTTAATATTAAAACTTATTTCAACGAAATAGTAAATATAAACGTGGGCGGTGCAAGTGGAACATTGTCACACACTACACTATCACGTGTTTATCCCTAGTGGGGCAGACAGAGCCCAGTGCCGCAAGTCTCAAAGGCCACTTTTAGCGTGATGTTGGGCGAGAAAACGAAAGGAATCAACAATGATGGGTTGCTAGCCGCATCGCCTATTAACATGATTCAGATTTTTCCATCTACACGCTAAGCGTGGCCTTTAGGCCGCCCTGGCTCTGTCTGCCCCGTTGGAGAAAAAGACATGATAATGTGTCTGTATCCCTGCCAGGAAGTGGTCATTTCATTTTGAAGCGAATGTAAAATTCCACTTATTCTCAATCAGGGAAGACTTAGGGTTGGATCTCATCTATCAGCACGGAACAGCACTTTCCGTGCTGCTATCCTTAGTAAAGTGCTGTTCCGTGCTGATAGATGTGATCCAACCCTTAAATATTTTATTAAACTAGCAAAATCATCGTTTGACGATGTTGAGCAAACAAAATGTTCAATTTTAAACATATTTGTTTGTTTTAAAATGAAAAATAGCAATAAATACAATGCTTAGAAATATGTACAAAAAAGTTAACCATTGAATAGTGGAGGGATGAAAAATTTAAAAACGCTTGAATATTTTTCTGCTGAAGTAACATTCCTCTTTACTATAAAAATTTTTGGATTTTTCTGTTAATTCAATTCAATGTAAAAATTAATTCATTTTAAATCACTTAATATAATATACCATACAGCTGCCGACGCCGTTTTTTTACCCTGCCTGACCGTCTGACGTAATAAAAGTAATAAAACTCAACTGTCATAGTTGTCAAAATATGACAGTTAAGTATGCTCTGCTCTTCGGCAGCTACGGATCAATTGTTTATGAATTTAATTTCTACTTCAGTAGTACATTATAGTATAAATTTTATGTTTCATCTTCAACCTTGATATTGGCAAAATCAGCGTTTCGAAAACGATGGAGCCATAAACTAAGAAAAGAAGAACACTATGGCATTAGGCACTCTTCTTTGGCCCATAAATACGGCACTTGCACGGCAAATAAGACTCCCAGCTGTTAGCTCTTATTTCTTTCAGTTTAGTCAAGGAGAAAAAAACTTTATACAGGGTCTAACAGAATATACTGAAACTATTTTAAGGGTGGATTCAGTCCATGATATTGAACAACTTTCCCCAAGAAACATATACCGAAATATGAAAAATAATTTTTGACCTCCCATACAAGTTTACCCGATCAGCTGATCCGAGTTTGTAGATAAAGCCAAAAATTATTTTTCATATTTCGACATATGTTCCTTGGGGAAAGTTGTTCAGTATCACTGACTGAATCCACCCTTAAAATAGTTTCAGTATATTTTGTTAGACGTTATACATAGTGTAAAAAGGTTGACTGCACAATGAATGTTATTTGATATTCAAGCGTACAGAACTTTTTTTTATCAAAAATAGCACGAGACAAAAACTAAGTTCAATGGTTGGCTTATGATAGAGAGAGACAGCATTAGCGAGTCTATCGCTGTCTCACGTATAAAATACCGCGGTCCTTTTGGCTATGGTGAGATTTAAATTCCGAGTACTGATTTAAACCAAATACTAATTGTACATAACTTATTATTAGGTGTAATTAGGGCTAATTTTGCAGTGATATTGTTATTTGTGTGGTGATTAGAAAATTGAGGGATTCATTAAAAATAACGGTTTTGTTTTCATAGACCACTAAGGGGCGTATTTTGAGATGGAGCGTCTATGTCTAATAATACAATACAGGGTGTATTTGAAATCATTGGCATCAATTAATACTCATATTTTGTACGGTAACAATACTATAATGAATGCAATTACAAAAAAAAAGTATCAAATCATCGTTGTCGATCGAGTCGCGCGCGCGAAGAGTACTTTGACCCCGTCGCTGTAGGGAGCTAGGCACTTCACATGTTCCTCACAGCTGAGTGACGCGGACGGCCGGCATACAAAAGTAGACTTTAAGTTTCGGGAATAAGGTTTCAAGTCGAGTGGGAAAGCGCGTTCTCAAGCGACCGCTTGAGGATAAATTTCAATATCTTGAGTGTTTTGACGATTACTTTTTATTTTTAATTGCAATAATGGTCTCTATCAAAGCGTCTAACGCATGTTAAGAGGTTTTCTTTAATATGAAAATGACGATGTTAAATTATTTTGTACCAATTTATGGGTATAGTGTGGTCGATCGATATTTAAAGGGGTGCCAATGAATTCAAATCCAGTATAATAAGAGTCAAGTCATTGTCAAGACCAGTTACGTTCTAGTTGAAACAAATTTTTTTTAAAGATTTTTTTTACATGACTGCATGATACATAGTAGTATGCCTACGAACACATACTGTTTTAATATCATGTAGTATTCAAAGTATGCCGAAACAATTAAAGCTCAACAAGGATGTAATCCCCAGCTCCATAAAAACTATATGTAAGGCGCCGCCTTCAAAGAGCGAAACTGTGTCGACGAGTTGACGTTTTTAGGTAAATTGTATTGAAAACGTCAAAAAAGGTTGCTGCAAGACCATCGTCGACAGTCTATTTTTGCTATAGGACTATCTCGCTCATACGATAGAGCGAGATAGTAATAGATAATTTAGGGTGCGTCTCGCTTTTTGTCCCGACAAGCGAGTAATGGTCGACAATCAAAATAGTTGACTTCACCATATTTCAGAAAAATCTGGTACCCTTCATCTACATAATACAGATTAAAAAATGTTCGGAGGCCCCATCATTTGTCAGGTCGACTAACTTAATCAAAGTAAAACTATTTATTTATCTTTAAATGTTAGTATCACCTGATAATCCGCTAGATGTCAAAAAATCAAATCAGATACTTTTTTCTAAACGTCAAAACAATTTGTATGAAAATCAGAACCGTGCCGTCATAATTTTTTCGAGTCAAATAGCGCTCACGCGTACTATCAGTTTTAATCAATCTAAAAAATGTTATGATCAATGACAAGTGACTCTATTTTGAGACGTTTCATTCTCATAACAGTACCAAAACTAAGTAGTCATCTACCTAATTGTCATATTTCTTACGATTTGATAAAAATAGTTGACGTCAGATCATTTACTTACGGTGAAGATATAGGCAAATGGCCTTGAAGTGTGAAATAAATTGTTAACTCGTTAATATGGAGATAATTTCCATATTGCTCTTCTTCATGCACTAGATAGCCCTTTAAATTATTTTATGAACTGCCGTTGAAACTATTATTGGTGATCCTTCTAGCTTTAAAACTTGCCGTGGCCACTTTTGGCGGAGGCAAGTTTTAAAGCTAGACGGACTAATGTAAATACTTTCAACGGTGGTTCATAAAATAATTTAAAGGGCTATCTAGTGCATGACGAAGAGCAATATGGAAATTATCTCCATATTTACGAGTTAACAATTTATTTCAAATGAGGGCGCCCCTTCAAGGCCTTTTGCCTATACCTTCACCTTACAACTAAGTTGTCGACCTTTGAAAACATTGTACATAGATACAGCTAATACATATATATCTCCCGTTTGTAATTACGTTCTGCATTTCCATTTTATTTATAATTCGCCATCATTGTTACTCCATTTTGGAGAACATTTGTTTGAAGAGATATATATTGCTAATCGGAAGAGGGAAAATAAATATGTTTTTATGGATAAAAATTAAAGGCGACTGATACCCTTCATACTTTGAAGCGTAATTCGATTTTAAGTTTAAATGTTCTAGCTAGATGGCGCTACTAATTCGAAAGAAGGTAGTTTTGTAGTGGTGCTGCTTAATTTCGGAAAGATGGCGGTACAAGCGTTTATTTTTTACGAAGAAACAAGCGCCATCTCTGATTTTTCGTGGATACCGTCAGCCTAAGTACTCAACATCCGTTGTATGGCTAGCGGGCGAAATAGTAGCGACATCTAGAAATTATACACGCTCTTTTGTACGGGTTTGTCAGTCTTCTTGTATTTTTCGTTCATGGTAATAATTTGCCATTTCAGGAGCCCTATTTTTGAAATAGGATTTTTTTAAAAGAAACTTCTCTTAATGACTATTACATAAACTGGTTGATTACTGACCAGTCAAAATTGTATTACCTTATTATATTCTCTGAAATGTTATTATATTAAAAATTGTCCTCAAAGGGCTATTATTGTCTACGGAAAGTTATTTAAAGCACAAAACATTGCATCTAGTTTAATTCAGTGCAACAGACAATATTTGTTTTTATATTTTTCTGACAATGAATATGTCGACTTTTGCTTCTCTTTCAAATGTCATTATTAATGATCTTTTCATCAAATATGTACCACTCGACCACGAGAACAAGGCGCGTTGTCGTTGTCAAACAGCCATTTTGTGTCATCTGTTTAGTATGTCAAAGATCGTGATAGAAAGCCGTGTTAGTCTAAAGCTGTGGTTTCCTTCAAAAGCCGTGCCGTCATTTTCAGTTCCGTAAAAACGGCCTTCATTCAAATGGCGACACCGCGACCATCTTGTTTTTTACTAACGTCATTCACCGCTATATACCTACGACCATCACGTCGCAGCACCACTATTGAAGGTAACCAAAGCTTTAGATGGAGCACGCATAGTCTCATACTTCAGTAATACTAAATAACTCTTTTTTTTAAAGACTTCGTTATAAGAATCTGGGTATACAGTGACAAAGCGCCGTGTTATTGAAGTCGAGTGAGAAAAGAGTGCTTTTAGTTAGGTTTTAAACATAATTTATTTAGCCACATTGTTTTAAATGCTTTAAAATTAAAACATCATACAAAGATAGTCTGCATTTTGTAAATTTGTAAGATTAAATTTACATATACTATGTATAATTAGTAGTGTATGAGTATTGGTGGATTTTTATACAATGGTCAAAGCATGTTCTAATAAAAAGACTACATTATGAGAGGCGGTAAAGCAGCCATGTTCTATTGCCAGCCTTGTTACACTATTATGAGAAACAAAGATGGCGCGATAAACAACAGCAGTTTGGTCTAAGCTTTTGATATTGAGGTTGTATACCTAGTGGAAAACTGCAAATGAGTAAAGGTAGACAATGCTTGGAAAATTTAAGAATTTATAATTGTTTATCAAGAAGTCAAGAGGTTGGCGGCAAATAGAAAATAATGGAAGAAACTCTACCGACAAGGGCGCCGCTCTTAAATTTTAATAAAGAATAATAAATTCTTATGTCATATTATTTAAAATTGAAGATCTATTTTTATTGAACTCTGTGTAAAAATCCACCAATACGCGACATTAGAATAATGAATCGTTTATGTTCTGTGATAAGGCTCGTTTTCGTTTGCACAGTCGTGAATACATTTTTGAATTGTACTCTTGGCTTTTAATTTCAAAAATCATCATTAAAATCTACATCCATTAATTCCAGTTCAATGTCGTTATCAACATTTTCTTTATTATTTGATGGTAGAACACTAGAGGTTTTGTTATCTCCAGAAATCATATTATTCTCATCACAATTCTCTTGTGTAGTGTCACTATTAACTTTTTCGTTTTCATTTATTCTATTATCTGTGTCGACATGTTTCTCAATTTCAGAATTGTTTTCATTATTTTCAAATTCATTTTTGTCACTAGTTTGTTTAAATTCACTGTTTATCTTATCTTCAATAGCTTTTTTATCAGTAGAATCAACATTTCCGGTAATATCTGTTATAATTTCATTTGTTATCCTAATTTCAGCATTACTACTATCATCTGTTGTCATTGCTTCTTTATTTGAACCAGAACTTTCAATATAAGGCCTGGTATCATGAATATCTACAGAAACAGCTTGGTTTACTGCAACTTTTTCACTTTCTTCATCAGAACTATCAATAACAGATCTGTTACGTATTTTCATTGGTAAATCAATGTTATTTTCGTCAATATCAGACTGTTCTTGTGTAACTTCATCATGAGAACTCTCAATTTTATTTGCTTTATGTCTTCTGTTTTCACCATTATCTGTAATATCATCATTTGTTCTAGTATCATGGATGTCAACAATTATAGACTCATTTACAATCAAATCACCATCTTCATCCGAACTATCTATAACATTTGACTTTTGCTTCCTTTTAGGCTCATTCTCAATTTGATATTCAACATCAAAAGGTACATAATTTACAACAGTTATGTTTTTTCTTGGATTTTGATGATTTTCAACGTCTATCGGTACTTCATTTTCTATAGTAATGTTTTTAGTATCATCATTAGAGTTATTGTAATGATTTTCAACATCAATTGGGACGTCATTCTCTATAGTTATGTTTCTAGTACCATCACTAGACTTATTGTAATGATTTTCAACATCAATTGGGACG
Organism: Acrobasis repandana; assembly: GCA_963576875.1. Classification (NCBI taxonomy): domain Eukaryota; kingdom Metazoa; phylum Arthropoda; class Insecta; order Lepidoptera; family Pyralidae; genus Acrobasis; species Acrobasis repandana. The sequence continues at coordinate 14,097,493 of OY756237.1, forward strand.
TCATTTTCTATAGTTATGTTTCTAGTACCATCACTAGACTTATTGTAATGATTTTCAACATCAATTGGGACGTCATTTTCTATAGTGATGTTTCTAGTGCCATCATTAGAGTTATTGTAATGATTCTCAACATCAAAAGGTACTTCATTTATAACGCTAATGTTATTTTGTTCGGCGTTTTTGAGTCTAGCTAGCCGTCTTTCTTCAGCAAGTCTTCTGTTTCTAAGCATTCTCTCTTTTTGCTCGTCGCTAATGGACGGCGATGATGTTGCTTTTGGCATAGAAAATGTTCTGAAAATAAAATTAACAGGTTAAATAAATATCCATTATATTTATAGCTTTAGCTTAACATCTTTCATCTAGCCAATACGGGGGTCAATGGCTCAAAACTCAATATTTTATTATTAAGTACATAAGATAACAACAATACAATTTAAAATCATTTATGGACTGAGTCGGGCACAGCAATTTGGTCAGAGAAGAGGAGGTCGCACTCAAAAGGTAATTTAGATCGACTATTTTTGTCTATTTTTAATGGCTTTATGTGCCACTGGTCCAAAACACATCAGAGTTGAAGATAAAGTAAGGCACTAGGCTTGGCCGTGTGGCTTCTTTCTTTCTGTGGATGTTGTAAGAGGCGAAGGACTAAGCACAAACTCGTGCTGCAACTCCATCCAAGGAGGGTTGACTTCGGGCGGCGGCCGCTTGCAAAACTCAAGGACGGTTATAAAACTATAGCCAACTAGTTTAACTGTTCTGGTTATTTCTTCTCCACTTCGCATGGTCTTCAGCAGTGACGGATTTGCCCTAAGGCGCAGTAGGGCCTAGGGCGGCCAGATTTGAAGGGCGGCAAATCGTGCCAAAAAAATCAGTTTTTTTAATGTTATAGTGCTGCAAACGAACAAGCGGGTCATCTGATGGTAAGTGATTACCACTGCCCATGGACAACTGCAACACCAGGGGTGTAACAAGAGCGTTACCGGCCTTTCAGGAAGATATAGACTCGTTTTTTAAGGTTTCAATGTATCTAGTCTATATGATGGGTGCTGAGAAAGGGGCGGCACATGGCCTGGGGCCTAGAGCGGCTAGGACTGCGAATCCGCCACTGGTCTTCAGTATCCTTGGGTGACCATTGACATCCAAATTATACTTGAAAAAGAAAAAGCGGGGAAAGTGCACCTCAGGCTCCGAAGCAGTACACCTGAGAATGCAACCAGAAACGTGCTAAGATGAAGAAGATAGGTTTAACCCACAGAGCACAGAACAGCACTTCAGCATGGCCAGTGCTGAAGCGTTCTGTCGCTCTCTCTCGCTCTAGCAAATAACTGTTTTGAGCGACAGACAAGGAAAGCAGCATAGGGAAGTGCTGTCCCGTGCTCACAGATGTGTCCCAACCCTAAAGCTTGGAGGAGGAATACGAAGAGACTGAGGGGATGAGGTGCGGGGCGCCCCGCAAAGCACTCCGCACGCTTTTACATATTTCGTTTGACTGTGAAGCGGGAGGCGGGGAATGAACGCGGAATGTAGATTTTATCGGTTTTTACGAATTATTTTAATAACTAATTTTTTGTATCGTATTTTTGAGTCTATTATTTTGAATAGATTGCCATGTCTTATACGATTGGACATGTAATAAGACATGACAATCTATTCAAAATAATAGTAGAAGCAAAAATAAAAGGAAGAAGAGGAAGGGGTTTTCACGGATGAGCAACCAAGGATGAAGTTTTTCCAACAAGTTAAGGAATAAATAATAAATAAATATATGTATAGGGAAAAATCACACTGATTAAGCTAGCCCCAAAGTAAGTTTTTTTTAAACTTGTGTTATGAGATACTAACACAACGATACTATTTATGATAAATACAGATATAGATAAACATCCAAGACCCAGGACAATTTAAAAAAGGCCATTTTCCAGCTGGGGATTGAACCCAGAACCTCCGGATTAGCGGTATAGCGGCCCGGGTTAACCATTACGCCACGAAGGTCGTCAGAAAGGGTTAGGAGTAAGGTCCTACCAAGACATTAAAAAGATGGCAGAGAAAAGAGAGGAATGGAGGCATCTCCACTTAACTCCACCGACAAGAGCAAGCTCTTAAGTTACAAGAAGATTTTTGAGTAAAAATATGTTTTTCCTCAATTTATATTCTTAGTTTTGGAAGAAAAATAATTTTTAGATATCATAAAAAGAATTTTGATTTATTTTAAAATTTTAAGGAGGCAGGCACCTTGTGTTGTGTCCCAAAAAACCTACAAAAAATGTTTTAACGCTTAGAATCACTTCAGGTCAAAGTTCTAGTGAACAGAAATACATGAAGTTTCGACAGTTCTCTTCGTATTCCGCCTTAACCACAAGTGACAGACAAATATCAAGTGGAACTCACGGATCCATCCTAGGAGTAGCAAAGCCCTTTTTAGCTGAATTAGGTGCGGGTGTGGCCCGCGCCAGCTCTATCTGCTGCTGCAGGAGCTTGTCGAACTCGTCCTCCTCGGGCGGGGGCGGCGCGCCCTCGTCTCCGCTCGAGTCGTTCTGCACCACTACGTCGTCGGATATGTACTGGTCTGATCTTATTTTGTGGAGGTGTACCTGAAAATTTAGATAGTCATAGTATACACAGAATAGTCAGGCTGCACTTCGGGGAGTGTGCGCAGGAATCACATAATTTAATTCCCTCTGCACCGTTCCACCATCGGACAACACGACGTGGACAAGGATTCCACCCATTTGTGGTCGATATTCCTCCTCATCGTACCTCTCGATTCGCCTCCTCCTTCATTGTGCGAACCGCTAAGGTGTGGAATTCCCTCCCTGCGTCGATGTTTCCCCATACATATGATTTAGAGATTTTCAAGGCAAGACTGAATAGACATTTTTTGATTCTGCGTTTTATACCTTAGACCTCATCTTAGCTTCCCATCAAGCTAGATAGAGGTCAAACGCACTCAAATCTCTAATAAAAAAAATATGGGTAAAGTCAAACGATTTGTGGTTAAACTACAGAAATTAATAAGAGTATTTAATACAGATTGGAATCTCCTGCGGTCCCTCGCAATATGCGGCCCCGTCCCCCGTCCCCGCCCCTCCCCGCCCCACTCCCCCGTTCTCCTTGTCTCAGGGCGAGAGCGGGCGAACACACACGCATTGACGTGTGCAGGGATGTAGTTTCGTTTGTAGTAATGTAGGCATAAATGATACTCCGCTTCTATGAGGTTTCCTACCTGGGGTTAACTAAAGGTTGGTAACAATGTTATAGATCGTCTAATTTAGTGCTCGCCCCAATTCTCAGTTTATGCTCACGCGGAAAATACATGTTTATTCTCAATACATACAATTTTTTTTTCGTCTTTTTGCTTATTGCCAAAATGCCAAACGGCCAGATTAACTAGTGCGATGAAAGAGAGAGTGAAGGGGAGTTCATGTTTTGGCTAGAGAATCTATACCTAAGTAAGAAGTCAGCGGGAGTACACTAATAGTGCTTATGCATGGTACACAACCAAATTGTTTAGGGTCTAGAGAAAGACCATATTTCTTCCTAATGATGTTGTAAGAGGTAACTAAAAGAGCTCGTGCAACAACTGCATTCCCAAGGAGGGTTGGCGTTAGGTCGTGGACGGTTGTAAAACCACAGCCAAGTCAAATTAGTGGTTCCAGCTTTTTTTTCTTTACTTAATGCGATAGGAAGAAAGGTACATTCTGTTTTTTCTAAGATAAATTTGATAGCATCAAGTTTAATTATATAAAAGTATAATTATTACTAAACCCATGTGGTCCCCGGCAGAGTAAAATAGAACTACTCCAAGTCTTTTCCGGGCTGACAACACGCTCATATCGGAAGCGACTCAAAAGGAAAGACATATTGTTTCTGCCTGAATGATGAGTAGAGGCTCTCGCTGGAGGACCCACTCAAAAAGCCACAACAGACACCCAACTAATTTACTTAAAGCGAAACACCGCTGATCGCAAATAAAAATAGAACACAAAACAAAAAGTCTTTCCGTGGAAGTCGTAAAAGGCGACTTAAGGTGAAGACATAAGAGAAACAGTGTAATCGAAGTGATTTTGGGCAAATATTTTGGCTTAAATATAGAACGTGAAGTTTTGAAATATTTATATACTGTATAGGATATCCTAAAGTGTTGCTTTACGATTGAAAATGCTTGCTTTTAGTTTCTATTCACATCCAGAAATAATTTGAAAAGCGTCGATCTGTTATTTTTTGGGCAAATTTTTTATCATTATTACAAATCCATTTTAAACCTATACTGGATATATTTGTGACTTTAGTTTGTGTCTATTATTCAACATTCCAATAGTTGGAAAAAGTAATCAAACAATTGAATAATTTAGAAAAAAGAATTTACGCCTACTGAAAACATGAAAACGTCAAAACTATATTTGCTTGCAAAAACTATCAGGCGCAAAAGCATTCGGCGGCGCGGCGTTGCCGATCTGTGCAGCGTTTGTAAACGCGGCGTTGTTGCCAGCTCGTGCACGTTTCGCTACCTAACCTACGAGTATTGTGATATATTTGATGGAAAAAGTCACAATGTGATAATTTCGAGCTGTTGTATATTTGATTTTAAAAAAATGGGTAATGTTTATTTTTCGTGTATGTAAGTGGCCAACACTGGTGTCAGATGTTTCAAGCTGCCTTAAGGCATCAGACATAGCTTGACGACTGCCATACAATGACAACCGAGACCAACGGCTTTTAGGTGCTTTCCGAAGCACGGAGGAGCTCGAGAAATTTTTGTATCACTTGTGGTCACCCATCCAAGTACGGACCACACCCGGGGTTGCTTAACTTGCAGTAGCGGCGTTAGGGTAGGGCGCGGTTGGGCGACCGCCCAGGGCACCAGATACAAAGGGGTGAAAGGGGGCGTTTTTGGGCAAGGGGGGTAATAATAAATATATAAATAGCGGCTGGTTAATGGCGGCAACTCCTAAACTCTTATTTGTATGCATATTGTAAACGAAGGGAGGAAGGGGGTGGGCCCTTCCTCCCTTCGTTCACAATGGAGTGGCAAATTTTAAGAATTCTATATCGTACTTGCACCCCTCCCCCCCGTCGGCAGAAATAAATCCTATAAGATTGAAGCCTAACTCAGAGTCTAAATTGCAGTTTGAGGGGGGAGGGGGGGGGGGGAACTCGCCCGGGCCGCTGGTAGAGCTAAAACCGGCACTGTTAAGAGAAGAAATAGGCGGAACAGTTTAAATTATTTGACTTTAGTTTTACGACCGGCCGGGCGGCCGCCTGACGTCAAACCTCTTTGAGAATGTATTTGTTCCAAAAGTTTTACAACCGGCCGCTGCTCGACGTTAACCCTGCTTAGGAATACAATTGTAGCACGAGATGTCCTTTAGTTGCCTCTTACGACATCCACGGAAGAGACATGGAGTAGTCCTATTCTAACCCGTTCCGGGTTGGAATAGGACTGGACCACACTGGAAAGTTGAACAAATAGAATAAGTATAATAGGTAGGTACTCATGTTCATTTTGTAAGTAGTAATCTGATATGCATTCATCTGAATTGCAATGTTTTAGATTTTCTATGATTTTAACCGCGCGGCACACAACCAAAGGATTTGACTCAGTACCTACATTGCGTGAATGTATAGAGTTATATCGATTCAGAGACGTCAATGTTTAAATTATACCTACTGAAGTTGTTACAACAAATAATCCAAATAATTAAATTCGTTTTGTTTTTACCCGACTACGTCGAACGAAAAAAGAGGTTCATGCATGTGTTTCGCCGCTATGCATGTATGGTACGTGTTCATCTGTTCCCTCGGCATAATGATGATATCCATGGAAAAAAAATACACGTGTATATTAAATACACGTGTATATGTATCCAAGTTTTTCAAAATTTCTGAAGGCCGTACCTAATTTTTTGGGGGTCCAGTGCTGCCCCCATTTAAAATAAATCATTTCAAAGTAAACGGAGATATCATTTAAAATTTGAGAACGGTTTGTGTTGGTATGTATTAGTAGTTATTGGTATGTGTTGATAAGTATTGGTATGTGTTGGAGATAAAATATGAAGCATTGTAAGATCTAAAACCTTTCCTAATTTCATAGGAAAAGTTAAGCCTATATGATATATCCATATACAAAGTAAAGAGGAGTAACTTGTCTAGTTTTATTTACCCTATACTACTTACATTTTACCTCTTTACTACTTACATTTTTAACTTTGGTTCAATTATGGAAATTTACAGATTTAATGTTATGTAAATACTAAAGTTAATTTGTATGAGTACAATAGCCTCTCGGCTTATCTATCAGACAACACCGTCACACTCACGTTCTTTTCTTTCTCTTTAACATTCTATTTAATCCTCGCTCACACGTATATCTTCATGAAAAATTCTCCTTTAAAGTTTTTGATAGCCGTCGTCGTTCGTAGTGAACCACTTCTACAGATCCCAGATCACATTCCTCACAGACCTACGCGAAGTCCTTCGCTGTGCTCGCTGCGCGTTTATGGAACGCTTTACCAGTGGAGATAAAACGTCTCAATTATTAGGCTCCTTTAAATCTAGACTTGAGTAATATAAAATATTTATTTATATATTATATGTAGCATATTCATTAGGTATGTATGTAGTGTATTTGTAGCGTTTAAGCTTTATCATTATACTTGTTTTTTTTTTTCATTGCTCTGTACGTACTTCTGCCTTCCTACTAAATTTGTAACTATCCTCTGCCCTACCTACTGGTTGACTGGAAGAGATCCCTTCTGGGATAAGTCCACCATTTGTAATATCAATTATTTTATTATGTGTAACTATCGCTGATGTACAATAAAGGTTTTTAAATGAATTGTAAAATTATTACCATCATAGAAAGCCTTATACGTCGTATAAGATAATAATGTTTATGTGAAACCATTTTTTATCTATTTTGTTTCGTACAAATTCTTTAGATAGTAAGAGAAAAGTTGAATTATGTTTTAATTTCTATTTTGAAAAATTGTTTCGAAAAGTATTTACTGTGTTTCATTTAACATCAACTATCAACATACCCTGTATTAATTATTTATAAAAATACAATAGGGGTCATCCCTATTGTATTTTTATAAAGATAGTTGATGTAAAATGAAACAAAGTGAGTACTTTTGCAACATGTAAATACTCAACGCTTGTGCAAAGCATGTACTGGTCTTAATTGACTGATATTTAATGCACAAGACTATTTAATTGTAGCGAAAAGTAACAGAAATGGTTGTTTTTTTTACTGGTGTGACTTTCGTGGTCAGATTTTTTCAGCATTTTATATCTTTATCAATGAGAATCAATAAATTAACAGAAAACAGATTTTGACTAGTGTTTCGCATGCATCATGATTTTTTTAGTACGGTACTTTTTGAATTTTTGAAATCCGTTCATAAATGCAGAAGATATTCAATATTTTATTGGACCCGATTTAAAAACACGCGTCTGCCAGCCAAGTAGTGATGACGTCACTCCGGACCATACGGCACGCCACCGCCGCGCGCCGTCCGCCCGCAAATATCGTGGTTAGTGGTCAACACTGTTGGTTTTTTGCATTGTTTCGGTAACTGTAATAATAAGTAACAAATTGAAAGATGGATTTGAAAAAGGACTATCCATAAATCAGTATTTTATATATTTATGGGTACGGAACCCTGAAAATTAGTTAATCGTAACATTTATTGCAGGTTAAAATACAGTTGTCTCCTGAACTATGCATGTACCTACGTAGGTAGATAGGCGTTCAGATAACCCAAACGTTTACTTTTAGATTTTAAGCAATGGCCGATGGGTTATTAAAAGGCTGTACCAGGTTGAATTAGATAAATCTAGCAATAATGAGAAAAAGAGATAGATAGGTACCTATAATATAACCTATTTCTATTGATCGTTTAGGTAGGTAGGTACATACTTAATTAATACTAAATAAGTACTATAATATGTCAAAATGATCTTCGCAACAGTAAAAAGTACCTACTCTTGCTTGCTAGTGGATCTCTCTTCATAACAATGATCCACTTTTTTATAGTTTTTTGGTCCGTTGGAACACGAAAAAAAACGGCCAAGTGAAAGTCAGACTCGCCCATGAAGGTTCCGTAGCAGCAAGTAACATAATATAAAAGTTCATGTAGTTCGTTGTAACTTTGATCGATGTTTTAATGATAGTGTATTTTTTTTAAGTTATTTGCGGTTCACGATTTATGACGTATAAAAAAAAACTACTTACCAGATCTCGTTCAAACCAATTTTTGGTGGAAGTTTGCATGGTTATGTACATCATATATTTTTTTAGTTTTATCATTCTTTTATTTTAGAAGTTACAGGGGCGGGGGGGATACACACACATTTTACCACTTTGGAAGTGTCTCTCGCTATTCTATTCAGTTGAGAAAAAAATGATATTAGAAACCTCAATATCAATTTTGAAGAGCTATCCATAGATACTCCACACGTAAGGGTTTGATAAAAAAAATTTTTGAGTTTCAGTTCTAAGTATGGGTTCCCCCCAAAATTTATTGTTTTTTTTTCTATTTTTGTGTAAAAATCTTAATGCGGTTTACAGAATACATCTACTTATCAAGTTTCAACAGTATAGATCTTATAGTTTTGGAAAAAAGTGGCTGTGACATACGGACGGACAGACAGACAGACAGACAGACATGACGAATCCATAAGGGTTCCGTTTTTTGCCATTTGGCTACGGATCCCTAAAAATTGTTTGTTTGGAGTAGGTACCTACTATTAGAATTAGAATTTCATTGTTCCGGATTTTTTTGTTTAAAGCAATATATTTCTGGCAACAAATAAGTTGTTTGAATTTAATAGCAAATAATGTTTTTACGTCAAAACATGGGTATATACATTTGTATTAAATTCTCGTAAAAATAGACTAAAATAGTCAATCTTATAATCTCTGTAAAATATTTTGGGCGAATCTATAACGTGAATAAGTCTGTGTGTAACAACTAACGACGCGCAAAAAACTTTTTGAAAAGTGATATCTGCTTGCCGTCCATTGTATGTAATTCCGGTTTTTTGATAGATGGCGCTGGCCATGTTTCTATGTGTGCACACTCAGTGTGCGTATTAGGTTGTGCATGTGTGAGTGAAAACAAGCGAGGTCATTTGCCTATCTCTTCGCCTTAAGAAACACAAGCTGAACAAAGCTTATAAACATTAGTGAGACCTCTCCAGCCCGTCAGGCCAGCGTGGAGAGTGTAGGCCAAATCCTCTGGCTGCTCTGGCTAATATATGGCTCTGGTAGTACGGAGAGTCGTGCTCCTGCAGTTGAGACTAAATAAGACCTGATGATGATGATGATGAATTATTACTGGCTGTAGGTATATAGGCAGAAACTTTCAAAAAGTTATCTATTAGGTGGAGAATCTTACCATGACTGGCCGTTTCTTGCCGAGAGTCTCAATCTTCTTCAAGCAATCCTCAAACTGAAACTTGGGGTACAACCTGTACGCCCAGTGCTCCAACTTCTTCAGTACCAAGTCCAGGTCTTCTTTCTCATGGCCCTTCCCTGAAGTACAGCAATCCATATACTTTTAAAAAAATAATTAAGGTTATTTTTATTTTAAAAATAAAAATATTAAAAATAGCCCTTTATTTACAGGCAATTTTTTTTATATCAGTGTCCACAATGTATTATGAATAACTGACAAACTACTAGGTGGGTCAAGAAGGGACAGGTGCCTATCCCTCCCTGCCCCACCTTGGCTATGCCCTTGGTCATCGAAGGTTACTTCTTCTGCCTTATACACTCTTTATGTGGGGTCGGCACAGCATATCAGTTTCTTTCATCAAAGGTTACTCTAATATCACAAATCCTTCATGGTCCTATCCTGGGGTTTTACTATTTGCAGATTACAGAGTAAAAAAGCATTTACCTTTAAACTTAAAATCTTTGAAGTGATCTGGTATGACCTGAATTCCTCGAGGGCCCATCAGCCGTGCTGGGTTGAGAACAAACCTAGGATTCTTTGAGACACGCTTTGTTTTAGTGCTTGCTGGGTCCACACGTCTCTTATCTTCCTCTGTAATTTTAAAATTAAGTTTTAACAGATACACTTCTTTTTTGAGTCCTCACCAGCGGAGTAACTGGTGGTAGTCTAACTAAATGGTAGTCGTCTATAGTGACGTCCTATTTCTATGTCAAACCAAATTAGACTTTATCATTATGTATAATTAATTAATTTAAACTGGTTGACTTACGTGATATAGTTGGAAAAGGCTGACCAGGTTTCGATATATTTAGATGATCATCTTCAGGGCGAGCGTCAGTGGCGACCCGACGATGTCGCTGTCCTCACTCGCCCTGAAGATGATCATCTAAATAGATCGAAACCTGGTCAGCCTTTTCCAACTATATCACGTGAGTCAACCAGTTTAAATTAATGAATTATGGATTTATCTCACGTTAGTTTTAACAAAATAATTTATCATTATGTATTAACGCTCAATGTTAAAATCGAGCCCTTATATTATATAACTAGCTGTGCCCGCGACTTCGTTCGCGTGGTTGTCGGAACGTAATGTTATATAGCCTTAAGCCTTCCTCAATAAATGGACTACCCAACAAAAAAATAATTTTTCAAATCGGACCATTTGTTCCTGAGATTAGCGCGTTTAAACAAACAAACAAACTCTTCCGCTTTATAATATTAGTATAGAAAAGAAGCGGAAAAAAAAAACTACGAAGCATCAGAAACTGAAACCGAAACGGATACTGAATTAGAAGAATCTAATCCGAACCAACATATTTTACGACGTAGCCTACAATCGACACGTAGTAGACATAGATGTCGCAAAAACTCCATCACCATGAAAAGAAAGAAGAATAAAATATGATAGAATACAAAGAAGACTTAAGGTGAAGATATAGGCAAATGGCCTTGAAGTGTGAAATAAATTGTTAACTCGTAAATATAAAGATAATTTTTATATTGCTCTTTGTCATGCACTAGATAGCCCTTAAAATTATTTTATGAACTGCCGTTGAAACTATTATTGGTGATCCGTCTAGCTTTAAAACTTGCCGTGGCCACTTTTGGCGGAGGCAAGTTTTAAAGCTAGATGGACTAATGTAAATACTTTCAACGATGGTTCATAAAATAATTTAAAGGGCTATCTAGTGCAAGACGAAGAGCAATATGGAAATTATCTTCATATTTACGAGTTAACAATTTATTTCAGATGAGGGCGCCACTTCAAGGCCATTTGCCTATATCTTCACCTTAAGCAGCAACGCGACGGACGCCAAAACAACAAAGCAGCCTTACATCCTGCCAAATATTTATTACACATCAAGTATATATCTATCCTCCATACTGATTTGATGTCTGGATTCAGTCGGTTCTTACAACTCCTTTTCTCTCCCACCTCCTGACTGCCTCCTGAATATCTCTTACACTCCTCTATCCCTATCTACGAGTCCAACTGGTTTCTCGAGCTATGTGAGTGGTATAACGAGGTTTGGCATCGCCACACTCAATGAACTGAGGTTGGTACACGTATCGGCTTTGGTTTGTAAGCGTGATGATGCACTTTCCAAAGTAAACCTCATTCATATGCTCTTGCAGCGTAACTGCTGGCTGGGCAGACTCAGAACAGAAGTATTAACGCTCAATGTTGCTTCACACTGAAATGCAGATACTCAGTTACGTATGCCTTGCGTACCGCTTTTGGAGTAGCCCTACAGTGTTTGGCCACAGCTTTATCATTTAATTCATTGAGGTCTTGCTTGCACTGTGCACACGGCACAGGAGATTTTAGGCAGGACAATAATATATCCACAAAATATCATATAATCCTGTGTACACAAATGTTAATTAAGGAAAAATAATTTTGTAAATGATGAAAAAAACAAACAACACTAAATCTAACTCAAATTACATCTAAAATTTAATAATCAGGACAAATCACACTGATTGATCTAGCCCCAAAATTAAACCTTGTATAATGGGAAACTATGAGTAACTCAGTGATACAATATTTTATAATACATTAAATACATATACATATAGATAAACACCCTAAACAAGGTGATCCGGCGAGCTTTGGTGTCTGTTGGTGTGCCGTGCACTCTTGAGCCTTCTAGTTTGTGCCGGTCAGATGGTAAGAGGCCAGACGACTTAACCCTTATTCTGTGGGAGAGAGGTCGGTGTTTGGTGTGGGACGCAACGTGTGTCAGCACATTCGGGAACTCCCATCTGAAGCGCATCTGCGGCTGTTACGGCGGCTGAGTGGGCGGCTGCGCAGAAACACACCAAATATGGCCCACTCAAGACATCTTACATTTTTATTTCCTTCTCGGTCGATTTGAGTGGGGTGTGGAGTGCGGAGGCCAAGGGGTTTGTGCGGGAGTTGGGAAGGCGGTTTAGGAATAACGGCACTGACCTCTGCGCGGAGTCGTATCTGATGCAATGCATATCGCTGGCAATACAGCGGGGAAATGCCGCAAGCGTCATGGGCACATTTGCATCAGGTACGATTCGGGGTGGACTATTTGACTGACGTACTCAACGTCAAAGTTGACCTTTTGTATTAGTATATTTTTATAATTTGTCCTTATATATTTAGATAATTATATTTTTGCAATATATATATAGTAGGTATATGAATATATTAATTGTAATTTATTGTTACTCTCTTATTCATAAAAAATATGAAACGTTTGCTAAACCTATTTTAGTTAAATATGTTTTGTCCTTATCTCTCTTTTAAATATTTGACTTAGTAAGAACGAGACAAAACATATTTTAGTTAGATAAGATCTTGATTGCACCAAAACATAATGATGATATTTTAACTAAGGTTTAGAAAACGTTTCATACTTTTTATGAATAAAAGGGTTAGTCTGTAAGAGTGATTTGGTAATAAACTTCCCACCATTGTGAATAAAGCAAAAATTGCTCATATAGGTTAGGGTTTTACTATTTCAGTGAATATTTTAGACTGATCGTAAATATAACTAAGATATCATAGTAAAGTCCACTCATTGTTACCTGCTTCATCCTCTTTCTCACTGTTTTCATTACTATCTTCGCCTGAAGCTGCTTCTGGCATCTCGTCGAATTCATCGCCTTCAATTACACGTTCCAACTCCTGAGCTTCACCAGCTTCGTCCTCCAAAAATACGTCTTCAAGAAGCGACATTACTTATATAGAAGTATGATTATCCTCAAATAAAATAATCATGTGGCCACTGCCAGGCCACTCATGAATTTCGGAATTTCATTTGCGATTTTTTAATTGACATTTGGCGGGAAAATTTTAGATAATCTAAGTTCGTTCATAAATCTATATTGAAAAATTTCGAAATGCTTGAAAAGTTGAAATTATAGTTTAAATTAAATTAAATTTATGAAAAGTAAACTATACACACATGCTTCTATATTTGTTATTGTATTATTTAATTAATTCCTCCTATCTACCTGTATTTTATTTCATATAAAAAAATAATATTTAAATATGTATTTTCCTTATCGTTTTCAGAACGCATGTAAAGTTTTTTTTTCGAACTCATAATCGATACTTAGTGTTGTACTCTACGTATAATTTATCATGTAATCAATTGAATTTTATAGATTTAATCATTAAATTTAAACCGACATGAAAGACGAAGGCATTAATTAATGTTGTTTAAGAGCGGAGGATTAAAAAAATCTGTTCGATCGCTTCATACATTTTGGGCCCTACTGTGGGGCCCTACGTGTCGCAGGCGTCGCAGCAAGTATTTTTACGTCATTTTGTAGGAAAAAATCTTTATGGAATTTTTAAATTTTATGGACGTTTGTACACTTTATAAAAAAGGATTTTAGTTTTTCTACATTGGGAAATAGCAGTATGATGCATGCATCTTGGTCGGAGCGTTTTGTTCACAGCACAGTAATCACAGTTCACTACAGTTATTCACTCAAAAATATTTTTTTACAATACATACCATCGAAATATAATTCTCTAGAAGCCTAACTTATCCCGAAAAATCATTCCACGTGATATGTACCGCGGCGGGCAGGGCTTAAAATATGAACAGTTCGCCGTGTCACTCGAGTCGTGCGGTTGCGTCACAAAAGTTTCCTATGAGGATATTGCTGTGTTTTTGCGATAGGTAATCGATTCATTAAAAATGCCGTCATGTGCCCTGAAGTGGTGTAGAATCCATACAGACATGAAAAACACAGGACTCGCCTTTCATATGTAAGTAAATAAACATTTTAATAATCGATATGATACTTGACATCTGTTGACACCACCTAGCCCGCTGCCCAACCGAAGCGACGATGACGCGTGCGTGCGTGATCTTGTCGCGACGCGACCAATCGCATGCATCTTTGTCTATGTGTGTGTTTGAGTGTCTCGTTGTAATTACTGTTAATTTTTTTGCGTAAATGGAATCAGAATCGAAGTGGTGAATATAGGAGCATTAGATTTCTGGAGAATTATATTTCGATAATACATACTCGTAATATAAAAAGTGTATAACGAAACGAATGATTTGAGCAAGTGTACGAGTATCCAACGAGAGGAGCGGTCTTGCTTGCTTGACGTGAATCGTAATTTTGACATTTGTCGCATGTCGCGTATACTTTCAATGAAACCTTCATGCATGGCATGGTAAAGAATCAGTTCCATTCCGTTACTTTTTTTATTTATGTTGAAATGCAGAAAATATCATTTTGTAAATTACTTATCGCTGACACTGCCACGTCAGTTTAAAAAATAAGATGCTATCCGAAATGCGATTAAGCAATGCGATGCGACAGCGACGGAAAGCGAGTGTGGTGACTTAGTGAGTTGGAAAACTACACGTTTTGTTTTTCTCTGACTCCCTCAATGAAAAATAGCATTCCACTCCACCAACACAATCAAGAATAAATTAATCATATCGTGGTTGCGTTTATCATTCATGAACTCATTGCGCAATAAATTAAAATTTTTTTGGCAATAAAACTGGCCATTCTTCAAAAGATTACGAAATTCTGTTAGCATGGCACAACACTAGGAAGTCACGTGACCAGCTTGCGTTTGAGAGCGCATTCACAGGTATGGAAATCAGTAAATTTTCTTTTAAATTCGGTTAATTTTCGGATTTACAGTAGAATTAAGGTAAAAATTCCAGTAATTGTAATATTGTGTGATAATGTGGGTGCAAACGAAGTGTGATTTGGTGTAGTGCACGGTAAATTCGTCAACAAAGACTGTCATTTTGATACCAAGAAAGGTGCTTCAAGAATGGCGTCCCCCACATGTGCCGCTGGCCTATAGAATTTCGTCTTGGATGTGCTAAAATCTGATGACGTGAACGCTTGAAACGACGTGAAAAAGTGAATACGGCAGGTTTAAGCGCGGTTCCGGGCGAAATCGCAGTGTTTTGTCGACATCACTTTATTGCCTTTGCTATCCGTCCGGAATGATTCATTGTCCTGGTTTCTGCGAAAACTGGCAAAATATATCCTGCTTTTCTTTTTTTTTCAGCCCGATAAGGTGTAATTTGGGTTCTGTAGTGTTTTTTAGGCGTTGTCTTTGAGTGCGATGGTTTACAAAGTGTAGATCCGCCCAAATGTTTTGTTTACCAGTTTGCCGCTTTCCGACGCTTTCTCTGCCGGTTGGAGTACGTTATCAGTCTTGGGAGTTCCTAATTTGAATCTAAACTGAATAATGTAGTTGTGTCCATTTTCGTTTGGGTAACATTGCTTCTTTGTCTACCTGTAATTTTTAGATAAAGTTTATCATAATACCTCCCTATTATACTTTGTTAACAGCTGTGTTTGTGTGCAGGTTAATTTCATTGACATTATGTGATAACTTCATATTTGTTTTCATTACTTATCCAAATATTGGAAGATTTTTTCTTTATGTAGAAGTATTGTGAAACTTTAGATGAGAAAATTACTAAGCAAATGTATCCAATTGTGACTTTATGCCAAGCATTTCTTTTACATGCTCATCTGGGAGAACAAGTTAGAATTTACCCAGTTCGTCTTCTCATTTTAATACATTTTGTTTTTTAATTTTTTGCAATCAGCACTTCTGATTCTCGTTATCCCCATGTGTGGCTATAATTTATTATAATTTCCTTTGAGAATTAGTCACAAAGGATATGGGTTTTTTAATCATATACCCAATTATATTTTTCTAATATTGTAGATATTTATAATATTATAGGAAAGTTTAATGTGAAATACTGATATAATGTGGCACATAATACCCACATTGCAATAAGGAAAAACAAGAATAAAAATTATTTGAGGAAGATTCATCTACAACTAGAGTCCATCTTTGAGTACATTTGAGTAAAAAATGAGGTTCTGCAGATTCTGAAGCTTTTAGGAGCCTTTGGTCAAATTGAGGTTAATCTCTGACCATTGAAAGTATGCTGAAACTGTGCTCATTCAAAGAATTCACTTTTATTTGTTTTTAACCCCTACTTTCAAGGTAAACATTTTTGTCAAGGTACCAATTTGTTGTTGCTTGAGATTTGTCTTGTTCTAACCGTCCCATGAGGCTGGTTCACTAGTAAGAGGTTAATCCTACATTTAACAAAATTAATTTACATTAACTATTGATTTTTTTTCATAATAAAAAACTGACTTCAATACCAGAAAAGCAAAATATTCAAACAATCGTATACTTAGACGACATATTTTTTAAGTTATTTTCATAAAACAACATAGAACCGATTTTAATAAAATTTCTATGGGACAACAAGGAAAGTATACCCTTTCAAACAAAAAAAGAATTTTCCAAATCGGTCCATTCATCTTTGAGTAATCGGGGAACATACATAAAATAAAAACATAAAAGATTCTGATGAATTAATAACCTCCTCCTTTTTTTGAAGTCGGTTAAAAACTTGTGGCTCCAAAGATGCGATACACATATCAACAAACATTTATTTATTAGTTAATTTGATTAAATTATAGACAAGCAGCTTCAAGCTGATGTGTCTATTTCAGGCACTGTTAGAATTTGTTTATACATCTTTTTTTTTCCATCTAGTCTTGCTTAGTTTTCAGTTGACTTAGTGTGACTATATTAGTCTCATGGGAGACTTCGCAACTGTGCAACATTATTCCAGAATAAACCAGTCAAATGAGAGTCCCACTCGTACATGAAGGGTTCTGTACCTCTGTACAATGATTTAAAACACTAAACAAAACATGTTTCTTGTATGACGACCCTTTTAATTTTTAACTTTGTTATTTTTAGTATTTGTTGTTATAGTGGTCACAGTAATACATAATCGGTGAAAATTTCAAGTGTCTAGTTATTACAGTTCAAGAGATAGAGCCCTGTGACAGACAGGCAGACAGTGAAGTCTCAGTTACGGAACCCTGAAGAGTAGATGGCTTATGCGTGGCAGTGGGCTGGCTCAACATGTCAACAAACATCTTTAATATATTCATTTGATTTTGCAAGAGGAATTGGGATGTTATGTTACTATTAACTATACATATCTTCAAATTGTTAGTTACAGTACAATTTTTCTAGTTTAGGTGCATGCAATATTTTATTTTTGTACCAGGAAACTATAATTTGAGGAAAATATTTCAGCTTGAAATTGCATTAGCAGAGACCCGCGGCGGGTTCAGTCCGTCTGTCACAAACCCTACGTGCGACAGAGGCACGTGACCCGCGACGGATTCTGCTATTTCTTTTGCACGTAGTTCGTGACAGATCACCATCATTATTTTGATTCCATTATTCTAACTTCATGCGAACCATCACGTTAAAACTGACCTTTAGGTTTTACGGACATGGGGTCTGTCTATCCCGTTCGGGATAAAGACGTGATAGTGTCTCTGTATCACACTTACTCAAGTGTATCATTTGTTTTGGCTTCTATAGTAAATAGAATCTCATTACAACAATCAACAGCACATTGTTTACGAGTTTTTATGTGTAAACAGTAAAACAGTGTTTGATGCCAATCATGCTTCATTATCTTTTTATTGCATCCATAAAATGTATGATTTCATACTATAAATATACACTTTTCCACCCTTTCATTATCATCTTAAAACTATAGTGTGTATCTTAGTAATCAATCTGATACAATGTTTTCATAGTAAAACAAAAAGAAGTAATTATTTAAATTATATTTTAAAAACAAGCTTTTATCTAAAAGAATGAATTAAAAAGTTAAGTGCTTCTCAAGACAACAATTGAGCAAAGGCAGTGGGGTTATGTTGTTTTAGACATGCCGTGGCCACCTTCTGGCTTCATCATGAGATCAGGTTATTGGCATTGGTACTTTCATAAGTATGTGAAGTTTCAGCTTGATTGAATAATGGGAAGTGGGTCGAATATAGCTTGCAAGATTTGATTACAGACAAAGGGACAGGTGAAATTGATTAAAAGCTTGTAAAAAATAGTTTAATTCTAGTGACTGTTAACACTACTGGAAGGGTACAAGAATGAAATGAACATTTTCAACATTCTCAAAAGGTGCCAATGGAATCCTTACTGAGACTCCGTTGTCTATCTGTCTGTCCGTCTGTCACAGGGCTCTATCTCTTGAACTGTAATTGCGAGACACTTGATTTCACCGACTATGTATTACTATGGTCGCTATAACATAAAATACTAAAAATAAGATAAAGTTAGAAATTAAAGGGATTGGTCATACAAGAAACGTGTTTATTCAGCATTTTAAACTGAACGAGTGTACTAAAATGTAGTGAGTGCTGCCCGGCCTGTGTCACTCCCCGTTTAGGTATCGAAAATGTACCTACATTATTACTATGCGCGCAGGCGGCCCCTCGGGGTGGTAAATTCAGTTATATGAATCGTTAGTCCAGAGTCATAAGGATGAAATTGGCTTGCAAGGATGTCTAGGTATCTATTCAAAAAGGTGCTGAGTTCTGACGTGAGCTAAATTAAACCGTATCACTAACAACATTGAGTAGATATTTCTTTGAATTTCTTTGCTGAGTGAGACTTCTGTACGGAGTATTAGTATCTATTCTGTGGTGCTACTAGTACCATTTTTTTAGTCTTTGTAGTTAGGTGTTTTCTTATTGGCCATTAGTGTTATTGGGCAAAGGCCTCCCCTCTAGTCTTCCACAAACCTCTATCTGTGTATGTATGTAGGTCTTGTTGAACATGTTGAGTTTCTTCAGAAGGCATTGTCAGTCCTGTTTGGAATTTACAGCAACAAATCACACCACACCTCTTACAATTCACACCACACCTCTTACAATTCACATTCACATTGAAACTAGTTTTAAAGATTTACTAGTTCAAAGTAGTGGCCCATAATATTTGAAACTAATTTTAAAGATTTACTAGTTCAAAGTAGTGGCCCTAAATATTTGAAACTAGTTAAAGATTTACTAGTTTAAAGTAGTGGCCCTAAATATTTGAAACTAGTTTTAAAGACTTACTAGTTCAAAGTGGTAGCCCTAAAAATATTTGAAACTAGTTTTAAAGACTTACTAGTTCAGTAGCCCTAAATATTTGAAACTAGTTTTAAAGATTTACTAGTTCAAAGTAGTAGCCCTAAATATTTGAAACTAGTTTTTAAAAGACATACTAGTTCAAAGTGCCCTAAAAATATTTAAAACCAGTTTTAAAGACACTAGTTCAAAATGGTAGCCCTAAAAATATTTGAAACTAGTTAAAGACTTACTAGTTCAAAGTAGTAGGCCTAAATATTTGAAACTAGTCGCCTTATACAACGAGTTAATGAAATAACGGAAACTTTTGTTCTACAACATTCCCGAAATACCAAAAATAAAATTCGGATTTTCATACAAATTTACTCGATCAGCTAATCAGTTTGTATGGGAATTAAATTTTTTTTTGGGTTTCGTGAAAGTTGTACAACAAAAGTTATTTAGTTTCATGGGCTGAGGTACTATCTGAGGTTTTGCGTTATTACATTAAGGTGAATATATAAGCAAATGGCCTTGAAGTGTGAAATAAATTGTTAACTCGTAAATATGGTGATAATTTCCATATTGCTCTTCGTCATGCACTAGATATCCTTTTAAATTATTTTATGAACTGCCGTTGAAACTATTATTGGTGATCCGTCTAGCTTTAAAACTTGCCGTGGCCACCTTTAGCAGAGGCAAGTTTTAAAGCTAGACGGACTAATGTAAATACTTTCAACGGTGGTTCATAAAATAATTTAAAGGGCTATCTAGTGCATGACGAAGAGCAATATGGAAATATATATATCACCATTTTTACGAGTTAACAATTTATTTCACACTTCAAGGCCATTTGCTTATATATTCACCTTAACACGTTGTATAGATCGTGAGTTCACAGTTCGGGGCGACCTACTAGTTTAATTAGTTTTAGTATTATTGTAACCTGAAATAAATTAAGTTTATTTATTTATTAATAAAAGACGTGCCTATTAGATATGACATTTTACAGGCAAAATCCGCCAAGTACACGGTAGGCCTCAAGGTCAAAGACCTACTATTGGCACGCTAAATACTAACAACCATGCCAATTTTTAGGGTACCGTACCCATAGGGTGCCAATGGGACCCTTTTAATGAGGGTCTGTTTCTCTGTCTATCTGTCTGTCATAGGACTCTATCTCTTGAACCTTAATAGCTAGACACTTGAATTTTTCATAGATTATGTAATACTGTGGCCGCTATAACAACAAATACTAAATTTAAAGAGGGTCGTCATACAAGAAACGTGCTTTTTCAGCGTACTAACACATTGTATGGGGTACAGAACCCGTCATGTACGAGTCCTACTTGCATTTGACCAGTTTTTTTTACATTTTATTTTTTGTCCACAGCTGCTTGTAAATAGAGGCTGTAAATATAACCATAGCAAGTAAAGATGAGTTTGGGAGCGCGCGCCACCAAGGGTGGTGCGAAGGCCGGCAAGGACGGCAAGCAGCTGGACAAGGGCAAGGGCACAGACAAACCCGCGCCCAAGGAGAAGGTCAAGCCACAGGTGAGGAATAGTACAATCATTATCAGGTCTTTATTAGTCTTTACTGCAGGAGCACGACCCTCTCTGTACCTTACTGTACCAGAGCCATATATTAGCAGTTAGAGGGTTTGGCCTACACCCTCCACGCTGGCCAGACGGGTTGGAGAGGTCTCACTGATGTTTTTAAGCTTTGTTTAGCTTGTGTGCCTAAGTCGCCTTTTACGACATTCACGGGAAGACTTGGAGTGGTCCTATTCTACTCTGCCGGGACGGCAATAGTATAATAACTTAAGAATATACAATAACTTTAGATATTTATTGCACCTGCCTGTGGCGCACTGCCTGCCTCCATGGTCGAGTGGTCAAGGCGTTTGCCTTGTAATCTGGAGGTCGTGGGTACAAATCCCACTGGGAACCATACTTTGTGCAAAGTTGTTACCATTCTGTTTAGGGTATTGCAGGCTTGAACACCTGATTTTTGGAAAAGAAAGATGATTCCGTGCTTCGAAAGGCACGTAAATCTGTGGGTCCCGAACGCCATCTAGCATTTGTTTAAACCTATCTAGGATTGGTTCTGGTCTACCCTTTGGATTGCGGAGGTCAGCCGGCAGTCGCTCTGTGTAAAACCAGTATTTAACCTCGTCACATCCCCTAGGGTAGGTAGCGGACTCTGGGCTCTGAAGCGTTACCGCTGAGGATGCAACTGGGAATACGCTCTGATGATGATGTCGATGATCATTATTGCACCAACTATTAGAGAACAAGAAAGTAAATTTAAAGGATGTAGGATTGTAGGTACAAAGGCATGCTTATCACTAAAGCGATTTCTCCAGCAAACCTTTGGGTAAGTAGTGATTTGAGTTAATGTTGGGGATTAACGCAGTATAAATACATATCAACTTATACACATAAATAAAGCAGTGATAATATGTACTATAAGTCTAGTATATATTATCACTGCTTTATTTATTTATCCCATCTTGTAGTCAAGAGGGGATAATACGACGTCACGTCTAGTTCTTTAGACTTGTTTGCCGTTTGAGCCTTCCGCGCGTTTATTTTTGTAAATATGATGTGTTGTTGATATTGGAGTGGTATTGTTGTAGGCCTTTCCTCAGGTTGTATGGCCTGCCCATAAAGGCAGGACATACAATCAGAGGAAAGGAAAAGTGGTCTCAATTAATAATGAACTGGTTCACAAGCAACAGGAAAAGGAAACGAAGCAGGCCATCCCGAAAATGGGTAGACGACATTAAAGCTGTTGCAGGCAGCTCGTGGACCAGAGTGGCTAAGGATAGAGAGAAGTGGAAGCAGATGGAGGAGGCCTTTGCCAACCTATGGCACAGAAGACATTAAGAGTATACATAACGGAATATCCTAAGGTCCCGCTTAATATGCGTTCCCGTTCCCGGTCCCCGCACCTCTCCACCACCACCACACACTGCACGGCGCACGCGGCCGCACAAGAACGGGGAAGGAGGCGGGGCGGGCGGGGGACGGGGACGCATATTGCGCATACCTTAGGAGATTCCGTTCTGTTTACTCTTACTGTATTCTGTGCCTATGGCATACAGACAGAGGAGGCGACGATAGTGATAAGTCGATTAAGTATGAATGTAAAATACTGTCTGAATAAAGGCTTTATTATTATTATATTGTTGCAGGCCACCACAGAGCAACTCCGCATGGCACACATGATCGATCGGAAAAGTGAAGATGCTTCCGACGTTCGCAGAATGGTTAGTCAAACAAGTCATTATTAAAAAAACTGGTTTAGTGAGAGGTAAACTCTCGTGAAGAGGGTTCCGTACTTCTCATAGGTTTTCCTGTTATCTACAAGCAGTGAACTATATTTTGTATTTTAGGCTCAGTAGTTTCGGAGATCAAGGGGTGGGGGGGGGAGGATGGTCAATTTTCGACTTCTTTCATGAATAAAATCAAAACTTTTAATTACATACATTAATAACAAAAATATGTTTAAGATTCTCATAACGAGCCCTTTCATTTGATATATGATATGACACAGTAAGGATTTTAAAACTTTTTATTTTCATTTCCTAATTTGTCCCACGAAAATGACCCTTATTTTAAAAAAATATTTATTTACTTAGCACATCTGTGTTTGGGTCATAGGATTAAATCATCAGCACAAGATGCAGTACTCAAATTAAGTAATAAAATAAATTAAACAGACACCTCACTGTCTTGTAATAGTGGGTATTAGTGTTAGGTGACGCAAGCCTAATGCGTGTTATAGGAATATCAAATGGTGGCGAGATTCGGCTTGCGGGGTTGGATTGAACACGGGATGGCCCAGTTGGTGACCTTGCTCTAGCAAGGTCGCGGGTTCAAGTCCAGCTCACGTGGTATATTTCCACTATTTCTTATTATTTTTTAGGGTTCCGTACAAAAAATGAAAAAATGGAACCCTTATAGGACCACTCGTGCGTCTGTCTGTCCGTCCGTCTGTCACAGCCAATTTGCTCCGAATCTACTGGACCGAATCAGGTGAAATTTGGTAGATGTTGTAATCCTATGACCCAAACATATATGTGCAAAGTAAATAAATATATTTCTTTTAAATAAGGTTCATTTTCGGGGGACAAATTAGGAAACTAAAAAAAAAAGTTTTGCAAACCTTACTGTGTCATATATCAAATGAAAGGGCTCGTTATGAAGATGTCAAATATATTTTTGTTATTACTGTAAAATGAATAGTTTTGATTTTATTCATGAAAGAAGATGAAAATTGACCATCTCCCCCCCCCCTGATCTCCGAAACTACTGAGCCTAAAATTTTGAAAAAAATACAATATATATATATATTGCTTGTAGATTACAGGAAAACCTATAAGAATTTAATCAATTATACGGAACCCTCTCCACGCGAGTTTAACTCGCACTTGGCCGGTTTATTTTAAATGTATGTTTTGTGCAGGTGCTAGAGCTGATGGAGATGACGTGTCGCACCGAGGAGGAGGTGTGCTCGGCGCTGCACGACTCCGACAACGACCTGGAGGCGGCCTGCAACCTGCTGCTGGAGGACACGCAGCGGATACAGGTACACCTGCGTCCGCATCATCAGTGGTGCCAGTTTTGAATCGCTGAGTCACTAAACGAACAGTATTTTGTATGGAAAAAACCATTAGTTTAGTGACTCAGCGATTCAAAAATGGCGCTCCAGGTCTTTTTTAGTTCCACTGCAGGCTGCAGGAACATGACCCTCTTTGAAATAGAGCCATATGTTAGCCAGAGCAGTCAGAGGATTTGGCCTACACTGTCCATGCTGGCCAGACGGGTTGGAGAGGTGTCACTGATGTTTATAGCTTTGTTTTGCTTGTGTTCCCTAAGTCGCCTTCTACGACATCGTCATTATCATCTTCACGTATTCCCGCTTGCATCTTTAGCGGTGTTGCTTCAGAGCCCAGGGCCCGCTGGTTTACACAGAGCGACTGCCGGCTGACCTCCACAACCCAATGGGTAGAACAGAACCAATCCCGGATATTTTTATAGGGTTTTTAGGCATTTAAGATTATATGAAATAATAAATGGAAAAAATTCCAATCCGTGATAGGTTTAAACAAATGCTGCATGGGACCCACGGCTTTACGAGCCTTCCAAAGCATGGAATCTTCTTTCTTTTTGGATAATCAGGAGATTCAAGCCTGCAATAACCTCATCCTCTCATAACATTATAAAATTATTTATTTTCGACTCTGGATACTGCCATATTAATGCATTAATTGTTTCAGGGCGAGTGGCAAACCAACGAAAAGAAGAAGAAAAAGCCGCCCGCCGCCACCGGCAACGGAGAAGTAGACCCGCCGCCCGCCAGGGAGCCGAGGGAGAGGTCGGGGCCGCGGCCCAGGAGGGGGGGAGGGGGAGGGAGCCAGGGGGGCGCCCAGGGGAGGGGGCAGGGGAAGAGGGGCCGCTAGGGGGGGCGCGCGCGGCGCGGGCCGGGGGGGGCGGCGGGGGGGTGCGCCCCGCCCGCGCTCGCAGCGACCCGAGCCCGACTGGAATGACAACAACGACACGGGTCAGTACCAACAATGGACTCTTGTAACTTTATCATCATCAGGCCTTTTTAGTCTCCACTGCAGGAGCACGACCCTCTTCTTTTTTTTTATGTTATAGGGCGGCAAACGATCAAGCGGGTCACCTGATGGTAAGTGATCACCACTGCCCATGGACAACTGCAACACCAGGGGTGTAACAAGAGCGTTACCAGATACTATACTGCTATAATACTATACTATACTATCTCTATACTGCCAGAGCCATATATTCGCCAGAGCAGTCAGAGGATTTGGCCTACACTCTCCACGCTGGCCAGACGAGTTGGAGAGGTCTCATTGATGTTTATTAGGTTTGTTCAACTTGCATTTCCTAAGTGACCATAATTGGCAAATAATTTTTATCGAGTTCCTGTTTGCTTCGGAATGCACTTTGAGGGATCCCGGCCGTCATCATGGTATGGCAGACATGAAGCTATGTCAGATGCGTTTAGGCAGGTTGAAAAATCTGACACCAGTGTTGGTCACTTACACACATGTAAAACAAAGAAACTGATGACAATAGTTGTTGAATAAGATTAAGGTTTTTAAGCTTTGGTGTTGCTTCTAGAGTAATCCAATTTCTAAACTTTCTAGTTCATTGTTTCAGACTAAAACTTGTTTTTAATTTTTTTTAAATACCTTCAATAATTGTATTAGTAATCTGCTATGTTTTATAAGTAAAATATGTTTGTTTCTCATCAGGTGGCAACATGGCCGATTCATTCCCCGCCACAGAGGACTGGGACAACGAGGAGTGGTCAGGATCTCTGTCAGACACCAAGGTGAACTACATATACTACTTTAGGTAGAGACAAGAAGGGACATTTGCTGAAAGCAGTCTTGAGGCAATATTACAATTGGTAAATTCAACCATACCTTTTTTACAATCTACTAGGCCGTTAACGCTCTTGTTACACCCCTGGTGTTGCAGTTGTCCATGGGCAGCGGTGATCACTTGCCATCAGGTGACCCGCTTGCTCGTTTGCCGTCCTATAACATAAAAAAAAGCTTTATAATAAACTAAATACAGTGACAATTTAACACAGATTGAGCGAGCTTGATGTAAGTCTAAACTTGTGTTATGGGATACTTACTCAACGATACTATATTTTATAAACACCCAAGACCCAGGACAATTGGAAAAACCGGCCAAGTGCGTGTTGGGCCACGAGCAGTGTAGGGTTCCGTAGTCAATACTTGTTTTACGTAACTAACATCTGTTGTTTCAATTTGATTTTCTTTTTCTGAGTACATTTTATTTTAGTTAACATTTTATTTAAAGTTTAAAGTTGCTGACAGAAGGGGGAGGGGAATACTTGACTAACAAAAATTTTAATCGAAATATTTTAGAAACGAACCCTAAATCTAAAAATGTTGTTAACACAACTTAAAATACTTTTTAAAGACCTATTCAACGAAACGACACACTACAACATGGTCAGTAAAAAAAACGACAGGTTGCACTCTGGGAGTGCCGGCAGAAGTGAAAACTTGAATATTAACGTTGTGCATTTTTGATATTTTGGAATGGTTAGGGAATAATTTTGCACGAATTGCTTTAAATCAGTATAAAAGTACTATCATTTATGTGGTAGAATACAATATTTATTTATTGCGCTATCGTACACAAACATGACAATTTATATTACATTAAAAAGTTTATCTCTCAGCTAAACGAAACAGCAGGCGCAGGCATACATTTTCGCCGCGCCGTAGAAAGAGAGGGGGATACTTCCTCTCCTACACCGCGCCGGCTGTCTACTCTCCATCCGTCTTACGAATTTTCGATCAGGACACGTGTCCTGACGCGAGGTTAACATTTTTTGCCCATTACAAAAAGGGCACAACGCCGCTAAAGAAGTTTTCACTTCAAAAATCCCCACTTGTATTGGAGCTACCCTTTTTTTTATTTTACCGCTTTGTCGTCATGATTAATACGTTCAGGTCCATTATACATACTTATGCCAAATTACAGCTTTCTAGTAATTATAGTCTCAGTAAAACCGACAGACAAATAGACGTGGCGAAACTATAAGGGTTCCTTGTTTACTATGGAACCCTAAATAGGCCTTTGCCACTAATTGACGTATTAGCTAACACGCTACAACAGGGCAAGTTGGGAAATGGTACTCGTATTTTATAAATGTCACGGCTCTTGTATTTTATAAAATATAGTATTGTTGTGATAGTATATCATAATGAAAGTTTTGTTACTTTGGGACTGAGTCTCAATTGTGTGATTGTCCTTCTATAATTTGAATATGTAACAAAATATACTGTAACTATGTTAAGGGTGAATTCAGTCCATGATAAATGTGAAAAATATTTTTTGCTTTCCATACTAACTCAGATTAAGATGGCGCAGACAGGAGGCTTATGCTGGGCATAAGCCTCCTTCTGTACCCTGAAAGCTGACGATGATGATGATACTAACTCGGATCAGCTGATCGCTATATGTTCCTTGGGGAAAGTTGTTCAGTATCATGGACTGAATTCACCCTTAAAATAGTTTTAGTATATTTTGTAAGACCCTGTATAAGAATTAACTTCGTATTATGTGTTTAACATGACTGGATCTAAACAATGGTAATAGAACAAGAACTTATTAAAAAAAATAATTTCAACTAATGAACGTGTTCGAACCAAAGAAATTAAATACAATCTATAATG
Organism: Acrobasis repandana; assembly: GCA_963576875.1. Lineage (NCBI taxonomy): Eukaryota > Metazoa > Arthropoda > Insecta > Lepidoptera > Pyralidae > Acrobasis > Acrobasis repandana. Next base: position 14,125,145 of record OY756237.1, read on the forward strand.
ACTTTGAGTAGTCATAAAAAAAAGACATTAGAAATTAAGCTTAATGTCACGTACATAAAGTTTACATTTCCATAACGCTTACATTTAAATACCTACATAAAGTTCCCAAAACACATACCAAAATTTGGCGTCCCTTTCCCGCAAACTGCCAGTGAAGTATACGAGAAAGGGACGCCTACAAATTTTGTTGTGTTTTAGGAACGGCTGTGCCACTTTGTAGGCATTCTAGATTGAATACAAAGTGGAAAAGACATTCGCGTAATAAATTATAGCACAGGCTATACTACAGCACTACGCTACGTTATACAACGTGGCAGGGACATACCCGTAATAAATCAAACCACGGTCTATACTAGATCACTAAAATACTTATAATGAAATAACAGCCAAATAACAAAAAAAAAGTTTGGCATTTCCATACAAAAGTGTGCGGCCGCTCCCGGGCGACTTGTATGGGAATGTCGATTTTTTTGTTTGTTTTTAGGCTTTTATTTTAATTTCATTATACTTTAGTAATCTAGTGTAGTGTAGCCCGTGGTTTGATTTATTACGGGTATGTCCCTTCCACGTGTAGGCCAAATCCTCTGGCTGCTCTGGCTTATATATGACTATATACTGCTCCTGCAGTGGAGATTTAAAAAGACCTGATGATGACTAATTATTAGTACAAGTGTGTGCTTTTATTTATTACGCTAATATCTTTTCCACTGTTCTTTGGTTCGATCGCTAGTTTTGATTAACAGCAATGTTGTTGGTTGCAGGTGTTCACGCCTAGTACTAATGCTCAGAGCCAGTCCGACGACGCGGCCGCGCCCAACACCAGCGCCACGGTACGTCACGTTCCCACAGCTGGACAGCCCACTGCTGGGCTATTTAGGCCAGCATTTGCCTCTCCCAATAAATGGAGGATTTGCTTATAATCACTACGCTGGTCGCAGTGGATCTTATCTTATCTGATCTATAAAGTCTTTGCCCAGAGATCATATTCTGTTGTCTATACCTCCCCTAATCGCTACTTAAGGCGAATAGTGCAGAAGTGGCGCCGTTTGAAATAATTTATTTTATCTATACATATAAAATGAATTGCTGTTCGTTAATCCGCGTCCACGGACACGCGGCCGCGTGGTGGACCGCCGCAAAATTTCCATACATTGTAGTGGCGGCGGCCGCTCTACACACACTTAGTCTCATTAAGACGCGAGACTGGCAGGACCGGTTTGGCTAATTTTGGTTTTTAAATATTTGTGGAAGTCTAGGGTATGTTTATATGGGGAGATAATCGGGCGGAAAGGATTTCGTCCGGTCAGCTAGTCGTAAATAAATTGTTTCTTGAATAACCGTTGAAAGTATCATTCGTAGTCCGTCTAGCTTTAGAACTGCGAAAAGTGGCCACTTTTGGCAAAAACGCGTTTTAAAGTGTATTCAAAAAATAGTTTAAAGGGCTCCAAAAAATCAATAATTACGATTAAACAATTTATTTCTAACGAGGGCGTCACTTTTGCACGGTTTTTAACCGACTTCAAAAAAGGAGGAGGTTATCAATTCGACTGTTGTCGATGTTTTTTTTTAATGTATGTTTGTTACGCGATATCTTCGCCAATTGTGAACCGATTTTGATGATTCTTTTTTTATTTGAAAGCCTTTACTACCAAGTTGGTCCCATTTTAATTTGGTGAAGATATGAAGAACTTTAGAGATATGGAAGAAACTCCTTAAAAAAATTGAAGTCTGTTGTTTTTTTTTGTTAAAAATTTAATTATTGCCTTAAAAAATTCATGTAGCCCCTCTACATGTATTGTCCAGGGTCGAGTGCTGCCTGCCAAATTTTGTCTCTAGTAAGCCCTAGATAACACTTCAAATTATTTTATGGACTACTGTTTACAGTTTGAAGTTAGAATGTTTCGCACATCTGCGCCAAAAGTGGCCTATTTTCGCAAATGTGCGAAGAAAAGCTTCACGTTCTCACTTTAAACTGTAAACAGTAGTTTATAAAATAGTTTGAAGGGTTATCTAGAGCAATATGAGATAAAAAATTTAATGATATCTCCGTTTCCTTTAAAATAATTTATTTCAATCAAACGGGTGCTGTACTGGACCCCGAAAAATCCTTGTATCCCCTTAATAATATCTTTGATGTTGTCAGGATTGTCCTGAATTTTTTGGTGAATAGAGGGTATTGTATTGTATTGTGTGGTGTTGCAGGAGGACTGGGACGCGCCGGCCGCCAACGGCCCGACGGAGAGCCACCTCCCCACCTACACCTACCACAACGCGCACCACCACTCGCTCATCGACGTACGTGTATTACTACTAACGTTTATTTGTGTGACCATTTTGCTGCCTCTCGTAAAGCCTGGTTTACATTTTGACAAGTGGCAAGTAAACACTGACAAGTGGTGTTTACACGTCTGGCAACTAGATATACAGTAATCTCAGCATTTATCATGGGGAATGTTCTGAAGAATTGTTCGACCTAATACCTGCTGCAAAATTTCACCACTACACCACCCGCCTGAAATTAAAATACCATCCACACCACCTGGATAGTTGGCAATCAACCACCGTACGTTTTAAAAGGAACTTCCTGCCACGAACGACCGAACTGTGGAATCAACTTCCTGCAGCGGTGTTCCCGAACCGATACGACATTGAAACCTTCAAAAAACGAGTCTATATCTTCCTGAAAGGCCGGTAACGCTCTTGTTACACCCTGGTGTTGCAGTTGTCCATGGGCAGTGGTGATCACTTACCATCAGGTGACCCGCTTGTTCGTTTGCCGCCCTATAACATAAAAAAAAAAAAAAATCTAAATTTGTGGTGTTACTAGCGGTGAGTGAAGGCGGGGAAAGCGATTTAGCGCGGGGCAGAGCTACTTGCTTAGAACACAAAAAAATACTTCTTTTTGTGTTCTGAGACTACTTGTCAGTAGAATAGAACAGGTTGCTATTCACTTATCACTTGTCAGTGCCTGTTCACACGCAGACTTACTTGTTACTTGTAAGTATCACTTGCCAATATGTAAACTATGCTTAAATTATTTTTTATAGGGTTTTTATTCATTTAAAATGCAGTACTAAAGTACTCAAATTAAATAATGAAATAAGAAATGGTAAAAACTTTCCACGTGAGCGGGACTGGCGACCTTGGTCTAAATACAACCATGCTCTAGCCACTGCTATCACGTGTTCAACCCCGCACCCTAGAAGACAATAAGAGTATGACATACAGAACGGAATCTCCTAAGGTACGCGCAATATGCGTCCGCGTTTCGAGGTTCCGAAACAGCACACGAAGAAGTGTGAAATAAATTGTTAACTCGTTAATATGGTGATAATTTCCATATTGCTCTTCGTCATGCACTAGATAGCCCTTTAAATTATTTTATGAACTGCCGTTGAAACTATTATTGGTGATCCGTCTAGCTTTAAAACTGGCCGTGGCTACCTTTGGCGGAGGCAAGTTTTGAAGCTAGACGGACTAATGTAAATACTTTCAACGGTGGTTCATAAAATAATTTAAAGGGCTATCTAGTGCATGACGAAGAGCAATATGGAAATTATCTCCATATTTACGAGTTAACAATTTATTTCAAATGAGGGCGCCACTTCAAGGCCATTTGCCTATACTTTCACCTTAATTGGACTGATGTAATATGGTCGCTATAGCTGATTTCGATTTACGCTGCGCGCCCCGGTACCAGGCCGCTATTCGACAACCTTTCTGCAACATCGCCCATTGGTTCTTCGTGCTACGTGCCCCGCCATTGCCAAAATATTGTTACGAAATAGGGGTTAAAACGCCAACACTTGGAAAATTTATTTGCCACAGAACGAAAGGTTGACACGTTAGTCTTCCAATTCGATGTCCACTGATGTCCAAGTCGTCGAGCATTTGTCCTGATGTATGTATTCATATATTTGCAGCAAATAAACTCAGCAAACAACCACAGCGCGGCGGCGGTGGCGGCCGTGGCGTCCGCCACGCAGCCGCCCGCTACCAAGGACGGGCGGGACTACCACGCGCACCACCACCAGGTCAGTGTAGTGTACCATGCTCACTGCAACCTATTTTAATAAATTACACATCATTTTATTATTCTTTATAAATAAGAATTGTAAGTGTTTAATATCATTTATTTGCACTTCAAATACATACCTGAACTTTTACTAGGTAATTCTTAGGCTTGAAACTACGTCAAGCGGACGCCCCAAACCCTACGTGCGATAGAGATAGCTGAAGTCGTCGCGGGTCACGTGTCGTGACAGAGACGGACTGAACCCGTCCGGGGAGTCCCCGCTTGTCGTATTTTCAAGCATTATTCAATAAACTTCTTCTTTGCTGGTTTGAAAGAAAAGAAAAACTTGAATGTACCAGCTGCTTTTTTCCCGTGCAGATCGTAAAAGCCTGAAGAGAATCTGAATCTTATGAATAGGCGACGCGGTTAGCAACCAGTCACTATTATAATTTCCCTTTTCCATCTTTTAGCGTAGTGGTGGTAATAAATATTATTTAATAATGCCCACCACTACGCTAAAAGTGGCCTGGGCTTTACCGCCCTAGGCTCGGTCTACCCCGTTAGGGATAAAGTCGTGATAATGTATCTGTATTCAATAAACAATGCACACGTGGTAAGGAAATGCAAGGACGCGGGCCATCGTAAAACTCGGTCGTTACGTGAGGCGCGGGCGGCGCTCGGACTAGTCCTACTCGGAGCGCGCCCGCCGGCCCGCCGGCCCGCCGGCCCGCCGCGCGCGGGCTAACACCGATCTACCTCTGGTCCGCGCGTTACAGAATTTATTTAGGTTGACTTTTTACCAGCAGAAAATGTTTTAGGCCAAACTCAAACTCCCAAATTTTACACTTTGACGGACATTTACAGGAAGTTCTGTACATAATATGTACTATGTTTTCCTTATTTTTTGTGTACGTTTGTTAATTTTCCAAGTGTACTTAAATAAATAAAATAAAATAAATAATATCATATACAGTCAGACTTATCATAGGTCTTGGGTTTTAATTTAAATATATATTTATTATGAAATATGAAGTATCGTTCAGTCAATATCCCATAACACAAGTTAAAAACCTACTTTGGGGCTAGCTCAATCAGTGTGATTTGTCCTTATCTATTAAAAAATTACAATACGCCACAATTCTTGTTTATTTTTGACTGTTTATCATCGTTTCAGCCAATGGGCATGTCCGGCAGCCTGTCCGCGGCCCAGTCGCAGTACCTGTCCCAGCTGACGCAGCAGTCGGCGCGCCACGAGCCCAGCGCCGTGTACAACTACACGCACCCCGTGTACTCCGACGTGAACGTGGTGCGCAAACAGCGGGCTAGACTACCGCCGCCCTCCAAGGTAACTGTAGTGTAACAGACAGCTTGACACTACAACCACCGTGTACAACTACACACACCCCGTATACAACTACACGCACCCCGTGTACAACTACACGCACCCCATATACAACTACACGCACCCCGTATACAAGTAAACGAACCCCGTGTACAACTACACGCACCCCATATACAACTACACGCACCCCGTATACAAGTAAACGAACCCCGTGTACAACTACACGCACCCCGTACACAACAACACGCACCCCGTGTACAACTACACGCACCCCATATACAACTACACGCACCCCGTATACAAGTAAACGAACCCCGTGTACAACTACACGCACCCCATATACAACTACACGCACCCCGTATACAAGTAAACGAACCCCGTGTACAACTACACGCACCCCGTACACAACAACACGCACCCCGTGTACACCGCCGCCCTCCAAAGGTATATTACTCAATATTTATAGGTTCCTTCCATGCTGGTCACGCTAGTCCGCCATTCGGATGTTCTGGGTTCGATCCCCGACCAGGGTAAGTTGGGAAATGGTCTTTTTCAAATTGTCTTGAGTCTTGGGTGTATATTTATATCGCGTCTAAAAAAATATACTTAAACTATTTTAAGGGTACATTCAGTATATGATACTGAAAACTTTCCCCAAGGAACATACATATATCGAAATAAGAAAAAATTAGTATCGTTGAGTTTTATTATAAGTAACACTAGTTTAAAAACTTTATTGGACTAACTCAATCCGTGTGATATGTCCCTATACAGGCTGACTTTTTATCCACCTGCAAAATTTTTGGAGCAAGTTCAGTCCATGATACTGAACAACTTTCTATAAAAAAAGTCATTAAAAATCGATAAAAATTTCCTCCCATACAAATCAGCGCTCAGCCAAACGGATTTTGTAAGGGAGGACGAAAAATTTTTTTTCTATTTTAAATAACTTTTTTTATAGAAAGTTGTTCAGTATCATGTACTGAACTTGCTCCAGAAAATTACATACATACATACATACTATCACGCCTGTTTCCCACAGGGGTAGGCAGAGACTATGGACCTCCACTTGCTACGATCTTGACAGACCTCTTTCGCTTCATCTACACTCATCAACCTCTTCATACATGCCCTTCGGTTACGTGTACTTCTTACCTCTCCATTTTTCAGAACGTCTGCAATCTGATCGCAGAACGTTCGCCGAGGTCGACCCTGTACCGCTCTTCCTTTCACCTGCTAATTTTCCAGAAAATTAGCAGGTGGATAAAAAGTCAGCCTGTATATTTATCATATGTTATGTTGCAGATTCCATCGTCAGCAGTGGAAATGCCAGGTGGAGGAGAGTCACCTGGCGCCATGTTCCTGGACGTTCAATTTGGAGCGCTCGAACCTGACACCCTCGCGGACAGCAGCCAGCCCACAGCCAACGAACACGAGGACCCCGCGCCCGTGCAGCAATATTCAGCAAACACTAACATGGTGAGTGTACTTGCTCAAACCTGACACCCTCACGGTCACACATTACCCCACTAACACCAACATGGTGAGTGTACTCCCTCGCAGTCATACAGTACCCCACTTACACCAACATGGTGAGTGTACTCCCTCACAGTCACAGAGTACCCCACTAACACCAACATGGTGAGTATACTCCCTCGCAGTCACACACTATCCCTCTAACACCAACATGGTGAATGTACTCCGTTACAGTCACACAGTACCCCACTAACACCAACATGATGAATATACTGTGTGTGTATATATAATGTGATTTTAAATTTAATTTTAAGCATGTTAGCCCTAGCGATATAATAGATGCTTTTAAACAGTTAAATTTAAAAAATCAGAAGATCACTGGGGCATGTCAGTAGCCGTAGTAAGTCATATAATACACATAATTGCTGCCGATTTAGCTTTTATATTTAACGAATGTATTGATGAAGGAATATTCCCTAACTTAATGAAATGTAGTAAACTAATCCCCTTATTCAAAAAAGGAGAAAAAACAGACCCTGGCAACTACAGACCTATCTCTATTCTGCCAGTTTTGAGTAAGGTGTTCGAAAAGATAATGCTCAATCAAATGCTACTTCACTTTAAGACCAATAATCTTTTCCATAGCCAACAATACGGCTTTACTGCTGGAAAATCGACCACCGATGCAGGAGTAGCACTTATTACTAATATCTACGACGCGTGGGAAAACAGAAATGATGCAATTGGATCTTTTTGCGATCTTTCTAAAGCATTTGATTGCGTTGATCATCCAACACTTTTGCTCAAATTTCGTCAATACGGTTTTGACGATAAGTCAATTAAATTAATAGAATCTTACTTTTTTTTTTTTTTTTTTTTAATTTATTTGGTTCGCTAACTGGCTGAACAACACACAAATCTAAGCATATACAAATTAGAGCATATAAGTTGCCAACCTACTTGGAGCGAACACAGCATGCACATTTGATAAACAGCTCTCAGTCGTTTTAAATTGAAAATTACATTACATTACAGTAATTATAAAATTATTTAAGTCATAAATTAAATTACATTGCAAAATTAAATAAGGTTTTAAATTATATTAAATAAAAAGTTACATAAATAATTAAACTTTAAATTGGGATTGCATGCTTGTGTAAAAAATAATTAATCATAAAAGAATTTTTTAATCATATTGGCCGATGCACCGAAGATATCAATTTCATTACATATATTATTGTAGTTTGCACTCATGCGATTCAACGAAGAATGCTGGCGGTAGTTCGTTAGACAGATGGGCAAATTAAAAGTGACTCTGTTATGTAAGCGACTGCATGATCTCGGAACAGATAAGGTAAATCTTCGGAGCAGATCAGGGCTGTCAATTTTGCCTTGAATAATCTTAAGCAAGAATATTATATCAGCAGCCTGTCGCCTACGTTCCAGAGGGACAATTTTGAAATGGTTAAGTCTAGATTCGTAGGATGCTAGGTTCCGACAGTTATTAAAAGAAAAGGTAAGATGATATACAAATCTTTTTTGTATGCCTTCAATCCTCTTGATGTGAATGGCATAGGATGGATTCCAAACGGGACTGCAATATTCAATCAAGCTTCGCACATAACAATTGAAGAGCATAATGGGGAATTCATGTTCTTTGAAAATTTTTGTTTGGCGCATGACAAAACCGGCTAATTTTGAGGCTTTCTTTACAATGCATTCAATGTGTTCTCTGAAATCTAGTTTTTGATCCATTATAACTCCCAGATCGCGAATGCTATCAGTTTCTTGAAGCGGAGTACCGGCAATTTTATAAATATTTATTTTAGCCGATTCTAATTTCCGAGAAAATTTGATAAAAGAACATTTTGTGGGGTTTAAGATCATTCCATTTGTTTGGCACCACGAGCTGATTTTGTCTAAATCTTTTTGTAGCGTATCAACATCGTTGTCCGTCTTGATTATTCGGTAAATCTTTAAATCATCAGCGAACATCCTGTGATCAGAGGCTAAATCAGCACAAAGATCATTTACAAATAACAAGAATAAGAGAGGGCCAAGATGAGAACCTTGAGGAACGCCCGACGGTACCTCAGTAGCTGGAGATTTAAAGCCACGAACGATGACTAATTGCGATCGATTTCTTAAATATGACTCACACCACCTTAGCAAAGATCCGCATATACCGGCATGAGCTAGTCTCTGCACAAGAACGTCATGACCAACCACATCGAACGCTCTAGAAAAGTCGGTATATACGGCGTGAACCTCGTTGCCATCCTCAATTGCAGTGATTATATCATCTGCGTATCCTAACAGATTGGAAATTGTCGATCGACCAGGTAGAAACCCATGTTGGTGTTCATCAAATAAGGACTTGAGATGAAAAAATAGATGTTTTTGAACCATCGATTCGAAAAACATACCTATGAAAGACAGTATTGAAATTTGCCTGTAGTTTGCAACATTAGCGACATCGCCCATCTTGTGGACTGGTGTTACATGTGCGACTTTCCATTTGGATGGAAAAACACCAGCAGAAAGCGTCTTATTAAAGATAAAATGCAATGGCTCCACCAACTGTAATGCGCAATTTTTGAAAAATATAGGCGGTATAGCATCAGGTCCGGGACCCTTATTGGTATCAATCGCTTTAAGTGATTTAAGAATTTCCGACCTGGAAAGATAACAAGAGGCGAGTGAGGTGTAGTGGCCATCATTATTAACAAGATTAGTACCTACTGATGAGGTGCAATTGAAAGTTGAGTGGAAATACTGGGAAAAGAGATTGCTTATCTGTTGCCCACCTTGTGCCTTGTGATTATCCAGGTACATTTCGTCAGGTATGTCTGTGCTGTTAGATTTGAGCGATTTTATAAAAGTCCAGAAATACTTTGGATTATCCTTTATATGTGATTTCGCCTGAGATATAAAGTTGGAGAAACAATCATCTATCATCCTGTCGCAGCGACTACGCAGCATTCTGTAGGTGAGTTGATCTCTAGGGTTACCATATTTCTTAAAACGCTTGTGGAATTTTGCCTTTTCTTTAACAGCCTTTATCAATGATCTACTAAACCAGCAGGGAAATTTTTTGTCACTAGTAAATTTAATTGGGGTATGAGCCTTGATTATAGGGGTAATTACACTATAAAATTTATCAATAATATCATCTAAATTGTCCGAAGAGCTCAGGTGGTCCTCCCAGTCAATTTTTTCCAATTCTTTATTGATGTTTTCATATTAGCTTTATTAAAGTTAAGGTAAATACTTCTATTGTAAGCAATTCGTTTTGCTGGCTCAATATTTAATTTAATACGTAGAGTGGGATGATGATTATCAATTTTGACTAGGGGAAGAGGATGTTGAGTTACCTGGAAGACGCTATCTGTGTTACAAAATATTAGATCCAAGGAGCGGTCCTTTGCATTTGTAATGGGATTTAATTGATGAAGGCTATTAAAGGTAAGTGTATCCACAAATAGGTTTTCTTCGCGAGATGTATTACCAGATGGTAGAAAATACTTTGTTGGAGGATTTTCCTGCCACACTATCTTAGGAAAGTTGAAATCACCAGCCAAGAGCAAAAGTGAGTTTAATGGAATTTTATGTTGTATAACGTTTGTAATATTGGCTGTGACTCGCTTAAGTTGGTCGTAAGCGACAGGAGAAGGCAAATAGAGAGTACCGATACATAACTGTTTCATAGATCTTCCCTCTCTAATTTTTATTGTGACCCATAAGTCCTCATCCACGGACTCCCATGTCTGTTGACGAACTGGGTCGTGTTTTTTTAGAACAGCAATCAAAACCCCACCTCCCCCGGACTTAGCACTGTCAGTGGTTGCACGGTCTCTTCTGAAAACAATATACCGATTGTCAATCACCTCATGATCAAAAACAGACTCATTAAGCCACGTTTCTGTAAGTAATATAACGTCAGCATCTTGCTTCAGTACATTGGCCAATATAATATGGGTTTTAGTTTTTAGACCTCTAACATTCTGGTACACAATATTAAAATTTGAAACAAATCGTGATGCACTTTTGATCAAAGAACTCATTAAATAGAAAGCAAGGAGTCTAAGTTACGAATAACAATACTTTTTGAGTTAATGTCTTTTCTCATAAAAATCTTGCCGTTTCGCACCCACACAAATTGAAATTTCTTCTCTTTGGCCGCTTTGCGGGCCGCAGCGTGAAGTTGCTTGTTGACAAGGGTCAGGTGTTCACAGACGTAGATGGGCTGCTTATCTTTGTCAGCTATGCCTAAATGAGCAGCGTTTAATTTGTCGTTCTGGTGAGTACGGTTATAAGTTTTCACGGCAGCAAGCAGAGAGTCACGAACTAGAGGGCTTGAGAGTTTCACTATTATCGACCGCGGACGATTGGATTCTTTGTTTAACTTGGCTACTCGGTGATAGTTTTGAATTTCGTGGCTTTGCAGTGGGCAGCCGACAGTAGCAGCAAGTTGATGTACTACCGTTCGCAAATTTTCTGCTGAATGCTCAGGTACACACTGAATTTCCAAATTGTTATCGCGAGACTGTTGCTCAAACTGGTTAAGCTGAGAGCTCAAATCTGAGACCTGAGTTTCTAGTACATCCACTCTGCAGCTCAAAGCTTTATTCTCTATTTTTAAATCGTTGCAATCCTTGTTAGTTTCATCAAACGCCGATTTAAGCTGTTCGTACTTTTCTGACATGTACTGCACACTGTTGGTAAGTTCTTGTATTTTAGCTCGGGTTTCGGCACTATCGGCAGCAACGTCACGACTGATGTCCTTACGAAGTCGTGTTAAGGCCTCCTCGAGACTTTTGTCAAAGTAACTTTTGAGATCGTTAAAATTAAGGTTGGCGTGTTTGTCTCCGCTGTGAGAGGGGGTTGAGGATGGAGAAGGAATGCCAGTAATTTCGGCTCGCTTATCCACGGATCTGCACTCTAGACATCTCCACGCTGCCTTATATGCCTTTGACTCCTTTGCGAAATTTTCAGGGAGAATATCTAGACACTGATAGTGAAAACTTGCAGCACACTTTGCACAGCTCTTGGTATCAGAGGCTTTAATTTGTCTCTTACATTTACTGCAGATAGACATTTTCTAATACTCCCGGCAGTACTGAGAAATTTCACATATATGGCAACACTTTTTGCAATGTCAAATTGAATTTCATTCAATTTTGACGTTGTCAATTGAGTTTGACAACTAGGTCTGCCTTCATATAATTGTCAGTTGAATCTGACAGTTCAATTTCTTGACAGAAGAGGGTAGTTTTTGATATATCTGAATATATTTATTATGAAAGGTAAAAAAATACAACTTATCTTGTTGTTTTTAGTCACTTTTTCGGCAATTTTCTGCTTAGATAACACTACTGCAACTTTGTTACAAACTATACTAGGTATAAATTTAACTTTTACTAAGAGATATTTAAGATATACGGTAAAAAGCAAATTATAACTGGGAGCGTATTGTTGACGAGATGGCGGTGTTGCCAGTGTTCTACTTACTTACCAGTACTTAACTGATAGGCTTCAAACTGTTGATATAAACGGCGTAAAATCACACGGGTCTAATGTGAAAATGGGCGTACCCCAAGGTTCAATTCTAGGACCGTTCCTTTTCTTAGTTTATGTCAATGACTTGCCTTACATGGTTGAGAAAGAGGCTGACATGGTGCTGTTTGCTGATGACACCTCGCTAATATTTAAAATAGATCGACATAACAGTGATGCTAGCGCGGTGAACAGCACCTTATCTTTAATTTCTGATTGGTTTTCGGCCAATAACCTCATGTTAAATGCGAACAAGACCCAATGCATTCGATTCTCTCTTCCTAATGTGAATCAAGCCTGTGTTGACATACTAATTAATGGTCAGAAACTCGATCTGGTTGAAAGTACTACCTTTTTAGGAATCACAATTGATTCGAAACTTCAATGGGGCGCTCATATAACTAAACTTTCTAATAGGCTTAGCTCTGCGGCTTACGCTGTTAGGAGAATAAGACAATTGACAGATGTAGCAACTGCTAGACAAGTGTACTTTAGTTACTTTCACAGTCTAATGTCTTACGGGATACTTCTATGGGGGAGTGCAGCGGACATTCAGACTATTTTTCTTTTACAAAAAAGAGCAATTCGTGCTATTTACGGTTTAGGATCGAGAGACTCACTGAGGGAATTATTCAAGGAAATAGGTATACTTACTTTTGCATCACAATTCATATTTGCAAATATAATGTATGTAAGGAAAAATATTTCCATGTTCAATAAAGTAAGTGATTTTACAGATAGAAATTTACGTAATAAGAATGACTTAGTTAGCCCGTATTACAGGCTGAATACAGTCAGTAAGTCTTTTATGGGGAAGTGTATACTTTTTTATAATAAATTGTCAGAATCGGTCCTTGATATGCCAGACAGAAAATTCAAAGCTTATGTAAAGAAAGTACTTTGTGAGAAGGCTTATTATAGGACCGATGACTATCTTAAAGACAAAAAGGTCTGGCTTGAGCTTGGCGCGGGTCCCTCTTAAAGGTTTGTATACTTAGACATGTCATAATTTAGGTACATTGGTACATACTAAATTTACAAATTGACATTATTTTAAATTTCGTAATTCTTATAATTCAATTTAATTATGACATAAGGTGAAGATACAGGCAAATGACCTTGAAGTGGCGCCCTCATTTGAAATAAATTGTTAACTCGTAAATATGGAGATAATTTCCATATTACTCTTCGTCATGCACTAGATAGCCCTTTTAATTATTTTATAAACCACCGTTGAAAGTATTTACATTAGTCCGTCTAGCTTTAAAACTTGCCTCCGCCAAAAGTGGCCACGGCAAGTTTTAAAGCTAGACGGATCACCAATAATAGTTTTAACGGCAGTTCATAAAATAATTGAAAGGGCTATCTAGTGCATGACGTAGAGAAATATGGAAATTATCACCATATTTACGAGATAACAATTTATTTCACACTTCAAGGCCATTTGCCTATATCTTCGCCATAATAAACAATGTAATCTCTGTCCATCTATATAACTAATTTTAAGTTTTTAGTTTGTTAGTTGACGTCTTTGGAGAAAACGTGCAGTGCAGTTTGTTGCCGCTTCTTCTGCACTTGCGCCTAGGAAGCGGCGTAAACTTAGCTTTAAGTAACGATTTGACGTCAACATTTGTGCAAAACAAAACAAAGTGACTATTATTAAGAGATATTATAAATATCCTATGATAATAAAGATATTTTGAATTGAATTTGAATACTCTCTCGCATTTACACAGTACCCCACTAACATCAACATGGTGAATGTACTCCCTTGTAGTCACACAGTACCCCACTAACACCAACATGGTGAGTGTACTCCCTCGCAGTCACCCCGCTAATGTCTTGCCGTGCCCGCAGCTGAGCGAGCCGCTGCCCCCCGCGGCGGAGCCCCCCCCGGCCAGCCAGCCGCCCGCCTCGGAGCAGGCTCCCGCAGCCACCACCACCAGTGAGTACTCACGTCTAACCAAATATACTGAAACTATTTTAAGGGTACATTTAGTCCAAGATACTGAACATATTTCAAGGAACAAGTATCGAAATATTAATAATTTTTAACAAAAAAAGAGACTTCGATATCTGGCCTTCATCAGTTTCACTTCGCCAAAACTCACTTTCTGCATGCAAATACTTGATTTATTGATAAAAACGTCAAAGATTTAATTTTTTTATTAGAGGAGTTCCTTCGACTTCTCGAGGATCCCATCATCAAATCTTCACCTGGAGACAATTTTCAACTTGCATGATAGCCTATTGCGGATAGTTGATTAATATCATGGACTGAATTGAGACTAATATATTATATACTTTCAGTATACTTTATTAGTCCCTGTATTATTTTAGCTTTCTCCTGTTTTGTCTATATCTTGGCGCATAATCATTCATACTTTCCAATCACTGTATAAGTACATATAAATGTTGTGTTACCCTCTTTTGAACTTGGTGGTTTCCATTCTCAGCTGTGCATGTTGGGAGCTTGGGATGCTCGCATCTGCTTTTTCTTCTCTAAATATACAACGTGAAAGGGCCATACCCGTAATTAATCAAACCACGGTTTATACTAGACCACTATAGTATAATGAAATTAAAATAACAAAGGACAAAAAAAATTTGGCATTTCCATACAAAAGTGTGTAGCCGCCTGGGAGATTGTTTGTTTTTGACTTATTTTAATTTCATTATACTTTATTGATCTAATAGATCGTGGTTCCATTTATTACGGGTATTTCCCTTCCACGTTGTATACATATACAATGGTCACCAAGAATTACTAAGAGTGGTTACACACTAGGCCGCCGTAGCATGGTGTAGGGTCATAATAAATGTATACGAAATCCACGCACATGGCGCCGCAGCGGCGGCATAGTGTGTAAGCGCTCTTAGCATGCAAAGAAAAAGCCAGAATCATCACAACTGTTTGGCTTTAGATTTATGAGTGTCCATCTTGCCTTGTCATTATCTTGTTGCAATATTTCAAGTACGTGAACTGGCGGGCCACCCGCCGTACGTCGGAGCGAGTCCACACGGCGCGTTGTATCCGCGTTGCACCGACGTAACGTTGCCGCTGCGTCGTTTTACATACAAAATAACCATAGTGTACTCACGATGACTGCAGCCCCCGAGACGAAGCGGGAGGGGTGTACTTATTGCGATTACGTTGTAGTGCGAGGCGCGTCATCATTTCCGCGTTGCCACGATGCCACGCCCGTGTGGACCCGCTCTGGCAGGGGGTCTGATAGTTGAAGGTTGACAACTAAGTAGTAGACTTTGAATGATGGCGTTCCCGAATATTTGTTTTGATGAGGTCCTATAGTAAATTTAGTACTAATATTTTTTTTGAGGTCAACTTAGTTGTCGACCATTACACGTATGGTTAGGGGCTATCCACATAGTGCGTCAGCGATGGGAGGAAAGGGGGGTCATGCCATATGTGACAGTACATTTAATTTCGGGCCACACTCAGAGTGGAGTTTTAAGTTGCACTACATGTTACAAAATGGGGACTTTATTTTCCATAGTTTTCGGCGGGTAACGATTTTTCGGAGAACTGTGGTTCTTGTGGACGCTGTATTTTCGTCATTATTTGCTAATCAGAGAAAAGAAATACGTATACCTGCAATAGATTTTTAATCCAGCTGATAAGCCAAGTCTATCAAGTTTTTTAGTCCACATCATTTTATAATAAAATTGTAATATTTAGTAGAGCAAGTTGGATGCTAGACTCGAACAAGAATTAGTTTAATATTTCGGCAACGGGCCACAGCTAGTCAAAAAGGCGTGTTTCGCAAAGTCAAAATTCTGCTTGACTAATATGTGGACAGCCCTATTACCACTATTACCTACCATGAAAACTATGGGTGCACTTCGGGGCCATATAACATTACCATTTCGCACCGTTTTCTTGCATCAACAGCATAAATTAACTAAAATCACTATGGTCAATGTTCTGACGGTTCTTACATGGACACACGACTTAGAAATTAAATTAATTGGCAATACCAATTAATTTAATTTCTAGACAAAGTCTTGTACCCCATAAGGGATGTGGACTGGGTCCGAAAAATATTATTTTATTTAGTCCGCATAATAATGCCAATAAAATAATGGACACATATTTTTCGGTTTGTCAAATACACAGAACTAGCTTTCGCCCGCGGCTTCGCTCGCGTATCCCCCGGGAACATTACATTTTTCCGGGATGAAAGGTACCCTATGTCCTTCTCAGTAGTCCTAACTATGTGTATGCGAATTTTCAATAAGATTGGTTCAGTAGATAAAGCGTGAAGAGGTAACAAACAAACAAATATACAAACTCACTTTCGCATTTATAATATTAGTTGGGATTCAGAAAAGATACAGCGCATCGAAGTTTCAGAGCGATTAACGTCACCGTCTAGTGAAAATCGTGACGTCATGCGAAATTTAAATGCGGCTATATCTTCGTCATTATTTGCTTATCAGAGAAAAGAAAAAAAAATACATGTACAATATTTTTTAGTAATCTACCTGATGAGCAGTGGTCTGATAATCGGATGCATATTTACCTAAACTTCCGCTGGTACCTTACACAGCGTTGATACAACCACCAACATATAATAAAAATAATTGTAATTTACAGATTCACTTTGCGATTTATGGTTTACATAATTGCATTGCCACGTATTAGCCTTGCACAGTATTTTAAAGAACGTTATAAGTTACCCTCTCTAAAATACTGTGCAAGGCTAATACGTGGCTATACAACTATATTACTTATATGTAAACCGTAAATAGCAAAGATGAATCTGTGAAATACAATTATTTTTATTATATGTTGGTGGTTGTATCAACGCTGTGTTAGCGGAAGTTTAGGTAAATATGCATCCGATTATCCGACCACTGCTGATGAGCCACATTTTATTTTGTCCAAAACCGCGAATTCGACATGTGCTATTGATTTGATATCTAAGGCTTGAAGCTGCGTCAAGCGGGCGCCCCGGCCCGTCCAGGGCGTCCGCTTCAGTCCAGTCGTTCAGTCCGTCTCTGTCACAAACTCTACGTGCGACAGAGATACGTGACCCGCGACGGACAGACAGAGACGGGCTGAACCCGTCCGGGACGTCCGCTTGACGTAGTTTGAAGCCTAAGGACCGGATTGTACCCGACCACGGACTCGCACGACGCTAGAGCGGGACAGCGCTATGCTGTGTCCGTGTACAACTCGTGCTACATTGACGGGCTGCTTCTCTTGTTCATTCACTCTTGATTGGATGCTTCGAACTGGTCATACATACATGCATGTTTTGTCATTTCTTATTTCTTACTATGATTTTTGTATCGTAAGGGTTGGGACACATCTGTCAGCACGGAACATCACTTTCCTATCTTTTTCTGTCGTTCAGAATCGTCATTTGCTAGAGCGAGAGAGAGCGACGGAACGCTTCAACATGGCCGGTGCTGAAGCGTTCCGTCGCTCTCTCTCGCTCTAGCAAATGACGCTTCTTAGCGACAGAAAACGATAGCAGCATAGGAAAGTGCTGTTACGTGCTGACAGATATGTTCCAACCCTTAGTATAATTTTTCTCTAGGTTGACAACTGAGTTAAGCTGCCTACACAAAATTCGGCATACAATCTGGTGCTGGTCTTGTATGCTAATTGTGTCATGTGTAGGCAGCTTTAGTAGACGGGTGCCATCAAAATTTTTTTAATCTGCGTTGTGGGTAGTGTATAACGTGTATAGTAAAAGTACCAGTTTTTGTGTATATGCTGAGGTCTATTAACTCAGTTGTTGACCTTTACATTTTAATGGTCAAACTGGAATGTATTAAATACATTATGGTATTCTATTCTCGAATCTCGAATTTTCATCTTTATTATTCTTTGGGTTGGTTGCTTACGCGTGTGGATTTGATGAATGAAAGTGCTTGAATATTCAACCAATTTTTTTTTACATTTTCCGTGTCAGTCGCCGCTATAGACATTTATGTATGTGTGATAGAGTTACGTAAGGTGTTCAAAATAATATGTGTAATGATATGTGTATGATAATATGTATTTTATTTTCATGTCTTAAGTTTTAATTAATTTGTTTTGTTCTCAGCCTTAGAAAAACAATTAACAGCAACAATGAAGCAGCTGAGCGTATCCCCGAGCGCGAGCAATAGTTCGCACGGCATGTTGGCCACGCACACGCACCCGCACACACACGCGCACGCGCACGGCAGCCCGCCGCAAGCCGATGCGCAGCAGCCCGCCAGCCACAAGCCGCACCCGCCGAGACCCAAGGTGAGCTCAGTTTGCCAACGATGGGACGCCCGTGAACAAAACTGTAGGGATCTATCTCTAGGCGCCGACCGCCACTCATCATGTCAGCCACAGGAAGTCCACTGCTGGACATAGGCCTTAGGAATAAGACGGCTTGATATTATAAAAAATTGCTTGCCAAAGGGGGGGGCCTTTGTCTTGCAGTGGGACAGTACAGACAAAAAAAATTGGTCTGGGAACTTAAGAAAATACCTAGAATGTACCAGATGCTTTTTCCACTCAGATAAAGAATGAAAGAAAGAGAAGAGAAAGTCAATCAACATAGCGCTGTGTTGTACGTAGCGCCATCTAGTGTAAAGGCTTAGTACTACAAAACAATCGTTCATATACGCGTGGCGACTACTGGCAACATTCACTAAACGTTTTTAGTAATTATTCATAGATAGCGTTATGTTTGTATAAATGTCACTTTGACAGCTTGCCACTACAATTTCTCTCTGAATACAAACCTCGTCTCGGCAGCACGAAATTTTTTTTCTCCCAAAATATCGAAGAACCAGTAGAAGCGTTGCGGACACGCTGACTTATCAAACTGAGGGATTTCATGCTTGGTTCTGACTACCCCGATAGGAATAAATAATACATTAGTCTCCACTGCAGGAGCACGACCCTCTGTACTACCAGAGCCATATATTATTAGAATGCATTAGCGTTAAGTTCACCTTTTGTACCATTGTGGTCAATAAAGATTTTAATAAATAAATATATTAGCCACAGCAGCCAGAGGATTTGGCCTACACTCCCACACCGGCCAGACGGGTTGGAGTGTCACTGATGTTAAGCTTTTTAAGCTTGTTTTTCCTAAGTCGCCTTCTACGACATCCACGGGAAGACTTCGAGTGGCTCATTCTACTCTGCCGGGAACCACACGGCTTTCACCTTCGCATCTCCATTTACAGACTGCCCCACAACCCCAGCCTCAGCAGCCGCAGCAACCGGCGCAACAACAAACACAGCAGCCACAGCAACAACAGCAACAGGCGCCACAACAACAACAACAACAGGCGCAGCAACAACAGCAACAACAGAACGTGTACGCGCACCATCCTGTGTCGCACCACCCGCCCGTGTACGGCGCCAATGTATACGCTCCACAAGTGAGTCAATCTGTTAGTTCAAATCAGATATTCACCACTTCTATGTTTCTTTCGGTGAATGAGAGAGCCGGAGCCCCCCCCCCCTTCCTCTGGGGAGGGCCCTGAAAGGCCCCGGTATGCCATTCGTTTGCCATCCTAAAAAAGATACTGTTTTCTTAGCGTCACAAGTTTATTTGCTAGGCAAATTAAAAAAAACCTGACTATCAAGAACGCCATCTAGTGATGAGTAGCGGAACTACCGATACGACTTGATATCCGTAGCGCCATCTATTATTTGCTAGAGAAAGCCCTGACTTTCAAGCGCTAACCCCCAATAACTTATAAACGGCTGTGGGGATATGTGTTTATGTCTGTCATCATCCTCCCGTATCCCCGGTTGCATCTTCATCGGTATTGCTTCAGAGCCCAGGGTCCGCTACCTACCCTAGGGGATTTTATTTATTTATTTAACTTTATTACAAAAAATGTAACAGGCGGACTTAAGGCCTAGGGCCTTTTCTACCAGTCAACCTACAGGTGGTGCTGATAAAAGCAAATATGGGATGTGACTAGGTTACTGGTTTTACACAGGGCGACTGCCAGCTGAATTCCTCCGCAATACAAAGGGTAGACGAGAACTACTCCTAGGATACGTTTAAACAAACGCTAGATGGCGTTTGCGACCCACAGCTTTACGTGCTTTTCGAAGCACGGTATCGTCATGTGTTTATGTACTGTTACAGAATTAATAAGAGTGTTTCATACAGAACGGAATCTCCTAAGGTCCCTTGCGATAGGCGGGGACGGGGTCCCCGCCTCTCTCCCCCGTACTCCTTTGTCTTGGACGAGAGCGGGCGAAAACACACGCATTGACGTGTGCACGGATGTATAGTTACGTTTGTAGTCGTGTAGGTATAAATGATACTCTGCATGTAGGAAGTGCCATACCTATGGAACAGTGCTCGTTAAAGTGATCGTTAATATAGTATTCTGTTAGCAGGTAAACTCCACTGCCGCGTCTCTGACAGGGTCTGCGATGAGCACGGCGTACCCGTCCAGCGTCACGCTGACGCAGTACCAGCCCATGATGAACTCCTACCAGGTACTTTGAAATATTCAATGTAAGTAAGGCGTATAAGAGCTAGCAAGCGACTAAGTGAAGCCTATGGAGAAAGCTACAATTGAACGGGACAAAACAGTGACATGTTGCGTCTTTTCTAGTACATAATATCCCTTTAAAATTGAACGTAGTATTAGAAATAGCATTGTAGTGATTGAAGAGTAATGTGTATCCCCCCCCCCCTCCCCCCAGCAGGCAGGCGTGTCCGTGTGCGCGGCGCAGAGCACGAACGCGGCCAACGCGGCGGGCGCGTACTCCGCGCTGTACACCACCGGCACCGCGTACTACCAGCCGCCGCCCGCCAAGATGGCGGCCAAGGACCAGGTGTGTAACTAGTAGTACAGAGACGGACGTACTCCGCGCTGTACACCACCGGCACCGCGTACTACCAGCGGAGGGCATGTATGAAGAGAGTGATGACTTGATGAATCATTTTCACTTATCAAGTCATCACTCTCTTTGGAAAGCAAGAGAAGTCTGTCAAGACACAC
The DNA here is from genome assembly GCA_963576875.1 of Acrobasis repandana. NCBI lineage: Eukaryota > Metazoa > Arthropoda > Insecta > Lepidoptera > Pyralidae > Acrobasis > Acrobasis repandana. The sequence continues at coordinate 14,146,522 of OY756237.1, forward strand.
AATACGTAAAAATTTGCAGGTTCTATAATCTATTTCGACCGGTTAACATTTACAAATATATAATCCCACCTGTTTTTCTACGATCCTTTTTTTTATGTTCTAGGGCGGCAAACGAACAAGCGGGTCACCTGATGGTAAGTGATTATCGCTGCCCATGGACAACTGCAACACCAGGGGTGTAACAAGAGCGTTACCGGCCTTTCAGGAAGATATAGACTCGTTTTTTGAAGGTTTCAATATCGTATTGGTTTGGGAACACCGCTGCAGGAAGTTGACTCCACAGTTTGGTCGCACGTGGCAGGAAGTTCCTTTTAAAACGTACGGTGATTGATTGCCAATTATCCAGGTGGTGTGGATGGAATCCTGACTAATCTCTTCCGCTTCTTCTTTATATTTTCAATGTAAAGCTAACAGTTCTATATGTTTATTTGCAGTACGACAGTTCAGTAGCGGCGAGCAACAGCTTAACGAGCACATCCACGACACAAACCTCCACCGCCAAAGTTGCCACCACCTCAGGTAACATCATCATCATCCGAGCGTGTTCCCGGGTGCATCTTCAGCGGTTACGCTTCAGAGCCCGGGGTCCGCTACCTACCCTAGGGGATGTGACGAGGTTACTGGTTTTGCACAGAGCGACTGCCGGCTGACCTCCGCAACCCAAAGGGTAGACCAGAACCAATCCTAGGATAGGTACAAACGCTAGATGGCGTTCGGGACCAACGGCTTTACGTGCCTTCCGAAGCACGGAATCATCTTTCTTTTCGGATAATCAGGTGATTAAAGCCTGCAATATCCTAAACAGACTGGAAACAACTTTTTACAAAGTATGCTTCCCAGTGGGATTTGAACCCATGACCTCCGGATCACAAGGCAAACGCCTTGACCACTAGACCGAGGAGGCAGTCGCCACCTCAGGTAACATATGTATATATCTCCGTGTAGCACATTATCGCCTTTCAGTCTGAGGACCTATTTGAAACGTTTGATGGAAACGCATAATACACCAACAGTTAACAGAACTCTTATTTCTTCAATGCCTTGGTGGGTTTAGCATGATGTATTAACTATCCAGTCTTCTTTTTCTTTTAATTTAAGAACTTGCTCTTGTCGGTGGAGTTGAGTGGAGATGCCTCCATTGCTCTCTTCTCTCTGCCATCTTTTAAATGTCTTGGTAGGACCTTACTCCTAACCCTTTCTTAACTTGTTCGAAAAACTTCATCCTTGGTCTTCCCCTTCCTCGTTTTTATTATTCCTTCTATTATTATTATTCTGAATAGTCTTTTTCTTAAGTCATAAACCAAAGTTCTTCCCACCAGAATCTTTAACACAAGTTCCTCCAAAACAGTCAACACATCCAAACCTCATCGCGCCATTTTTATTTGTCAGTTGTCAAACGAACTTTGACCCTTGAAACTGCGCCAAACCGACATCAAGCACTCACTCGAAAGAATAAAGGTTTATACAGCCATGAAGTTATTATGACGCGCCAAAATTTACAACGTGAAAAGGACATACGGCGTAATAAATCGAAGCACGGTCTACATGTATTTTTCGAAACACAAAGAGTTGCTCACAAATTCAATCAGGAAGTATCGACGTGAAAAATGCAAAAGCGATGGAAAGCTGCATTTTTAGGATGCGATTCGGACTTCTTAGAAAAGTGTAGTAATATGAGGAATTTTTTGACGTGACAACGTCTTAAATTAGGTTGCGGCTGGGAGTCACTTATGAAAAAGTGTAACGCTCGGTAACGTTACGATGAGTCACCGAACGAGAGAGAGGCCCGCCGAATGCCTTGCGTCTCTCTCCCACTCAACTATGATCGGTCTGCCGCCGTTGTCACGTAAAATCTTCGCCCGTAAAACCGACTTTACAGGCAACCATTTTTTTTTTGGCTTTTTTTATTTTTTTGAAGAAAAATTCTGCTTTTGTATTTTTGACATTAATATTTTAAAATATAATTTTTAAATAATTTAAACCTACCCATAGTTACATACCTATTTTTTGAGATATGAGAGTAGTTATCGTAGAGAGTATCGTTGAGTTAGTATCCCAATCCACAAGTTTTAAACTTATTTTGAAGCTAGCTCAATCTGTATGATTTGCCTTCTTCTAGTTCAGCCCATTGTCACTCAGTGCCGAGGGTATGCCTCTAACAATGCCCGCTATTTTGGACGATCTTGAGGTTTCCTCATCCAATTCTTTCTGGCAACTTTGATCAGATCATTGGTCAATCTTGTTTTGTCTTGGTTTACCAACGTTTCTGCGGCCAGTTCTAGGTCTCCACTCAAGTACTTCTTTTCCCCAGCATTCGTCTATGGTTCGGCGTACATGGCCCGCCCATCGTTACTTTCTTTGCGTTATTACCTTGGCTATGTCAGTGAGTCTCGTCCGTCTGCGAGTTTCCTCTTACGCATTAGTTTGTGTCCAGCGCACGGGTCGGGCGCGGCGGGCGCGGCGGGCGCGGCGAGCGTGCCGCTGGGCGGCGCGGGCTACGCCCCCGCGCTGTACGGCGCGGTGCAGGGCGCGGCCGGCAGCGCCGCCTACGCCGCCTACGACGACCAGCTCATGCCCAGGACCACCACCCTGCCGCACCACATGGTGAGTCACACGGCAATCCAACACGAGCTTGTGCGACAGACTGTTTATTCTAGAACAAACCATGAACTGACAGTGGTCAGTGCCACAGACATCGTCACAGTGACAGTGAGTACGCAATGGTTGGGGGGCAGAATACGATATCATCATCATTTCAGCCGCATAACGTCCCACTGCTGGACATACACAGGCCTCTCCCAAAGATTTCGAAAATGACCGATCTAGAGCTACCTGCATCCAACGTTTTCCAGCAACCTTGATCAGGTCGTCTAACCACAATTTGTTTTGTGAAACCAATTCACGGTCACTGGTGTCAACGGGTGGCACTCGAGGCGTGCAATTTTTATTAAACCATTGACAAGGACTGCCTGCCATTGCCCAGCAATTTAGCAAGTTATAAAAAAACCGTCATCTTACCCGTGCGGTTCCCGGCGGAGTAGAATAGGACCACTCCAAGTCTTCCCGTGGATGTCGTAGAAGGCGACTTAGGAAACAAACTAAACAAAGCTTTTAAACATCAGTGAGACCTCTCCAACCCGTCTGGCCAGCGTGGAAAGTGTAGGCCAAATCCTGACTGCTCTAGCTGATATATGGCTCTGGTAGTACAGAGAGGGTCGTGCTCCTGAAGTGGAGACTAAAAGAGACTTGATGATGAAAACAATCTTAACGTAGGGTAATAGTAACCCTTAGCTCTGGCCCTGACCGGCGGTTGTGTCCCCAGGGCGGGTACTACGAGGCGTACGCGGCCCGGGAAGGCACGTTCGGGCTCGGCGCGGGCGAGCGCTTCGGCAGGACGGACGCCGCGTCGCCGCAACAGGTACCTACTTACTGGAACAGATTGCAGTTGCGATAAGGCCGCCTTTTGACATCTGTTTTCTTTTATCTATTACTCTGTATGTTTTGGTGCAATAAACTTGAATAAATAAATAAATAAATTAATTATTACCATCTTACTTTATAGTCGTAGTGTCACACGGCTATCTATGTCCTAATGCTGTTAAAAAACCTCCCTTCTACGCTTCAGAACACTTTGTGACTGTAAAGAGTCGCCTTACCCTAGACAGAATCAGAGTTTCCCATTCAAACGTAGTCTACGATTTATTTTGAAACGACATGTTAAATTTCGGCAAAATTTTGTAATTAAAAGGGGCATATAATTGGTGTATTATATCCTTTTTGGCCATTACTATGGAAAACTTCTACTCCCTTATATTTTTTTTCTAGTTCATATTTTGACTGTGAAAACCAATTATAACCCTAGATATATGCAAATTTTACCGAAATCTGACGTCGTTTCAAAAATAAAACGTAGACTACGTTTGTATGGGAAAGTCTAGGCTGTGGTCTAGGGTAAGGGGATTCTTAAAACTGTCTGCCCCAGCTTAACTTGCCCCTTACCCTAAACTTTTCATGTAAACGCAATTTATCTTTTATTTTGAAACAACGTTAGATTCAGGCAAAATTTTATAACTTGAAAGATATTTGCATACCTCTATAAGAATAAGAATAATTTATTTGCTCAAATACAGTACATAAGGTGTGAATTGCATAATTAGTATCATGTGTCCAACCTAAACTAAGGCATGCAAAATTTTATGATTTATCTAGACGTATTAGATATTTTCTTCATCTATATTTTTAGATATCATTATACTGAAGTGATCTAGTATAGCTCGTTTAAACCTAGTTTGGGGCCAGCTCAACCAGTGTGATTCGTCCTTATCCATGAACTGCCCGCCGTGTCCGCAGGTGCCGGCCGCGCTGCCGCCCGGCTACGCGTACTTCTACCAGCCGCCGCCCACCACGTACCAGTACGGGGTGTACCCGTACGGGGGCGGCTCCAGCGTGGGCGGCGTGTCGGGGGTCGCGGGGGTCGCGGGCGTGGGGGGGGTCACGGCCGCGGGGAAGGTGTCCAGCTACACGCAGCAGCAGCCCTACGACGCGCAGGACTCATACAAACCCGGTGAGCGCGCGCTCCACTCCGCTAATACAGAGATTTGTCGTTTTCTGAGTTGATGATGATTATTAGGGGTGACGACAGGGTCAGAAAATAATTATTCTAATTAGTCCGTCTTGTAGATTATCCAAAAATATTGGAACCATATTTTTTTTCAGTTTGTCAAAAAAGTAAAAATTCACAAATATACAGAGCATTTAAGTTCCAGAGTGAAGGCTTGTGACGTCACCGCTGGGTAAATATCATACCTAGGCGTGACGTCATGCGAAATTTAAATGCTCGGTATCTTTTTCATTTTTTGTTTCTCAAAGAAAAGAGAAAATACGTATACTATAACTTTTAATAATTTAACAGATAGGCCAAAAATATTCTTCAAGTCGTCATGCCTACTACATATATGTCTTTGGTGGTACAATTAAAGCTTTTATCTATCTGTCTCATACTTTGTCTAGGAACGTTTGTGTCCGTCAGAGCTTACTATACAGGGTGACTTTTTAACCGCCAGCCCAGTTTTTTGGGCAAGTTTAGTCTATGATACTGAACTACTTTCCATTTTTGAAACCGTCGCTTCAGCAAAAAGAAAAAAAAATCTTTTACGCAGAAAACAATGGAACATTTGAGAATGGTTTTAAAAAATCTACATCCATTAAAAAAACAGCGTGAATCGTAATGGAATCTCCATAGCGAACATTGTGCATGTTTTTTTCTTTGCTATTTAGCGCAAACGAGTGGTCAAGACTCGGTGCAAATCCTTCGCTTTAGAGCGATTCAAAAATACGTCACTTTGGAAACGATCGCGCAAATAATTCGTTGTACGATTTCCGCGTTCAAAAATCTTGTTATCTTGTCGATGTTCAAAATGAAATATTTCTCTGGGCCGTTAGGACTAGCACTGTACAGGTCCTCCAGCGTGCAGGTGTCGGGGCACGCTGGGCAGCTCAGTAGGTGTGCACACTCTGTGGAGATTATCATCTCTGGCGTCCAGGAGTGCTATTTTTCATTTAGGGACACATTACGTGTAGTTTTACAACTCACCACTCTTGTTACGACGCATTGCATCGTATTTTTGAAACCGTCGTGTCAGCGATAAGTAATGATATGGTCCGCACAAAATATCATAAATTCAATGGTTTTCTAAACATTTCAACAAAAATAAAAAAGCAGCGTGAAACGGAACTGATTCTCCATGGAACGTTTCTTTGACATTTGTACGCTACAAATGTCAAAATTACGAGTGGTCAAGACCACTCGCTGCAAATCCATCGCATACGATCAATTAAAAAATGCGCCCGTTTGGAAACACTCATTCGTAATGTGACTCCCTGAATGAAAAATATCACTCCAAGTCGCTGTCGCCCGTTCTGTTACTCCCTCTTTTTGTCTTGACTGTAATCTGTTTCGCGTAGTAAAATAATGATTAAATGACTTGTTGTTTGCAGGCGGGCCTTACTCGGGCGGCGCCAGCAAGTCAGCGGCGGGCGCGACCGCAGACCTCACCAACGCCATGTACAAGACGCACGTGGCGCTCAACAAGGTTAACGTGAGTACCGTTAGCGGATCCGAGTTTTTATGAAAAGACTTGATGATGATGATGACAGGGGGAGAATGCTTCGGATTGAGTGTACCTATTGTAGTTTTTGGGTCAATAAAGGTTGTGTCCGTTGCAGAGCTACGAGAAGGCGACGTTCCACAGCGGGACGCCGCCGCCGTTCGGCGCGGGCAGCCACCTCTACATCCCCGCGCCGCCTCACCATCACCACCACCACGCGCAGCAGCACCAGGTACACACCACCACAACACACACACCACACTAGGTACACACACCACCACAACACACACATCACACCAGGTACACACCACTGCAACACACACGTCACACCAGGTACACACCACCGCAAAACACACACACACGTCACACCAGGTACACGCCAACGCAACACACACACGTCACACCACCACACACAACCACATACACACAACATACCACGCATTGACATACTATAAGGGAGTCGGCCGCGGATACACTTGTGAGCACGATGGGCATGCCCACAACAAATGCACGATGGGCATGCCCACAACAAATGCACGATGGGCATGCCCACAACAAATACACTGATTCGTTCGTGGTCACGGTCTATTCAATTTGAGATGGGGGAAGAGTGGGGGGTGGGGTGCAAATGAAAAGTTTCATCTATATTTGCTGAATAAAGTAAGAGGTTCACGCTCAGAACATTTTCGAGATTAAAAATCAAACTTACTTAATTTTATTTAGGTAGGTACTAAAAAGGTTAATCATTACAAAAAAATTAATAAAAAAAAAAACATTTATCGATGCATCGATTGCTGCCGACTTAAATTCTAGAAAAATTTTGGATGTAAGCATGTTTAATCACATTGTAAACTTTTTTAGTTCTTTCGTGCACGAATTTGAATTTTAGGGCTCTTACAGATGAACGACAGTATGCCAGTGACAGTTTGCGATACTAGTCAACGAAAGTTGCGTAACAATAGCCACCTCCAACCTTGTAAATGTACTTTCTTATAGAGAAGAGAATCTGACTTAAACCAATCTTGTGTCTCTTTCTTTCTTATCAGCATTTACTGTTCCAAGAATGAGACTTCGCCAAACGTCAAAGGTAAAAATATTCATTGTTTGCTGCTTAATACGACAAAACTTAAATTTCACTGTCTAATGATATTGACTTCTGGTTACGGGACTTTTCTATTTAGTAGCGTCATACACGTTTTGACGTATCGCTTACAAACAATGACGCCACTACGTTTCAAAACAGCGTACACTGTTGACACTTTACCGCAGACTCTATAAACCTCCAATATCTCTGCCGCCGACCGTCGCTGACTGTCGCTTTCGGGGTAGCAAGCTGTCGCTCGTCTGTCTGGGCCCTTAGGTTTACACGTAGATACAATGATAGAAGTTTGTATAATTGTATTTCACATGTAGCTGCAGCCCTTTGAAATGGCATAGTTCGGTGTGAATTGTTATTTGATTAAGGAATTGTGCACGTGTCCTTTGCATTCGCGCATGGCAAGTTAAGAACGATGTTGCGCATTCTCAGAAGGTCCTTTCGCAAGTTGTATTTTTCTCAAACAACATAGTATAATAAATTCAAAAATAATATATATCTAGTAAGTACTGTTAAATGACACTCTTCTTACATAGTTAGTACTTTAAAATGAAAGTTATTAAATATCTAAAATAATCTATCTCATTGAAATTATATTTACTTTGAGAACGAAACGCACTGCAAAATCAGTTATGTTGTATAATATAAGTAAGGTTGATTTTTGGAATGATCTGTCAGAAGTAAAAAAAAACATTGAACGGAGAATAAAATGTTTATACGTGGAATGATAATACCGGTATTAATATCGTTTATCCGCCTATTCGAGAAAGTACCGGTATTTTACAAACAGATTTTGATAATTCCAAACTCATATAAGATTACTAATAACTTTAATTCGTTAAATAGCTAACTAATAACAAATTCCAGTATGCTAGATCGTTAATTCAAATATTAGTACAACTGAATTACACTAAAATCACACTTTAGTTGCAGACAACCTCTTAGTTCGACCGTCGTCGCTCGACTGCCTTGTCTGCCGATACAAACTTGACAAAGTAAAATCAATGACAGCCGCGCGTAACGGGTGATCGTCAAACCACCAATCACGCGCGGTCTGTGTTGCCAATACAATTAAATTATTTAGTATGAATTAATATTTTAACCTTTAACTGTGGACGTCAAAATATTGTTACATATTCATGGACGCGAGGTCTCACGGACCGCTATTGTTTTTAGGTTTTTTTTAAAGGTTATTGTCAGATATTTTAATAATTTTATTTTTAATATACTTAAGGGACATTAAATTAAAAGACTATATATGTATTTAGCGATTAATTTTTATTTTCTTATATATCTTAGCAAATAACAATAAAAGGCACTTTTCAGTCTTCAATTGGCCTGAGATCAAAAAAGGAACTACAATTTAAAAAAAAAACTAAATTCTAAACATTTTCAAACTAATTATCTGTAAGTTAAAACTATATCAATCATAAAAAACAAAAAATCAACTTCTTAACTTAAAACATAAAAATTCTGACACAGGTCTAACATGAACAAAATTATTGGCAGTCGTTGCACAACGGCTTAGAGCACTGAAGACATATAGCTTGACCGCAGCTGACACAGGTATAGTTAGTCTTCCTCTTTAGTTTAGGTGGACAGATTCGGCAGGTTTTTCGCTTTGAAGATTCCATGTCTATAGCAGGGGGCTCTTCTGAAGGCATGTCTGCTCCCAAAACTCGCTTCAGAGTCATATTCAATTCCTTTGGCAAATTTGAATTGAAAACGCGTCTTTGCATATGTGGCACGACTAAAGATCTTGCTAATTTTTTAAGGAAATCTCCTCTTTCTATTTCTTTGGGTTGATACTGATTGTATATAATATGAGCATTTACACCACTCAAATCCAGTACTCTATAGAAAATTACCATCGGCCACCTTCTAGTACGTCGACTGCTTGAATAAATACTGCATTTTTTATCCGTCTCGTCCACTCCACCTTTGGTGGAGTTATAAAACTGAATGATTTCTGGTTTTTTGGTGTGATCATCTATGGTGTTGTCGTGGTGCATAGAAGATACCAAGACCACAGATCTGTTGAACTTCGGGACATGTGAGCATAAAGTTTTATCTTTCGTAAACCCAAACAACGTAGAACCAACTTCTCGAGACTTTTGTGGCTGAAATTCTTTAGGTATTTCTCTTTTATTTTTTTTCATAGTCCCGACATAAGTCAGTTTCTCTTTAGATAGTTGATCAACAAGCTCAATCGATGAAAACCAATTGTCCGCTGTGACGTTGCGATTGGAACCTTTAATAGGTTTCGTCAAACATAGAACACATTGGGTGGGAACCAAAAATTTCTTTTCTTCTGCTGACAATCTCATTCCATCAGAACCTTTACCGGAATAAATATAACCATTATAAAAATAAAAAGTCTTGGCATCACATAATGCACGCACAATTAGTCCATATTTTCCTGGTTTTTTTGGCATATAAGAGATCATATTGCTCCGGCCACGAAATTTTACCAACATTTCGTCAATAGTGACATACTCTCCAACTTCATATATTTTTTGAGAGTTAGCGACAAACTTCTCAAAAATAGAAGAGATTGCTGCTAATTTATCAGTTTTTTGTCTCTCTAGGCGATCCACAGGATTGTCAAACCGCAGACACTGCAGTATAATCAAAAATCTAGTCTCAGACATACAACATCTGAATATTTCGCAGCCTGTACCATCCGTGGCGAAAATGTAGCTCGAGCTTTCATGATTGGATTTCAGGACAGCAGAATAGAATAATAGTCCCAGAAAAGCATTCAACTCTATCATATCTAAAGGTTTTAATTCAGGTCTATCTGGACGTTTGAAATGTGCTTTGAAGTTGGAAATTTTGCAATTAGTCCATAACAGAATAGTCTCGCGCATATCTACGTCAAAAAGTTTGTCCCAAATACTGATAGGATCTTTGTTATCATTCTCGGTCAAACGTGCAGTAGATCGGCAGGTAACAATATTATGTTGAGGAGTTCTTACTCTGTTAGATGGTGGTTTGGTAGCCCATTTGAAACGATTTTTGCCGTAGTAAAATTTAGGTAATGCATTCGAAGTACTTTGTTTTTTTTCCAGTTCTGAGAGTGGTATGTCGCTCTCTGAGTCTGAACTACTATAATTTCGACTACCACTCCTTATATCGCTGTCTTGTACGCTAGTAGTGGCGACACTCTCTTGGTCTTCATGGTCACTACAATGCTGTTGTATGACTTCATCTTCATAGACTAAACAATCAGCATAGACATCATCATTGTCCGAGTCATCTGACGCCAAAACTAATTTATTTACTTCATTTTCAAATGACGGATCGTCAACGTGAAATATTTTTTTCGCCTGCTGTTGTGACGGCGACATTGACCTTGAAGGTCGCTTTATGCCAGAAGTACTTGGTTTAATATTTTTTGACATTTTGATTAAGTACTACCTAAAACAAAAAAAATCGCAATCAAAATTGTTTGTATGGAAATCATGGACGCGCGGTCACACAGACCGCAGCCGAAATTTAAAACAAAATAACTCACCAAATTTGCAGCCGGCGACGCAACCTCCCGCCTTCGAAGACTTTTCGCCACTAAAACTGAAGCTACTGAGCGCCGCAGGAGTGCAGCGTGCGGGGAAGTGGGGTACCCACGATTATTGAAAAGGGGAGCGGCCTGTGAGACCGCACGTCCATAGTTAAAGGTTAATCTAGCTACATTTATATTTATACGCTGAGATAAGAGAGAGAGATTTATTATTTATGTTTTTAATAATTACCTAATTATTTATGTATAATTATATAACTAAAATTACTCAATTTAAAAATCATCACATTCGGCCATCCGTAAAGGTGCAACTCCTGGTGCACAATTTCTTACAGTCAAGATTATTATTTTAGTTCTTCAATATAAACTAGATCTACTTCAATGCATAACATTTAAGTATACTAAAAAAAAACATAGTAAAATAAATACGTAAAGTGACCCTTACTATTACAAATCATCACATTTGGTCAAATTGCATTAGTCTGTAGTCACTCAAACCTGCTGTTGAAGCTCAGACAAGGGAAGATTATCATCACTGTCAAAATCAGATGATTCTATAAAATCATCAGCAAACTTGTCAGAATTAGGACCAGTATTTATCCACGGCCTTACTCTATCAGCCGCAACAACAGTTTCGAATGACTTTCTTTAATTATATGAACACATTAAATATATGATCTCACATACGTCTTCACAAATTAACGTAGCATAGAGAACCAGGGGGTCACTCCATAAAATAATACGATAGACGTCCGATTGTGACGTCCTATTTCTATGTCAAACCAAATTAGACTTTATAATAATGTATTAACGCTCAATGTTGCATGGCACTGAAACGCGGATACGCAGTTATGAACGTCTTGCGTACCACTCTTGGAGTAACCCTACAGTACTGAGCCTGAATCTTCTTCATCGCCTTGTCTCAAGTTGTCACCTAAGTGCCCTATTATCAACACATAGACATCTTCTTTCTTATCATCAAAATGGGGCTTTCAAATTCGGAATTGGACTTTTCAATTATATTATTTTGCAAGAGTCCTACGATTATGACGTGTACTTGCTCTCTTTCTGAGCAAGAAAGTCAATAAGGTCTATGCACTATTGGTTTATTATCAAGCAGGTCAATCGTCATTTCAACATCTTTGCAAACCCTATTTCGTTAAGGTTCAGCTCAAAACAATCGCGGTATGACTAATAAATTATGAAGTTTATCTTTGTCCTCGTCACTAACGTTACTACCAACTTGTATATCATTTTATTTAGGGGTTCCATTACGGATAAGTCTACTGATACAGTTAACATTATGGGTTACTTCTGCCAACAAAGGTGTAGCTCAGTCTATAAAAATTATTTCGGCCAAGTTTTAGTATTTAGTTCTTCGGGTGTCAAGTTGGTAATAACTTTGTAACCTTTGCCTTGATCAATGCAATAAGCGCCTTGAAGGATCTTTATTCATACAATCTGAAAATACCATCTACCTGGTTCAGCACAGCTATAGCCTTCCATGTGAACATCGCTACAATACGTAAGATCCTTAGTGGATACCTCAACTAAACCTATTACTAATGTTTTAGTACAGTCTACAGTTTTTAGTTTCAAGGCCTCGTCGTAAGAACCAAAATTACTGACAGCAGGGCTCTTGGGGGAAGTTTATTAGAGTCTTTTAGAACAGTCACAAATAGTAGTTCCGTATAATTTTTGCCCAATAAGAAATGATGTGTTTAAAAAATCATCTTTGCCTACAAGGACCTCACTGTATGCTTCAACATCATCAAGCATTAAATTAATGAAAATCTTGGCGTATATAAATTGGCGTTACGGGAGAATTTCCAGTCTTTTATTGTGGGCAAATTTCTGAATTCTTTTACTTAATTAAATTTCGTGGCATCAGACTCACGCATTAATATACATTCGCTACCAAAATCTATGAAGGAAAGCAGATCATGATTTTTCGTTAGAATTGTGCTCTAGTGAATATGGTCAAGGTCTTCCGGCCGTCAAGACTGGTCTTGTTATCATTTGTCAGACAAGGAGTCAGTGGTAAAAGTTTACACGCAGCTGAATCATGCCCTACCCTAAAGCACTTTTGGCACTTAACTATGGGGTTTGAGCAATTATGAAAAGTATGTCCCTTCGAGTGACAATTAAAACAGGTTGTACTCGTTTCATTGGAATTCGAATTGACATTGTTGAATTGATTGGGATGAAAGTTGTCATTGCGCTTTTTGATATAAGTCAAATCTATAGGACGTTGCGAATTGAGAAAGCTCAGGAGATCTTCTGGTTCTTTGCAGGTCAATGCCTGTGCCCCGTTCCTAACAGACTTATCAAGAATACCGTGAACAATACAGTCGACGGCTTTTTGGCCTCTTATCTCACATCGATTTAATAAACTTAACTTATCATAAAAAAAAAAATTGGTTGCCTGTAAAGTCGGTATACGGGCGAAAGTTTTACGTGACAACGACTTCACTCCACTTCACTCCAAACTTGACTTCCACTCGGGCATGGTTAGCCCGCCTAAGAGCGAGAGAGACAGACATAAAAAGTGAAAGGCACGCGTGCCTCTCACTCGCTTTCATTGTAAACGCATAACGTGAGCGGAGCGTAACGCAGTTTCTTGAAGTGTCACCCGGCTAACCAATTTATAAGACGTTGTCACGTCAATAATCTCGTAAGTTCTCATTATGACGTGTAGTGCGTGCAAGCATTTCTTCCAGAAGCTGACCATAGTTCTGCTTGTTAGGAAATGCTTTTCGAAGCTTTGCCTGCCATTCGTCCCAGTTATAACTAACAGATGGCAAAGCCTCAAATCACTTCTTCTCTAAGCCAACCAACTTTTAAAGAGCAAAATGAATGGTCCGCCTCTGGTCCCATTCATAGATACCGCTACATTCATTTACTTTTCTCAACCAACTGTCAATATTTTGCGCCTTACTAGATGGATCGAACTCCGGTACAACATTATTCATATGGTTATTATTAAGCTCATGAGACTTCACCTTTTGGCTTTCCTGAATAGAAGACATAAATTCAAGTACCTTGTCTATATAAAAACTGGAAGGCACCTGCTCGGGTGTAGACAGTGACGACGTTGACTCAGGCTGGAGACAACGAAGCTCCGGCGTTTGCGATGCTACTGGCTCATCTTGCACGTGGTACATCGCATTCGGTCGTATGTCTTCCACCACCCATACTGGAGCAGTAGCTTTCTTCTTTGTCTTACGAGCGGGTACTTCGCGGCTTGATCGCGCTGTATTACGCATCTTGCGCTTACGATCCATTTGGTGGGGCTCCGTTACCTCAGAAATAAAAACAAAGCATTAGTTATTTTGACCCCAAATTAATTGGCCAAACAGCGATGGATGTCAATTGCATGATTCCGCAACTTCGACGTACTTAAACGATTGGTTTACGACTATTTATGCACGTTAAGCAACTGTTAACGTTAACTGATAATTGGGTATTTTGGTGGGTCAAAAATAAACTATTTGGTACTGTTAATAGAATAAAACGTCACAAAATAATGCCACTTGTCATTGATCACATCCACTTTAAACGTGATTTTAGATTTATTAATGCAGAAAAACGGATATTTAGAGCGCTGCTTGACTCCAAGGAACTATGACGTCATAAATCGATATTTCATACAAATCCCATAGAAAATGTTTGTTTTTGACGTTAAGAAAAAATAATCTGATTTGACTTGTTGCAAAATAGCGTATTGTAAAATAAAATATAATAGGCATATTAGGAGACGTCCCAGAACTGATATATAACTACTCGTGGAACATACATAGCTCCATCAAGACACACATGACCTTGAACAAGTTTTCGGACATACATATATCCCTCTAAGCACACATGGTTTCGATCTACTAATGCAACATACATAGCTCCATCATGGCACGCATGGCCCAGATCAAGGTCTGGAACATACATAAATCCATCGAGGTACCATGGTTTCGACCTATTCGTAAAATACATATAGCTCCATAAAGGCACACATGGTCTCAATCCAGATATTGAACATACATAGCTCCATTAAGGCACACATGGCCCATACCAAGGTCTGAAATACATAGATCTATCGAGGCACACATGGTCTCGATCCAGTTATGGAACATACATAGCTCCATTAACGCACACATGGCCCAGACCAAGGTCTGACCTACATAGATCTATCGAGGCACACATGGTCTCGATCCAGTTATGGAACATACATAGCTCCATTAAGGCACACATGGCCTAGACCAAGGTCTGTCTTACATAAATCTGTCGAGGCACACATGGCTTAGAACAAGGTCTGACATACATGGATCTATCGAGGCACACATGCTCTCGATCCAGTTATGGAACATACATAGCTCCATTAAGGCACACATGGCCCATACCAAGGTCTGACATACATAGATCTATCGAGGCACACATGGTCTCGATCCAGTTATGGAACATACATAGCTCCATTAAGGCACACATGGCCCAGACCAAGGTCTGACCTACATAGTTCTATCGAGGCACACATGGTCTCGATCCAGTTATGGAACATACATAGCTCCATTAATCCACACATGGCCTAGACCAAGGTCTGTCTTACATAAATCTGTCGAGGCACACATGGTCTCGATCCAGTTATGGAACATACATAGCTCCATTAAGGCACACATGGCTCAGACCAGGGTCTAACATACATAAATCCACTAATAACAACTGCCCGTATTCTGATAACCTTTTCACTTTTATATACCATACCTTTAAGTAACTTATTACTTTAACTAGGGACATTATAGCGTACCAACAATAGTGAGGAGTGACTTTATTTATTCACGACTCAAACTATATTTTCAAACAATTTTCTCTTCTCAGCTCTACGCATTCGCGAAATCTTTGCTCTTCTAATCTTCTAACATTATCCATCCCTCATCATCGCACTGAATTTATGCATAAATCTTTTCAAATTCAAGCCATCCTTCTCTGGAATTCTCTTACTGATTCTATTAGACGAGCGCCTAGTCGTCACGCTTTTAAACGGGCGGTTCAAAAACGGTTTCTCCAAGAAGTCTCTTCTTTTCGTCGTGTCCCTGCGCGGTAATTAGTAGTCATCCGTATATGTATTTATCTATCCGCATACATATATAATTAGTTCTTTATGTATTATATTTACATAATTATATATTTTGTATATTTATTTTATCTATAGTTATTGTATTGGTATATATTTCTTTAAAATTAATATTTATGTATATTCTTGTAGGTATTTATAGATACTTTAAAATTTTGTTTACACACTCTGTCACACCACCCAAATTATTTGTCTACTTGGTCTAATGGTTGACTGGCAGAGAACGCCATAAGGCGTTAAGTCCGCCATTTGTACACTTTTTTTATGTGCAATAAAGTTTAAATAAATAAATAAAATAAATATATCCGCACTTGAAAAATCACACGCACATTTGGTGCATTTCTACAATTAAGCTACTGTCATCACTTACACACTGCCATTTTTTTTTTTGTAATACTATTTTCACACAAGGTATGGTAAAAAAAAAAACATAAATTGAAATGTTCTGTGTTCTAATAAAAATATATTCATTAATTTCTTACCTTATGGGCTGAAGATCACGTACCACTTCTGAGTTTTGATAATTCTAAACTCATATAAGATTACTAATAACTTTAATTCGTTAAATAGCTAACTAATAACAAATTCCAGTATGCTAGATCGTTAATTCAAATATTAGTACAACTGAATTACACTAAAATCACACTTTAGTTGCAGACAACCTCTTAGTTCGACCGTCGTCGCTCGACTGCCTTGTCTGCCGATACAAACTTGACAAAGTAAAATCAATGACAGCCGCGCGTAACGGGTGATCGTCAAACCACCAATCACGCGCGGTCTGTGTTGCCAATACAATTAAATTATTTAGTATGAATTAATATTTTAATCTAGCTACATTTATATTTATACGCTGAGATAAGAGAGAGAGATTTATTATTTATGTTTTTAATAATTACCTAATTATTTATGTATAATTATATAACTAAAATTACTCAATTTAAAAATCATCACAAGATATATTTTATTATATAAAAAAAATTGTTTTAAATAAAATACATACACGAATATATCCCTTTCGTCCGTACCGCATGACACATAGTACTTCAGACTTTAATTTATTATATTCTTAGAGTTTGCTTTCGTTTGTAGATGGATGCGCGGGTGAACAGTAGTCATAATAGGCGGGTAAGTTAATATATACACATATATGTTTATTCTTGAGCACGTGGGGCTTCTCTGTTACGTCACTATTTCAAATTTACTTTTAATTCTTGTTATATTCAGTTAGTCACAATTCCCAATGTACGAAAAATATTCAAATTTAATAATAATAGCTATCACGGAACAGCAATCACTATGAGTTATTTTTGTAATAAAAAATATTTTTCTGTCAGTAAACCAATTAATATTTTTTATGATATATATCAATAAATCTTCGAAAATATAAAAAATATAATATCGAAAATGAAAAATAATGCTTTATATTGGAAACAACGATTTGCTAACAACCTTATAATGTCCCAGGTCCATTGTACCGTAAGGAACACGATATTTTTTCCAGCAGTTTGTTAATATATCTGTCGTACAGGCTCACGCCGCCTAGTACAGACACCAGACTCCTCACAATGATCTCTTGTGATAAGTAAATAAACTTTATTATATAACAAGGTCAGTCCTGTGTTATATTAATTATAGTCCCCTAGAAAAATAAAAGTAATTAAATTCATGTTGTCATTCTAGGGGGATTCCCTTAGAATGACAAAAAAAAATTACTTCTAAACTAAATTTAATAAGCCTAGGGTTAGAAAGGTATATTATTATTTAGTTAAAAAAAAAATAGCTATAATATTGAACCCATTTCAGTTTATATAGGATAATGATGAAATTGAACGTGACGTAACTCAGAAAGTCTTCTGTATGTTGCACTATGTTTATTTTTAACATCATATATAGTTTAATATATGTTTGCTATCTATCTATTTAATGAACAGTTACCCGCCTTTTGCATGTATATGTTTTTTTTAATCTATTTATATAGTTTTTTTTGTTTCGCCTCGCTTCCAGCAAATGCAGCAACTCACATACTTCTAATCTGCTTTGTGTGTACACTTGAAAATGTTTCGTTTAGGACATGATTTCAACGGCTACCGCTTTCTTGCCACTTGACAAATGTAATCTAAACATTAGTTAATATGTTATTCAGATAATATACAAAATATAATACTATGTTACGTTAATTGTTAATTTATCAATGAATAAGTTGTATAATATCTATCAGTATTTTTTGTGTCTGAATAAAACGTAAGATTTTCTTGCACAGCAGCGTGGCACCGGTGCACATTGTGGGATTTGACCTCATTTTAGGACATGGTATTTTGATTCCAGAACTAGATCGTGTTTAGTATTTAAAATATCAGATTAAAACCCCCTGTGTGCCAATTATGCATATTTTCGTAGATATTTTATTTTAACTAACTTGGCCCATAAATTAATAAAAAAATATTACTCCGAGATTATGGGATTCACTTATAATTTGACTCCTCGATATATAGGCATTAGTGAAGCTGCATTTTTTGATACTATTTTGAACCTCGTGTAGTTGGTACAACATGTATACTTACATTCATATATAATATATATTCATACAATACATTCGTTATTTTTTAAAATTTTTTGTTTGTATTTCTCTGAAACCAAGTCGCATCTCATTTTTACATGGTAAACTTCCGCAGACCAAGTTCAATATGTCACAAAAAAATGAAAGCTCGTTTGGTATACGATTCAACGGCAAAAAAATGAATATGCATAACTGGCACATGGGGATACTCGTGACATTTTAAATACTAAACACTATCTAGTTCTAGATATGTCCGAAAATAAGGGTCAAATGGCGCTCTGTGCGGCGACAGCATCGCTGCGAGCTCTGTCACTGTACCTACCTTGCTCTACCAACAAGAACGAGCGGGATGGCACTAGACCGTCTAAAAGTTTATTATAACGTCTAATAAAATATACTTAAACTATGCTAAGGGTAGATTTACTTTATGATATTTAATAACTTTCCCCTAGAAACATATACTTGCCGAAATATAAAAAAAAATATTTCGGTAAGAAACTTGAATCAGCTGAGTGGTCAAGTTGTATCGTAAAGTTGACTGAATTCAGGCTTAAAATAGTTTTAGTATATTTTTTTAGACCCTGTATAAACTATCAGCCGATAGACATTAAGTAGTCTATGAAAAGCCTGCTAATATTTCACCAATAATTGCCACTGCTACTATCTACAATGTAAAGGTAGACTTCCGTGCACTGCGACTAATACTAACATGGCACTATGAAATACCGACAGATTCGAGTATCATCCGCACTCTACGGAACCGGTGCCATATTTTTTTTATATAGTGCGAGAGAATTGACACATCAGACGTACGCCACGCGCCTGGCATTCTAACGTGGCAGCGGCCGGCAGCGCACTTTTACTGTCAAACCATATTCTCCTTTATCTTCATCTACTTAGGCTGGAAACTACGTCAAGCGGACGCCCGCGA
This sequence comes from Acrobasis repandana, assembly GCA_963576875.1. Taxonomy (NCBI): domain Eukaryota; kingdom Metazoa; phylum Arthropoda; class Insecta; order Lepidoptera; family Pyralidae; genus Acrobasis; species Acrobasis repandana. Next base: position 14,165,855 of record OY756237.1, read on the forward strand.
CGGGGTCACTCCGTCTCTGTCACAAACCCTTCGTGCGATAGAGATAGCTGACACCGTCGCGGGTCACGTGTCTCTGTCGCACGTAGGGTTTCTGACAGAGACGGACTGAAACCGTCGGCCTAAGTAGATGAAGATAAAGGTGAATATGGTTTAACAGTAAAAGTTTCACAATTCACAGTTTCACTTGATAAAGACTTAGCTGCTTGAGGACGCGCGGAGCCGCGGGCGACTTTTGCAAGTCTTTCAAGGATGCTAATGCAATAAAGTAGATAGAAATAAGGTGAACATTTGATGGAACTAATGTTGTGCAGGAATATTAAGGAATTGGTTTTGGATAAAGGTAAATCGATTGCTCCACAGACTCAAGCCTGTCTTTAATTAGAAGAAGATTAAAAGCGGTCCGCCAGTCGCTGCCACTTTAGTTTGAATGAAAACTAAGAATCGGCTCACACTGAGACGCATAGCGACGTGACGTCGTTGCGCGCACTTGAAGATAGAGCTTGTTTTCTACATAAAGATATACTAATTGTAGCCGCCGCTCAGTTCGCCGCGCTCCGCAGCGCTATAATTAGTCGCGTCTCGGTGTGAGCTGACCCTAAGCCGTCCGCCTTTGAAGGGTCACATCGCATTGGATATATCAAGACGTGGTTGTTGCAGGAGAGCGGCGCGGGCGGCGGGCGGGCGTCGTCGGCGAAGCCTCCGGCCAGCAAGCCCACGTACTCGCAGTCCTACTGGGCGCCCAACTAGCTGCCAGCAAAGACTCGCACTAGTCAGTATCCATTTGTTTACAGCCTTTAACGATACTCCCAATAGAGGAAAGATCTGCCCATTGTGGCGACCGCTACGCCACTACGAGGAACTAAGTACAACCACAACAACGAAGCAACAACATAGTTCACATGCATGATTACGAGATGGCGCCAGCAGTATCCTACATCTCGATCTCAGAGTTCTGGTTGCAACTGACCATATATACAGGATGGATTTGAAATCGTTGGCATCCATTTAAATATCCACTATACACCCATGAAACAAAGTAATTTGAAACTAATAAAACGTCAATCAAAAGTCGTCATTTTCATATTAAAGAAAACCTCTAAACATGCGTTAGACTCCTTGATAGACACCATTACATACTGCAATTATAAATAAAAAAACTAGTCGTCATAAAACTCATGAAAATCCAAATACATAATTATAATAGTATCAATTTCATCGCGTCGTCGTAGATTCCGTAGTACAGAATTACCTACTATGCTCAATCGGTCGCGTGTCATCGCCTTTTCCCACTCTACTTTAAACCTTATCCACGCAATTTAAAGTCTGCTTTTGTATGCCGGCCGCCCGCGCCACAGCTGGTGAGGTTACCAGCGCCAGGGGCATAGCACTCTCGCGAGCGCGACGCGTGACGATTTGATAGTTTTTTTACTTTTTGAAACTTGAATTACAGCACTAATTGCAGTATTGTTACTCTAAAAATAACCTTTTCATCTCATCTATTCGAAAAACGATGATTTTATCCCAAATATTTGGGGCTAAAGTCACTGGTAATTCTCTAGACACTGAAAAGTAAAAAGTAAATTCCCTAGGCGTTAAAACACATTTGAAAACCGAACACGAATGTAGAATCAAAAATAATATTGGCAGTCAGCTTAAGGCCCCGCCAGTTCAGAACTATGAAAACTGTGAGTGTTTTTAAAAATCACTGTTATTAAACTACTACAGTTTATTCCTCAAAAAATTTACATAAAAATCTTAAGGATTTTCTACAGACACCCACAATAGCCAAAACACGATTGAACATTTTTGACTCGATAGAAAAAAATCACAAACATACCTCTAAATTTGCCTTTATAATTACGTATTACTATTTAATACAATCAGCTTTTTATATGAAAATTATACCAAAAAGTGTATTATCTAAATATATATCCGTTTTGGCTACAGAAAAAAATATAGCCAAAACGGATAGATATTTAGATAATACATTTTTAGGTATAATTTTCATATAAAAAGGTGATTGTATAAAATAGTAATACGTATTAGAAAGGCAAATTTAGGCAATTTTAGAGGGATGTTTGTGATTTTTAGGGTTCCGTACCTCAAAAGGAAAAAACGGAACCCTTATAGGATCACTTTGTTGTCCGTCTGTCCGTCCGTCCGTCCGTCTGTCAAGACCCTTTTTCTCAGGAACGCGTGGAGGTATGAAGCTGAAATTTATATCAATTACTCAGGTCTACTGTCCCTTGAAGCTGTGAAAAAATCAAACTTCTAAGCCAACGCAATCAAAAGATACAGCCGTTTATGCCGCAAATTTTCGACACTTGCAAGGGAATCAAAACCTACAGGGTGCTTCCCGTGAACTCAGAATCTTGAAATTTGGTACGAAGCAACGTCTTATAGCATAGATAAAGGAAAAATTACGAAAACCATAAATTTTTAGTTACATCACATAATATATTTTTTTTTAATAATTTTAAACTTACTTGTCGTAATGAACGAACTTTGTAAACCTTGCAGGTTTGTACGGAACCCTCGGTGCGCGAGTCCGACTCGCACTTGGCCGGTTTTTTTCTATCAAGCCAAAAATGCTCAATCGAGTTTTGGCTATTGTGGGTGTCTGTAGAAAATCCTTAAGACTTTTATGTAAATTTTTTGAGGAATAAACTGTAGTAGTTTAATAACAGTGATTTTTCAAAAACACGCACGTTATTGCAGATTGTGAACCAACGACGTCGCCTTAAAAAAAAGAAGAATTTAGTTTTAAAATTATAAAATATAGGCAAGTGCGTTGTAATTTTTTAAAATTGGAATACAACACGTTTGCAATACAACAATAATTTATTAAAAACCAATAAAAACGCGCAATTGTTGTCTTTGATTTAAATAGTAATTTTATTAAGAAACTATTAGGTTATTTTTACAACTATTTTAAATGTGACTAATTTCTTGATGAGGCCGATACTAAATAAATATGAAGTTTACTTATAATATACATATTTAAATATATAAAGAATTAACACACAAGGAAAAAGTAATGAAACGATTCTAATGACTGGAAAGTGTATAAGATGTGGTCCTAGAAAAATATTTTCATAGTACTTCAGTGAAAACGCCACCAAATAAAGGTTAGTAATTGACTGTTAAACTCTGATTAGGGTATACTTATGTAGGTATTCTACTTTCGTTATAGGTATATATTTGCTTTTTCTCATAGATGGAAATAAAAAGAAGAATGTGCTACACGGTGTACGGTAATAGTTTTATCTCGGGTGATATACTTGAATCCCTCACTTCACTCAGGATTCCACCGTAGAATCCCTTGCTACGTTCCTGATTCTATTGTGGCATTCTTCGTTTCGCTCTGGATTCAAAGTAGCGCCCTCGCGTTAAAACTATTACCTTTACGCCTTGTTGCACAATCTACTATTAAGTGACTATGTTAACAAGTTAAATTAATGCCAATGATTTCAAATGCACCCTGTATACAATCTCCGACAACCCCACGCCTGGGGAAGATCTTCCCTTTGTAGCGGTCGAGCATATCACCTCGCTCCCGCTCCCGCGACAGCCGCACACCATGGTCACTGGCGGCGGTTTGGCAATCGCAGATTCACATAAGATACTGCAGCACGTTCTCTGTGACTGATTTGCCTTAATCGCCTCTTAAGACACCCCTGGGAGGGGAAAGGGGTGGTGATAAGATGTATCACCATCACTCTGTCGTCACCACACGACACTGTCTTCAGTTTTACCAAGACCCTCCAATCTTCTTCATCTGAACGCGTTCCCTGTTGCATCCTCAGCTATGCTGCTTCGGAGCCTGGGGTACGCTTTCCCGCTTTTTCTTTTGCAAATATAATATGCATATCAATGGTCAAGGATGCCAAAAAACTAGCGAATTGAAGAAGAAATAGCCGGGACTATTTCAACAATTTGGCTATAGCTATAGAACAGGAACCAACGCCCTTGCAACTTGTACTCTCCCCCCGCTAGTAGCACAAAATATCTTAAAACCCATAAACTGTCCAAAATACCACGTGCACCTACAGAGTACACGCCACATACAGAGTGACTTTTTAACCACCAGCCAAATGTTTGGAGCAAGTACAGTCCATGATATTGAATTACTTACTATAAAAAAAACGAAAGTTCAAATTCGTCTTTCCATACAAAGCAGCGTTTAGCCAAACTGATTTTGTATGAGAACGAATTTTTTTTATCTTTTTTATAGAAACTGGCACCAAAAATTTGGCTGGTGGTTAAAAAGACACCGTGTATAATATGAGGCGGGTGTTGGCACGGACGTTTATCCATTCCATTCTTATTTCAAACAAAGCCCATGGTAATAAAGTCGCAATTTAAAAACATGCAATCGACATGGTACGCCTTACAAGCGTCCGTGTCGTACCATTCGGTGTTTTCAAATTTGATTTCTTTTTTTTTTACGAAATTTGAATAGAATGGAAACACGCCTGCGGCAGATCCAGTGTGGATGTCGTCTTAGTAGCCATTTACACACAAGTTTGTATGGATGGTCGTATACATACAAACAAAGGTTTCCATTTTCCATCTTCTCGCCCACCATCACGCTAAGTGGCCTATGGGTCCTTGACTCTTGTTGTGACCCTGGGATCTGACTGCTTACATAAAAAAATATCCATTATTCCGTCGCCACTCCTGGCCTTAGTCGGTGAAGAATTAAACAGTTTCGTTTATTAGCTCGCCACTAATTTCTGGTGATACATATAACCCAAAATGGTCTGTCTGTCCCATTATGGATAAACATTATAATATCATCTACATATCAGCCACAGGAAGTCCACTGCTGGACATAGGCCTCCCCCAAGGTTTTCCAAAACGATCGGAAGCGGCCTGCATCCAGCGTTTTCCTGCAACCTTGCTCAGGTCGTCCGACCACCTAGCAGGTGGGTGTCCTGCGCTTTATATGTATTATAATATGTATGTACCTATTAGCTAACTTGTAATGTTGTTGTTGCAGGCACAACACAGTGGTCTAGACAAATGTACATAGAAAGGCGTCGCGGCCCTCACGTCAATTGTCGCTCGCCAGTCGGCCGACTGTTGCCCGACCGTCGCCCGACTGTCGCCTGACTGTCGGCCGACTCGGGCGCGACTCACCAAACACACTTACGTGTACCTATTATGTGTAACTGATGTAAAATAAAATGAAGGAAATTGATCGGAAACTATGTTAATATTTCTTTTAAATTCGAGAAGGACTACTAGTCCCTTCCCACCATAGGTTACGAATGTTTAAAATTAACTGTAGTGCTATGTATTATCTTTATATATAAAATATGTATATGTATGTAAGCGTTTGGTACGCTATGCGCGCCGAATATTTTGTATTTAGTTGACACTTTTTGTAATTACATATTATTATTAAAAATGTCATAGGTAATCGTACGATAGTCGAGGTCTTTTTTATGTGAAAGAATGCGTTTGTGATGATCTCGCGGGCATTTGTATGAGGGGAATACACATATTGGAACCTGCCAGTTGTTTTCATAGGCTCAGTTTGCATTGCCGCGGAATCGAGGCGACTAATAAATTTACAGAGGATAATGACTACTATAGTCTAGGAGAATACAGTACAAATTAGCATGAAGAAAGTTTGAGTATTCCCGCGTATTCCGCGGTAGTTGTTTTTGTTGACACAATTTTAAACATTACTGCATTGACATAGGGTCCAAAATGCTTTGTGGAGTATTAAAAATTCGCTTCCATTCCGCGGCAATGTTAATTGAGCCATACCTAACCCTTACTAGAGTCTACATCTAGCGCGTTCTGAAACTAGCGCAGAGTCGTAGCGTCCATTTGAATATGCAGAAGTGGCGCCGTCACTTGAAATAAATTGCTTGATCGTAAATATGATGAAAATTTCCCCATATCGCTAAGTCAGGCATAGATAGTCTTTGAATAACCGTTAAAAGTATTACAGTCCGGCCAGTTTTAAAACTTGTCTTAGCCAGGTCACTAATAAAATAAGTAAAAAAACACCATCTACAGATAGCGCGCGTGGAACTCAAGTTATAAAATCGGGGCATTATTTATGATGACTGATCGAAGTCGATGGACTTGGATCAAGTTCTGTATTGAAAAAAAGCGGCCAAGTGCGAGTCGGACTCGCCCATGAAGGGTTCCGTAGCAGCAAGTAACATAATATAAAAGTTCTAAAGGTAAATTGCGGTTTACGATTTATGACGTATTAAAAAATAACTATCTTTGATACCGAGACCGCTAAAGTTTTAATTGAAAGTACATACTTTGAGGTATATACCACATTTTTTTCAGAATTATTTTAGTAATATTTCAAAAGTTACATTGGGGGGACACCTCAAATTTTAACTTTGTATTACATTATCTCAAGACTGGGGGGTTTGATCTACATAGTTTCGAAGCAGTTTTTGTTGCATTTTAAAAGACCTTTTTTAACAATACGACACGTTGGGGTTAGTCCAATTTAATTTTTTAAATTCACTTCATTGTATGTTGTTGGGGGCTGAAAAAAAAACATTTTTTCATAATTTTAAAAACCAACTTTTGGAACCTAAATATCTAGCACTGGCGTAGCATGCCCCAAGGAGTTTGTTAATTTGAGTGAAGTTTTACAACCAACTACCATTCGACGTCAACCGTTTTTTGGGAATATAGCTTTTAGACTTATTATTAGCCAAGAGTCCAAGACTGTACTGCACTTAATGTAGATATAGGTGCTAAGGCGAATCAAATGAAAGCTTGTCAAACAGTTTAAAAAATTTATTACAAACAGGAATGTTTTACAAAAATATACACCGCATGGAATGATCGCAACCACTGGTCCCTTAACAATGAAGAAAATAATCGATAGTCTTTCCGGTCACCTGGACAAATGACAAGTATTCTACTACTTTGGTACTATTATATATATACATTTTAGTATTATATATATATATATATATATATATATTATAGTATATGATATTCTAGTATCTAATAAATGAAAATATCTAAAAACAAGTCATTATTTAAAAAAAACCCTGACTGCATGAAAAATTTTCAAAAATTCTTTTTTTTCCTTTGATAAACCCAGTGTTCCAAGACACCTCAAGCTAATATCCATCAAGCCTATTGGCTGCAGAGCGTGCCAAAGAAAATCGCTCAAGCGAGAAACATAACCCCCTTTCTGGCGCAGTCGGGTAAAAACAAATATCAGCAGAAAAAACCGCCAAACAATCATAGAAAAGCAAATAAGCGTCAGAAAAACCATAAAATCAATTTAATTTTGGAAAATAAAATTTTCAGAATTTAGTTTTTTTTTCTGCAAAACGTCTTTGGACCTCCGACACAAAGTAAACAAACCTATGAGGAATATGAAAGACATTTTCATATCCTTCATAAGAATTTCAGAAAAAAAAAACCAAACTGAATTTCGGTAAAACTGGGTAAAACATTTGATTTCCCAAAATTAATTTGTTTTTATGGTTTTTCTGCCGATTGGAATAGGGTAAAGAACTGAAGTAGGTATGTTATAAATAGACAGCAGCGTCGTTATCCACGATCCAGTAGAGGGAGCCCCTGGCGGGGCGCACGCGGCCCGCGGGCAGGTCCTCCTTGTCTTTCAGAATGCGCTGGGAATAACAATTTCCACTTAATACTGTTTCCTGTGGTGCTGCGTTGCAGCTGGGGATGCACTGAGATGAAAGAGACTGTTTCCTATGGTGTTGCCCGCGTTTGAAAGACTAAAAAACAACCTATGTTACTCGCTGATAATGTCCTTTCTATAAGTGAAAGAATTACTAAAATAGGATCAGTAGTTTTCGATTTTATCCATTACAAACAATCAAAACATAAAAAGAAAAACGTAGAACGTATTTACTGCTTCTGGTCTTCCCTTATTGTTGGAAAAATCAAATTGAATGGAAAATCTACAGGAATCGTAAGTAGGCGTTGCGATAGCATCGTTGTTGAGTTACTACTTTTAATTAAGTCCTTGGTCCAGGCTGTCATGGCAGAGCTATGTCAAATATCTTGAGGCAGTTTGAGAAATCTTACCCGGGTGGTTCCAGGTTAGATTAGGACCACTCCATCTCTTCCTGTGAATGTCGTAAGAGGCGACTAAAGGACTAAGCACAAACATGTGCTACAATTGCATTCCCAAAGAGGGTTGATGTCAGGCAGGCGGCCGGTCGTAAAACTATAGCCAAATCATTTGAACTGTTCCAGCTATTTCTTCTTAATTTTGCAAGGTCTTACCATTATATTTACTACAGTTTTTTTTTCTCTTCCCTTCTTGTTTAGTTACACCACAGTCTATTGTCTTTCTCATAGTCCTCTCCATCCACTGGTTGTCTGGAAGAGATCGCTTTAAGCGATAAGACCTCCCATTGTACTAATGTTATTTTAAGTTATTTGTTTATATAGTTTTTTCTATTCTATTCTATTCAAGGTCTTTGGCATCCTTGGGTGACCATTGACATGCATGTTATATTTGGAGAAGAAAAAGCGGGTAAGCGCACCCCGTGCTCCGAAGCAGCACAGCTGAGGATGCAACCAGGAATGCGCTTAGATGAAGAAGAAGTTTGAGAAATCTGACAGTGGATTTAGTCACACAAGAAACTAAGGGTTGGATCTCATCTACCAGCACAGGACAGCACTTTCCTATGCTACTATCCTTTTCTGCCGCTCAGAACAGTAATTTGCCGTGCTGATAGATGAGATCCAACCCTAACTCACCTTAACCATATCAGCCTTTCCAGCGCCACTAATAGCAAAGACACAGTTCCTTGCGCCATTAATGACTGGATATGTCAATGTCACTCGTTCTGGAGGTGGTTTAGGGGAGTCCGTGATGGGGGCCACCTTCAGGCTCCTCTCTTCAAGGAGTGGATGCCCAGGGAACAAGGAACAGGTGTGCCCGTCCGGACCCATTCCAAGTAATAGTAGGTCGAATTTGAAATCTTCTCCACCGAAGGCTGATTTCAACTTTTCCGTGTAGTCTTTTGCTGCTTCTTCAGCTGAAAATAAATATATAAATAGATAAGCACAAATAACAATATGAAATACAAATTGAAATGTTCTTTATGGTGTGCAACATTATTTATTACCCAAAAATAATTATTATAATCATCATCATCCAGGCCTTTTTCAGTCTTCACTGCAGAGCCATACTTAGCTAGGGCAGCCAGAGGATTTGGCCTACACTCTTCACGCTGGCCAGAGGAGTTGGAGAGGAGAGAGATACACTATCACGTAAGGCCCAGGCCATTTTTAGGGCGATAGTGGGCTTAAAGGTGGAAAAAGGAAATCATAATAGTGATGGGTTGTTGACCGCATCGCCTTTCTCGCCCATTCCCTCGATTAGCTTTTCTCCTGCGCGGGAAGCGAAGCAGCTGGTACATTCTATGTTTTTTCTTTTTTCCCAGACTAGCAAGGAAGAACACATATAGACACATAGTATAAAATAAAATGGCTATAACTTATGTGTTTCTAAAACTGACTACCATGACAACCTGTTTCCCCCAGCTCCAAGTTTTACTCCACGCCCACCACAATACTAAACATGGGCTCTGTCTACCTCGTAAGGAAAAAAGAAGTGATAATGTATATGCATCTATAAAAGAAAGAATATATAATACCTGTCACTCCTTGCTTTATAACAACAAATTGGCTTTCCGTCAACTCTGTCTTGGGCACCAGTTGTCTCTTGTATGTTCCAAACGTAGAGTCCTCGCTGTCCTCTGGCACCACTCTCTCATCACAGAATGCGAGCACCCATTTTGACCACTCTGTATCCACTCGGGGCAAGCTTTCACAGAGGTACTTGACTACTGAGCCTCCTGAAATACGTTTAAGTATAACGTCCAACAAAATATAGTAAAACTATTTTAAAGGTGAATTCAGTCATTGTATGGGAGGCAAAAAATATTTTTCCGTATTTCGATAGGAGGCGTCCATAAATTACGTGAGATGGAGGTGGGGGGAGGGGGTCGAGTCAAATCTCATCTAATTTTACGTTGGAGAGGGGGGTCTTGGCAAATATCACGCAATTATTTTTTTGATTGAAACAAAAAAAAATTATACTATTTTGGTCCATTTAATCCAGATTGTACATGCTTAAGATTTAATCTTAAGGGTAATCGTAATACGATTAAGATCATTCACTAATTCGTTTGAAAGAAAATAATTTCATTCATACTTCGACGTTATACATCTACTGACGGTCAAACCACCATATTTGTTTTATACCAAATAGCTCAATTTAATCTGAATTTAGGGTACAGTGTAGCCCGTCCTTTGTTTTCGCACCACTGTCAGACGAACGAGTGACTCGATGAACGAGAGTGTATGAGCTGAGTGGCAGTGACACACGGACAGGTTCCAACCTGCTTTGTTTATTCTTGTAAATGTTTTACTCGACTCAGTGCATGCTCTTACTAACAAAAAAACAGAAAAAAACACCTCACGTAATTTATGGACGCCCCCATAGGTATATGTTCCTTGGGGAAAGTTGTACAATATCATGGACTGAATCTACCCTTAAAATAGTTTCATTAAGTACCTATATTTGGTTAGACCTTGTATATTTCGTTAAATCTGTTAAAGTTACATATTGGCAAAAGTGCTTTTCGAACTTTACAATGAACCAAGCTTGTTTAGAATTTACTTAGATCTCTTATGAGTGACAGAATCCCTGTATTGCTGCAGCTCAACCCCGTGCCACCTATCTTGCCCAATTAGTTAAAGTTCTAGGCAAATCCACTGTTTTAACCCCCCAAGCACCAAGCAGCCGGATCTGGCCGATTAAGTGCCTGAGGGGTTAAATTGGTCCTCACAGGTCTGAGGTTTTCCTTGTCAAGTCTAAATGTTAAGAAAAGTATTATGCAAAATAAATATTCGTTGAGCACCTTATGATTTTCAATACAGCTCCGAAACCCCCATAACCTTACCCATAACTATCATCTAACAGGATATTATGATGTACCCAATCTACAAGACATGTTCCAATTATCTGACAATAAACGATTGAAAGGAAATCAGCTGAAATTGTTTCGCATAGGAGCTAAAAGGAAACCATTTCAAAATTTCCTGTCCAATCGAGTTGTAAAAGACTGGAATAAGCTACCAGAGAATGTTGTTACTGCACCTTCAGTAAACAGCTTCAAAAATAGACTGGACAAAAACAAAATCTCCAAAAATTAAGACGCACATGCATCAGCATAATAAGCTGCTAGTGTGTTCAATAATAAATAATAATAATAACACTCTATTGGAATCGATCTGTCATCATGGACAGGACTATTATCGCCAATGAGCCTGATATCGTGCTGACAGATCGATTGATGCGCCAGGTAGTGCTCGTCGACAGACCCCTCTTTACCAGTGGGCACTTTGGGCAAGTGCCCAGGGCCCCGCGATCGATAGGGCCCCTCAGATCAAATACAAAGTCCCTAGTTTCTGTCAGATCACCAAATGATAACCAATAGATATTTATTACCAAAAAACTTATATAATTCAAAGAAATCGAGCCTAAATTACTGACTACAATACCAACTTACTAGCTTTTACATGCGCGAAGCTATTCTACTCTCGCCCAAAAATTAGGCTTTCCGACTTCAGTATGCTTAGATAGTTTAAATATATAATAGTATACTAAGAACAAACACATTTTAAAGAAATCATCAGTAGTACACTCATCAGTGTGACTCGCTCCATTTAAATTAAGCGAACGAAGCGAAGCATGAGGCTCCAAGTTTGAATTAACCAATTAATTTAATTGAGAAATTACATAGATATTATAGTAAAAATTCAAACAAAATGTGTTTGACTTTATATTTAAGGAGATGGTGGAATGGAATCCCATACAAGTTCGGTCCTGGTTTGAATATAGATGTCCAAGAATAATTTATGCCACATTAGTTAGGTATATAAATGCTAATAATAGGTACATATTTTATTTATTTACTTTTTGGAATTTGTGATCTGATAGATATTTTTTTGAGAACTTCGGTTTACATTGAGGTTGTTTTACTATAAATGAAGACTTTTATATTATTACTTCCGCATATTTTATATAAAAACAATAATTTGTCAAATATCTATTCCCAACATAAACAGAGAAGGCTTTCGCAACATGACAATTCTTTTCGTACTAAACAAATAAGTGTGGTATGATGGAAAATACGTATTTTACGAAGTATTTTGGAGTAAAACTTCTCGAACATATTAAAAACTATTGATATTGTTAATAAAAATAATTATCTTACCACGTTTATCTACTTTCTTTGTCTATTCTAACAAAATAGTGTTCTGTCAAAGTCATAGGGGCCCCATTATCCTAATATGCCCAGGGCCTCCAATAGGTTAAAGACGGCCCTGCTCGTCGACATCACCGTCCTACATGACGAGAACCTCGTGAAGGCCGAGGACAAGCTTAGCAAGTACCTTGACTTGGCCCACGAGGTGACTGCTATGTGGGATGTGGATTCGACGATTATTGTCCCGATAGTCGTATCGGCGAACGGTCTTATAGCGAAGAGTCTTGACCAACATCTTAAGACTCTCTCGCTAGATGGCTGGATCAAGGGTCAGATTCAGAAGGCAGTACTCCTGGACACAGCACGTATTGTCAAGAGGTTACTCTCTCTGCGGCCCTAACCGCCGGTAGCTTGGGCCTTGCCCCGTTGCCAGCAGGCAGCTAGGTTAGGTTTTTGTAAATGTTTATATTTTGTAGTATGTTTTATATTTTACTTTTTATAAATGTATACCAAAACCTAGCCTAAGTTTCAAATTAAATAAAGAGATAATAATAATAATAACTAGAAATGATCTCACCTGAAAGTCCCACAAAAAACTTTCCGCGATTTCGAATAGCATCACTAGATATCTTCTCGATGTATGACGCGAGTCTATTTATAATTTCTTGTTCGTTACTCACTTTTATTGTAGTCATTTTGCTTATTTTAATACCTATGTAACTAAAACAATCTAAATTCTAAAAACAAAACAACCGGTGTTGTTCAGAGGTTATGTTTTTTTGACAAATTTGACATTGTGGCAATGTCAACATTGTCAATACGTTTCATTGCACATGATTGCACATGCACTTAGAATATATGCATTGTACAATCTCCCATCTCCACTATTCTCGTCTCGACTCTAAGTCTCGACTCGATCCTTGATCGCCGAAAAATAAAAATTAAAGGAAAAAAAATAGAAATAAAATGAAAGTAATTTTTTTTTTAGTTCAAAGTAAACAAGTAATTGTATGTAAATTATCAAAGTATATTAGCTCCTCTGAGTACTGAAATTAGCTCACGTAATTACATTTATAAAAATAACTACCTATACGATTATGACTCCGTTTATCGTTGTAATTCGTAATTTCGCAATGTTTTCTTAAGTCAGGATGGCCGAGCGGTCTAAGGCGCTGCGTTCAGGTCGCAGTCCACTTCTGTGGGCGTGGGTTCGAATCCCACTTCTGACAAACTTTTTTTTTTAACATAGTATAACTACCTTATTATTATTCTCTGTGATATTGCTATTTTTTTGTAATGAATAATATTTCTATAAATAAAATAGATACGTTCTTGAAGGAAAAAGAGGAGTAAACCCAGAAGATATTTTGTTGTTATTGGAACCATGAAAAAAATGTGCCTATCTCCCGCGCGATCGTAAAAGTCAAATAAGGGATATATGAATGAGCTAGCAACCAATAGCAACCTTATTTATATACTTACCTCCCCTACCTCTTTCCTAGGTTATTTCGAAGCTAGCAACCTAACCTATTACAGGACGACTTTTTAACCACTAGATAAATTGGTGCAAGTTCAGTCCATGACACCACAGATTATATAATTATACCTACTTTCCATAAAAAAAATTACGAAAAACAAAATCTTACCATACAAATCAGCGAATTCAAATCCGAAAACTGGCTTATTGCATGGCTTGTTGTTTTTTAACCCACGATGCAAAAAGAGGGGGTGAGTGTGTATTTAAAGTCTGCACGTGGTATTGTAGCTTCCAAATGAATGAACCGGGCATACTTGAATTTTCCGGGGTCCAATGCTGCCCCCATTTAAAATAAATCATTTCAAAGAAAACGGAAATTTGCGATAAACGGCCACTTTTTGCAAAAGTGGCCGTTTTTCGCTCTCACTTTAAACTGTAAACAATACTTTGAAAATTTTGCTACTACCAAGTCCTAGATAACCCATCTAGGACTTGGTAGTAGCAAAATTTTAAATGATGTCTCCGTTTTATTTTAAATGATTTATCTTAAATGGGGGCAGCACTGGACCCCGGAAAATTCAGGTACGGCCAACCCTTCACTATTTCGATTCCATTTTCCACCTTTATATCCCACCATTACGCTATAAGTGGCCTTTGAGTACTGAAGTATTCAAACAAAATAATGTAAGAAATGGTGAAAAAATACCAAGCGAGCGTGACTTGACTTAACCCACACCATCTCTTGGTCCCCGAAAAAAAGAACAAAAGGGCATCGCGCTGGTCTAGGGCGACATGGCGGGAGGTACGTCACCCGAGAGAGAACTCTCTTTGAGTTCTCAAACGCGTGCCAACTCTTCCTTACACATTGTCTAATTAGGGTCTCTCATCAATCTCCCAATTCCTCTCAAATGCATCGTCGCCCAGGCGGTAAAATCCGAGGGCAAGTCCAGTCAAGTTGCTTCTCGATAGATCACCGCCTGTGACTGGACGGCGACGGGCTCGCTAGACCAACCCACCAGCGCGCTGCCCCACCGACACCGCGAATTTAATCATCACTTGAAACCTATTGCTAATCAATTGCAGTTGCTGTGCAAACAACAACTTCGTAATAAGGTTTCTTTTCGCGTGCATTGACTTCTGTCCTATAGCTAATCTATTGCAGTTGCTGTGAAAAACTGTAAACAACAGCTTCGTAATAAGGTTTCTTTTCGCGTGCATTGACTTCTGTCCTATAGCTAATCTATTGCAGTTGCTGTGAAAAACTGTAAACAACAGCTTCGTAATAAGGTTCGTTTTCGCGTGCATTGACTTGGTGCGCAAGTTTGTGGAATGATTTATTATTGTTTGACTGGCTTAAATAAGGAGTGTAATGTATTTACGGTTCATGTATGTTGTATGCAATGGCAATGTTCATATATGTGTGTCTTTATTCCGCTATAACTTTGAAAAAAAATGCGAATGAATTATTTTATGGAGTAACCCCCTAGGGAAGGAGGAACAGGCGGACAGTCGGAAAGACACACGGAATACGAAAGCATTTCTATGATTATTTCATTTTTATTAGCTCACAACACAGATAGGTAACCAAAACCATATTTTGATAAGTAGGTAGGGTAGATGCCTCGATTGTCAGCCTTTTAGTACAAATTAAAATAAACGGGTGACTGACTTATGGCTCTGAAACGTGTTCCCTTACTATGGGTCTCATAAGAAGGCTCAAGGTAGGTCAACGCGCTATAGAGAGGGCTATGCTTGGTGTTTCTCTACGTGATCAAATCAGAAATGAGGAAATTCGTAGGAGAACAAAAGTCACTGACATAGTCCAGCGGATTAGCTCGTTGAAGTGGCAGTGGGCGGGACACATAGCGCGACGAACCGATGGCCGATGGGGCAAACAGGTTCTCGAATGGTGACCACGTACTGGCAAGCGAAGCGTAGGACACCCACCCACAAGGTGGTCAGACGATCTGACCAAGGTCGCTGGAAAGCGCAGTGCAGGCCGCTCTAGATCGGTCATTTTGGAAAACCTTGGGAGAGGCCTACGTCCAGCAGTGGACGTTATGCGGCTGAAATGTTGATGATGATGAAAATAAACTAGCAAGTGCGAGTCGGACTCGTAAATGAAGGGTTCCGTACCACCACCGTACAATGTTTTAAAAGTCTGAAGAAACACGTTTCTTGTATGACGACCTCCTTTAATTTTTAACTTTATCTTATTTTTAGTATTTGTTGTTATAGCGGCCATAGTAATACATAATATGTGAAAATTTCAAGTATCTACTCGTAATTAATGCCATTATAAAGATCTAGTTAAAAACGCTGAAAAAACACGTTTTTGGTATGACGACCCCCTTTAATTTTCAACTTTTTTTAATTTTTAGTATTTATTGTTATAGCGGCCACAGTAATACATTTTTTAGCTTTTATATTTCTTGTTTTTTTTTGGTGAATTGTTTTTGAACTTAAATTAAGATTACTAGTAAAGTACTATTAATAAAAAAGTAAAATACTAGCTACCAACAATATGCTTGCTCATGAAAACAATAAACAACTAAAATAGATTTTATAAAGTAAATGTATCAATGCTGCAAGCATGGGGAATAGGCGATATGCTTACTTTTGCTGACAAGGGGTGGGATAATAAACGGGCAAGTGCGAGTCGGACTCGTACATGAAGGGTTCCGTAATGTTTTAAAACGCTAAAGAAACACGTTTCTTGTAGGACGACCCTCTTTAATTTTTATCTTTATCTTATTTTTAGTATTTCTTGTATAGTGGTCATAGTAATACATAAATGGTGAAAATTTCAAGTATCTAGTTAATGCCATTATAAAGATCGAGTTAAAAACGCTGAAAAAAACACGTTTCTTGTATGACGACCCCTTTTAATTTTTAACTTTTTTTTTATTTTTAGTATTTGTTGTTATAGCGGCCACAGTAATACATAATCGGTGAAAATTTCAAGTATCTAGCTATTACGGTTCAAGAGATAGAGCCCTGTGACAGACGGACAGACACGGACAGACGGACAGACGGATAGACAGCGGAGTCTCAGTAATAGGGTCCCGTTTGCACCCTTTGGGTACGGAACCCTAAAAACTGTACTGCTACGTACTGCTTGAATTTTCCGGGGTCCAGTGCTGCCCCCATTTTATATAAATCATTTAAAAAAAACGGAGACATCATTTAAAATTTTGCTACTACAAAGTTCTAGATAACCCTTCAAAGTATTTTATGAACTACTGTTTACAGTTTATAATTAGAACGTTAAGCTTTACTACGCACATTTGATCACTTTACTCACTTTAAACTGTAAACAGTAGTTCATAAAATATTTTGAAGGGTTATCTAGGACTTGGTAGTTGCAAAATTTTAAATAATGTCTCGTTTTCTTTGAAATGATTTATTTTAAATGGGGGCAGCACTGGACCCCGGAAAATTCAGGTACGGCCTTAAGCTTTACTACGCACATTTAACTGTAAACAGTAAATATATAAGTAAATAAAAGTAAGTAAGTAAAAGTAAATAAAAGATACGGCCTGAAGGCCGTACCTGAATTTTCCGGTGTCCAGTGCTGCCCCCATTTAAAATAAATCATTTCAAAGAAAACGGAGACATAATTTAAATTTTGCAACTATCAAGTCCTGGATAACCCTTCAAAGTATTTTATGAACTACTGTTTACAGTTTAAAGTGAGAACGTTAAGCTTTACTACGCACATTTGCGAAAAACGGATACTTTTGGCAAATGTGCGTAGTAAAGCTTAAGGCCGTCCCTAAATTTTCCGGGGTCCAGTGCTGCCCCCATTTTAAATAAATCATTTAAAAGAAAACGGAGACTTTACTCACTTTAAACTGTAAACAGTAGTTCATAAAATACTGTGAAGGGTTATCTAAGCCTTAATTATATACAACGTGGAAGGGACATACCCGTAATAAATCAAACCACGGTCTATACTAGACCATTATAGTATAATAAAATTAAAATAACAGCTAAAAAAACAAAAATAATTTTCAGCATTTTCATACAAATGTGTACGGCCGTCCGGGCGATACGAGTATGTATGGGAATGTCGAATTTTTTTTTGGTTTTTGACTGTTATTTTAATTTCATTATACTTTAGTCATCTAGCATAGCCCGCGGTTCGATTTATTACGTATGTCCTTTTCACTTTGTATAGGTACCTAAATAAAACAAGAGAAAAAAAGCTATGAAAAAGAGAGAAAGTAAAAAAAAACATACCTAGTACATAAAGGGTGTGAGTATGATCATCACCGAAAAAAACAAAAGGGCTTCGGACCGGCAGTGAGACAACCGACGAATGTCCTAAGAGAGAAACTCTGTCGTCACCGAGTTTCTCTCTCTGTCACCAAGTGAGCGCCGTTAATTTTGAACGGAGCTCTCTCGGAGCAGCTACCCTAAGAGAGAACTCCGTCGTCACAGAGTTCTCTCTCTGTCTCCAAGTGTACTCCGTAAGTACCTACGGAGTTCGCTCGGAGCTACACCCTCCGGTCCGAAGCCCCACCGACTCAGCGAATTTAAGCATTACTTGAAACGTGTTACTTATGGATTGCAATTTGTATCGTACTCAATATCTTGGTAATTAGGTTCTTTTTTGCGTGCTTTGACACTGCTCGCAAGTGCTATGAGCGACAGAGCATAATAATATAGGTAGCTTAGTTATTGATAAGTCATGTTGTAAGTAGATTTTCTTGATAACGCAATAAAAACAATCAGCCAACTATTGCGAGCGAAGTTCTCCGTCTCCGAGTGTACTTCAACAATCTGGCGCTTGTTTATAGTAGCCTATGTATGTTTGTTCGATGATAGCTGATCGGAGCTTCATGAAATAAGTATGGAAGAGATCAATAGAATTTTTGAGTACGAACGATCGAGGTTTGCCGAGATCTGGGGTTTGGAATTCAGTTAATTATTAGTGAAATTGCTATTCAACACTAGATGGCAGCACAACAGACTATAATTATTTTGGCTATTCCATAGTAGATGGCGCGTATAGTTATCAGCAAGAGAAATAATGGTGGGTGGTAGGAGTGAAAGTGTTGGTGCAATCATAAAGTGACCGCAAAGCGGGCGGTTGTTGACCGCCAAAACTATTTTGTTGACGACTGACGTAACTAAAGTACCTAATGCTATACTTACGGTAATAAATACCTATCAATCTATATTTAAGATCTATGCTCAATGTTCTTGTCGGTGGAGTATAAAGTCTCTTAATATATAATAATACCTATTAATACCACAAATATTGCAACTAGTTTATCTTTTGTATTTTTTTACTAAACTGTATTGTATGTCTTGTGTCCCACTGCTGGGCAAAGGCCTCCCCCTTATCTTTCCACACGTCCAAGAAAATAATATACTGAAACTATTTTAGGGGTTAGATTCAGTCCTTGATAGGTACTGAAAAACTTTCCCCAAGAAACGTATAGCGAAATACGAAAAATATTTTTTGGCCAACCATACAAGTTGACCGATCAGTTGATCAGTTTGTATGGAAAGTCAAAAATTATTTTTCATATTTCGATATAGGTTATTATGTTCCTTGGGGAAAGTTATTCAGTATAATACACATACACAAACACACACACACATACACACATACACACACACACGCACACGCACACACACACACACTAGATAAATACAGGCTGACTTTTTATCCACCAGCCAAATTTATGGAGCAAGTTCAGTCCATGATACTAAACCACTTTCCATAAAAACAATTAAAGAAAAACTAAAATAAAAATTCCCCTTCCCATACAAATCAGCGCTCAGCCAAACGGATTTTGTCGGACGAAAAGTTTTTATCGATTTTTAATAACTTTTTTACAGAAAGTAGATCAGTATCATGGACTGAACGTGCTCCAAAAATTTGGCTGGTGTTTAAAAAGTCACCCTGTATTCTGGCAAATAAAAATCTTCATATACTTAATTAGTATATAAGTAAATTGTTTTAGTTTTATTTAAGTAAGTATAAAACTAAAATGTTGTTTGATAATATTGTTTAATAATTTCAGTCATATCTTAATATTATTGTTACATAAATGGACGAAAGAATGGAGAATCCCGCCACAGGCATATAAATGCTTAAAGGATTCTCACAACAAATAAAAAAAAATATTTTCATTTTCATAATGGATTGAATTCAGTAAATAGTTCCAGTAAGTACCTATACCTATTTTGTTAGACGTTATATTTGGAGAAGAAGAAGCGGGTGCACGCATCCCGGGCTACGAAGCAGCACAGCTGAGGATGCAACCGGGAACGAGCTAAGATTTTTTTTAAGATGAAGAAGAAGGCCTATAAAAACCTTCAGTATAAATTACTTAGTGCGAACCGTGCGAGGTACATAATCTGCTTTTCTTTCAACTACTGCAAGAAAAGCTATATTAGGTAAGTAATTGCACGCTCATATTTTCAGTGAAAATGAGCTATGTTCATTCCCGCCTTTTTTTTCTTTATGGCCAGTATTTTTTTTAAGCCAATCAACCAGCTCCATACGGCCGTTAGGTTGGCCAACTGAACCTCTGGTTATGGATAAAGAGTGAAGAATTTCCATACATTTTTTTTTCTAGAGCAACAAAGTTCCGCTTTGTGCTGGATATGTAGTGGAGTTATGATAGAATTGCAGCGTAGTTGGAAGAAAAGTATATTTAGATCACACGAGGGAGTGTCACCAGTCAGCAAGTACCGCAGCGGGGTCAAGTGCGACCACTTTGATATGGCGGCGGCTGAATTTTTTTACACACCTATTTTACGTCATCTGAGTGCATGCTAGGGTACTAGCTTAATAATATTTTTTTAACAAAATAAAAGACTCCATTTTTTTTGATGAGTTTTCAGCGCTGTTTTGACCTAGGCGTCTTCATTACCCGACTACGGCGAACCAATAGGAGGGTTATGTGTTTCGCAGCTATGTTCATCTGCTTCCTCGTATCCTCAATGATATCCATGATACCTTGACAAATGAAGTATCGTTGGAAGAGTCTTAGCTGTCGCTAAAACTAAAACGCTACTACGAAAAAATTCGTACTGAAAAGTACATTTATCCAGATAAGGCCATACCACAGAATAAGAACAAGTACTCACTTAAAGAAGTCTCACTCAGCAAAGCAATTCAAAGAAATATCTACACAATGTGGTTAGCGATATGGTTTAATTTAGCTCACGTCAGAACTTAGTACCTTTTTGTTTAGATAGAAAGAAAGAAAGAAAGAAACGGGAGAATATACAAAAATTGGGTAACTCAATGTCATCAGCCAATATATACAAAGTCTTATTATATTTTATTGAAATAACAATTTATTTTAAAACAATGAAAAGTCCTTTATTTGGTCACCCAATTTCACTTTTTCATTATAAATACAAGTTAATAAAAAAACAAAATTAATACTTAAAACGTTAGTCCTTTGGCATGTCACAATCCCGAAAACCAACAATCAAGTGACTATCCATTAAACATTATCATTGATTTAAGAAAACTTACTAATTTACTACAATCTGTGATGTACATAGTATTATATACCTACTACAACTTTCATGATGCAATGTTCTCCATTTTATTTAAAAAATAAAATAAGAAACTGTGTTTGTTTTCATTCGTCAGTCCGTAATTCGGGCCAAATATCACCGAGTCAAGGTCAAATCCCTGTTTAAGTTTTAACGTTGGTAATGAAGTTAGTTGCGGACCGCACAATTTGACGGCCACCATAACTGTACCAGTTCTTGGGTTGTGTTTGTCGTCTATACACATGCTAAGCCAGTCAAAATTTCAGTCCCGTGGGGAGTCGTTATTTTCTTGTTAATCTGAGGTTTATATTCATTTATACATAGTTAACTATGGTTTGTTAAAATATAGTTTGTTGATATTCGAAATTACCAAAAAAATAATTACTTCTCATTATAACCTCAAATTATGTCTTTTTCGTCAGCCCGTTGGCGTCAGTCCTTTGTCAGGTATCGCTCCAGAGGACTGACGTGTCTCCATAGTACTGATGTTTTTTTTTGTTTTAGAGCACTTTTATCTTAATTGCTACCGTGTATAAGCATTTCTATATTATATTTCAGTTTAGAACATCATGCGGCACGCTTAAAGCAATTTTACTAAGGAAAAAATATTAAAAAAAGAAAAGTCGAAAAGGCTCGCTTGGCCAGAATTAAACGTGACCCCATTAAATTAGCGGAATACAAAGAAAAACAAAAACTTCTTAAGAAAAAAAGAGAAAGGACAAAGAAAAAATCTTGAAGACATGACACCACGAGAGCAACGAATAAATAGAAAAAAATGGAAAAATTATTCATTAAACTACAGGCAAAGAAAACAGCTATTGAAACAAACCTCTATTAATTTTATACGCCAGAATACTCCTCCACCAACTGACGACGAAATACGACCCATAGCTAATGAAGCAATCAGACCTGTTATTAACGAAGACCAAAGAGCAAAAGAAGCTAAAAGGAGGAGTGAAAGACAGAGAAAATTTAGGAACAGGGAAATAAAAAATATGGAGGCTATAGTTTCAAAGCTTAAAACTAAACTAAATACTCGGCGTCAAAAATATAAACGAGTCAAAAAATAGCTAAAGAAAGTAAGGTAACAGTTGTAGTATTCCCCTACAGGATGATGCTTTAGAGGCTTGGAGAACTATGTGTCAAAACATACTGCCGCCTGAAAAACTCCATTCTCAGAGGGCATGGGATGTTCCAAACTCTTTTTAAAAGAGCTAACGGATTCACTTGACGTTTTAAACCTAGCACGAATAAAAGCCGCAACTAGTACAGAGTCAGGCGCCTGGCTCCAAGCGTTGCCCTCACCTCAACTAGGCACTCACCTAGATGATAACTCTTTACGGGTTGCAGTCGCCTTGAGGCTAGGTTGTAACGTCTGTGAGCCACACCGTTGCCCATGCGGTACGCACGTTGATGCTAACGGCTACCACGGCCTCAGCTGCTTAAGATGCGCCGGAAGATTCCCTAGACACCATACACTCAATGATATCATCCGCAGAGCCCTAGTGTCGGCAAACGTACCTTGCGTCCTTGAGCCTCCCGGACTTTGCCGCACGGACGGTAAACGTCCAGATGGGCTCACCTTAATACCGTGGGAAAAAGGCAGATGCCTACTCTGGGACGCTACTTGCGTGAGTACCTTCGCCACGTCCCATTTATCTCGTACAGTCCAGAAAGCAGGATCCGCTGCAGAATGTGCCGCTAAAGCAAAACACGTTAAGTATGCAGAATTAAATCAATACCATTTCATTCCATTCGCTGTCGAAACTGGCGGGCCCTGGTGTGAGGAGGCCAAACAATTTATCGCACATTTAGGGCGACGCCTGCGTAACAATCGAGGCGATCCTCGCTCCGGAGCATACCTGACGCAACACATTGCCCTCGCCATTCAGCGTGGCAATGCGGCTGGCGTTATGGGTACTTTTGAGCCCGGTATGCTCCGAGGTGGGCTCTTCGATTAGCATTATATTTAATATTTTTATTATTATTCCTTCTTCTGTTTTGTTTTCTTTGTTTTTTGTTTGAAATATTAGTTTTAGATTTAATTTATTATTGTTATATTTAGTTTAATTATAATTAATAAAATTTATTACTTAGTAAAGACTAAAATTATAAATAAAAAAAGTAATAAAATCTGTTGAAAAGACACCAAAGACCAGAATTGAAGACATGAGTGAAGATATAACTAAAAAGAAAGAATTAGTGAAGAAAGCACTTTTTGAGGAAGTTATTGAAACACAATTAGAAGAAAACTACACTAAACTAAAGACACATGAAGAAAAAGAAATTTAAACAAGTTATATCTGAAAATGTAGTAGACAAATACAAACTATGGAGAATAATAAAAAAAAAGCAGTCACCTATAAAAAAAACATTCGTTATAATCCTTACAAAATTGTGTATTTTATCAGTACTATGGTAGCCTCGTCAGTCCCCTGGCAGTAAAATTCAGAAAATTTTAAATATCATGCAATCTAATAAAAAAAGTGACTGGCCCGATTTGGAACAATATAATCATTAGATTAGCCATCATATGCACCCGAATTTGTTATAATTTGGTTTAATTATTATAGTAAACAAAATATCCACAAGAGTTACCCAACTTTTGTATAATCACCCATACCTAGACATTAATTGCAAGTCAATTTCATTGTTATAACTCTGGACAAACTTGAATTTTGAATTTTGTAGGTATATTTTCGATACCTACATTACGAGAAAATGAAGCTTTTCTTCGCACATTTGCCAAAAGTGGCCGTTTTTCGCAAAAAGCTTCACGTTATCACTTTAAATTGTAAACAGCAGTTCATAAAATAGTTTGAAGGGTCATCTAGGGCTTGGTAGAGACAAATTTTAAATGATATCTCCGTTTCCTTTCAAATAATTTATTTCAAATGGAGGGCAGCACTGGACTCCGGAAAATTCAAGTATGGCCTTAATGCAAGCACATTAGGGAGAAACAATAATGTATACTTATATTTTAAAATGTGCTTTTTAAGCCGTTTCATTTTTTTCCTTATTTTTTTAGTTCATTATTTTATGGCCTATAGAGGGCGCCACAGTGGATTTACTGTGACGTCACATAGCCTATAACCAGCGGAAAGCCAAGGCGATTCCGACGACACCTCATTCGTCAAGGTATGGATATCTTTGAAGATACGGGGAACAGATGAACATACATACATACACAGCGGCGAAACACACAACCCTCCTTTTGGCTCCGTCGTAGTCGGGTAAAAAAAGAAAATGCTCCGTAATTGATGAAGACATAAATATGATACGAAGGCGAACTCAAAGTTGCGTGTAATGCTAAATCAATGAGATACGGTAGGGTCAGCAACAGCACGCGGATCTTGCACCGACCGGCACACATTCGAGAACTGTACCGTTGGAAAAACAATATCCCCAGTTTTGATTTTTAAGAGTCCCTTTACCCTAGACTTTTCCATACAAACGTAGTTTAGCTTTTATTATGAAATGACATGTCAGATTTCGGCAAAAAAATCGTAATTACAAACAAATTGCATCTATCTAGGCATGTTACTGGTTTTCGACAATCAAATATGAACTTGTATTAGTAGTAGCATCGACCAAATATTACTACTTTAGTAATATTTGATCGATGGTAGTAGTAGTTAGAAGGTCTAAGATATGATACAGTATATTCTCTATAAATATGGAGAAAATTTATCTGAAACTGTCCCTACACTGTACGTGAATCTTTCGGTCTCAAGATGTGAGGTTGACGACATGACATGCATGGCGATGGTAGAATGTGACAGAATGGAAAGGTAAAAATTCGAAAAATGAACCTTAAGTTGACAAAGAGACAAATGGTCGATGCAGTAATGTAAATAATAAAAAAAAAACAGTGGCACTCCGTGCCGACAGAAGTGAAAACTTGAACAAGGTGGTGTCGGTTAAACAGTGTCGCGAGTTCAATGGTTTTTTCCTATCTCAAAAAAGCCCAACACGCCTAAAAACGTTTTCATTTCAAAAATGGCCGAATGTTTTTGCGAACAGTACTTGCATGTGTTGCAACACAGATAGATCGATATCGATAAGACTTGAACATATGTGGCCAGCCTTGCCGCGCCTAACAGGTTCAGGACTGCATATATCTGTCTGTTCGTAGTTTAATATAGATATACCAAGTAATATATAAGTCAGTGAGATATACAGACAAATTTCAATTAGGCAAGTGTACTTATTTTGCTAATATATTTGAACACGATGGAAAATCTTACCATTTTTTTTTATGAAAAATAAACCGGCCAAGTGCGAGTTAAACTCGCGTGGAGAGGGTTCCGTACAATTGATTGAATTCTTATAGTTTTCCAGTTTTCCTGTAATCTACAAGCAATGAACTATATTTTGTATTTTTTTCAAAATTTTAGGCTCAGTAGTTTCGTAGATCAGGGGGGGGGGGTATGGTCAATTTTCGTCTTCTTTTATGAATAAAATCAAAACTATTCATTTTACAATAATAACAAAATATATTTGAGATCCTCATAACGAGTCCTTTCATTTGATATAATGACACAGTAAGGTTTGCAAAACTATTTTTTTAAATTTCCTAATTTGTCCCCTGAAAATGACCCTTATTTAAAAAAAATATTTAATTACTTTGCACATATGTGTCATAGGATTACAACATTCTACCAAATTTCACCTGATTCGGTCCAGTAGATTCGGAGCAAATTGGCTGTGACAGACGGACGGACAGAGTCATCCTATAAGGGTTCCGTTTTTCATTTTTTGTACGGAACTCTAAAAAGAAAACATAGGGACATGCCTAATATATCCATAGATGTTTTTTTGGTAAATAATATATACTCGTACACTGGCACTATCCAGCGAAGAAAGTTTGTATGGAAATGCAGCCCTAATAGGTATTTCCCTTTTGATATTTTAAAAAAAAAAAAAACTGACTTCAATTCCAGTGACAGTCATAAAAAAGTTATAAAGGGTAACTTTTAATTAACTGGCAACATTTTTGGAGCAAGTTCAGTCCACAATCAATAAAAAATTTTCGCCCTTCCATACAAAATCCGTTTTGCTGAGCGCTGATTTGTATGGGAGGACGAAACATTTTTATCGACTTTTAATAACTTTTTTTATAGAAAATAATTCAGTATCACGGACTAAACTTGCTCCAAAAATGTTGCCAGTTACTTAAAAGTTACCCTGTATAAAAGTTATTTTGGTTTAAAAACCAAACTACACAATGATAAAATTTCTATCCCTTTCTGTCCCTTTCAAACAAAAAAAAAAATTTTGCCGAATTGGTCCAGGCGTGTTCGAGTACAATACAAATTATCTTTATTGCACCATAATAATAAATAATAAGCGAGTAATCGGCGAGCATACATAAAAATAAAAGTTTCCGATGAATTGAGAACCTCCGCCTTTTTTTGAAGTCGGTTAAAAAGCTGTAAGTATTTATGCAAAATGCAAATATCCAGATTATTCCTACAAGGCTGACGGCCCGCCAAATGAAAGATGCAATCGCTTTGGTCATAATGTTGCTATTATCTCCAACACATTCCTGAGATTACGATGACCATTATGAAGCATGTGGTCCAGCAGACCTTGATACTAAGCCCAGACTGACCGAAAGCACTTAACCTAATTTACAAATAGTTGTTGGGTGAGGTGGAATCTGTTAAATGAGTGGGAAATATTTTGACAACCGAACGATGCGGGAAAAGGTCTTTATGTGGAAAGAATTTCATACAGATATTTTATAGGGCTCTTTAGGCATTCAAGATGCAGTACTAAAGTACTCAAAAAAAATCCCGCTCACATGGTATTTTTTCAACATTTCTTATTTAATTTTTTTATTTGAGTACTTTATACCTACAGATATTTACAGTTAGAGGTCAAATTTTTTTTTTATATTTAAATTTATGTTCCTTGGGGAAAGTTGTTCATCATGGATTGGATTCAGCGGTATTTGTTAGACCCTGTATTCACGGGGCATTATAAGGGGCCGATCAAGTATTACGTGACGTCTTTGATTTCCTTATTTTTGATGTCATAGTGGCCGGGGGTTTGAATTTCCATTACTTAAGCAACATTTTTTAGTAATTTTTATATTTAAGGTGAATATATAAGCAAATGGCCTTGAAGTGTGAAATAAATTGTAAACTCGTAAATATGGTCATATGTGACGTTCCACGGGTAAAGGTACCTTATGGACGGTGGCACTTACGACATTGTGTTTATTCAAGCTAAGGTAATTGTACGAATTGTTTTTCTAAACGTCCTAAGCGCCAACGTCCATAAGGTACCTTTACCCGTGGAACGTTACATATATACATATTTCCATATTGCTCTTCGTCATGCACTATATAGCCCTTTAAATTATTTTATGAACCACCGTTGAAAGTATTTACATTAGTCCGTCTAGCTTTAAAACTTGCCTCCGCCAAAAGTGGCCACGGCAAGTTTTACAGCTAGACGGATCACCAATAATAGTTTCAACGGCAGTTCATAAAATAATTTAAAAGGATAGGTATCTAGTGCATGACGAAGAGCAATATGGAAATTATCACCATATTTACGAGTTAACAATTTATTTCACACTTCAAGGCCATTTGCTTATATATTCACCTTAAAGGAAATTTTTCATAATTTTGATTCGAAATAAAGGAGACAGTAAAATAATAGCTACGAAAAATATACTTACCTACTCATGAAAACTATAAAAAACTTAGTCGATTTTATAAAAAATATCCATTGCTTACGTAGGGCGGGCATAAGAGCATAAGAGATTTGCTTACTTTTGGTGACAAGAGTGAAAAATGGCTCAAAATCTGCTTACGTAATACTTGAATGATCCCTAAGAGAGGAAGATTATGATGTACTTACCGTTTGTAAAGTTACTGATTCATCTCCCGGATGTTTGTTTACGAAGTTGACATTGGCCCGCTTGGAGCCCCGCCACGTGCGTGACGCCGCGATGTTACGAATGTTAAGGTTGTCTGTGAAGTTCGCGAACCGTTTTCACGCCAATTCATAAAAAGCGCAGATCGTAAAAGCCGATCGAGAGAATAAGCGAAAATGCGAATCATGTTAACGAGCGATACGGCTAGACCCATCAGTATATAGATTTTTGCCACCTTCTTCCCACCATTGTCAGAAGGCAATTTATTTGATCCACCGAGCGAAGCGTTTCAGTTCTGAGATTAGCCAAAAATGCTTTTGGCTTTTGTCGGTTTGCTCTCGCCTACAGGTCGCATTTCTCAACCGATTTCGTTTCGAAAATTGGCACACAAGTTCCTTGATTTATTATATTAATTTTATAGACGATCGCGATCTTTGATTGGGGGAAAAATAGGAGCCTATTTTCTCCCCAATCAAAGATCGCAATCGGGCAAATCGAGCAATACCTACCACACAAAAAAAATATAAAACGAACAGATTTAATGACCGTATGATAATGACTATTAATGACATAAGATTGATTGATTACACAAATAATAGTCATGCAGCAGATCGCCCTGATTGGTCAATTAACTATGCTTTGGTACAATGTAATGATAGGTTAGGTCAAACGGCCAAATTGGTGATGAATGAATTGATTTTATGATTGACTGGTAATGTAATTGTAACTGCAGTTAATAATGATTGTGTATATCAGACCATATTAATGTATGTATCACAATAGCATGTATAGCGATCTAACGCTGAAATGCCGCCAGCGTTCTTGCCATCATGGCACATTCTCACGATTTTTTTAAGTTTTTATATAGATTGCCCTGTTAGTTGTTTTCTTGTTTTTGGGTCAAATCTTGCAAGGTAAATTTGAGTCACTTCTCCCGGTTTCTGATTGAGATGAAATTCTGTATGCTAATGTACCTAAATCAGATGACAATCCAATATTATTATGGCAAGAAGCTGATCTGATGATGGAGCCGGAAGGTGGCTATAGGAATCCTGTAATAAAACGACACAACCCCATCGAGTTTGGGCTAATTGCATTTGTCTTGATTACACCCTCCCTACTGAAGAACTATAGGCCTATCACGCTTCTGAGTCATATATATTATATTATACATAACTAAGATACATAAGTTGCTTTCGAGGGTCATCACGAATCGTTTCGCAAACAGGTTTGATGCCTTTCAATTTCCGGAACAATCCAGTTTCCGCAAAGGGTTTAGCATCATGGACCATATCAACATCGGTGTTTCTCTACGTGATCTAATTAGAAATGAGGAAATTCGTAGAAGGACAAAAGTCACTGAAATAGCCCAGTTTTACTGATTAGCTCGTGGAAGTGACAATGGGCGGGACACATAGCGCGATGAACCGATGGCCGATGGGGCAAAAAGGTTTTTGCAAAAATGGCGACCGCGTACTGGCAAACGAAGTGTAGGACACCCACCCACTAGGTGGTTAGACGAGCGACCAAGGCCGCTGGACGCAGGCCGCTCTAGGTCGGTCATTTTAGAAATCATTTGGAGAGGCCTATGTGGACGTTATGCGGCTGAAATGATGATGGCATATATGTATAATATATGTATTAGCAAATTACTAAATCATATCTCGATATATGTAATTAAACTCGACTCAAATTGACTCAATATTCACTCGCCTTCAATATAATGGTAAGGCAGACATAATGTAATGCTCACCACCTCAGTACTAACTACTATAATTACAGAACATAACACATTTACCAGCGCCTGTGGAGTTGTGTCCTTTCGCTGATATTATGCAAAGTGCGACATTGTACAGCTTTTTATTATAAAGGGCATAGGTATACAGGATGCTTGTAGCTATATTAAAAAAGTACTCTTTAAGTGAAATAAAAAATACATACCTATGCTTTCATATGTTTCTTGTTTCATAGTAAAAATTTACAGATTTCGTCTCTCATTCATAAGAAACATCGAATTCGGGAAAAGGAATTTTTCTCAAATTTTTGATATAATTCTTCGTTTTAAAAATATCGAACGCCAAAATAAAAAAAGCTGTATTAGGACCAGACTGGAAACAACATTTCACAAAGTATGCTTCCTAATGGGATTTGAACCCTCGACCTCCGGATCTTTGTGTACACTAGATATTTAAATAGTTTTTCATTTGCAAAGTATCACGGCATTGTAGCTATCCGACGCAGGTAGGCAGTTCAGTAAGGTCGACGTGGGCGGTTTCCTTCAGAGCTGCGCAGGCGAGCTTTTGGCAGCTTTCGGACTAGGAGGCTTCGTTGCTCGCGCATACTTCTCCAGTGTTACCACGGATTGTTCTTTTCGGTAAATTCAAGGACATTTTCAATTAGTTAATTATTGGTGGCATCGACGGACTCACGCCTCAGCATCTCAAAGACCTGATCAGCGTATCCGCTGGTGACGCTGGCAGGACATTGTTGAGCGACATTACAAAATTTTGTAATTTTTTATTTTCAGGTAATGTTGAACAAAATTTTAGAAAAATACTTTTTGGTGCACGCCTCTGCGCATTCAATAAAAAAGATGGAGGCGTGCGCCCTATTGCTATTGGATGCACTCTCCGCAGGCTAGCTTCTAGGCTAGCGTGCAGAAAGAATTCTACAAATTTATGATCTTTATTTGAACCAATTCAGTTAGGATTTGGCAGTCGTGGAGGTTGTGAAGCAGCAGTACATTCGGTTCGTACTTTTTTATGTAACGACAACGAAGCGGATGTACTACTCAAAAAATTGACGTGAAAAATGCCTTCAACAGTATTGACAGGTCTACTCTGCTGAATGAAGCTTATATACAGACACCAAACATTTATAATTATATTTGGCAATGTTATAGCACCCCTTCAAAATTATTTTTCAATGACAAAGAAATTTCCTCCGAAGTAGGCGTTCAGCAGGGAGATCCCTTGGGACCAGCACTTTTTAGCTTAGGCATGCATCCCATAATAGCGAATCTAAATTTTAAATTAAACGTCTGGTTCCTAGATGACGGGAATTTAAGGGGCAAAGTAGACTCCATTAAAGATGATTTATCTAAAATAATTAAGAATTTTAATAAAATAGGTTTAGACCTTAATTTAGGTAAGGGTGAGCTTTATGTTTCACCAAAGTTTGATGACAATGATAGGCAATCTATCATTCAAAATTTTAAAAATATAGCACCGTATTTCAAAGTTTTTGCCTCCTAGGTGCTCCACTACTCGAGGAAAGCGTTAGGCCTATCCTAGAAAATAAATGTGAAACACTCTCTAAAAATATCAGCAGATTGGGCCTTCTTCTTCTTCTTATCGAGTCGAAATGGTTACACTGTAGCTTCAATTTCAAATCACCTGTGACCAGTATGTGGCCACGGCGATCCCTCTGTCGTTAGCTTTATTAAGGTCCTACATGACGTAGGGCAGCCCGGACATGACAAAAGGTGGCCTTCTAAATTCTCATATCGCGTTTACCATTCTCAAATATTGCCTTTTTGTTCCAAAATTTACATATATATTAAGAGCTTGCCCAATCTGGAAACACTCAGTTCTTTTGGAAAACCTAGATGCCACACTCAAAAACGCGTTCGAAAAAATTCTAAATTTAAACCTCGATGACCGCGTCTGGATTCAAGCCTCTTGTACCTATTCGATCTGGTGGCATCAGTATTAGAAAAAATTCGAGCATAGCTCTTCCGGCTTTCCTTTCGTCCGTTCATAGTGTATCACTTTTGTGTGCAAAAATACTTAAAATGCCTTCAGCTGACATACACTGTGCAACGGACGCAATCGATGCCTGGAGGACTCTCTGTCCCAATGAAAACATCCCAAAGGCACCAAACCGTCAAAAACTCTGGGATGTCCCACTGGTACAGAGAGATTATAACTATCTGGTTCAAAATTCTGTCAGTGAACTCGATCGCGCGAGGCTTCTTGCCGTCGCAGAACATGAATCTGGTCAATGGTTACACGCACTCCCCTCCGCCAACCTCGAAACGCTTTTCGACAATGGCAGCTTCCGAATTGTAGTTGGGCTTAGACTGGGTGCTGCTATTGTCGAAAGCCACCTTTGTTCATGTGGTAGCGTCGTCGACAAGAAGGGACTTCACGGACTGCACTGCCAACGCAGTGCCGGCAGATTTTCACGCCACGGCTCCATTAACAATATCGTTAAAAGGGCGCTTGCCACCATCGACATCCCTAATGTGTTAGAACCTGTAGGAATAACGCCGCTGGTGACAAGAGGGCTGGCTCATATCTCGCGCAGAGAATTGCAATAGCCATTCAGCGCGGGAATGTAGCCAGTGTTCTTGCCACCATGCCACATGATCAACTTTTAGATTTTTAAACACAGTTTTATTTTTTAATTTAAGTTTTAATTTAGTTTTTTAAATTTAGATTTTAGTTTAGTTTTAGTTAAATAAATTATATTGAATTACATAAAATAAAAATTGTTAATAAATAAACAAGTAATAATAAAAAAAACAAAAAACCTGACTGCGTGTTACAACAGCAGTACTGACCTATGCCTAGGCACTAACTGTCTTCTGTGGCCTAGGTTAGCCGCAACTGGGAATGCGCTTGGCGAAGCGATGTTATATGTTGTTTTTTAGCCTTTCTCATTTCAAATTCAATTTAAACATATAAGTTGTATAAGTATATTTTTGTAATTCTTTAATTTAAAACCCCACTCGATAGGTTTGAAAAGATTTTTAATGCCGTGCAATTTAGCGCCAGAAATCTGCCATTTTGATTTCCAATAATTTGAATATATCCTATGTTATTCTAGTGGTTTAAGACGAATCTAACCATGTTTAATTTATTCGTTGGTTTACCCGTTGAGTAGTTACTAGGGAACATAGAATTTTAGGGTCAAACATACAGGTCAAACACATATACCCTCTTTTTCGGCCTAGCCGCATTCGGGTAAAAATACTAACTTAATTATTTCGTATATCATGTGATTAATCTGTTTAATTTTTAATAAATATATCATCATCATCATCATCAGATCTTTTTAGTCTCCACTGCAGGAGCACGGCCCTTTAACACATTAATATATTGAATTCATGATCAGATCTTTTTAAGTCTCCACACAGGAGCACGACCCTCTCTGTACTACCAGAGCCATATACAGAGACTAACAAAATATACTGAAACTATTTTAAGGGTGGATACAGTCCATGATACTGAACAACTTTCCCCAAGGAACATATATCGAAATATGAAAAATAATTTTTGGCCTCCCATACAAGTTGACCGATCAGCTGATCCGAGTCTGTATAAAAAGCCAAAAATTATTTTTCATATTTCGACATATGTTCCTTAGGGAAAGTTGTTCAATATCACAGACTAAATTCACCCTTAAAATAGTTTCAGTATATTTTGTTAGACGTTATATTAGCCAGAGCAAACAGAGGATTTGGCCTACACTCTCCACGCTGGCCAGACCTGTTGGAGAGGTCCCACTGATGTTTGACTGAAGCTTTGTTCAGCTTGTGTTCCCTAAGTCGCCTTCTACGACATCCACGGGAAGACTTGAAGTGGAGAGATATATTGCTATATATCTCTCCACTCCATATATATGTTGCTCCATATATTGTAAAAACTCTTATTAAGCAAATAAAGAATTGTCTCCATCACTAATTAATTTGATTCCCATTTTCCACCTTCATGCCCAACATCACGCTGAATGTGGCCTTTGGGTTTTGTCTGTCCCATTAGGGGTAATGACGTGTAGTGTACTTAACCAATAGTTGTTTCAGCTAAAAAGGTCACCAACTGCATACAAGTGAACACTGGTTTTGAGAATTGCAACATGTTAGTCGTCACTCAAGGCGGGACACATTGCACACTGACAGCTTATCCTAACCACACCTTAAAACAACCGACAGTTTTTTTTCAAGTCTACAAACAAACGTTTATTTTTTACCATCGTAGTAACAGGCATTTGACATATTTCATGGTAAGTAGCATGTGGACCAGCTTTGATACAATGGAAGCTTAATCAAGCGCAAACAATTTCTTCATCAAAATTACTGTGATGTTTAAGACATGTGTTAACTTGTCTATAGTCAATGTAAGGATAGGGTTGTTATAGTCTGTTATATAAATGACCTAAAGTGTACTAATTTTATAATCTTTTGGACATCTGTGTGATCTAGCAAATTACTGTTCTGAGCGACGGAAAAGGATAGCAGCATAGGAAAGTGCTGTTCTGTGCTAATACGTGAGATCCAACCCTTACAGGCTACCTTTGGGTGACAGGAATTGTGCTGAAAAATAAAAGGTGGTGCGATGAAGAGAGTAATTTGAAACAATTTAGTGATATTAAACAGTATTATTAAATTTTTAATAAAAAGAAAACACCCGTCTTCGTTTATTTTCGGAATTTCTTTCATAACTCCAAAGTTATTTATCATATCTTCACCAAATCAAAATGGGACAAACTAGGTAGTAAAGGCTTTCAAATAAAAAAAAAATCATCAAAATCGGTTCACAATTGGCAAAGATATCGCGTAACAAACATACTTAAAAATAATACAGTCGAATTGATAACCTCCTCCTTTTTTGAAGTCGGTTAAAAATACGGAGATGAAGTAAATAATTATTCTAACTTTGATCATGTTTAAAGCAATAAAAATCTATATATCTATCTAGGAACTTGGGCGTGAAAGCTTACAAGCCTTATCAAACTATTAATAATTACTGGCCAGGAGTGTGCAATCTCGGCAACTATCGCTATATGACATATAACATAGTGTCCTGTATGTGTGGCCGCGCCCACGAGCATTGCACACGTGCGTTACTCAACGTGGAACATAGGGCGGGACCCGGGCGAGACATGTTTTATCGATAGTTTAAAACTTTAAACTACAACCACAGTATAGATATCATGCTACAACTAAAGAAACAAAATACAATCTAGAATAACTACAGTAATAATATCAAAAACAACATTCAAAATAAACTAAATGCTATATGTACATAAAGTTTATTTCCATAATGCTTATGTTTAAATAGGTACCTAAAGTTCTCAAAAATCGTACCTCAAGTTCGTCGTGTAGGCGCCATTTTCCCGCAAACTGCCAGTTGGTCCGGTTGCGCATATCCAAACTCTGTAATGGTTCAAGCTCAACACCGCCAAGTGTTGTATAACACAGATATTGATCGCATGCAAAATCTGTTTCGGGTCAACACTGCCATTTGTTTTAGCCGATTTCCATAAAAGTTGTAATAAACTTAAATGCTCTAATTTGTATATGTATAAACATGTGTGTTGTACAGTCAGTTAGCAAACCAAATAAATTAAAAAAAATATGGCAGTTGTCAAGCTACATAATGTCAAATACCAGATGCAAATTAAAAAGTCTGACACCATTTTTTTCCCAAGTACAATAGCTACTTAAAGAATGACAATTACATACTTACACGAAAAACCAACTAATCTATTGTCTATTTATTCCTTCGCTATTCAAAAAACGTCTGTACGACAGAGCCATATATAAGTCAGAGCAGTCAGAGGATTTGGCCTACACTCTCCATTGGTCTCGCTGGCCAGACGGGTTAAAGAGGTCTCATTAATGTTTATCAGCTTAATTTGGCTTGTGTTTCCTAAGTCGCCTTCTACGACATCCACGGGAAGACTTGGAGTCCTATTCTACTCTGCCGGGAACCAAGGTATCGATATGAATAATTACAATAAATGTCCAGCACTAGCAGGGCGCGGGCGCACGCATGCCGCACCATATGCTACGGTCAGCTGATCAGATTCATATCTGAGCTATTATAAACTGTCACCAGATAATTATTAATTAATTATCACGGTATCTCAGCACCACTACCTAACTAGTTCCTCTTAAGAGTCCAATTATCAATAAAATAATTTCTTTTATTATAATTATCAATAAATTATAATAAAAGAAAATCGACGTCTGAGTAGTAGTTTCACCGCTTCTATGCTTCGTTCGGTGAGTGAGAGAGCCGGAGCCCTCCTCGCCCTCCCCCCTTTGGGGAGGGCCCTGAAAGGCCGGTGACGCTCTTGTTACACCCCTGGTATTGTAGTTGTCCATGGGCAGCGGTGATCACTTACCATCTTGTTTGATTGCTGTCCTATGACATAAAAAAAATACCCTAGACTTTTCCATTCAAACGTGGTCTAGCTTTTATTTTGAAATGACATGTCAGATTTGGGCAATATTTTGTAATTTAAAAAGTAAATCATATATAGGCATCATTAGGCATGCAATTAGTTTTCGACAGTCAAAATATACCTACCTGCTAGGAGGTCGGATAACCTGAGCAAGGTTGCTGGAAAACGCTGGATGCAGGCCGCTTCCGATCGGTCGTTTTGGAGATCCTTGGGGAAACCTATGTCCAGCAGTGGACTACCTGTGGTAGATATGATGATGATGATGAGTCAGAATATGAACTTAAAAGAAAATATAAGGGTGTATAAATTTTCCATTCTATCATCTGGTCATGCTGGTTTGGGAGAAAAGGTAAAAACTTGGAATGTGCCAGCTTCTTCCCGCGCAGATTGTAAAATCCAATCGAGATTTTTGCACCTTCTCGCCCACCATTATGCTAAAAGTGGCATTTTGGTCTAGTGGCCCTGGGCTTTGTCTGCTTAGAGCCTCAAAACCCAAAATGCCCGTCTGACTAAATACATAAAAATGTAGGTGTGCTTATGTTATTTTATTGTGTGTATTATGGTTGTAGCCTCCCTCAGACAATTGTATGTGACTCCCACTACAGAAAGTTTTTAATTTCTTGTGACTTACATTTTATTGTTTTGTTTTGGGTCTGACAAAGAACTTTTTCGAACATGCAGCCAGTGTTAATCAATTTAAGGCTGTACCTGAATTTTCCGGGGTCCAGTGCTGCCCCCATTTCAAATAAATCATTTTAAAGAAAACGGAGACATCATTTAAAATTTTGCTACTACCAACTCCTAGATAACCCTTCAAACTATTTTGTGAACTACTGTTCACATTTTATAATGAGACCGTTAAGCTTTACTACGCACATGAGCCAAAAGTGGCCGTTTTTCGCAAATGTGCGTAGTAAAGCTTAACGTTCTCACTTTAAACTGTAAACCGTAGTTCATAAAATACTTTGAAAGGTTATCTGGGGCTTGGTAGTAGTAAAATTTTAAATTATGTCTTCGTTTTCTTTGAAATAATTTATTTTAAATGGAGGCAGCACTGGACCCCGGAAAATTCAGGTACGGCCTTAAAGCGGTTATTTTACTATCCAATTTCAAGCAATCCTAACTAGGAAATCGGAAGATGTAATAAGCGGTTTAAACTATCCAATTTGTAGGAACTCTAACTTGGAACTGTGAGGTTCCTAAATTGTTAGCTGGTGATCACAATATACTCAATTGCATCCTAAAGTCTGTCTTTATGCGACGCATACAAAAACTATCTTTATTGCTTTTTACTATAAGGTTCTTTCTGTTTAACATGTTGCTTGTGACCTATTGCGTTTTGAAATGAATTCACAGATTACAAGGAAGTAGAGCGGTCGGAACGTCTTTTTTACTCTAAATCTTATCAA
Source organism: Acrobasis repandana (assembly GCA_963576875.1). Classification (NCBI taxonomy): domain Eukaryota; kingdom Metazoa; phylum Arthropoda; class Insecta; order Lepidoptera; family Pyralidae; genus Acrobasis; species Acrobasis repandana. The sequence goes on from OY756237.1 coordinate 14,203,613, forward strand.
TAAAAATAGTGGCACTCCGGGAGTGCCGACAGAAGTGCAAACTTGAACAAGGTGGTGACGGTAACAGTGTTGCGAGTTCGATGGTTTTTCCCATCTCAAAAAATGCCCAACACGCCTAAAGAAGTTTTCACTTAAAAAAAAAATTGTTCTGTAAAACATGTCGTGCTTACTTTGCATGGTGCAGTTTGTAGTTGCACTAAACTTCTTCTTTCAGTGCCATCTTTAACGAAGGTCAGCAATCATCATGCGATCTGCACTTTTGAGACGGCTGCTCGGAATAGTTGCTGCTTGTTGTACCATTGAAGTAGATTTTCAGCCCCGATGTTCTCCTTCGTCCAGGCCTCCTTCTGAATTGGATCTTCCCTTGTATGATAAGTTGAAGGAGTTCATATTTATTATTACGCATTATTATAATCTTGATGCTTTTAAGAATCTCAAGACGCGTTCTTTGCCCATTTTCTGCAAGACTGGTGGTATTACGTAATTTCTGCACCCAAGCAATTTTTAGCATTCTACGGTACCGCAAGAGCGTATGATAAGGCATAGGCTTCTGTCTGCCCTATTAGGGATGAAGACTTGGTAGTGTATTGTATATGTATATTTGATATATTTAAGTCGTTTGTTTTGCGGACGTTACAGCTGAACCAATAATAATGTATCAGCGGACTATAGTAATGCTAATGCTATCGGCAGCCAAACGCATTACCTGCATTCGCTACTGTCCTTAATCTAACCTAAATTCGCATGCGTACGCGCTGCTCCATTATAATGGATTAACTATTGCCATTTATATTATTATAAAAATCCACCGCTCTGGATGTTACCTGGTCCAAAGGCTGTCCATAGCAATTCAAAGAGGTAACGCCGCAAGCATAATGGGTACCTTTGAGCCGGGTGTGGTGAATTCGGGGTGGTATTTTTGACTGATTTATTTCATATTGACGAAACTGTTGTGAATTTTGTATATTTATTTATTTACCAATTTATGTTCACGGACAATATATACAGAGAATACATAAACAAAAAGTTGTACAAAGGCACTACTTATCTCAAAAGAGATCTCTTCTAGTGGGCCCGTGAGAGGAGATGTTTATATATAAAAGGCATACAGGCGTGTTCGTTAAATAAAAGAACAAGAAAAAATTAACATACTATGAAACTACAGATAAACATACATATATAGTTACACACATACTTAAATAAATAGATATGTCTATTTAGAAATAAATATACTTATTATATTATATAAACTACAATTAAGATGATTCCGATAAATAATAATCTTTTACTCGTCTTTTAAACACTGAGATCGATTTAGATTCGCGTATAGAAGGTGGTAATGAGTTCTATAGTCTGACTGCATGTACCAAAAAGGGGTAGGAAAAGGTATATATTTTTTTATATTATTTATACAGGCTGACTTTTCAACCACCAGCCAAAGTTTTGGAGCAAGTTCAGTCCATGATACTGAACTACTTTCCATCAAACAATTAACGAATAACGATAAAAAAATTTCGCTTTCCCAAACAGATTGGTGCTCAGGCCAACTGATTTTCTATGGGAGGACGAAAATTTTTTATCTATTTTTAATACATTTTTTTATAGAAAGAATTCAGTATCATGGACTGAACTTGCTCCAAAAGTTTAGCTGGTGAATAAAAAGTCACCATGTATCTACTAGACACATTTAGATGATATATATAAGCTATATCTATTCTAACCTTTAATTTTTTAAACACAAACATGTAATTCTTGTTTTAAACTGTTATTAATTAAGTAACTTTTAATTTAATATAGGTATTAATTTTTATATTAATTTTTCGATTAAATGTAATTTATGAATTAATTTTTTTTATAATTTATTGTAATGTAATTTTCAATTTAAAACGACTAAGAGCAGTATATCAAATGTGCATGCTGCATGGGTTCGCTCCAAGTAGGCTGACAACTTATATGCTCTACTTTGTATATGTATAAACTTGTATGTTGTTCAGCCAGTTAGCGAATCAAAAAAAATACTTACTAAGTTAAACATCATAATTAGAATAGATAGAAGCTATATCTGTCCTAAGACCTAAAATTTGCTTTCTAGCTAAACTATGATAGAGCCAAGCAAACCAAGACGTCGGTTTTAATGCTTCCAAAAAATACAACAATAAAATAAAATATATATATATATAATAAAATAAAAGTTTTCCCCGGGGTCCAATTCAGTCCCATAATATCATTCATGTGAAATGATTCAGGAATACCGGCTTTTTCTTATCCATTTCGCAAGGTCTTTGGCATCCTTGGGTGACCATTGACATGCATGTTATATTTGGAGAAGCGGGGAAGCGCACCCCGGGCTGCAAAGTAGCACAGCTGAGAATGCAACTGGGAACGCGCTTAGACGAAGAAGAAGATTCAGTACAGTTTCAATGACTCTAGAACTTCAGACGAATAATATTCGCTTTTTTTAAATGCAGGTTTCAGATAAGGATTCAGTTCTCAAAGAGCTCTTAGTTGACTCTCTCTCATCTCAGCGTTTTCCTAAATGCAAGGATGCACCTCCCAAATGCTGTGCTCGGGGTTCGCTTTCCGGATTTTCCATCTCCACAACGCACGGTCTTCAGCATCCTTGGTTGTAAGTTTGTAAAATTATTGGATGCTCAAACCGTGCGTTGCTCTTTGTTGAATACCTAGAAATAAAAGAGGTTGTTTCTAGGCGATAAATCAGACATTTAAATAGAATAAACAAGCCCTTTGGATTTAATCCAATAAGCGTCTTCCTGGTCGCATGCTCGCCGCATGCGGTATTATGCAATGAAATCCCATTAGCTAGCCTCGTTTTACTCTTTACCTTTGAAATTGTCGTTTTTCAGTACCTACTGGCTTAATTTCATATAGTTTATCAATACGACCCTTGTCATGTGAGAAAACACCTATTGGCTAGCTAGTGGGAATTGTTTCCATTATTAATTCGGAAATAAAATTTTACCAAAGAAAAGAAGAAAATAAAAATTAAACTTTAAAACTGGCCAGCAGGACAAAATTGATTGTCAGCTGTCAAAAAATTAAAAGAAAGTAATGTAAATTTTTCGTTTGGAAACATTTGGCAATCGAGATTCAAAAATTGTGATCGATCATGCCTTGTATTTTGCTTGTTCGATATGCAAAACAAGCTGTAAAGTAAAGGTGGTACATATGGAATTATCCGTATGACCCACACCCACCACACATGCTCGCATGCAGCGACAACGTACCAAATCCGTGTCAAGGTCTTCAACTGATTTTTAAAATAAGAATTATATTTCAATTGGCTGCTTATCCATTTGCAAACGACATACACCCATATCAAAATAAGGTTTCCACGCGACTGGTCAACCTTAGTACAGAAATCAAGTTCGAGTCAAGTTAGCAAAGGTGGTATATAATATACACGCGTGGATATAAATCAATGCAGTGGAGCTTTATCATTATTACTAGCAGCTTTTTTCGATATGACAGGGTTAACTGGTTGGCGGGAAAATGTGTTTTTTTTTAAAGTGAAAACTTCTTTCGTTCTTCTTCTTCGTAAAAAATGTTAAACTCGCGTCAGGACACGTGTCCTGATCGAAAATTCGTAAGACGGAATGACAGCCGGCGTGGCGTAGGAGCGGAAGTATTTATACTATAATTTCGACGAACATGTCAGCCGGCTCGTTGGTCTAGGGGTATGATTTTCGGTTAGGGTGCGAAAGGTCCCGGGTCTAATCCCGAACGAGCCCAAACCTTTTTGAAGTGAAAACTTCTTTAGCGGCGTTGTGCACTTTTTGTCATGTTTGTGTACGATAGCGCAATAAATAAATATTGTATTCTACCACATAAATGATAGTACTTTTATACTGATAATTAAAGCAATTCGTGCAAAATTATTCCCTAACCATTCCAAAATATCAAAAATGCACACCGTTAATATTCAAGTTTTTACTTCTGCCGGCACTCCCGGAGTGCAACCCGTCGTTTTTATTTTATTTTTGACTCGTTTATCTATGCGATTAAAGGCAAAGGAAGTCACATCATTACGGTCTTAATTTTATTTTCAAATCACCAATATTTATAGGCATCAATTAAACATTGTTTTTTATTGACTCGTTTATAATATAGGAAATAAGGTCCTCATAATTTCGGCCATATAAGAAACTTAGTACAAGATATGACCTTTGCTCAAACATTACTTATTTCTATGTTGTTGTTTACATGTCGCAGTAATAAAATTTATTAGTTTTATTACACACCTTTTTTGATAGATCCGGGTACTATAAAGGTTTTTTTGATAGTTCCTATAAAATAGAGCCTCAGGCTACCCAGACCTTTGTTTGTTTGTTTAAACTCTTTATTGCACATTTAAAAACAAATTACAATATAATATGCATTACAAAATAAGAATGAACAATGGCGGGCTTATCCCAGTGAGGGATTTCTTCCAGCCAACCAAGTGTCTGAAAAAACAGGAACAAAGCATCTGGGTAGCGTAAACACCCTAAATTGCAACAAAAATCGAATATAAAAAGTTCAAGTCAAAGTCAGTCAACATTTTTTATTCAATGTAGGATAAATATATCACTTATTGAAGGTCATTATTTTTAATTATTTTTAGTGCAAAAGCTACCGATACTAGCGTTTTGCAACGACCACTGCTGAGAAGAAACACCATATCCTTATATATATGTCGCAGTTGGATGGTATAAACCGCTAATACACGAAACCTCTAGTTGTTTGGCATTACAGCTCGGTTTTGTTAAACAGCGGAATATCGTTCAGGTGGATTGTCTAAGATTGCGCAACGTGTTACGTTCATTGAAACCGCTAACCATGTTTCCAAACGGCTAGCGGTTTTGTGAAACAGTAGCGGTAATCCGCTGTTTGACGAAACCGTTAAACAATCTGTCAAACTGCGCCACATGCATGATAAGATTATTTCGAAATCGAATTTCATTTCCCAGAAAACTATTCACGATTTTTATTGCTATAGGTTTGTCCTAACCTAGTAAAATTGATAGAACTTTTCTAGCGTGTGTTGGTCGCAGTTATAACCTAACCTAATCTATAGGTTTCCTCTAACCTAGTAAAATGAATAGAACATTCCTAGCACTCGCTGGCCGCCCACTTCGTAGGCATTCTAAATTGTATATAATTTCTTTAGATAGAATGTTTAACAACTTCTCTAGCTGCATGGATGAATACAAGTCGTTCATTCCATTCCGCGTATTAGGGTTCGCTGTTTTACAAAACCGAGCTGTAATGCCAAACAGCTAGAGGTTTAGTGATTTAGCGGATTATACCATTCAACTGTGACATGTATAAACCAAGATTTTCAAACTAAGCCGGTTATAATAAACTTACATATAAATACATACATAATATTATACAGGCTGACTTTTTAAATATGTCCAAATTCCCGCGGCAAGCCCAGTCCATGATACCGAACCACTCTCCACAAAAAAAGTTATTAAAAATCGATAAAAATTTTTCGTCATATGTTTTTGAATAATTCTATTTTAAATGATAGTAAAAATTATTGTTACAACAGATTGTTACCCTTGACTTTTCCATACAAATGTAGTGATAGCATTTAATTTCAAATGACATGTCAGATTTCGGCATTAATGTTAATTGTAATTTAAAACAAGTTCATATTTTATGAACTTGTAAGAAAATATAAGTGTGTAGAAGTATTCCTTACTGATTGTCAAATAATATGTAGAAGTATTCCTTACTGATGGTCAAATAATATGTAGAAGTATTCCTTACTGATGGTCAAATAATATGTAGAAGTATTCCTTACTGATGGTCAAATAATATGACATGATACACTTTATTCTGTTTCAAGTTCATGTGACTGTGAAAACCAGTTTACGCCTAGATATAGGTACTTATGCAATTTCTATGACATCTTTTCATAATTATTTTTAACTTTATGTTATTTTTAGTATTTGTTGTTATAACGGCCAAAGTTATACATAAAATCGGTGAAAATTTTAAGTGTCTAGCTATTATGGTTTAAAAGGTAGAGCCTTGTGACAGACAGAGGAGTTTCAGGAATAGGGTCCCATTGGCACCTTTTGGGTACGGAACCTTGAAAACTAAAAGTCTTATTACTTTTTTATTTATTTTAATATCTTTAATTAAGACACAAATGAACTTGCTAAAGTAACCAAAGCGTTACGTAACCACTAATGTGTCGTGTCTGTTTGTTTATGCATCTAGAGCTCGTATTGTTTAACATTACCATTACCATACAATGGCGGAGGCCACATGTCTTAAACGCATTTTTTCCTTTAGTAATTGGGCTTTAATGTTAAGGACTGTGTCTCGCTTTCATTGAACTTTCGTACCTTTTAAAGTATTTTAGACCTTAAAGGGTGCGGCTCCATAGAGGTCGGGTTGCTGAATTTCCTTAAATAATATGGTTGAGTTTAGCGGTGGCTGACCCACGCGACAACTCGTTTCTGAGTTGACTTTCTTTCGGCGTTTCTTCTCAGCAGTGGTCGTTGCGAAACGTAGCTTTAAAAAATAAAAAAATATAAATAGCCACCACCTGCCTACAATAGTCATGAATATGGCAGGTGCCGTTTCTATTGCAATAGCATATCCCAACCTCATTCCATAACCCATAAACCTATCCTTTTTCTTGCAATAGATTCTTTTCCTGCCAAAACCTATTCAAGGGTAGGTACACCTTTCATTGATATATCCAAGAATGGGTTTTGGCGGGAGCGCCACATTACATCAACTTTTCCAAAGGATCTGTATCCCCACGTAAGCCTCCCAAAGGACCGAGGTGAAAATATCCGTGAATTCAAAGGAGATACAAATAACAATTTAAATATAAATACACATTACACATAATGTACATTAAAATTATTGACCTACCTGTGGAGGCCTAATTACTAAATAAATATTGGATTCTTTGATTGTTTTTGAAAATCAACAAGATTTTCAAGATTTCGTTATTGCGACATCGGAAGAGATACTCGTAGACATCTTTCTAGTTCTTTCTTATAATAGTTAATATTGTCCCACTGCTGGGTGACTAGCCAGGGCAAGTTGGAAAATGGCCGTTTTTAAATTATTCTGGGTCTTGGGTGTTTATACTATATACGCATTTATCATAAAATATAGTATCGTTGAGTTTGTATTCCATAACATTAGTTTTAAAAATACTTACTTTGGGCAGGCCCGTGTCACTCCCCGTTAAGGTATCAAAATTGTACCTACATTATTACTAAGCGCGCTGGCGGCCCCTCCGGGTGGTAAATTCGGTTATACAAATGGTTTGTCCAGAGTAATAAGAATGAAATTGGCTTGCAATTGATGTCTAGGTATCTATACGAAAAGGTGCTGAGTTCTGACGTGAGCTAAATTAAACCATATCGCTAGCCACATTGAGTAGATATTTCTTTGAATTTCTTTGCTGAGTGAGACTTCTGTACGTAAGTATTATTTATTCTGTGCTTTGGGACTAGCTCAATCGATGTTATTTGGCCCTATATATTTATATTTTTTTTTTATTTAGGTTCATACAGTGAGGTCAACAACACTGGCTGATGAGTACAGTCAGCATCAAAACAAAAGCCAATAAGGTCTCGGTGTGCACGCCTTCAGTAAACACTATTACTCTTTCGAACGAAGGCTGCACATAGAAATGTGCAATAGGTTCCGTGAGTACGTCACGTGCAATTTTTTTTTAAATATTTACATTTCGTTAATACGAAATAATAATATTTTTTCAAAAAACAACCGATTTCATTATCTTTAAGGTGAAGTGGTAGCATAAGTGGCGCCGTATATTTGAAATAAATTGTTTAAAACTAAATATGGTGATATTTAAAAAAATTATTTGTATCAATGTCTAAAAAGACCTTCAAACTATTTTATGAATAACCTTTGAAATTATTACTTATTACTAATAATAGTTTTAAAACTAGACGGGCTACCAATATTACTTACAAAGGTTATTTATAAAATAGTTTAAAGGATTTTTGAGACAATGATACAAATCAAATTTTTAAATATCACCATATTTAGTTTTAAACAATTTATTTCAAATGAGGGCGCCACTTATGCTACCATTTCACCTTAAGAAGTTTCTTCCATATCTCCAAAGTTCTGCATCATATCTTCACCAAATGAATATGGGACCAACTCGGTAGTAAAGGTTTTAAAATAAAAAAAGAATCATCCAAATCAGTTAAACAATTGGCGAAGATATCGCGTAACAAACATACAAAAACAAAACAAACATATAGTCGAATTGATAACCCCCTTTATTGAAAGTCGGTTAAAAATAAAATTTAATAATAACGCGCAGGTTAATATGAATCTACATATTATATTAGGATATAAATATGTATTTATGTCACAGGTTGTTTGTATAATAGGTACGCTGTTTTACAAAAATCTTTCTACAACTTTTCTAGCGGAATTGATATAAAAATCGTTTTTGCTGTTTTTCGTATTAAGGGTTCGGTTATTTATCTAAAACGCTATAGGTATTCAGCTGTTTAAGAAAACTGATTTATATTGCCAAATTGCTAGCGGTTTTGCCATACAGCGGATTAAACTATACTCATATATAATTCACGCTCTTTTTTTAAAGTGCTGTATAAGTTACGGATCCCTACCTAAAGCTTTTAAGGCCGTGTTGCATCGTGACAACGACACAAAGACACACATTTGTCACGTCACGTTGTGTCATCTTGAGCAATGCGTGGGCCAAGTGTCTTCATTGACAATATAGGCTGGTACTCAATGAAGAAGGGTACAGGTATACCTACGTCTACATATTCTAGTAAGTGAAAAGCGTTTGTTTAAACCTATCCTAGGATTGGTTTTGGTCTACCCTTTGCGTTGCGGAGGTCAGACGGCAGTCGCTCTGTGTAAAACCAGTAAACTCGTCAAATCTCCTAGGTTTGGTAGCGGAATCCAGGCTCCTAAGCGTTACCGCTGAGGATGCAACCGGGAAAACGTGAGGATGATGATGGTGATTCTAGTGTGTAAATGGTTTGATCAAGTTAAATATATTATAATATGTTTTTTCTCTGTCTCCTCCATCTTAGCGCGTTCCCGGTTTTTTCAAAGTCAAAGTCAAAACCATTTATACAACGTGTTAATGAAATAACGTAAAAACTCTCAGATGGTACCTAGGCTCAGCCCATGAAACTGAACAACGTTAGTTCTTTCACGAAACCAAAAAAAGATAAATTAATTTTCATACAAACTAATCAGCTGATGAGTCAATTTGTATGAAAATACGAATTTTATTTTTGTTATTTTGGGAATTTTGTAGACCTAAGTTACAACCTTTTGAGTTATTTCATTAACTCGTTGTATATCTTTGGATGTTGTTTTTCTTTCGATTTCATAAAAGTATTTGACGTCAAACCATTTACTTACAGTTAACTTTAGTTCCGCTTCCTAAGCGCAAGTGCAGAAGAAGCTGCAACAAACTACACTGCAACATGTTTTCCAAGTACATCAACTTACAAATAGACTGATATTAAAATTAGATATGTGGACCCAAGACCCAGGAAAATTTAAAAAGTTTTTTAACTTGCCCCTGGCGTGTTAACCAATACGTCTCGAGGTCATCAAAATATTCCCGCACCAAACGTCCTTAGGTAGAGTGTTGGCCACTTACACACTCAAAAAAAAACAATTTTCCTTTAAAATCTTCCATTTCGCTGTATATCTGACGTCTCTACACTAAAACATTTTCCTGCCTAAAACTGACTTGGTTAAGGGGGGGGGGCAAATTGTTCACAATCACAATACTTATCTAAAATTACGACCTCTGTCCAAAACCTTTCTAATTAAAATGCAACGATATAATCCAATCGGTAGTCATAACTCAAGTGTCAGATCAGGAATATCTCAATTACCCATATCTAGATTATGAGTTTATCAAATCAAATTACGTACTGCCCCTGAGATACTATTGTTAGATACGACTAAAAACAAATCGCTACTAAACCGCTTAAGATAACATCTCGAAATACAAACGAAAATTACCCTTAATTACATAAACAAAAGAGATATTATTTGAGAAACGTTTTAACCCAATTAAAGTAAACTTAATTAGCTGAAAATAGACCGTATGAATGAAGATATAAAGGTTATGTGATGCGAATAGATAATGTGCGAAAGGCATTGTCACAGCGACATTGGGGAAGGTCAGAGTCGTGTGGGTTGTGTACGGTGCGCAAAAGAAACTTCCGTTGAGAAAAGTCTAGAAGTTACCTTGAGTAAGTGGAACATATTGATGTAGTGTCTACTGAAAAGGATGAAGGTTATGTACCTACTTGTTATCGTGACAAGTAACATGTTAATCGTGCGCGTACAGATAAACATGTAGTAAATGTAAATGTGAATGTAGACCGACCTCTTACGAGTATGATTTCAAATGTCCTATTAACTAATATCATCATCCAAGTCTTTTTTAGTCTACACTCCAGGCGCACGACCCTCGACCTCGTACTTAGCCAGGGTAGCCCGAGGATTTGGCCTTCGCTCTCCACGCTGGCCTGACGGGTTGGAGAGGTCTTATGCCAGCCGCGTCGTTTATTTATTTTTAAACTTTATTGTTTAACAATGAAATTGTCTTACAATTGGCGGACTTAACGCTAAAAGCGTTCTCTCCCAGTCAACCATAGGGATAAACAGATAATTCGTTGCGGCGCAAAATAATTAAATAAGTACATATAGGTATATAATAAAGTCGTTCTCGGCAGAGTAGATAGGAGCACGCCAAGTCTTACCGTGGATGTCGTAGAAATGTGTGGAAATATAGATGTTTGTTCTGCTTTCACGCTAAAACGCAGATTGGAATGAAATTTGGTATGTAAATAGTTTATCTGGATTTACACATAAGATTCTTATGGTATACTTATGGTCTTATGGTTGACCGGTAGAGAATGCCATATGGCATTAGGTCCACCACTTGTACAATATTTTTGTGCAATAAAGTTTTTAAATAAATAAATAATTTTTATTCCGGGAAAATGTGAAGTTCTCGAGGATTGTCAAAAGTTATATTACGCGGTCAACGCTAGTAATTTATAAGCGTTGCAAAGAATTTTGCGTCTCTATTAAATTATGACAATGATGAACCAGTTTTTCTTGAAACGAAGTTCTTGAACGCGGCTTGCGGTAGGAGATGGCAGGAAGAAAATGTAATATAACGAAAGGACGTTAGTTACGTCAATAGCACTACGAGTAGTAGTACCAAAACCATTATAACGATTTGGCTGGAGATTTTACGATGTCTTGTTACCACGTGCTCTTTATCCCTAATGTGGCAGAAAGAGCATATTTTATCTTACTCTAAGCAGACAGAAACCAGAGCCGCAAGACTCAAAGTCCACTTTTAGCGTGATGGTGGGCGAGAAGGTGGAAAAGGGAATCAAAATAGTGATGGGTTTGTCTATGAGCCTATTAGCATGATTTGTATTTTCACCCATTCCCTCGATCGACTGCTGCGATCTGCGCGGGAAGAGAAGCAACTGGTACATTCTAAGTTTTTTATTTTCTCCCAGATCAGTATGAAAAATATAGACGTCAAGTGTTTGAAAAATCACTCAATAACAAAGTTTACTCTAAAATACTCTAAATATGTATCCTAAAATATATGTTTGAGTATTTTTCTTTTTTTCAAGGCTTTGTTTTTAAAAACATGACAGCTTTTATTTAAAAAATTGAGTCGGCTTCAAGAAAACATAGAGTGCTACTACTTTTAGGCTAGAAAACACGGAACAAGAAAAAAATAGGTGTAGTGGTGCGTACATTTTATACTTACAAAGTGGAAGGGACATACCCGTAATAAATCGAATGACGGTCTATACTAATAATATATACTACTAGCTTTTTCCCGCGGCTTCGCTCGCGTATTCCACGGGAACATTACTTTTTTCCGGGATGAAAGGTACCCTATGTTACTTCTAGTACCTCCCAGGATATGTGTACAAAGTTTCATGATGATTCGTCAAGTAGTTTTTGCGTGAAAAGGTAACAAACATCCACGCTTTCACATTTATAATATTATATATATATATATATTAGTATATTAGTATATTAGTATTAGTATTAGTATATTAGTATTAGTATTAGTATTAGTATTAGTATTAGTATTAGTATTAGTATTAGTATTAGTATTAGTATTAGTATTAGTAATTAGTAATTAGTAAGGATATAAATATAATGATATATACTATAATGATCTAGTATAGACCGTAATAAAATAAATAAAATTAATTATAAAATTACAGCCAGAAAACATCATAAATTAAGGCATTTCCATACAAAAGTGTGCAGCCGCCCGGGCCTTTGTATGGGAATGTAGACTTTTAATTTTGGTTCTTTAAGTGTTATTTTTATTTCACTATACTTTAGTGATCTAGGTTAGCTCGTAGTTCGATTTATCACAGGTATGTCCCTTCCACGTTTCCGTGTCTACCTAGTTGTTTTATCTTGAAAAATACGTTTTGTAGTTCATCTTTTTTTGCAGCTCGTACCGGTGCTGTCTCCGGTAGCGTTTCCGCCACGGCTCACCGCGTTCTGAGTCAATGACATTTCCATGATAAACACACCAACAATATTTGTGTTTGCATTATCGTGGTGCGTATTTTAGGTAGATACTTTATTTTATTTCAAATAAGTTTTTTTGGAACCACGTTCATTCACGTGGCTGTCGATAGGAGGTTCCTAAAGGCGTGTCCCGGAAAACCTTCGTTCCTGAAGGCGAGTCCCGGACAAACTTCATTCCTGAAAGCGGGTCCCGGACAGCACATATTTTTTCAGAAAGTATGTGCTGCCCGGGACTTTCTTGACTTCGACTTGTGGCTTTCGGCCCAATAGGACCTCTCCATCACTGCCTGTGCCTGTGGATGTCGTAAACTCGTAACTAAAGGACTAAGCATGAACATCTCGTGCTGCAACTTGTTGACGTCGTAAAACCGGCGGAAAGCCTATTGTACAACTTTTCGCACAAATGCATTTCCAAAGAGGGTTGACGTCAGGCAGGCGGCTGGTCGTAAAACTATAGTCATATTAGCTATTTCTTCTCGATTTCGCATAGCCTGCGGCATCCTTGGGTATATTGGTATGGTTGGAGAAGAAAATGCGGAAAACCGCACCCCGGGTTTCGAAGCAGCCGTTGCAGCTGAGGGATACAACCGGGAACGGAAGAATTTAAGAAAATCTGGTGGTGGAAGGGGCTACAATAAATACCTAGTGATTTTTTGATCTTTATTGAAATAAAAGAAATGAAATAAAATACTGAAATGACGTCCAAGACGTCTTATTTATGCTTCAAGATTTTTGCAATGACTTGGAAAGTTTAATTCCTAATTATCGGAAAACCGAAACCATAGAGTAAATAATATAAAACATAGTTAATAGATACTCTGTGGTAATGGAAACCTGTGCAAAGCTCAAGAAAAAACTTTTCTGACTAATCACTTGAACTCATAGAGCGCTTGTGCACCACACCAAATCCGATTCAAATTCGATTCAAATTCAATTCTGACTCTATTTGGCCTTCCTAGTGATTGTTTGGACGCTTGTGAACTCAGCCGTAAACGGTTCCAATTCGATCTGTATTCAAATTAAGAATTCTCACTTAGGGTCGTTTTTTTTCCGGATCAAAACCGACTCTAAGTGGCCGCCGTAGAATACGTCCAATATTTTTGGAGATTAGGGTAAACATATCAACATAGACGAAAATGTTATTTCAATCTTTTTGTGTTCAGTTATTGACTGAATTCACCCTTAGTTTATATAGTATATATAGTAGTTTCAGAATATTTTGTTAGACTCTGTATATATACAGGATTGTACTATAGTACAGACTGCCTTTTTATCCATCATATATGTATGGGAGGACGAAAATTTTTTATCGATTTTTAATAACTTTTTTTATAGAAAGTAGTTCAGTCAGTATCATGGGCTGAACTTGCTCCAAAAATTTTGCCGGTGATTTGAATTCGAATTGGATTCGGTGCGGTGCACAACCGCTCATAGGGTCTTCAGTTTACCGTTAAATTTTCCTCTAGGGCTTCTGAGAAATAAGCTTGAATCAACTGCCAGGAGATTTATATTACTCACGGAATTTCACAAACACAGGTGTGTAAGATCAACTGCTATGTATCAGACCCAACTCCAAACCAACCTCATCGCTTTAAATGAACGGACATACCCGTAATAAATCAAACCACGGTCTATTCTAGACCATTATAGTTTTAAAATTAAAATAACTGCAAAAAACAAAAATAATTTTCGGCATTTCCATACAAAAGTGTGCGGCCGCCCAGGCGATTTGTTTGGGAATGTCGTATTTTTTTTTGTTTTTTTAAATGTTATTTTAATTACATTATACTTTAGATATCTAGTATAGCCCGTGGTTCGATTTACGGGTATGCCCCTTCCACTTTGTATAACGTCTAACAAAATATATATATTGAAACTATTTAAGGGGTGAATTCAGTCCGTGATATTGAACAACTTTTCCCAAGGAACCGGTTTATCGAAATATACGTTCCTTCGGGGAAGTTTTTCAGTATCACAAACTGTATTGACCTTTTTAATAATTTCTGCATATTTGTTAGACCTGATCCGTCTTATTATAAAAACAGGACTAACTTTGTTACTAGGTTTAAACTATTACCCGCCTAAATCAAGTTGACATTTAGTAATACTCTATCTCAACTGTCAATGTAAACTTGATTTGGGCGGATAATGGTTTAAACCTAGTAACAAAGTTCGTCCTGTTTTTATAATAAATACAGTATCTGAGAGTGGTTAAAGAAGAAACATCTCGGAGCACAGGAACCAGCCTGTGCTATGCTAAATAGTGTGTGTATATAATTTTATGCGAGCACAAAAAGCTACCGATAAGGACGATGAAAGGATTCGACAGTAAGTCTTCCAAAGACTTTTTCTCGGCATCATCACTGGATTGACTGGTGGATTAAGCCTACGGCTTTCCGCCTATTATATTTGTAATAAAGTTAAATAAATAAATACCTATGGCCTATGTGTATATATTCGGTCCATGATGCTAAACAATTTTCTCAACAGAACATACCTACAAGCTTATTTTTTATTAGTTACAAATATTTTAAAGGGTGATTAATTACACAATTTTTAACTACTTTCCCAATAAATGTATAGTATCAAAATAAAAATAAAAAAATGTTTCAGTTTTCATACAAATCGAAGTAGTCACGTCATCTATAAGTATCTAGTTAAATAAATTTAAGTCCATGAAGAGCACCTGCGAATATAAGGTGCTCTTCGTGGAATAGGCCTGGTGCTATTCGCCCAGGTGCTATTCAGACGGGTGCCCTAAGTGGCATACCTCAAAAGTGAATCACAGAGTGCATTATAAAGTAAAAATAAAAATGTAAAAATAATTAAAAGTGAAGACCAAGGATAGAGAATCGTGGAAGGAAAGAGGGCAGGCCTTTGCCCAACAGTGGGACATAGAGGCAAGTAAAAAAAAAAACAAAATACAAAAAATATTTTCTTGCTGTTAAAGGGCCGACAGCAAAACAATGAAATAGTTATCATTCAATGCAGACACAAGAATCGCAACGATAAAGGACATTATGTAAACAGTACAACTATGCATGCTACTGTACTATTTCCTTCCGCGAAGCCTTCAACAGCAATTGTGACAGAAATACACTAATGATAATGACACCATTATCGCCATGTGGCGGTAGGTATACTAGTGATCTCATCTGGAATCGCCTATTTTACACCACAAAGTAAATAGGCTACTTAAAAGAAGTTACCTTTGCAGATACCGAATAAGTCAAAGTAGTTGTCAATAACAAGCTACTTTGACTTGTTTAGGCTGATAGAATATGATAATGACTTTAAAAAAAGTTGACACGCAAAGACAGAAGATTTTGGCGGGAAGTCAAAAGTTCAGATGATTTTAGTGCACTTTCTATTAAGAAATTGGTGAATTTGTTTTAGTGCACAGCTGTGCTGCTTCGGAGCCCGGAGCTGAAGCAGTTATGATTTGGCTATATAACGGCTAACCAAATATACTGAAACTATTTTAAGGGTGGATTCAGTCAGTGATACTGAACAACTTTCCCCAAGGAACATGTCGAAAAATCAAAAATAATTTTTGGCTTTCCGTACAAATTTGGATCAGCTGATTGGTCAACTTGTATGGGAGGTCAAAATTATTTTTCATATTTTGGTATATGTTTCTTGGGGAAAGTTGTTCAATATCATGGACTGAATCCACCCTTAAAATAGTTTCAGTATATTTTGTTAGACCCTGTATAGTTACGACCGGCCGACTGCCTAACGTCAACCTTCTTTTGGGAATGCTTTTGTGCGAAGTAAGAAATGGTAAGAGTAAGGTCCTACAAGACATTAAAAAAATGGCAGAGAAAAGAGAAGATTGGAGGCATCGCCACTTAACTCCACCGAGACGAGAGCAAGCTTTCTTTATTCTGAGAGCAAGCTTTCTTAAGAGGGCTCCTGACTACACAAATTTACACTAGCCGAAGCGAGACAGCGAGCTGAGCGGGGCCGCGCGGCGGCTGGTTTCCGCGATTGCGTTTTTTAAGGTTTTTTCATTTTACAAAGAATATTTAAAGTGACAAGGGCTATTTTATTGTATTTCTTGAATACTAGCCGTTTTAGTATAATTCCGAGTTGATTTGGAGGAAACTGCAATTTTTTTCTATTGTTTTGAGTCATGTAGTGACTATAGTAGTCCTGAATTTTGCTTAATTTTTATTTTAAAGTGAGTATTTCGTTAATATTGATAATACTGAAGATCGCTCTAAGAACTTTGGGGTAGTATGGGCTCTTAAATTTAAAATAAAGAGATGGAGTGGTCCTTTGGTAGGTCGGAAGCCACTCGTATGGCCTACTTACCTTATTAGATAAAAAACCTTTAGAATATGCAAATATTTAGAGTAATTAGTTACGTACTCGTGTTATCACCAAATAGCATTTACGTACAGACAAGCACGCATTTCCTACCACATGTAGCAATATTCTAATGAAGCCATGAAGGGTGTAGCAATAGCAACATCCCAGACCTCGCGTCTTCCGTGTTCTAGGGTTTATTTATAGGTGTCCTAGGTCAGACTGCACCGCGAATCGCAATAGGCCTTTGTTTATGGTATTATGTGTTAAGTGTGAGACAGGAAGTTGATTTTTTCCTGCTTTTTGCAATCTAGATCTTTCAACGACGTTGTACTAGTTGATAGTTGTTTGAATTCAGTTTTGATATTTAATACTCATTTATTTAAATAATACATTATTTTTATTTTTACTAATCTATTTCGTCCCACTGCTGGGCGAAGGTCTCTCCCATTTCCATCCCTAGGCTGGACAACCGAGGATGGTCGTCGTCGCAGGGGAAGGCCAAGAAAGAGATGGCGCGACGACCTTGACGCATTTGGACATGATTGGTCGGCAATTGCAGTGGACATTATTAATACATAAAAAAAAAAATAAGATGAAATGTTGTAAGCTCATGTACCTGAATCAGATGAAAATGCAATATTATTATGACGAAAGCTCTAATGATGGAGCCGGAAGGTGGCTTTAGAAGCCCTGTAATAGAACAACCCAACCCAACAAGTTTGGGCTTATTTAGTACAATAAAAGCTTGTACAAAAAAAAACAGTGGCACTCCGGCAGTGCCGACAGAGGCTACAAAAGTGAAAACTTGAAATAGGTGTTGTAGGTTACGGTATCGGTAACAGTGTCGCGATTTCAATAGGGTTTTTTAATAAAATGCCCAACGCGCCTAAACGGAACCCTAAACACATTTGCGAAGTGAAAACTTCACTTCGAAAATGTGTTTAGGGTTCCGTACAAAAAATTAAAAAACGGAACCCTTATAGGATCACTCGTGCGTCTGTCTGTCCGTCCGTCTGTCACAGCCAATTCGCTCCGAATCTACTGGACCAAATCAGGTGAAATTTGGTAGGATGGTGTAATCCTATGACCCAAATACATATGTGCAAAGTAAATAAATATATTTTTAAAATAAGGGTCATTTTCGGGGGATAATATAGGAAATTTAAAAAAAAGTTTTGCGGACCTTACAGTGCCATATATCAAATGAAATGGCTCGTTATGAGGATGCCAAATATATTTTTGTTATTATTGTTTAGTTTTGATTTTATTCATGAAACAAGACGAAAATTGACCATCCCCCCCCCCCTGATCTCTGAAACTACTGAGCCTAAAATTTTGAAAAAATACGAAATATAGTTCATTGCTTGTAGATTACAGGAAAACCTATAAGAATTCAATCAATTGTACGGAACCCTATCCACGCGAGTTTAACTCGCACTTGGCCGGTTTTATTTTCAAAATAATATTCTCGTGCAGATAATTTTACGCGTGATATTCTGATTACCAAAACATTTACTTACGCCGAATATTCACAATACATGCAATGTGTACTTTCCAGTTATCGCAAGGATACCACAGAGGCCACCATCGTATGTGGGTCAATCGTTTTGCCGAATATGCTTTTCCTCGTGGTTTTTTTACATCCGTCATCTTTGTTTTTTTTCCTATTGCCTTCTCATTGTGTCCTGCCCTTGGTGTTAGTCATATTATATTTCATTCGAGATTCTGATAAGACTAACGATTTGTTTATGTTATTCTTATCAGAATCAGTTTATTTTATATTTCTCATACTTAATCATAAATACAATTTATATTAAAAATAATTTTACTTTGTTTAAATCAAGATTGATTTAATTTGCTTTTTCACAAAACATTAAAAAAACCTATGGCTGTGTTCTTAGGTTTTTTTTTATAATATAATCTCGTCAAACGCCACCATCACGCTTAAAGTGGCCTTTGAGTCTTGCGGCTCTGTAGTATGCTTGCGTAGAGCCGCAAGACCCAAAATGCTTGATTGCTTGCTTGCAAAAGACGTGATTAGTGCATCTCGTCAAAATTGTTTGCTAGATGTTTGAACAGAGTGGAAATCTATTTATTTATTTATATAAGTGGTGGACCTAATGCCATATGGCATTCTCTACCGGTCAACCATAAGACCAAGCAGAAAATATGTGTGGTTGGCGTCTATCTATAATTTAAGAGCTACGAGTACGTTCTTGTCAGTGGAGTAGTTTCCATGTCTCGCTCTCTTGAGCTTGACACGGCGTCAACTTTCTCCTTCACTTGATCTATAAATGCTCTTCTTGGTTTTCCATTTCCTCTTCTTGCTTCTATTTTTCCTTCTATTATGTTTCCAAAATGGAAAATCTTACCAATTTTTAGGTTTATGAAGGTTCGTATCTCTTTTAATAATTAAACTATGTAAAAAACGAAAACCAAATGCAATAAGGGACACGCCAATATATCCATAGATTTTGTTTGGGAATAATCATTGCTCTACTGGCAGTACTGGCACTATCCGGTGAGGAATTAGGGGTCTGCGTTTGTATATGAATACGGCCATAATCAGGTCTTTTTTAGTCTCCACTGCAGGAGTACGACCCTCTCTGTACTACCAGAGTCATATATTAGCCAGAACAGTCAGAGGATTTGGCCTACACTCTCCATGCTGGCCAGCCGGGTTGGAGAGGTCTCATTGATGTTTAAAAGCTTTGTTTAGCTGTGTGTGTTCTACTCTGCCGGACACCACACGGCCATAATATTTCTCTTAATGTCATATCAATCACAACACCATTTAAAAGACAAATGGATCCCCCTCCCAAACCATTTGTAATCAGTCGTCGACCAGCCGACGAGATATATTGCTCGAATATGAGCTTTGATGTGTGATTGATATAGATATACTCGTAGCTGACATGTTGATTGGAAACACATAGACGACCTTGCAGTCACTGATTAGAAATCTTTTCTTTCGTACATATTATTATTTTTAGATTTTTTTGATGTCTATCTAGGTAGAGAATCCTTGCATCTATATAGGGTCTAACAAAATATACTAAAACTATTTAATGGGTGGATTCAGTCGATGATACTGAACAACTTGGCCCAAAGAATATATATTGGAATATGAAATGAATAATTTTTGGCCCCCCATACAAGTTGACCGGTCAGCTGATCCGAGTTTGTATAGAAAGTCAGACTATTTTTCATATTTCGATATATGTTCCATTGGGAAAGTTGTTCAGTATCATGTACTGAATTCACTCTTAAAATAGTTTCAGTATATTTTGTTAGACGTTATAATATGTTTACTTCATTCTGAGACCAGCTTGGATCTTCATCCGCTCGCTACGAAATACTCGTAAGTATAATTAAATTTTAACAAAATAAACAACCAACTTCAATTTTTCTTAGTAGTTTCTTCTAAATCTCCAAAGTTATACATCATATTTTCACCAAATTAAAATGGGACCAACTTTGTAGTAAAGGCTTTCATATAAAAAAGAACCATCAAAATCGGTTCACAAATGGCGACGATATCGCGTAACAAATATATATATAAAAAAAAACGTACTGTCGAATTGATAACCTCCTTCTTTTTTGAAGTCGGTTAAAAATAATCACACATCGCAATAAATTATGAATAATGATCAATAATCCTTGAGGCAGGACGGTTTCGTGACTGACTGACTGACTTGTAGCACATTTGTTTTTAATTACGACCAACCTGATTAATTTGTAGATTATTATTAAGTAAACCGCCTTTATATTCCGTTAAAGATATAAATAATAAATATATAAATAATCTATCGTTGATTGTGTTTTTAAATAAAAGCTGAAGCGATTTTTCTTATTTTAACCTCCAACGAAAAAGAGGGGTTTTTACCCGTGTGGTTCCGGGTTAGAATAGGACCACTCCATCTCTTCCTGTAGATGTAAGAGGCGATTAAAGGACTAAGCACAAACATCTCATGCTACAATTGCATTACATTCCCAAGGAGGGTTAACATCGGGCGGCGGCCGGTTGTAAAACCTTTCGCACAAATACATTCCAGCCAAATCATTTAAACTGTTCCGGCTGTTTCTTCTCCATTTTGCAAGGTCTTTGGCATCCTTGGGTGACCATTGAAATGCATGTTATATTTGGAGAAGAAAACGCGGGAAAGCGCACTCCGGGCTCCGAAGCAGCACAGCTAGGGATGCAACCGGGAACGCGCTTAGTAATTTACTTGTTTACAAAAAGTCAACGACGCACGAAACGCGCCCAGACCGTATCTGTGTGTCAGACTGTCTGTGAATAGAGTGATTTCGGCGCAGTTTTTTATTATCGAAATGTCTGTCGGGATAGTTCTTAGCTATGTTTGATTAAAATTGGTTCAGCAGTTCAAAAGTTATTGGGGATGGACGCGTGAAAGTCGAGTTTTTTAAATTTGTCTGGCAAATAAACTTGTTCATCATCAGGTCTTTTTAGTCTCCTGTCTCCACTGCAGGAGCACGACCCTCTCTCTACTACCAGAGCCATATATCAGCTAGAGCAAGCAGAGGATTTGGCCTGCACTCTCCACGCTGGCCAGACGGGTTAGAGAGGTCTCCCTGATGTATATAAGCTTTGTTTAGCTTGTATTTCCTAAGTCTCCTTCTACGACATCCACGGGAAGACTTGGAGTGGTCCTATTCTACTCTGCCGGGAACCTCACGGCTTAATATTCTTTTTATAATAAATTTAATTTAGTTTTAATTTTATTGATTTAAGTACACTTGAACATTTACAAACTGTATGTTAAAAAAATAAACTTGTTATTGATTCATAAAGGCATGTGTTCAGCAGTGGACGCAAATATGCTGAGAAGAAGAATCAAACTTCAATGAAGAAAAATATTAGTATTTCATCATCATCATCTTTATAGACAACCTCTTACACCCCACTGCTGGGTGTACCATCTCTCAATGCGTGCCATCCATCTCAGTCTTGTGTGTAAATCTTTTAAATATTTACTTCACACTCTACCCAAAGGTTGACTAAAAGAGATTACTATGCGATAAGTCCGACTTTGTATCGACTTTCTAGTTTTTTCTCTGTTTTTTGGAATTCCTTTTGTTTATTGTGTAATTTGACTGTGGTATTACGATTATGCACTTGGGAATGCGTTTGTTGCACGAGATGTTCATGTGTGGTTCTTTAGTTAGGTACTTCTTGCGACATCCACAGGAAGAGATGGAGTTGTTTTATTTTACAATATTATGCTTGTCCTTGCTGTTACGTTTGGGTTAAAAATCTTGCAAGTTACATTTGAGTAGCTTCCCGGTTTCTAATTGAGATGAAATTTTGTATGCTAATGTACAATAGATGACAATACAATATTATTATGACAAGAAGCTGATCTGATGATGGAACCGTTTAGGAACCATGTAATAAAACGACGCAACCCCATCGAGTTTGGGCTAGTACAGTCTTGAGGCCTCACAATAAAAGCTTGTGCGAAAACCTGAAATTTAAAAAGGCCGCTACCTCTAATCTCGCAACTGCCTTTACGCTATCCGCTTATGCTTTGTACCACAAGTATCGAGTTGTAAACAGGTAAGTGCAGCAGGTATGTGTAGTCTTGACCTTATTAAGTTTTGGCATTGAAAGTGCCGCGAATGGGCTGAGTGACACTGCAGGTCGCACTCCTCTTCCACTACACTCATATACACATGACATTATGTATGAGAGAACAAGTCGCGGTGCAAAAGTTATATATAGTGGGTCTGTGAGCTTAAGGGTTGGATCTCATCTGTCAGCACGGAACAGCACTTTCCTATGCTGCTATCCTTTTCTGTCGCTCAGAACTGTAATTTGCTAGAGCGAGAGAGAGCGACGGAACGCTGATAAGAACCCTTAGACCTCGCGAGTCTGTCTTTGCATAGCCCCACATATACTGACCCCTCGAAGTTTATCGGATGAAAAAGTTTTTCGGACAAAAAATTTGCGTCTTAAAAGGTTATAGGGTTCCATACAAAAAATGGAAAAACCCTTATAGGATCACTCGTGCGTCTGTCTGTCTGTCCGTCCGTCTGTCACAGCCAATTTGCTCCGAATCTACTGGACCGAATCTGGTGTTATCCTTTGACCCAAACATATATGTGCAAAGTAAATAAATATTTTTTAAAAATAAGGGTCATTTTCGGGGGACAAATTAGGAAATTAAAAAAAAAGTTTTGCAAACCTTACTGTGTCATATATCAAATAAAAGGGCTTGTTATGAGAATCTCAAATATTTTTTTGTTATTATTGTTTAGTTTTGATTTTATTCATGAAAGAAGACGAATATTGACCATTCATTCCCCCCCTGATCTCCGAAACTACTGATGACTGTGACTCCACCTTTAATCTATTTCTACGTCGGATATGTTATCTATGAGACCTGTCACGCGTCATTGGTCGCACTTCGACAGTGACCTTATGAGTGGGTTTTAGAATGGTTTACAAAAGAAAAAGATGAATTGACTAGATTGCCTTATCTGCGCCTACGTTGTTATTGTTCCGATTGTAACGTACTTCCGGAAGAAATTCTCTGAACATAAGAGGTAACAAAATATATTTTTTAAACTAAGTATATTGCGAAATAAACGTTTTCCACTTCACCAAAACATTATTATAATAATTTCCAAAACACACATCTGATCTGCATGCAAATGCTTGATTTATTGACTAAAACATCAAAATCTCTATATGCGTGCATAGTAAATTTGAAGTGTTTCCTCGATTTCTCAAGCCAAATAATTTAAACTGTTCCGGCTATTTCTTCTCCATTTTTCAAAGTCTTTAGCATCCTTGGGTGACCAGACCATTGACATGCAAGTTAAGGCCGTACCTGAATTTTCCGGGGTCCAGTGCTCCCCCAATTTAAAATAAATCATTAAAAAGAAAACGGAGACATTATTTAAAATTTTGCTACTAGCAAATCCTAGATAACCTTTCAAAGTATTTTATGAACTACTGTTTACAATTTATAATGAGAACGTTAAGCTTTACTACGCACATTTGCCAAAAGTGGCCGTTTTTCGCAAATATGCGTAGTAAAGCTTAACGTTCTCACTTTAAACTGTAAACAGTAGTTCATAAAATACTTTAAAGGGTTATCTAGGATTTGATAGTAGCAAAATATTAAATAATGTCTCCGTTTTCTTTGAAATGATTTATTTAAAATGCAGCACTGGACCCCGGACAATTTAGGTACGGCCTTAATTTGGAGAAGAAAAAGTGGGAAATTGCATTCCTTTTCGCGTATCCCGGTAACTTTTCTTTTTTTTGAAACGACTTCGAAAATTATTTTTTTGTTTAAAAGCGTATACATGCAAGTTGGTACCATTGTCATCAGGTGAAGATCTGATGGTGGGATCCTCGAGAAGTCGAGGGAACTGCTCAAATATTCTATGTACACAAATAGTGATTTTAACGTTTTATTCAGAAATTAAAGTCGCTTTTTTGTTTAAAATTATACTTTGCATTTTGACTAAAAATTTAGTCCATTTATGTATTTGAAAAACAAAATAAGTATAAACAAAAATGGTTGCACCTATGTATATTGTAATATAACTTATTGAATTTTTTTTTTTTTTAATTTTTATTATTTCTTGTAGGTAATGAATGGTGCAATAAAGGTACTTCATTAATACTCATTCATTCACACACGAGATTCAACCTCCAATTCCTTATATGACACCAATCCTTCACAAACATCCTGTGCTCACGGAAAGTAGGTACCTAGCCGATCAAAACAAACTTACTATTTTCGAGGCATAAACTTTATGTTAAACACGAAAGGTTGACTTTGCAATGTTGGTAGATATTACACTTTGGAGCAAAAATATTGGGACAATGCATTTCTTTTTAAAAATACCTCATTGTCCGTGACAGTGACTGACATAGCAAACTGCAAGAGAAATGCCTTCGCATGGCCTTCGCTGGTACATGCACGTCTACTCTCTATTCCAAATTCCAAAAAAGGGGGGATTTGCTGGCCGTAACCACTATGCTGGACAGGCGGGTTGGCGGTGGTCGCAATAGATGTATGGAGTAGTTGCAGACTGTTCCTGTTACCTATACCTCCTTTAGTCGCCTCTTACGACCCCCGTGGGAGAGGAAAGGTGTGGTGAGAAATCGCTCTGTGCTCTGCAATTCAAAAATATTAATCTCGAACAAATGTCCTAATTGGCAATCGCGCGATTTAAAATTAAAGTTAAGGCCACGCGAGAGTTGCATCGCATATTCGCGCGATGATCGCTTAAATGCTATTTTGATAAATAAAATAAATAAATAAATATTTATGGACAAATCACACTGATTAAGCTAGCCCTAAAGCACCCCAAAGTAAGTTTTAAAAGTTGTGTTATGGGGTACTAACTCAACGATACTATATTTTAAAGATAAAGATACACATACCTAGTCACGTCTTTATTCGTAACGGGATAGACAGAGTCCGGGTCGCAAGACCCAAAGGCCATGTTAAGCATCCATCATCACGCTAAACATGGCTTTTGGGTCTTGCAAATGCGACCCGGGCGCGTGTAGATGAAAAAAGGGAATCAAAATAGTGATGAGTTGTTATAGCCGCATTGCCTATTTATGGGTTGTAGACTAAACTTGTACTTATGTGATTTGTATGTGTTTTTTTACTGTACAAAAAAAAAAATTTAAAGGGTTTTCAGGCATTTTTAGGCTCACGTGGGATTTTTTTACCATTTCTTATTTCATTATTTAATTTGTGTACAAAAATATATTTGTATGCATCGATATGTTAGTGGGCCCTTATCCCCGCTCGCTAGTGTATACAAATGTCTCTCCATATGTTGTTGTTGTTGCCATTTGCGGCGACCAATGCCGGCGGCGGAAGGAAATAAGGTCGCGGGAGAACATGCCGTGTCTGTATGCACCTATTTGTGTGGTATGCACTCTCACACACGGACAGCCGGACTGCCAATGATTATTATATGGAATATACAGGGTCAAACAAAATATATTAAAACTATTTTATGGGTGATGTCAGTCAATGATACTGAACAACATTACACAAGAAAAAAAAAAATTGGTCTATAGAAATTGACCGATTAGCTGACGCGAGTTTGTATGGTATGATTAGCTGACGCGAGTTTGTATGGTATGATTAGCTGACGCGAGTTTGTATGGTATGAATAGCTGACGCGAGTTTGTATGGTATGATTAGCTGACGCGAGTTTGTATGGTATGATTAGCTGACGCGAGTTTGTATGGTATGATTAGCTGACGCGAGTTTGTATGGTAAGCCAAAAAATATTTTTTATATTTTGACATATTATGATCCTTGGGGAATGTTTTTCAGAATCTAAACTGAATGTATCCTTTAAGGTGAAGATATAGGCAAATGGCCTTGAAGTGGCGCTCTCATTTGAAATAAATTGTTAACTCGTAAATATAGAGATAATTTCCATATTGCTCTTCGTAATGCGTGGTCATGCACTAGATACCCCTAAAATTATTTTATGAACCACCGTTGAAAGTATTTACATTAGTCTGTCTAGCTTTAAAACTTGCCTCCGCCAAAAGTGGCCACGGCAAGTTTTAAAGCTAGACGGATCACCAATAATAGTTTCAACGGCAGTTCATAAAATAATTTAAAGGGCTATCTAGTGCATGACGAAGAGCAATATGGAAATTATCACCATATATACGATTTAACAATTAATTTCATACTTCAAGGCCATTTTATTTATATATTCACCTAAAATAGTGTCAGTATATTTTGTAGGGCCCTTATGTATTACCATAATAAATTGTTGTAATGTATGAATTCCATATAAGGTACTGTCAATCGGTCCAGGCGTTTCCAGTAATCGGGTAACATACATAAAAAAATGATTCCGACGAATTGATAACCTCCTCCTTTTTTTAAGTCGGTTAATGAAACTTGCAATAGTTTGAATTCCAAGAAAATTAAACTTTATTATCACCAAAAACGTACACGACTGTCGCCATGACCTTTCTATCTCAATGGAATCAAAATTTAATTAATATATTAAACAATCAAAATTATTTTAAGCATTTAGCTTTATTTCCGAATATCCTGTGACATTTACGAGTGGCCTAGACACGACACTTAGGGGCTATCCAGTATTACGTAATGTCACCTCGGTTGGAAAGGTACGGACTTCGAATTAGTAGATCCAAGACGGCAATATTTTCCGGGGTCCAGTGCTGCCCTCATTTGAAATAAATTATTTGAAAGGAAACGGAGATATAATTTAAAATTTTGCTACTACTACTACCAAGCCCTAGATAACCCATCAAACTATTTTATGAACTACTGTTTACAGTTTAAAGTAAGAACGTAAAGCTTTTCTTCGGGGCGGAAAGCGGGAAAATATCGCCCGTGGCGCTGGTAGAGCTAAAACCGGCACTGAGTATGCTTGTGCAAATCAGATGATAATGCAGTATTATAATAAAAGGACGCAACCCCATCAGGATTGGGCTTATTAATTACATTTGTCTTGATAAGTAGGTACTAAAGCCTCCCATTACTAAAAAAGATTGTCAAAAACCTTAATCTTTTAGCATATTTTTATATTAACTTAACAAGAAGAGGAGATTGTCAATTCGTCGGAATCATTTATACGTAACATTTTTATAATTAACCCCAGACGAAAAAGAGGGGTGTTATAATTTAAGTTTGACGGGTCTGTCTGTCTGTGGCGTCGTAGCTTCTAAACGAATAAACCGACTTCGATGCGGTGTTTTTTAATCGAAAGCCTTGTTTGTCTGTCGAGATAGTTCTTAGATATGTTTTATTAAAATCGGTTTAGCCGTTCAAAAGTTATTGGGGGTGAACGCTTGAAAGTCAGGGGATTTGTCATTTTTGTGGCAAATAAACTTGTTTTATGTTTGTTTTCACACAAGCTAAACAAAGCTTATAAACATCAGTGAGACTGCTCCAACCCATCTGGCCAGCGTGGAGAGTGTAGGCCAAATCCTCTGACTGCGCTGGCTAATATATGGCTCTGGTAGTCAACATAAAAAAAAATCAAAATATCTTTATTACTTTTTGGTTATAACTAACGTGAGACACAGACATTACTAATCGGCGGGTCACTCACGTAAACAATCAGCTACTGGCCGACATGTTCCGACCTCATCCGGAGGTCGTCATCAGGGCGAATGTGATGCGCGACGTCACATCTTTATTATCATAGGATATTTATAATATCTCTTAATAATAGTCACTTTGTTTTGTTTTGCACAAATGTTGACGTCAAATCGTTACTAAGTTTACATAAGTACAGAGAGGGTTGTGCTCCTGCAGTGGAGACTTAAAAACACGTGATGATGATGATGATGATGGTGATGATGTTGGTTGTCGCACACCCTGCGACGTTAGCGGCGTCCTAGACACAGAAAGCTACAGGAAACGACCTTTTACAAGCGGTTATTATCGCTATTAACTTATATGTCGATAACACATACAGTCACGACACGCTGTCGGCAAGTGTTATACTTGTATTAATAAACTACCTCTTTTCCACGACTTCTTCGATAATGTGGTCTACATTTAAGAGCCTAGCTCTTGTCGCTGTCATTGTTCCACCACCACCACCCGTTCTAAGTTTGTCGCTGACGATGTTACGCAACCCGAGGGGTAAAAAAATATCATTACGTTAATATGTTTTTCTTATTTACTTATTTCAATCATCATCAGGTCTTTTTTTATCTCCACTACAGGAGCACGACACGACCCTCTCTGTACTACCAGATCCAAATACTAGCCAGAGCAGTCAGAGGGTTTAGCCTTCACTCTCCACGCTGGCCAGCCGGGTTGGAGAGTCTCACTGATGTTTATAAGCTTTGTTTAGCTTGTGTTTTATATTTATTTTATTCAAAACAAATTATACAAACAAAATTATACAGAAACATTTTTACAAATAAAATATCTCTTCCAACGCGCCACATCGAGGCAACGTACCCAATATGCTGGCAGCATTTCCTCGCTGTATAGCGAGACTTATTCTCTGAGCAAAAAAGCCGCCAGCTCTAGGTCTAGGTCACCAGTTGCCTCGATGAGGCGTTGTGACGTCCTTAAAAAATAAAAGCGTCAGGGCCCTAAGGTCCCATCGCCTCCACTGCGAATGGAAGAAAGATAAAACCGTCTCCCAGACCCGCGTATTTCCGCTTTTTGGCAGCCTCTGCAGTACAAGCCGCCGCTCCACCAAGATTAGACGTTGCAGGCAAATGTGAAGGTGCAAGAGTATCCACACATATGGCATCCCAAACGAGGCACCTACCCTGCCTCCATGGGACCAAGGACAAGCCATCAGGTCGCTGGCCATTAGTGCGGACGATCCCATTCGGTTCCGAAATGGATGAAACACCGACAGTGGCCAAGGTTCTATGAATTATATCATTAATAGATGCATGTCGGGGGATTCTGCCCGCACTCTTAACGCAGGCTAGCCCATGGCGGCCGTACCCCTTGTGTTGTTAGCTTGTGTCATAAGTCGCCTTCTATTCTACGACATCCACTGTAAGACTTGGAGTGGTCCTATTGGTTCTTCTCTGCCGGGAACCGCACGGCAGTTTTTTTTTTAATTTCAATAATTACAATTAGTTAAGCGAGTGAGCGAAGCGTTTAAATTTCGAAAAAGTTATATTTCCATCTTTATTCATAATCACGTCTTTATCCCTTGTGGGGTAGACAGAGCGTAGGGCAATAAGTCCCAAAGGCCACGTTTCAAAAAATCATTTGGGTTGCTCTGCATTGTTTATTGACATAATTCCTCAAGATTTTCGCCCATTCCCTCGATCGGCTTTTACGATCTACGTGGGAAGAGAGGCTGGTACCTTAATTTCATTTTTTTTTTCCGCATATATTAAAAAATAGAAAAGGGGCCAAACTGTGGCCAATGTTTGAGATAGCTGGTCTATATTCATGTAAACTGGACAAACAATCTCTTTGTGTTTTTTTTTTCATTTTTATTATTACGCAGCTAACGGCCTATTTAGTTTATTGCAAGTCATTTCATTTATCTGCCTTTTGTCTATATTTTTTTACTGAAACTGAAAGTGACTAGACTGCGTTGGGTCACTGTTCTATTCAAAGGTTCTATTCTATTACATATTGTTCATGTAACACAGTTTAAAAAACCCAGTGTTATAGCTTCATGCAATCGTATGATCTTTGTCTTTTTGTTATAAAACTCGTTACTTCATTTTATATTCTAATAAATATCGGCCACAATAAGCCAGTAGGGACTGGACCGCTCGGCTCCGTTTTTTTAAGACTACTCAGTATAACTTATTTCTGTAAAATTGATGATTTGGCACTCGTTATGTTGTGTTAACATTGTGTTAGGCATAATATCTTTGTAAAATGACAAAGCCCTTCTGGCGCGTAGGCGACCAATACTGTGTAAATGAGTTTCTTTCGGCGTTTCTTCTATCAGCAGTGGTCGTTGCGAAACGCTAGTATCGGTAAAAATAATTTAGATAAGTATAAATAAACATTACACGTAATGTACACTAAAAATATTAACGTGTAAAAGTGCCTGCAAAGGCCTAATTACTGAATAAATATTTGATTTTGATTTTGAATCGATAATTTTTAATAAAAAAAAACTGACAATTCGGTCACCATAAAATTGATAAAACTGTTTGTAGGTAGGATAAAAATTAATAATACTTATAGATGTAGTAAATAATGTGTTATGTTATGAATGTATTCATCATTTTTATAAATCGGCAAAAATAATATAAAAATATTTTTATCTTATCTATGGTTTTGCTTACGGATATAGAACGGCAATTTTATTGCCACGTCAACCGCCTCGGTAGCGCAGTAGGCAGCGCGTAAGTCTCATAATCTTAAGGTCGTGAGTTCGATCCTCACCCGGGGCAAACCCTTTTTGTCAATTCATGCTATTTTTGAGTGTTCGTTTTACTTTTTTGTAAAATATTTCCAAAATTGTTGTACGGTGGAATTTTTATATGGAAGTTCATATGTACATATAGAAAAATTCTTCTATGTAAGTAATATTCGTATCTATACCTTCATAGGTAAAACAAATATATCTTGTTAAACATAACATCTTGTATATATTAAACAGATATATCTTGTTGTACATGTATTAGTATAAAATTCTGTCGGTATGCGGTGTACCATAAAATTATAGGTACTTATGCGCAACATTTCAGCCACGCGTTTTTACTTTATTTTTCGCTCAAATGTACTTTCGGTCACATGTCATTTCATACAATTGATTTCGCGCAAATGTACTAAAATTAAAATTTCAGTATTAATATTTCGTGCGATATTTATTATTTATTTAGAACATTTAGTCACTCTTATTGATTGACTGTACAGTACAACAAACGTTTAAAAAGTTTAGTCTAAAAAGTGGCGGTTCCTAGACGCACTGCAGTGTTCTCAAGTGAAAACAGTCCTACTTCCTGATTTCCCGACTCGCATACGTAATACCTGCTTAGCATTCGCCAATGCCGAGTCGCAGAGGTCACGGCTGGCGGCCGCTCGCGGTAATGACCTTTCGCTATCTTGATATCTAATCGCAGATTGGCAATGGTGCGCTTCCGGGAAATTCGATTTCGCGATTCTGACTTTTAAAACTCTTTAAATTTTTTGGAGCAAGTTTATGATACTGGACCACTTTGCTCAAGAACCATTACTCAAAACAAAAAGAAATTACTCATACATACATACATACTATCACGTTTTTATCTCTAATGAGGTAGACAGAGCATTTTGGGTCTTGCGGCTCTAAGCAGACAGAGCCCAGGGCCGCAAGACTCAAAGGCCACTTGTAGCGTGATGTTGGGCGTGAAGGTGGAAAAAGGAATTAAAATAGTGATGGGTTGCTAGCCGCATCGTCTAATAAAATATTTTGCATTTTCGCCCGTCCCTCGATCGGCTTCGACGATCTGCGCGGGAAGAGACCTCCCAGACCAGCATGGAAGGAAAATAATTTTTCGTATTTCTTAAAGCGATCATATTAACAAATCTATGAAATATTTTTTTTACCACATTCTGGTGATTTTGGGTAAATAAAGTTCATATCAAGTATAAAAAAAAATTTTGCGAAAAGGAAGGAACCACAAAAACCACCAATAATAATAATTGGTCTAGTAAATCAACTCAGTAGATACTATCTGCTTACTTTATTTTACACAATCACAAATAGATGTTTATTTTGTACGAGACAAGAGTTCTGTTTTAACTTTCGCGTATTTAGACAGTAGGTACTTTTAATTATTTGTCATCTTTTTACACAAAATAATAATATATTTTTATTTCAAATGAAAAAATGCGAATTGGCAATTCGTAAATAAGACCACTCCAGTCTTCCCGTGA
The DNA here is from genome assembly GCA_963576875.1 of Acrobasis repandana. NCBI lineage: Eukaryota > Metazoa > Arthropoda > Insecta > Lepidoptera > Pyralidae > Acrobasis > Acrobasis repandana. The sequence continues at coordinate 14,235,901 of OY756237.1, forward strand.
ATGTCGCAGAAAGCGACTTAGGAAACACAAGCAAACATTAATGAGACCTCTCCAACCCGTCTGACCAGTGTCGAGAGTGTCAGCCAAATCCTCAGCTCTGGCTAAGCATAGATCTATATAGATCCATGCTATGAGGTATAACCATGAGGTAATTCATTTAGTAGATCTTTCTCCTCATCTTAGCGAGTTCCCGGTTACATTCTTAGCTGTGGTGCTTTGGATCCCGGGGTTCGTTTTCTGGAATTTTCGTCTACAAAGAAGATAAGCTATAGTACGTTAGACACCAAAGACCAAGAAGAATGTTCTTAGTAGAGAAGATATAGACGGAATCTTTAAAACGATTTGGCTCTGTTTTATCCGTTATCGTAGTTTATACTCTTACTAAATTTCAAAATTTAAATAACACAAACTCGTTTTACAGAGTAATGTCAGCTATCAAGGCTTATTTTGTATTTTATCTCCAAAAGTACAGTTAAAATCATATATATTTGTTTGTAATCTCTTTATTGCACATAAAAACATAGGTACACACAGACAGAATTATTAGAATTTGCACAAAGGCGGGCTTATCCCAGTAAGGGATCTCTTCCAGCCAACTAAGTATCTGAAAGGATCAGTCAGTAAAAGAGGGTGGAGTTGAAGTGTACAACAAGATTATTACTAAAGACAATTATTACTAGGCTAGGCAATTTTGCGTGCAGTCCTGCACTATAAGATTTTCTATTCCACCTAATATGTATATCTATATCACACTATTTACGTGCTAATAAAAGTCATCAAAAATTTCCGTTTGAAAAGTCCAAGTAGCATACTACGAGTAGTTCATCATTTCAGTGGCTTGACGTCCACTCCACAGCTGGACATAGGCCTCTCCCAAGGATTTTCAAAATGACAGATTTAAAGCGGCCTGCACAATATCCAACTATAAGTATATAACATTTTTAGTACTTTAGCAACGGATTATAGGTATTTGTTTTATTTACTTGTAGTATCGACTGTACAAATGAGTAATATAAAAATTTCGGCTGACACGTCTCAGTCTAAGTTTTATGGACGTGTTATATGTAAATGCCACAGGCTCGCCGTGAGATGTGGCATTGATGCGCACCCTCGGGGTATGAGATTTAAATTTACCAATTTAGGTACATAAAATGCTGTTTATGAAATATTTGAAACAACAATTAAGGGATCGATCCAGATTTCAAAGATTCAAGAGGACCTCATAGGTCTATCTATAGTCTACAGATGCAGACAAAAGGTGCAATGAGTTTTGATGAAGACGAAAGTTTTGTAACAAGTGGAGTATGTACTGATTTGTAGTTTAAATCCAGAGCAAAAGGACACAAGATATAGTTTAAAATACTAAACCTGAATACGGGAAAATTCTTACTAATGAAAAGTATGTTTTTTTTAAGTTAATGCAAACAGAGAAGGCAGTAACAGCTAAACAAAAAAGTCTTCTAAAAATTTGCGGATTATACAATCTAAACGCGACATACTCGTGTCCATCATCCTTTAAAAATATGTTCAAGTTGTCGATAAAGCTAATAATACTGATCATTCAGTTAATTAGAGAGGCTCCATGAAGGGGGCCATCTCACATATCAGTTTATCATATAGGTATGAGACTGGATAAGCAGCAAGAGATTGAACAACATAGTTTTTCGACAAAAAAAATGTATCGTGGAAAATTACCAGATGCTAATCGTATGTCGAGTTAATCTGTAATACTTAATGATTATATAACATCCGAATATGTTTACAAATTACTTTTTGCCCATGTTTAGCATTCGGCGTGCAAGGTCGCATATTACTCGTAAGATTTTGACTCACGACGCATTCCAACTATTTTATTCTATCGGGCTCATCAGCGGGACCTTCGATGCATGATAAATGCTAAGGCAATTTATCTGTCTGACAGTCTTTATCTGTGTTTTTGAGGCGAGGTTCTTCTTCTTTTCAATTAGTAGATACTTAGACACAAAAATGTAACTCTTATATCATTTATTCATAAATAACATCATTCAACTAAGTATATAAAACGAAACTATATCTAAAACTTAAAGCGAATCTTAAAATTAAAAACTTAAAAATATTATTTTTTATATTGATTTGACAAAGGCGTCACATCGAGGCAACGTGATTTAAATGCTGGCAGCATTTCCCCGTTGGATAGCTAAGCTAATCCGTTGGGCGAAAAAAATGCCAGCTTTTTGGTCTCCAGTTGTTTCAATGAGGCGCGTTGTAATTTGTTTTACATTTTTTTTTATTTCAAGTCTTAGTGTATTTTATAGATACCTATATGTTTATTAGTAACAGCATTAACACACAACAAAACGATGTACCTACGTACCTACGTAGGTACATCGTTTTGTTGTGTGTTACCTGTACCTACATGTATTGAAAGAATTGTCTTTATCTGAGGTAATTATAGTACCTGTGCTTGGATTTATATTGGTATTTTGGGTAAGACAAATATATTTTAACTAATTACTTGTTTTGTGACAAGTAGTTCAGTATCAAAAACTGAACTTGCTCCAATAACAATAGTAGTTCAATACATAGATTAATATGTCCAATAGTCCGTTGACAGATGCAACTTTAGTCACTTGTACTATATTGGAATATTTTTAATAAAAAATTTTTTGTATGAAAGGTTGACGATTTGACTTAAATTTGAAGGAAATGGCGATAAGCCGTTGCCCAGCAGTAGAACAATAGAAGTATATAGTTAGGTACGTATGAATTTAATAATTGATTAATTGAACTATTCCATGATGGTCTGGGACAAAATAAAAAAAAATTAATGTACCAGCTGTTTCTCTTCCCGTGCAGATAGTAGAAATGGGTGAAAATGCAAATCATATACCAATAGGCGATGCAGCTAGCAACTCATCACTATTTTGATTCATTTTTCCATCTTCCCGCCCATTATCACGCTAAAAGTGGCCTTTGGCCCTGGCCTCTGTTTGCTTAGAGCCGCAAGACCCAAAATTCTCTGTCTGCCCCATTACGGATTAAGATGTGATGGTGTATGATTAGATTACAATTCGTATGCGTCAATAAGTCAAGCCGTACCGGGTGCCGCCCACTCGGTAATCCGATTTGACATAATTCGGCAAAAACTGGGTTACATCATAAGGCTTCGCAGGTTGAGGGCATCAGTTCGTTTCGGAGTTGTGTCAAATGCTAAGTACTTAAAATTTTATTGCCGTGTGATAATTGCAGGTTAAGCATCAGCCTACGATATTTTAAAATCTACAAAAAAATAAGTTTTTTTGTTTGTGGGTTGGTATTTTCCAAAATTCTGACATAATTCGACCAAAACTGGGCTATTATAAGGCTTAATGGGTTGAGGTTCTATACTTATTTCTTATTAATAAGTATCAGTCTATGATGTTCACCTACTTACTCTTTTTTTTAAATAAAAATATGAGACAAAAATATATTAAACTAACATAAATAAAACTTTATAGAATTAATTTTTTTTTCTACTGGGTGGCGCAAAAGTACTGGCACTAAAGAAAATACTTTTATTTTTTTTATATGACATTTTCTGTCATTCTGTTGTTGAAAATTGTGTAGTGAACAACTGTAAAATACACTGAAAATAAACATGGACCGTTTTACTCCCCAAGAACGTGGAATAATTGTGAGTGAGGGACGGAGGGACGCTTTTCCAGGCCGAGTTATCTCTCGTTTTGGCGATTTGCCTTGGCCTGCAAGATCACCCGATCTGACCAGTCCAGACTTCTTTCTTTGGGGTTTTTTGAAATCTCGGGTGTATGTGAACAAGCCACAGACTCTCGCAGCTCTAAAAGAAAACATTCGTCAAGAAATAACGAACATATCGCAGGAAGTGTTACGACAAGTTATGCAAAATGTCATAAATAGGGCTCAAATGTGTATCAACTCTGGAGGTCACCATTTAAAAGACATCATCTTTAAATCCTAATGGTACGAAATTTAATGGCACAAATATACATTTAAAAAAACCTAAATCTAGTTTTCTAATTTAGAAAAAATGTTATAGCTGAACCAAATAGGGTCTTTACTTTTGCGCCACCCAGTATTATCAACAATAAAAAGATATGGATGAAGTCACCATATAAACAAAAAACATTTTATCTGCGTTTGGAAGCTGTGACACACATAATGTGTACATCTGTATACATACAGTACACATGTCATACATACAATACTATATTTGTGTCTGATCACTATATTTGTGTAGGAGGATAAAGAGGGAAGTTCAGTATCAAATACTTCTTTTTTTGTTATGGATTAATTACATTAATTCATCCTCATATATTAATAACTACCTAAAATTATTTACTTCAGTTGCTAATGATAAATACAGATGGTCACGAACACACCAATGTGTTACCTAGCTAAGTATATTTTATATTCGTGCATGATACATAAAAAGATTTGATACTCCAAACCTAAGTCCAAACCTCATATTCATTAGCGTAATATTACTCAAAACTTTTTGCAGTTATTTTTGCTTTGTTTAAATATAGCCGTTTCAACTTGGAATCTATTTATATTCACAAACAGTCGCGTGCGGACGCGACGAGAGAAGCGATATTCTGCAACGAATTAATTTTCATAAGCATTTAGGTAGACTAAGCTAAAACAACGAAATTTCGCGGTTTCGTCTTTCTGTTTTCAAAGGCACAAACTTGATATGACGCGGTATGGTCTCTGTTGTTGAAACGGAATAAAGTAAGTTGATGGACAGTAGTTTCTCTACGTTCAAGTCTTGCTAGATATGGTAACTAAAGGCAACAATAAAATTACTTTTTACTTTAGATTAAATGTCAACATCGGAGTTAAGTTTCACAAAACCGTGGGTAATTGATCTTCATGGTAGCACTACTGGGTCATGATCATGATCCAATATCTCTAACATTCTCTACCTAGGGGTGATGTCATAGTAAGTAGTATTTGTTATCAGCCATGTCTTCACCGCCTACGAACAGGTCTTTTAAGGTTGTTTACCTGCTATAAAGCCTGAACCATGTTTTGAAAGTACAAAATTTGGCTGTTAAAACGTCGACCTATATGTACTGTGCTAGAGAGATCTCTAGAGCCAGTTCGCTAGCCCATATACCTACTAAGGCTAGGAATACACACATGCTGAAATTCAGATACTATATTACCGGTTTTGTAATTATAAATTTTTGGTTAATCGTTATAATTATAAAACAGGCAATGTATTTGTAATTCAGTAAGCTCGTAGTGTAGACCCGACTTAGATAGATATATTACAATTTCGTCCAATTCGTTGATTGAAATTGGAGTGGTCAAGTCAAATAAGTACAATGTAATCAAGGTTTCGATTACTTTTTCCTCGGCTAGTAAATTACATAAAACACGGGTTACACAACATGTTAACGGACAGAAATGAGATTTGAATAAATCAATTAAGCGTACAATACGAGTTGTGGTAATATTGTTTATTTTAGCGCGAAAATTTTTGGTCCAAATTCTTTTTGTGGCCGAGGCGACTCGATTTCTCTTTTCATTTTATTACATAACCAATTATGACTTATTATAATATTTTTTAATGACACAAACCTTGATAACATACACGTATGTACGTACATACATACATATTATCACGCCTTTTTCCCATGTAAGTAGGCAGATACAATGGATCTCCACTTCGCTTGCTACAAACCTCTTTCGCTTCATCAACACTCATTATTCTTTCATGCTTGCTCTTCGTAAGTACTCCTTACTTCACCTTTCTTAAGAACATCTGCAATTTGGTTGCAGAATGTTCGACGAGGTCGACCTGGTCCGGTTCTTCCATCTTTTTTTTCAATGGCATGGGTAAGTAATTTTCATATTCTACCTAAGAATTCATCTCCCTGTACTATATTTTGTTTATTTTTTAGATTTCTAGTAAAAGCTAATTTTTAACTACTACTATAGGGGTTTTAAGGCATTCAAGCCTATTTCATTATTTAATTTAAGTACTACTCTACACCCACGTTTTTAGGTATTTTTTCCCGTTAGAAAACCTACTGGTAGCACTAAGTTGGTAGGTCTACTGGTACAAGCTCAAACCAGTTTTATAATATGGCATTTTTTGTGTTAAATAATACCAAAAAAATTGCAGAATGGCGCTCGTTCGTGATGCAGAGCAATCATGATCTTTCATAATCTCGACGCGGGTTGTGAAGTTATGCGCTTCCGTCTGTCCGTCTGTCCACTACACCTGTACCCTGCATCTGTGTGTAAACCACTAATTATGTAATTATCACAATTCTTTTATAATTATCAAGTGCTAGTTTGAAAATGTCAGCTACCTGTCTTACGGAATGATTACAAGACCTAAACTATTTTAATAGAATCAATCATACATTCAGAAACTTCACATCACAGGTACTTTTTCACGTCTGTAGGTATACATTATGTATTATGATGTTATCTATTTGGATTATTATTTATTCCTACATTCGTTTTGTACCTTAACACTAAGTACCTCTTTATATAACAACATTTTAGGGGTTTTGATAGGTTTTAGGTTAAAAGCGTGTCTGTTGCGATTCGATGTTATAATATTCGATTACGCGTAGGGGCGCTAAGTAGATATGTGTTTCAGTATTTGGCACATAATCTAGTATTTTAGAAAGAGTTCGGCATTTAATATGATTGGAGGCATTGTATAGTGTATACTTATCTACAGTTTTACAAGCAATGTTATATTAGGCATATAACGTTTAATAAAATCGACTGCCTCTCGACGGTGATCAAGGCGTTTGCCTTATGATCAGAGGTCGTGGGTTCAAATCCCACTGGGAAGCATACTTTATGATAAGTTGTTTCCAGTCTGGTTAGGATATTGCAGGCTTGAATCACTTGATTATCCGAAAAGAAAGATGATTCCGTGCTTCGGAAGGCACGTAAAGCCGTTGGTCTCAAACGCCATCTAGCGTTTGTACCTATCCTAGGATTGGTTCTGGTCTACCCTTTGGGTTGCGGAGGTCAGACGGCAGTCGCTCTGTGTAAAACCAGTAACCTCGTCGAATCGCCTAGGTTAGGTAGGTTAGGTAGCGGGCCCCGGGCTCTGAAAGCGTAACCGCTGACGTATGATGATAACGTTTAACAAAATATACTGAAACTATTTTAAGGGTGAATTCAGTAAATGATACTGAACAACTTTTCCCAAGGAACGCAAAAAATATTTTTCATATTATATTCCTTCGGAAAAGTTGTTCGGTATCACGGACTGAATTCACTGTTAAAATAGCTTTATTTTATTTTGTTAGACATTCTACTCGTATATTACCTACAAATATGTATGTATTTATATAATAACATGTTCTTGATAGCGTTTACGTTAGCAGTTATATTTATTTGTAGTAAGTAATGTACTCAATAAGTATGAAAATAATATCAAGTGACCTATGCCAACATTTATCACATACAACCAGCGTACCGGAAACACTTTATCTTGCCGTGATGTGTTCTCGGTATTCACGAGTTCACAACATAATTACACGAATTAGCATTTCAAATGACACATTAACTTTAATATATTTCGCGATAACATACATAGAACACACGTTTTTACGATGAGTAGTTGAAGTACTTGTGTGCGATGTTTTTGGTAAAGTATTTTTATGTCAATGAACTTATACAATGAAAAACTAAATGTTCTGTCGGACAAAAGTATGGTAAATGAATAAAATAAACTAAAGTAAAAGGGGAAAGCCTTGAGAAAGAATTAATTTTTGAAGGACTTGAATCTTAAATTGAAACACATTGAGAGCAAAAATATGAATATAATATCTACAAAGTTACTATTATAAGATTCTAATCATACGATGAAGAGGGGCTCCCAGACCACTGTTCGTGCGATATGTGACATAACAATGCAAACAGGGGACGAGATCGAACCTCCCTCAAATTTCAAATTTAAAAATATCTTTATCATCATAGGATATTTATAATATCTCTTAATAATAGTCACTTTGTTTTGTTTTGCACTAATGTTGACGTCAAATCGTTACTTACAGCTAAGTTTACGTCGCTTCCTAGGCGCAAGTGCAGAAGAAGCGGCAACAAACTGCACTGCACGTTTTCCTGTTTGTTACTATTAGATTTATATAGGGTAGATACTTCACGGTATTTTCGTCTATCAATAAATGTAGTATATTTATCGCATAACATATTATAGGATAGGGTACTTACCCTATCCTATAATATGTTATGCGATAAATATACTTAAACGTACGTACTTACGTACGTTTACACCTGTGTAATTATATTATGGTTAAAATTTTGGTTTGGTTGGTAGCTGATTTTTCACGTGAGTAACCCGCGTGTTTTACATGGGTAAATACAGTAATAATAATAATATAGTAATACCTGTAATCTTCTCCAAATATAAAATCAAATCAAATCAAATATCTTTATTGTGGAGCACAGGTTACAAAAGATCTTAAAATAAATAAAAGTTACTACTGTGACCTGCCCTTAACGGACGTACAATAATAAAATGAAATATAATATGCAATGCATGTATTTTGGTCACCCAAAGATGCCAAAGTCTATATTATTTATTTTTTATTTATTTTAAATGTATTGCGCAATAATCTAACGATTGTTACAAAAGGTAAAACTTAATGCTAAGCATTGTCTACCATGCGACATCGAAAAGAAATATTCGGATCAGTTTAAACTATTTGGCTGTTTTACGACCGGCTGCCTGCCTGACGTCAATCTTCTTTGTTAATGCATTTGTGCAAAAAGTAATTTTTTCTCCCATCTGCTTCCTTATATCGCCCACTCTATATAAAAACTGCTTTAAAGTCCTATACGGTTGGGGATGATACACCCATTGCGTCACGCGAAAACTAACAAGATTACCAGTTAGTCACCCCACCAACTGACTAATTAGATTTAGTCTAGTATCCACATTACCCAACGTTTATGCAACTAAACTGGTTTTTGTAATCGCGGATTATATCACGGTTACAGAGCATCAGTTTGTTTATTTTTGTAAATATTACATTGCATATGCTGCATACTTTATACACCGCCACGTCGCCGTGGCGTAGAGTCCGCCACTCTGAAGGTTCTGGGTTCAATCCTACGCAGGGGAAAGTAAGAAAATGGTCTTTTTCAACATTTTCTGGGTCTTGGATGTATAAAATATAGTATCGTTGAATTAGTATCTATCTATCTCTATTAGTAAGGAAAAATAGAAGCAAGAAGAGGAAAGGGAAGACCAAGAAGAGCATTTATAGATCAAGTAAAGGAGAAAGTTTACGCCGTGTCGTATAGGGAGGTCAAGGGGATGGCTCAAGAGAGCGAGACATGGAAACTACTCCACCGACAAGAACGTAGTTCTTAAATTATAGATATATAGAATTAGTATCTCATAACACAAGTTTAAAACTTTCTTTAGGGATAGCTCAATCAGTGTGATTTGTCCTTTTATATCTATTTTTTTGCATAATAAGAATATATCAGCTGCTTCTCTTCCCGCGCAGATCGTAAAAGCCGATCGAGGGAATGGGCGATGAATCTGAATCATGTTTAGGAACGCAGCTAGCAACCCATTACTATTTTGATTTCTTTTTCCACCGTCTCGCTAAAAGTGGCCCTTGATTCTTGCGGCTCTGTCTACTTAGAGCCGCAAGACTCAAAATACTCTGTCTGCCCCGTTAGGGATAAAGTCGTGATATTGTATGTATTCCTTATGATGCGATCAGTGAGGATATTAAACGAAAGTACTTATATACTTAATCGCATTTGACATATCCAAAGACTAGTATTTCTCTGAGACCGTAGACCTCGCGAGCTCTTATACTCGTAACCATACAATGTTGTTTTTCGTGTATGTAAGTGGCCAACACTGGTGTCAGATTTTCAAGCTGCCTAAAGGCATCTGACATAGCTTGACGACTGCTATATAATGACAGCCGGGACCAACGGCTTTTACGTGCCTTCCGAAGCACGGAGGAGCTCCAGAAATGTTTGTACCACTTGTGTTCACCCATCCAAATACGGACTACGCCCGGGGTTGCTTAACTTGTAAAAACGCTAGCAATGCGTACTCCCACCGGGGCACCGATAACCGACGACACCTTCCCCTTTCACCTGGCTTAGCAAACACGGGAAGAGAAGCAGATGGTACATTCTAAGTTTTTTCTTTTCTCCCAGACTAGCATGCAAGAAAGGAGTGCATCATAAGCGTCATAAGGAGTGGTTTAAAAAAAAAATAATATCTAAACATTACACTTGTCTGTTAAAATAACATCCCAAATGTCGTGTACTAACTAAGATTCTCATATAAGTCCAGCTTTTGATCGTGAGAACAAACCCGCTCCCCTTGAGTCGGCGGTCGGTCGGCCTCACTGACCGCACCATAAGGAGTGCGGCTATTGATTGATGACACATCTTGTCATAAATGAAAGAGCGTATAGAAGTGACGCTTTGTATTATGTAAGGTCTGAGTACATTGGAGCTATGAAAAGGGCAGTTTTTTTTTCTTTTATGTCATAGGACGGCAAACGAACAAGCGGGTCACCTGATGGTAAGTGATCACCGCTGCCCATGGACAACTGCAACACCAGGGGTGTAACAAAAGCGTTACCGACTGTTGGTAACGCCAACATTTTATTGTTACAATTTAATATTTTATCTGGGTTTTACACTTCCTTTACCTGTACCTATGTAATCTGTGGTTTCCTCTTCTTCTTTTGTTTCATGGCAGAATACACGTATACCAAGTCACCTCCGGACCTTTTATTTATTACCAGTGCCTCAATTATACCCCTTAATATCTAATCACGGACCTTTCAGGGGGGAGGGGAGGGGGGATGGGGGAGGAGGGGTTGCTCTCTCACTCACCAAACGAAGCAAAGAAGCGGTGAAGCTACTACTCAGACGTCGATTTTTTGTGAGAGTGTGATACTTCCCCAGACAAGCCGGCCCATTCGTACTACTTCAGCAAAACAGAGTTTTGCCGGTAGCGTGACAAAATTCAGTCTATCATACTGAATAATATCCCACAAGAAACATACATACCGTATACAAATGCCTGAAATGGAGATGGACCGGACACACGTTAAGGGAAGCTAAGTGGACGAGACTAGTAATCTAATGGTACCCACGAGATGGTATGAGAAACTAAGGTAAACAATATAAATGATCGGAAGACGACATTAAAAATAGGTCCAGAATGGACATGCATCGCAAAATATAGAGCAGCATGGAAAGCTTTAGAGGAGGCCTTTGTCAAAGGACAAGCAAAAAGAGAAACCGGTCACCAATACAACTATCTGCGAGTAGAGTTAATATTGTTAAAAAATGATTTTTAGTATATTATTATTTTGTTAGTCCATATTTAAATAAACATATAAAATATAGTCATTGTTTTTGCGAATCCTGGACTTTGCTAGGTTTTGCATGACATTGAACTTTGGCTAAGCGATTTATTCTGCTGATAAAGCACCTGTGTGCTTTATCAGCAGACTATTACCTCTATGTACATTGTACATAAGGGTGTTTTCTTTCTGTACCGTCACTGTTTTATTTTCATATGCTTAAGGCTAAAGGTAAAGAAGTAATACAAACTGCTGTTAAACATATGTTATTGCAACATTTAATTGCTTGTTTGTTGATGTAGCAGAATCATTATATTATTCATCAATCAAATCAATATCGGCGATCAATAAGTACCTACCTTACATAGGAATTTAACATTTTTAACATCAGTGTGTTGTAAGTAAATAACGGTCAACATTGAAGTTTTTTCTTCTCAGCTACTTCAAACGCTAGTTTTTTATTCTTCTTCGAATATAACCAAAGAAGTGAAGCAGAAAAAAAGAGGTCAAGTGCGAGTCGAACTCATACATAAAGGGTTCGGTACCTCCGCACAATGTTTTAAAACGCTGAAAATAATGTATGACGAGCCCCTTTAATTTTTATTTTTATCTTAGTTTTTTTTTTGGTGAATGACTGGTCATGTATGTCACGTCATGTCTTTTATATTTATTTCTAAAAAGTTATATTTTATGTATATTTGGGATTAATTCCATACCTACTGTATAGCTCATGGAACATAATATTTATTTATATCTAAAATAGCCATAATCAAAGCCTGAAATACCTACATTTATTTCATACAACAAGGATGTTGACAGCTGTTATTACCTTCAAAGAAGATGATTTGTAATTCTTCCAATTTTAGCCGATTGTGACCGGAACGAAATACCTATCTGCTGTCCACCGCTTTTCCCTCCATAAATATAAACAGGTCACAAAGTTATATCATATATTGATGTTAAACGTCAAGAAACAAAGAGAAAAATTATCTCCGTGCAACACCTTTGCTTATCTTTGCTTTGGCCTGCACCCTGCGGAGATTCTGTACCACGGTCCTGTACAGAGATATGGGATGATATGGGATATTGAGGTCCTGTACGCATGCGGACATAGAGTCAGTCGCTGCTGTCTTCAGTCGCAATTTGTCAATTTATGACATGATGTTATTTGTTTACCTATATTTTATTTTGTGATTTTTATGTGATTTAAGTTTATGTCCCATGTAAGTTTTACTCAAATTTATAATGTAGTTACGCGATACGGTATCGCCAGGTAATGTGGATCCAACCCAATCTTTTTCGTCCGAGGGCTTCATTCAATGTACTCAGTGCTCCCAACCCCGTTCGTTCAAAGGGCAGAGGGGATTAAAAATTCATATCGCTAGAGCTCACAAGGATATACTATTAGATAATTTTCTTGGTCTTACATCAGCACATATACCTGACCAAACAAACCAACCCAATCAATCTACCAATTCTTATTTCCCTTCCAATCGTTCCCTTCATGATCTCTTATCACATTTAAAAAGTACCAGTCCCATTATAAAAAGTGCTAGAAGGACGGTGTCCCATACACTGTCACTTATAATCCGTAAAACAGTGCAGGTCAACACCCCTCAGGCTTAGGAGCACTTGTTGACCTTTCCATTTAGAATTCTAAATGTTACACACCTTATAAACCTTCAGCGACGGACCCGAACTTCCCTGACCCACCCAATAGCACTGAGACAGCTCTTAAAGCCACAGAGGAGGATGTATATAGAGCTGTCATGTCTTTCAGGAGTGGCTCAGCTGGCGGTCTAGACGGATTATCCCCACAACACCTTAAAGATCTTTTAAGCGGCAACAGCAACCATGCTGATGGGACACTTCTGCAAAACCTGACGGCCTTAGTAAACCTCATGCTGTTGGGTAGGGTCAATTCAACAGTTATTGATACTTTGTATGATGCAAACCTTTGCGGCCTTAAAAAAAAAGGACGGTGGCATTAGACCTATTGCCGTAGGCACCACCTACCGCAGACTTACGGCAAAAATATGCTGTAGAGCTGTCGCAACCACTCTTGGTGATTATTTTCAGCCCATACAGTTAGGTTTCGGTTCCAAGAGTGGTTGCGAAGCCGCCGTCCACTCTCTGCGTACATTCCTCAGCACACAGAAAGGAAAGGTCCTGCTGAAGTTGGACATAAAAAATGCCTTTAATTCAGTTCTTAGGGGTGCCATGCTGACACAGGTACAAAACAAAATTCCTTCCATTTATAATTTTCTCTGGCAATGTTACAGCCAAAATTCTAAATTAATGTATTAGAATAATCTTCTGTCCTCAGAAGTAGGATATCAGCAAGGCGACCCCTTGGGTTCGGTTATTTTCAGCCTTGCAATCTACCCGATAATTGAAAAAATAAATTCTAAATTTAATGTATTTTATTTAGACGACGGGACTCTAGGAGGTGATGCCCCACTGTTTTGGCAGATTTAGGTACAATTAAAACGGATCTTGAGTCTATCGGGCTAAATTTAAACTTTTCCAAATGTGAGCTTTTCATAGATAATGATATGCCGTTTATATCTAAGATTGAAACGATTTTTCAATTTAACGCACTTGCTCCTAATATCAAAATTATCGATAAGTCCACTCTTCACCTATTAGGATCCCCAATTTTTGATGAATCCTTTCCAAATTTCATCGAAGCCAAAATTCAAAAATTCCAAATAGCAGCACAACGCCTTTTGAATTTACATTCTCATTTCGCATTTACTATATTAAAACACTGCCCTTTTGTCCCCAATTTTACCTACAACCTACGATGCAGCCATCTCTGGAAATATCCGGACATACTCTCAAAATTAGACGGCATAATCCAAAATTCATTGTCCAGCATTCTGAATATTGATTTAAATAACCAGCATGTTTGGAACCAAGCCTCCTTGCCAGTTAGGTTAGGAGGAATCCGCAAAATTTCCAGTGTTGCCCTGCCTGCCGTTTTGTCTGCCGTTCATAGTGTTCAAAAACTATTTAATAAGATAATACAACGCCCATATCGGAAATATCCTATGCAACGGAGGCCAAAACTGCATGGTCAGAGATATGCCCAAATTCCAAATTCCCTGACTACCCTTCCTCGCAGAGACAGTGGGACGAGCCGCTTTGCAAACTTGTACAGAGTAATTTACTTGAATCTTCTGATTACAACTCTGTAGAGCGTGCTCGTCTCTTTGCCACTGCTGAGTGGGAGTCTGGTTTGTGGTTGCAGGCCCTGCCATCCTGGAATATTGGAACATTCCTGGACGATAACACCTTTCGCTTAGCGACATCCCTCCGATTCGGAGCTAAGACAAATGTTTCCCATCATTGCCTCTGCGGTGATACCGTCGACCAGTTCGGCCACCACGGACTCTCATGTACCAGAAGCGCCGGCCGGATGGCCCGTCATGCCAATTTGAATAACATCATACACCGTGCTCTTGTCACCATTGGGTTCCCAAACATTTCAGAACCAAATGGTTTGGCCCGCGATGATGGCAAGAGACCGGATGGTATGGCACTTGTGCCGTGGAAGTTGGGAAGGCCCAACGGCCTTCCCAACTTCCACACGTAGCATCCCACATCAACCTATCTTCGCGGTACTAGCTCGAAGGCTGGCGCTGCTGCAGCCACTGCTGAGACCCTAAAACGGCGCAAATATGAATGCCTAGGGAACGGCTTCATATTTGAGCCGTTTGGGGTCGAGACGATGGGTCCGTGGGGGCCATCGGCCCGTAAATTTTTTAAAAATTTTAAATAAAATGCTGGTCGAGGTGTCGGGTGACCAAAGGGCTGGCAATTACTTCGCTCAACGAGTAAGCATTGCCATCCAACGTGGCAATGCAGCCAGCGTTTTGGACACCCTACCGCAGGGCATTGAACTCAACGATATTTTTTATTTATAAAAATATTTTTAAATTTTTATTTCAAATAATATATTTAGTTTTTAAGCTCTAGTTTTCAATTAGTTTTAATTATTTTTATCTAGTTATAATTAAGATTAAATAAAATTAATAGCAGTTAATATTGTTACCTATGTTTGAAAATGAAATAAAGTAATTAAGTTTTAGTATTTGTTGTTATAGCGGCCACAGTAATAATAATCATTCATATAATTTCAAGTGTCTAGCTATTACAGTTTTTTTTATGTTCTTATAATGCAATAAAGTGAATTTTTATTGTATTGTACGGTTCAAGAGATAGAGCCCTGTGACAGCCGGATGGCCAGACGGACGACAGCTGAGTCTCAGTAATAGAGCCCCGTTAGCACCCTTTGGGTATGGAACCCTCGGAGAAGCAGGAACCATCAAAACTATTCGCCAACTGTTCGGTGTAGCAACACGAACAGTGACGTCAAACGCATCGCATCGCTTGACCCAAAATGGATCAGTGCAAAAATCAATCGAAAAACATTTTCACATAACATTTAAGATCTTCAAAAATATAGTGTTAACAATTAACTCTTTCTTAATTAACAACTCACTCTAGTCCAGGCACCCTACATATCTTCCTTAGAAATAAAGCTGAATCACGCACGACCAAATTGTTGCTTTACATTTAGATGTAGTTACATTTCGGATGTAGACTAGATTACCCTTGATTTAATCACAAACGCTTAAGCAAATATAATTGTTTGTGCAAACAGTTTTAGAGCCAAGACCTCTGATGGAGTTACGGCAGGTCACCGCGATTCCAGATGTCTGCTGACTGAGGTCGGCCATTCAGGAATAGCACAAAGCAAATAATAGTGTTTGTACTGCGTTTTCAAAGGAATTTACTCCCACTTCATATCAAACGAGGGAACGCTGGATTATTACTATTACTTCATTAAATATCGCGGTAGTCGTCAGGATAGGATGTGAAGGCTTTTACAGGTTAAGCAACCTTGGGTGGTCGAAACCTGGATGGGTGTCCACCCATATCATATAATCATCAAACATAATTATATATATTTTTATAAATCATTGTAGGCATCACGTAACTCAGAAAACTAGGTAGGCATGCATTGCCTGATACACATACTGATATGTATCATATCATACATATACTGATATCAATTATCATCATCATCTCAATTAAAATATATCATCCATTAAAATATTTTTGTGGCATATACATACATACGAGTAAATATGTGGAATATAAACAAATTCAACTTTATAATTATTTTAATTACTTATTTTATTCATAAATCACATACTGATAATCTTTTGTTGCAATAGGGTATATTCATGACTTTTTTTTATTTTTTTAAACGATTCTATAAGTTATTATTTAACCGGAAAAAAATATAACACGCACAGAATATTATTAAATAAGCTTAAAAAAATATATTAAAACTACTATCATTTTCGGACGACTTAAACGCGGTGCCATTGAGCGCTTTTATTCTGTGACGTCACCGCACACTGTCAATGTCAGTGTCAATGGAAAAAGAAAATCAAAAAATAGGAATACTATATTTTAGGTTATAATTAATTAATTGACTCGTCTCATAAATACAAAACTGAAAAAAATGGAAATTTATCAAATATCTATAAACTATTTACCTCGCAGCTTTTACTCCTCTGAGTTCAGAGGATATAAAATCGAAATGACTTGCGAAGTACGTGCCATAACAAAACCGCTTTCAATCATTGTAGCAAGTCTTTTTTCACCAGGAGTCAGGCTTTCAGCTAATAATATTAAAGAACACTAATAATTTAGCAAAACAATGAAAATAACCTCCAACAATCATACAAATTACAAACAACTTATTGACATTGACAGATAGTCTCCTTCTTTCTCTATAGTTGACAGTACAGACTATTTAGAAAATTAAGTTTGACAGTGTTTGGTGTCGTCACGTTTCGTTCCGTCAATAGCGTTGCGTTTCGGAAATTTGCGAGGGAATTTGAAAAATACAACTTTTAAATAATTAATTTCTCAATGGAAACAAGTTAAATTGAAAAAGTATATATATGGGTAATTTTCTTTAGCAATAAAGATTACGCATAATTTTTTTTGCTCGTTTCTGAATCACATGCATATTGTCTATTGTAAGTAACTAATGAAGTATTGCATACGTGCAGTCGTAACGCACACGCTAAGTGGCGGCCCTAGGGCGGTGCAAGCGGTGCAACCGCAATGGGCGCCATTATAGGGGGAGGGCTTAAATCAAATGAAGGGGGGTGCCAAAACTGGTGTATGCCGCCCCTGTCAAATCTTAAATTGTACCCCCCATAATAAGGAAAAGTGAGGAGCTTAGTGGCCCGACGAGAGTACGCATTCCTAGCGCTTTGGCAAGTTAAGCGACACTATGGTCCGCACTTGGATGGGGTGACTATAAGTAGCATTTAAATTTTTCCAACTCCTCCGTGCTTCGAAAGGCACATTAAGGCGTTGGTTCCGGCGGTCATTATTGTATGGCAGTCGTCATGCTATGTCAGATGCCTTGGGGCAGCTTTAAAAATCTGGCCCCTTCCAGTGTTGGACTTACGAATGATAGATACCCCCCTTTTCTTTTTTAATATTTTACTTCTATAAAAAATATGTTACAAATTAGCGCTCTTAATAATGATTTGTTATTAGACTTTTTAGGCATACATATTCATGGAAAACAATCAAGAACAACACATAAAAACCTTAATGTACTTACCAAAATATAGTTGTTATCTGTTTTGTGTGCGAATAAAGAAATGAAATGTATGAAATAATAGGCGATGCAACTCATCTAGTGATGAGTTGCATCGCCTATTATTAAGTGATGAGATGAGATGGGAAAAGGAATAAAAATAGTTTTTTATTCCTTTTCCCATCTTCTCGCCCACTATCACGCTCTATCTGCCCCATTAGGGATAGAGACGTGACAGTGTGTGTGGAGGGGCGCCACTTTTAGATCTTGCACCAACTAAAATGTTTGCTAGGACCACCACTGCACACACGCCCAAAAAAATTGCATAATTAATTAATTATTGTAAGTAGTAACACAAGGATGCTAAATATCTAGTTTTTTTGTTCTAATTGCTCGGTAGCAACGCGCGCTGATTGCTTATACTCGAGTTAAAGTGGTATAGAGTAGACACTTTGAAATAACATTAAGATTTCCTGCTACAAAATTTTGGATTAATTTCACAATGTGAAGGATAGTAAACCGCTAAGATTTATGTCTAGATTAACAGGTAATAATCAAAAAAATATTTTTGAAAACAAGCTTTTATGCTAAAGTGTCCCTCAAGACTAATCAATTGAGCCCAAATTCAATAGGGTTGAGTCGTTTTATGACT
The DNA here is from genome assembly GCA_963576875.1 of Acrobasis repandana. Classification (NCBI taxonomy): domain Eukaryota; kingdom Metazoa; phylum Arthropoda; class Insecta; order Lepidoptera; family Pyralidae; genus Acrobasis; species Acrobasis repandana. Next base: position 14,254,541 of record OY756237.1, read on the forward strand.
CAGAGATGCCGGACACCTTCCGGCTTTATCTTTATTATTTTAGATAAAAACTGGTTTTTAAAAATATTATTTGAATCATTACTTGTTTATGTCAGATTACTTGGTTAAGCATACAATTATGAAACAAGAAACAAACAACTAAAAACAACTGATCCCCCAGTTAAAGTAGTTTATTCTATGCATAAGTCATCCATCATTAACACAGATTCACATGATCATGCAGAACAATACTCATACAAATGCATACAATCATACAATGACATGGTTTGCATGACTGCACGCCCAGTTCATTAGGTGGAGTACATCGTTTTATAATGTTTTTTAATAGACGGTAAGTAAAACATCGTTTCCGATCTATGGAACATTTAGATTAAAATTTGCAAGTATAATTTGTAGATTATAATGTAGGTAGTTACCCTAGTATAGTAATATTTCGGTTTCGTTATTTTTATCTATAAATGCAATAAGTTATGGGGCTATATGAATTTTCCAGGGTCCAGTGCTGCCCCCATTTGAAATAAATTACTCGTATTTAAAGGAAAACGGAGATGTCATTTGAAATTTTGTCTTTGTGAAGCCCTACTTATACTTATTCGCCGGTTGACTGGAAGAGATCCCATTATGGGATAAGTCCGCCGTTGTCAATTTACTATATATGTTGTTTTTGTCTTTAATTATGTGTTTTCTTAGTACAATAAAGTTATTACTATTACTGTTATACTACTATTATATTACTACTGCTTTAATTATTTTAAGAATGTTGTGTTCACCTGTAATTGGGTTGCATGCTAGTACATATGTAAAACGATAATTGTAAGTTTTTGTCATGTAACCTGTTGGTGTACCTAATAAATAAAATAAAATAAATAAATTACAAACAAACAAATCCTTCAAAACTATTTTATGAACTACTGTTTACAGTTTAAAGTGAGAACGTTAAGCTTTTTTTAGCATTTTTGCAGAAAATGGCCACTTTTGGCAAAAATGCTAAGAAAAGCTTAACGTCTTGTCTTGTCTAAGCAGACAGAGCCTAGGGCCGCAAGACCCAAAGGCCACATTTGGCGTGACAGTGGGCGAAAAGATGGAAAAATTAATCAAAATAGTGACAGGTTGCTAGCCGATCACCTTATTAACATGATTCGCATTTTCGCCATTCAATCGATCGGCTTTTACGATCTGTATGGGAAGAGAAGCAGCTGGTACATTCTAAGATTTTTCTTTCCTCCCAGACCAGCATGAAAGAGATGTGAAATAAAGATTATCACAAATTGCTCTCAAGAGTCTAATCAAAAGATCGCGTAATAAAGTAACCCTCTTTTTAATTTGAACCTTCACAAAAAAATTAAAACCTCGATGACTCAAACCCATTATAATTATTACGAGGCTCACGTAACGACTATGTGATAATCTAGTAACTGCTGATAATATCAGTTCTTTTGTGGCTATTTCAGTAAAGAATACGAAATGTATTTTTATCATTTAGAAATTAGCAAAATGCATTCTTTTCTAAATATTTTCTTACTGTAATTTGATTTATACATAAAGTATACAAATAAAAAGATTATAGGTACCTATGTATTTAGTTTAGTTATTAGTTTTAGTATAATTTAGTTTTATCGTTATTAAATTATTGTACCTATGCCAATGCTTAAATTTTACTTATTTCAATTAGTTTCCTAGAGATATAGCGTCGTATAATATGTGGGTTGATGGTATAGAAATTAAATACGTCTCATGACGTCCACTGCTGGACTTATGCCTCCCCAAAGGATTTCAAAAATGTCAGTTTATTTAAACATAACAAATAATACTATTTGTGAATTTGAAAATCAGGCATTTTTGTCTTATCAACAGGTTACTCTTATTTTTCTCTTCTACTCGCCTTCAGAAAAAAGAAAATTTACAAAAAACACAAAGCAACATCCGTGATATAAAATTTACAACTAATACAAGACCTCACATAACGTGTGAGATAATTCTGTCTGATAAGACCGGTCCCCCGCGCGGACCGTTCCGTCGCGGGCCGCCACGTGCTCGTGCTACTACTCTGCGCTAATCACTATGCCGACTGCGAGTCTGCAATGTCATGCGCTGCTTCCGAGCCTTTTACCGCGCATCTCGGCGATCTTATAAAACCGGTGGCAGCTCGCCGCGCGCCCGCAGTCCATACCGCGCACCAGAGCGACACGCACGCTCCTGTAATGCAATAGTGGTCTCCCACGCGATACAACATGGAGGGGCTCCCCCCCAGCCAGTCGCAAGAGCCGGATGAGGGCATTTCCACCGACCGCAGGCCCTCCACCGATGACCACGCCGATCTCTCAGACTCAGCCTCCGAAACAGGCTCAGGGGGCGGCAAAGACTCCGGCTGCGAAGTCGCCGCCGAGCAACAGGAGCCCCCTTACACCCCGCCCGACGACGAGCTAGCCAACAGAATCGTCTCTCAAGTGGAATTCTACTTCTCCGACGCCAATATCACTAAGGATGCCTTCCTGCTTAAACACGTCAGGAGGAACAAGGAGGGGTATGTCTCCTTGAAGTTGATATCTAGCTTCAAGCGCGTCAAGCACCTCACCAAGGATTGGAGAGTCGTAGCCGAGGCTTTAAAGAGGTCTACTAAGTTGGAGATCAATGAAGCTGGTACGAAGCTGAGGAGGATTGACCCGCTGCCAGCGTACGATGAGACGACGCCGTCCAGGACTGTGGTGGCAGTGCGGATGCCAATCGACCGCCCAACAGTTGAAAATGTGTCCAGATTATTCGCCAGTTGCGGAGAAATCGCGTTAGTTCGCGTGTTACGTCCAGGAAACCCAGTGCCAGCTGATGTGCGGCAGTTCCTCAACAAGAATCCTAGTTTGGTTAACTGTGTGTGTGCATTAGTCGAGTTCACGGAGTCAGAGTCGGCCAGGGAAGCACTGAGGCTGCAAGTGGCGGATGAAGAGGGCATGCGGGTGTACGAGCTGAACGGAGTGCCTCGGGATCCGAAGAGGAAGACTCCGGCGCGCCGTCCTGCACAGCGCCGGCATGAGTGCGAATACTCCTCGTGCTGCAGTGGGTCCGAAGGTGAATTTGAGTACCGCTACACCCAGCCGTACTACCGCCGCAGTTCCAGTGGTTTCTTCGCGCCGCGTTCCCCTGAAATCCAGACTTGGGTGCCTCGCCGGCCGTCAACGTGTAGCCATAGTTCAGATTCAGGAGTTTCTTTCTACTGCAATTCTCGAAGGACATCCCAAGTCAGTACTGGCAGCGCCAGCAGCGCGGAGGGTTGGCTTTCGCGGCGTTTGTCCGGTTGTTCCTTATCTGGGACAGAGTGCGGTGGGAGGAGGTTGTCCTGCGCTCCTAGATTCGAGCCGCGCGCTCCTTTGGTGCCTGATGGGACTCGAGGTTTCCACGCGGCGGCTCGCCAACGCCGGATCTCGGACCTAGCGTTGTACTCGCGCTAGAAAGCGGCTGCCGACCGTGACACCTTTCTAATCGTTGGATAACGCCTTTCACGTCATTTTCGATCGTAGGAAGCGAGCGTCCGATTGTGATCGCGTGTGCTGGCCGCTAGTTTGTAAGGTTTCCTTGTTTTCTCTACCAACGCTGTGCGAAACGAACGCGTGCCTCCTTTTATATCTCAAAGTTACCTGCCACGGTTCGCGTTCGTTTCGACGGCGACATGTGATCGATAAGCTCATCTAGTTGTAAATTCGTGTAATTTATTAGAGTATTTATTTGTATTTATTAAGAGTTGCGCGCGCGCAGCGGGCTCGAGTTTTCATCAGTTATGTTAGAGTTGTGAGCACAAACAAACATACAAAATCGACATTATGCGATCGTAGACTCCTTCTAGAGACGCAGGCAGTCGTAGCTACAAACTTATCTTTTCTGGTAGTCGAAACTAGAATAATGCGCTACAAAATACGCCAGCGCGATGTGGATTGCAGCGAATGTATAACCGGAAAAGATAAGTTACTACCAGAGCATGAACATTATGCAATATGAAATTGAAAGTAAAAGGCTGCCTCTTCTCTTAGACCATTTAAGAGCCCGTCGCGATCCGGCGAACCTGACAAGTTATAGTAAGTCAAGAGTCAGTCGCGCCATTTTGTAAGTTAATGTAAGATATGTGATGTACAGTGATTATATTTATTCTGAGCCTTGCACAACGCTAGCTGGGCTCGGTATTGTAAATTTTAATATAAGATTTTGAAGAATTTACGTTTTTTTTCATTTTTTACCACCTTTAACAGTGTGACCCTTTGATCGCCAGACAGATAAATATCAGTTGTCGTGTCCCCAGCGCCAGGAACAGCGATTATAGAGGTATTTGGTCGTAAATATACGACGAAATGGACACGAAAATGTTTGTCGGATTAATCCGACGTTAGCGGTTAAAGGGTTAAAGAAAAGTGTTGGTTTATATATGCTAGTCTGGGAGAAAAGAAAAAACTTAGAATGAAGCTACTTGTCTTCACAGATCGTAAAAGCAGGGGCGTATCTATCGCCGTATCTGCCGTATCAATTATACGGGGCCATGGGGGACCCCGAAGTGCGTAAGCAAACATTTTTTTCAAAATTTAAACTGAAAAAAATTCCTAAGAACTTCGATGGGACATGAACGCCTGTCAGACCTGGCACTATTGTCCATACAGGCAGAAAATTTTGAAAAACTAAAGTCGTCATCAGCTAAAATCTCAGGCTAAAATGATTTAATAAATCAGTTTGCCGAAAAACAGGCAAGGAGTGTATATTTAATTTGAATTGCTTGTAAAAATTTTGGAAAAAGTGACAGATAGATAATAATGGTGAATAAATATTTCTTTTAATTTTATGCAAACATTTTCTTTTCTTTTGTGAGAAATCTTTACCCTTCATAAGGGCCCAAAAACAAATTTTTATACGGGGCCCCGCCAAGGCACGCTACACCACTGCGTAAAAGCCAATTGACGGAATGCGCTAAGATGCGAAACATGTTAATAGGCGATGCGGCTAGCAACCCATCACTATTTTAATTCCTTTTCTACCTTCTCGCCCACCATCACGCTACAAGTGGCCTTTAGGTCTTATGGCCCTGAACTCGGTCTGCCCCGTTAGGGATAAAGACCTGATAATGTATGTATCTGTACCAACTTTTAAAGTAAAGTGAAGGTAAGAAGTTTTTACTTAAAACATAACAAAAGATTTGATAGGCTTATTTCTAAAGAAACTGAAAAGAGATGGAAATATCAAATCAAATAATTTATTGCTTCCAGTTGTACAAAGGCACTACTTATCTCAAAGAGATCTCTTCCAGTAGGCCCGTGAGAGGAGATGTTCATATATGAAAGGCATACAGGCGTGTTCGTTAAATAAAGTTCGTAAAATAAATGGTGGTGATCCTTCGATAGTTTTCCTGCAGTATGTGCTAGAAGGCTGGTAGCGTTTTTATGATAGATGGCAGTACTAATTTGTGCAAAAAATATTACAGTTAATATACTTAACTACACTGCGACTGAAGGCTATACCTAAAATATTTATAAGTATATTTAGTAAATATCATATTTATTAATAATATATGTCTAGCATTGGCCTTCCTGTGGCTGATATGATTTTTGATATATAACGTGTAACAAAATATATTAAAAAATTTTAAGGGCTCCCACCGGTCCATGATACTGAACAACTTTTCCCAAGGAACATTTATTTTATAACTTTTATTTTTATTTTTATTTCGGTATTTTTCCAAAATACCGAAATAAAAATAAAAAAAACGACGGGTTGCACTCTGGGAGTGCCGGCAGAAGTGAAAACTTGAATATTAACGTTGTGCATTTTTGATATTTTGGAATGGTTAGGGAATAATTTTGCACGAATTGCTTTAATTATCAGTATAAAAGTACTATCATTTATGTGGTAGAATACAATATTTATTTATTGCGCTATCGTACACAAACATGACAATTTATATTACATAAAAAAGTTTATCTCTCAGCTAAACGAAACAGCAGGCGCAGGCATACATTTTCGCCGCGTCGTAGAAGGAGAGGGGGATACTTCCTCTCCTACGCCGCGCCGGCTGTCTACTCTCCATCCGTACGAATTTTCGATCAGGACACGTGTCCTGACGCGAGTTTAACAATTTTTACCCATTACAAAAAAAGTGCACAACGCCGCTAAAGAAGTTTTCACTTCAAAAACTTGTAACTTTTTAAAATAAAATGTACTTAATTGTTATTATATGAAAAAAATATTTTTACTTTCCATACAAACTCGGATCAGCTAAGTCAATTTGTATGGGAGGCCAGAAATTATTTTTGATATTTCGATATTGTTCCTTGGGGAAAGTTGTTCAGTATCACGCACTGAACTCAACCCTTAAAATAGTTTCAGTATAATTTGTTAGACCGTATATATTTCCTTTCTAAACACCCTATCCATATGTTAAACAACAACATCTTATTTTTATCCTTAGTGCTACATCTATAACTGACTTCTGTGACGTTCTGTCTATACCACTAGGATTAGAGACGTGAATGTATAGCTGTATTTTGAATCATTGTATTTTAAGATTTGCGACCTTGTACAGAGAAAGTGGGTTGGTTTTTGACCGGCTCGCCTTGTCGAATCGATTTAGTGCCAGATAGGGTTTCCCAACAGGTGAATACACTGCCGTGCACTTAGCTATTGACATTGGCACTATAATTAAAGGCGTATGTAAAAAAACTTTCATTATTTGAAAAAGAAAAAAGAATAAAATTGATCAGTGCGGTAAATAAAAATATCTCTCATCAAAGGAATTAGCGGCACGAGCTGCTCAAACCAAAGACATCAACGAGTCTCAAAAATATCGTCGACGACCTCCGTGGTGTAATGGTTAACACGCTAGTCCGCTAATCCGGAGGTTCTGGGTTCGATCCCCAGCTAGGGCAAGTTGTAAAATGGCCTTTTTCAAATTGTCCTGGGTCTTGGGTGTTTGTCTATATACGAGTATGTATTAATATAAAATATAGTATCATTGAGTTAGTATCCCATAACACAAGCTTAAAACTTACTTTGGGGCTGGCTCAATCAGTATGATTTATCCTTATATATTTATCTGCGACCATTTTTTTGTTTTGTTTTGGGAAAAAAAATTTCGCTATAAAGTTAAGAACTAAAACAATAAATTAACTAAGTACCTATGTTTCTTTTTATAAAATTCTGTGACATTAAAAATATTTTTATTTAAGTAAAATTACTCTCCGAGGGAGTCTCTCTATCCTGGGCCGCAAATTGCACTAGTTGCCCTTTTTTGTAAAATGAAGAAAGTTCGTATATCGGCTGTACTCCCTCATAAAACTACTATTGTAGGTCATAAGACTGTTAAAGTAGCCAAAGTACAGGCTAACCTACATCTGTCAATTGTCTTATCTTCGAAATAGCATAAGCCCCAGAGCACTTTAAGTTTTACAGCCCTTTGCTCTGTCTGCCCCGTTAAGGATAAAGGCGTGATAGTGAATCTGTACCTTTTGACAAAACGTTTAGCACAAGGACCGTGAGGTAATAAATATCGGCTGAAAAGAAACTGTGACCAATTTTACAAACGGAGGGGTTCACCTCGACCCTGACACCAATAAGGTAGCTCGCCGACCGGATGTTTTTAATTCCGATTATAATATATCGAAATAGGTTAAGTTTTTTTTTAATGCTATTATATGTATATATATATATATATGTATTTAATTATTTATGTGTAAGTCCTTTTCGATTATGGATTTCAAAACACTGCAAGTATTTAAACTCGATGTTGACCATATCTTCCTTTAGATTCCCATTTCTACAGGTTTTCTTTTTAATATAGAATGTAGTATCATTCTAAGATATTTTAAAGGGTGTGTTCAGTCCATGAGACTGAATGACTTTCTCCAAAGAACGACCTCCGTGGCGTAATGGTTAACACGCTAGACCGCTAATCCGGAGGTTCTGGGTTCGATCCCCAGCCAGGGCAAGTTGGAAAATGGCCTTTTTCAAATTGTCCTGGGTCTTGGGTGTTTATCTATATATGTATTTATCATAAAATATCGTTAAGTTAGTATCTCATAACACAAGTTTAAAAAAAAAAAACTTACTTTGGGGCTAGCTTAATCAGTGTGATTTGCCCGTATATATATATAAAAAAAAAAGAACAATATATCGAAATATAAGAAATATTTTTTTCATGCTTATCTAAGAGAAAAGAAAAACTTAGAATGTACCAGCTGCTTCTCTTCCCACGCAGTTTGCAACAGCCAATTGAGGGAATAGGCGAAAATACAAATCATGTTAATAGACGATGCGGCTAGCAACCCATCACTATTTTGGTTCCTTTTCCACCTTTTCGTCCACCATCACGCTAAAAGTGGCCATTGAGTTTTGCAGCCTTGAGCTCTGTTGCTTGGAGCTGCAAGACCCAAAATGCTCTGTCAAAAGACGTTTTTATTTTGTATTTTTTTCTTTCCATACAAACTCGGATAACGTTCAACTTGTATGGGATGCCAAAAAATATTTGTACATTATGTGAAAATAAAATTACTACATAATAAAAGTACCTATCCTAAATTCATCTCTTTTCACAATGGAAATATTAAAGGCACCTTTGTGTCCTAAGCGCAAAACTCTGTCCTCCAAGTAAGGGATAAGTCGTGACGCGGAGTCCTGTGAACATGACATATCTACAATAACATCTCACTCCTCAATGCCAATGCCAACGGGTTATTCCACTTTTCTCTAATTATCCTAACATTTTACTACCAAGCACTATTAAACTCTTGCATTATTAAAATAAACGGGCAAGTGCGAGTCGGATCGTACATGAAGGCGTTCAGCGTTTTAAAACATTTTACGGAGGAACCCGTTCCATACTTGTTCCTCCGTACTATGTATTAAAACGCTGAAGAAACACGTTTCTTGTATGACGACCCGCTTTAATGTTTAACATTATCTTATTTTTAGTATTTATTTGTTGTTATAGTGGCCATAGTAATACACAATCGGTGAAAATCTCAAGTATCTAATTAATGCCATTATAAAGATCGAGTTAAAACGCTGAAAAAACACGTTTTGTATGACGATCCCCTTTAATTTTAAACTTTTTCTTATTTTTAGTATGTGTTGTTATAGCGGCTACAGTAATACATAATCGGTGAAAATTTCAATTGTCTATGGTCTAGGCTATTACGGTTCAAGAGATATAGAGCCCTGTGACAGACGGACAGACAGCGGAGTCTTCACTTCCCGGTTTCTGGTTGAGATGAAGTTTTATATGCTAATGTAAATCAGATGACAATGCAATATTATTATGACAAAAAGCTGATCTGATGATGGAGCCGGAAGGTGGCTACAGGGACCCTGTAATGAAATGACGCAACTCTATCGAGTTGGGATTATTACATTTGTCTTCTTGATAAGTCCTTAGGTTTCACGAAAAAAAATATTTTTAAACCATATAAGTATATTATTTAAAATTGAACCTGAAAAAACAACAAATTTGTCGATTAGTAAGATAAAATTCCACAACGCGTTTTTCGGTTCTAAAATATCAAAGGATTTGAGTCAAAGTTAAAGTTTAGAGAACAATGGTCTCAGAGAGAATTGGAACATAAATATCTCGTTGCATAAATGGTGTCATAATTTCTAATAATACCTGACTTCCTGAACAGTCACCTTGGAACGCTGTGCATCAAGCTTACAAATGTTAGGTACAGTGGGCTACAAGTCAAGTGTGACGTTATATACGAAGATTTTTTTATTACCTTTCATGCTGGTCAGGGCGACAAGAAAACACTTAATGGAATGTACCAGCTGCTTCTCTTCCCGCGCAGGTTGCCAAAGAATCACAGTTTTGATTCCTTTTTCCACCTCTTCGCGCCCACCATTACGCTAAAATGGCCTTTGATTTTTGCGGCCCTGTGCCTGCTTAGAAACGTAAGCCCCGAATTGCTCTGACTGCCCCATTTGGCATAAGGACGTGGTAACATATTAAGGCTTTTTTTTAGAAGAAACGGTTCGTGAGTACTTTCTGCATGTTTTTTTCCCGCGACTAGTCTGGAACACTGCATTTATCAAAGGCAAATCTATTCTCATAGGTACCTCTTTAGCAATACAAAAGAAACCTATCAATTTGCAGATCATTATATTAATGTATTATAATGGTAGATACTAATTGTATGTTTCGCGTAACTACTTAATAAGTATAGATGACAAAAGGTGTGATTCCTAACAAGTTAACACTTCCGGTGCTGCATTCACCTTGGTCGCAGTGCATCATATCACAAGTTCAGCGTATTTATAGCTTGCGGAAGCTCATACACACAGCCTGAGATAATTGTACTGAGATTGTGTCAATAATGTAACTATGAGAAGAAATTATCATCATCAGGTTTTTTTTTAGTCTCCACTGCAGGCTGCAGGAGCACGACCCTGTCTGTACTACCAGAGCCATATATTAGCCAAAACAGTCAGAGGAGATAGCCTACACTCTCCACGCTGGCCAGACGGGTTGGAGAGGTCTTACTGATGTTTATAAGCTTTGTTTAGCTTGTGTTTCCTAAGTCACATTTTACGACATCCAAGGGAAGACTTGGAGTGGTCCCATTCTACTCTGCCGGACAAAGAAAAAGATTGTTTGCACAAAAGTTATAAGCAGAACACGCCTTCTCTCGATTTTTCCCAAGGAACACATATTGAAATATGAAAGTATTTTTTTGGCTTTCTCGCTTATTTTCGGCCTAGCTGATCCGAGTTTGTATTCGATGCATGTTTCTTGGGGAAAGTTGTTCATTACAATGGACTGAATTCACCCTTAAAATAGGTTCAGCATATTTTCCTATTTGGCTTCTATGTGGGTAAAATAAGTATTTGGTAATGTGATTATGTAATGTAACAAAGCTCTTTTTCTGCGAAATATCTGTTACCTACGAGTCAAACCTGAGGAAGCCCGGCAAGTGTGGGTAGACCACTGATCGGCTTACAGTAATGCTTCTTACATTTCGGCTGGCCTGTTCAGCTAGGCTGAGTCGATAGGGTGGATGGTCCTCTTCTCTTTTGTTTGATAATTCTATCAACTTATTATTTATACATTATATTATATATAGTTATTTAACTTATTGGTGATCGAGAACAAAATAAAGTAGAAAATGAAATAAACCGGCCAAGTGCGAGTTGAACTCGCGTGGAGAGAGTGCCGTACAATTGATTGAATTCTTATAGGTTTTGCTGTAATCTACAAGCAATGAACTATATTTTGTATATTTCTCAAAATTTTTGGCTCAGTAGTTTCGGAGATCAGGGGGGGGGGATGGTCAATTTTAGTCTTCTTTCTTGAATAAAATCAAAACTTTCTATTTTAAAATAATAAAAAAATATATTTGAAATCCTTATTTTATTTTTTATTTTATATTATTTGGGAAACAAACAGTTACATAAACAATATTAACAAAACAGAAATAAAATACCTAAACCAATAAAGTTTCCTCTGATTACTACTAAAGAAATGTAAAAAACAAAATTTTGAATGAAAGATACACAATAACAATTGTAACACAATTAAGTATTAATAGGTAGTGTAGTTATAACAATTACTTCACGTGCTAGCAACCAACGACCTAATTCCCTTTTTGTATGAACCAATAGATGATACAAATATGTCAAGGTCATTAAATTGACAATTATAATTATGACAAGAACGATATATAAATGTATTTTTTGTATAATTGATTTTAAGTGCTGGTTCGAAAAACAATTTCTTATTCCTTGAGTGTAGACGATGGCATCTCAAACCTTTATTACTAAGAAGGTAAGCAGAATCTAAATAGTTATGTATAAGCTTATAAAGAAAAAATTGTTCTTTTTCCATGCGACGAACAGACAAAGAAGGCAGAGGACTTAATTTATTCTGAGGACAATGATTTTCATAGAATTGCAAATGTTTGATGAACTTATTTTGTACTTTATTTAACATATCTATATATACATTTATATTATATTGAGGATTCCAAATAGTTAATGCATATTCTAAACTTGAACGAACAAACGAATTAAATAAAAGAATACGCGTGGAATTATATTTAAAATCTTTTCCTGTTCTGAGAACAAATCCTAACATTTTGTAAGCTTTAAATGCAATTTTATTGATGTGTGTATTAAAAGTACACTATCCATATATACACCTAAATCACGTATCTCAGATACTCGTTGTATTGGGGTATTACTAAAATGATAAGGATATTTTATAGTTTTCAATTTCCGTGAAAATTACATGACATTACACTTAGCAATATTAAATCGAAGCAAATTATTTCTACAGTAACGTATTAGGCCATCAAGATCATTCTGCAACAATAAACAGTCTTCTGGTGATTTAATAACTTTAAAGACTTTCATGTCATCCGCAAACAGAAGTATATTAGAATTCTTAAAAACGGAGCCAATATCATTTATAAATAAATTGAATAATAATGTCCCAACATGGGAACCCTGTGGAATACCAGAAGTTACAGGAAGCAGTTAACAAGCCCTTTCATTTGATATATAACATAGTAAGTATTGCAATTTTACTTTAATTTCCTAATTTTTCCCCCAAAAATGATTCTTATTTTATAATAATATTTATTTACTTTGCACATTTGTGTTTGGGTCATAGGATCCATCCTACCAAATTTCACCTGATTCGGTCCAGTAGATTCGGAGAAAATTGGCTGTTACAGACGGACGGACAGACAGACGCACGAGTGATCCTATAAGGGTTCCGTTTTCTCAATTTTTGTGCGGAACCCTAATAGGATGGTACAGACTTAAATGGGAGAGGGCAGGCCACTCAGTATACAGCTTAGGGCCTAACAAAATATACTGAAACTATTTTAAGGCTGAACTCAATCAATGATACTAAACAACTTTCCCCAAGGAACATAATATCGATATACGAAAAATAAATTTTTTGGCCTCCCATACAAGTTGACCGATCAGCTGATCCGAGTTTGTATTATATAGAAAGTCAAAAAATAAAAATCTGTATCCTATATTTCGATATAGGCATGTTCCTCGGGGAAAGTTGTTCAGTATCATGGACTGAATTCAACCTAAAAATAGTTTCAGTATAATTGTACGACGTAATATAATAATGGCTTTCGAGAAATGTGCTCATGAAATAAAATAAACGGGCAAGTGCGAGTCGGACTCGTACATGAAGGGTTCCGTACCACCGTACAATGTTTTAAAACGCTGAAGAAACACGTTTCCTATTTGTTATTTTTAGTATTTGTTGTTATATCCGCCGCAGTAATACATAATCGGTGAAAATTTCAAGTGTCTAGCTATTACGGTTCAAGAGATAGAGCCCTGTGACTGACGGACAGACAGACAGACGGACAGACAGCGGAGTCTCAGTAATAGGGTCCCGTTTGCTCCTTTGGGTACGGAACCCTAAAAATGGATACTTATTTGAGCCTATAAAGTTTTGGCGCGACTGCTTCAACGTGAGTAGGTAGTTACCTAAAAACCTGGAAGAAATTGCGGAATTTGTATTAGCACTATGTACACTATCACGTGTTTATCGCTAACGGGGCAGACAGAGCATTTTGGGTGTTGTGGCTCTCAGCAGACAGAGCCCAGGGCCGCAACTTCTGCAACACTCAAACGAACGTGGGCGAAAAAATAAAAAGAAATCGAAATAGTGATGGTTTGCTAGCCGCATCGCCTATTAAGACGATACACGGAGTCCAGTGCTGCCCCCATTTGAAATAAATTATTTGTAAGGAAACGGAGATATAATTTAAAATTTTGAGCTAGTAAAACCTAGATGACCTTTCAAACTATTTTATGAACCACTGTTTACAGTTTAAAAGTGAGAACGTTAAGCTTTAGTTTGCATTTTTGCCATAAGTGGCCGTTTTTCGCAAAAATGCATACTAAAGCTTAACGTTCTCACTTTAAACTGTAAACAGTGATTCATAAAATAGTTTGAAGGGTTATCTAGGTTTAAGTAGTTCAAAATTTTAAATGATATCTCCGTTTCCTTACAAATAATTTATTTCAAATGGGGGCAGCACTGGACTCTGTGCATCGTCTCAACATGATTCGCATTTCCATTAATTCCCTCGATCGGTTTTCACGATCTTCGCCGGAAGAGAAGCAGCTGATACATTCTAAGTAATTTATTTTCTCCCAGTAAGACATGGCCGTACAAGCGTAGTCGACTCTCTTGCAATTTGTCAGCTATGTCACGGACATGAAGGCACCTGATTCTTTTCCCGCGGTCGTAAAAGCCGATAGAAGGAATGGGTGAAAATCTGAATCATGTTAATAGGCGATACGGCTAGTAACCTATCCCTATTTTAGTTCCTAAAATGAAAAAGGTATCTCATCATTACGTTTGGTTTACGCTCGATATCATGCTAAACGTGGCCTTTGGATCTTACGGCCCTGGGCTTTATCTACCCCGTTAGGGATAAAGATGTGATAATGTATGTGTATCATCATCATCCTCACGAATTCCCGGTTGCATCCTCAGCGGTAACGCTTCAGAGCCCGGGGTCCGGTACCTAACGTAACTAGGTGATTTAACGAGGTTACTGGTTTTTACACAGAGCGACTGCCATCTGACCTCTGCAACTCAAAGGGTAGACCAAAACCAATCCTAGGATAGGTACAAATGCTAGATCGCGTTCGGGAACAACAGCTTTACGTGCATACCGAAGCATGGAATCATCTTTCTTATCGGATAATCAGGTGATTTAAGCCTGCAATATCCTAACCAGACTGGAAACAACTTTTCACAAAGTATGCTTCCCAGTGGGATTTAAACCCACAAACTCCGGATCACAATTTAAGGCAAACGCCTTGACCACTGGACCACGGAGGCAGTGATAATGTATGTGTATCTGTCACCAGTTTTAAGAGAGAAAATGATGCAGCAGAGGAAGGTACATAGGTACGTCATTGCTCTTTGGCAGCAGAGCAATTTTGATACCAAATTCTCCTTCACTAAAGCCAATAGATTTTCGAAAGGATAAACTGGTAATGGTTTTTAGTTCGATCTTATTTTATACTTAATTACTGGACAAGGTCGTAGTTCGGGTGAGGCGGGCGCCCTTGGTCCGGTCGCCAAATCGTGGCACCGCCGACCAAGGTCCGATGTTACGTCATGCGTTTGCACATCTTATGTCACTTTTATAAATAAGCTTTTATTAAAATTGTAAAAGGTGTAAATTGATGATTAGTTTTTTAATAATTTGACCCTGTATATCTATATGTAGTCATAATGAGTGATATCTCAGTTAAGATGGGGTCTAAGTCAGGTCGGCAATGGCCGCGCAAAAGTTATAAATAAATAAATAGGGAAAAATTACACAATTGAGCTAGCCCAAAAGGCAATTTCTAAACTTGTGTTAGGTAATGGGATAATTATACTCCCATACAAGTTGACCGATCAGCTGAACACTTTTGTATGAGAAAGCCACATTTTATTGTTACCTTAAAGTTGCCGACCAAACATTACGCTCTAAATAGGTACGCATAAATTGAGGAAAATGACATAAAAATATCAAAAAGGTAATTAAAGGGACCGGAAAACAAACTAATTCTCATTACCGGTACCCAGAAGTTGAACTAAACCAGATGAACCACCGAGCTTCCTGGCCCAATAGCTTTTGGCGGAGGTCGTTGTAAACAGTAACATTTCCTACATAAAAACAGGCAATATGTTTTGGCCGTAAAAAAGACTGTTTGTAGGTTATTTTAAAGTTGCCATCATTAATGTTTCTTGATTGGAGATTTGATCTGCTTTTAATGAATAAACCATTAATTTTGTAAGTTTTTATGGTCATTAAAATATTTACGCATTTGATAATTATATTATTAGTGGGTCTTTGAGAACAGTAGACCTCGCGAGCCCTATAACCATCAATGACCTTCCATACACAGGTCATTGATAACCATCCAATAACCGGCACACTTGAAGTGAGATGATAAAGTCCCAAAAAATTAAAAAAAACAACATTAGGCTGAAAATGCTATATTATAATGCAAATACAAGTCCAATTTAATTTTTTTATTGCTTTTCGTATTGTACATATATTACACTACACTACATAGTCAATTCCTTAGTAGGTACAACATGAACCCTGATAGGGCATGGCAACAAAAAACAATGGAACGGCATGCGGATTTTTATATATAGTATTTTTCAATGCTAAAATCATGTAATTCTCCAAGTATTATAGAAAGTAATTTGCGCAAAAAATTGCGAATGTCACATTTTTAAATGGAATTTCATGCGCTTGAATTTCGCAATAGGCTTACCTATGTAGACTTTTGAGCAAAATAGGGGTATACAAGTTTAAGCGATTACTCGCGTTCCCTTAGTCCTGAGGAGATTAAATCTGTGTGCCAATTTTCGTCAAAATCGGTTGAAAAATGCGATATGAGGGCGAGAACAGACAGACGGACAAAATAATGTTTTGACTAGTCTCGAAACTGAGACGCTTAATTAGTTCGCTTTGAACTGTTTGAAATTGGGATAAAATCATTGACTTTTATCCGTCATAAAACGCTGAATAACTTTATTACTTAATAAACCAAGCTATTATCCGCCCAAAACAAGAAGACCTCTCGCAATATGAACCTTCTCATTTGTCACTGTCAATTTAATTTGGGTGAATGCCCTTGCCTATGATACCGCGATTCTTAATAATCTGATTGAGATTTCAATAAACCAGCCAAGTGCGAGTTAAACTCGCGTGGGGAGGGTTCCGTACAATTCCGTTCGTACAATTCCGTTCGTATTATGTTGTCTTTTATACTTAAATTTTTGGTACAATAAAGTTATTTTATTTTATTTTATTTATTTATCAACACACAAAACAGATTACAATTATGTATGATTATTGTATAAGCTTGTAAAAAGTAATGTTCTTAATTATAATCCAACATATGTGTGCCTATTAGCTTCGAAACATAAGAGTAACTTAAATGATACTAGAGGGAACTTAAAACTTAGGTACGTTGCTATTATGTGTGAATATTTGAATAAGTATATACATACATACCTATATTTAACTTATCACTATTATTATTATTATTAAATTAACTACAAAACATTTCAATATAATGTTATGTTAGACAAATATAATTGTACGTATTTGTCCCCGGAACTGAGGCAGACTTAGGTGAAATATGTCAATATCTCTGTTAGAAGCAAGAACTTCATTATACTGGCGGGCCATTCGGACTATGGGATTATAAAAAGACGTATTGTTAAGAAATACTTGGAGGGCAAAAATATTATAATTGCGATTTCGGGACCTAAAACGGGTATTTATGTTAAGGGAAGAAAGCAAGTTGGACGAGTCCAAGAGACTGTGAACGATTTTATACAACACCGTATGGTCGTTGGCGAGGCGTCGTTTAGCTAAGGAGTTCATGTGGAAGTATTTAAGACGTTCTTCGTAGGAGGTAAGCACGCGGCCCATTCCACACCTAAAGCTGAGAATCCTAAGACATCGCTTTTGGACGCTCTCAATCCGATCAGAGTGAACCTTGTAGAAAGGAGACCATATCACTGAATTGTACTCAAGAACACTACGTACAAGTGAGTTGTAAAGACAGATAAAGCTCCTAAAATTTCTAAAGCACTTAGTAGACCTTGAGACAAATCCGAGAAGTCTTGAGCTGCGCTCAATAATGGAGTCGTAGTGGTTTCTGAAAGTTAACTTGTCATCAAAAAGCACGCCCAGATCTTTGGCCACTGTGTTACGAGCAAGAACCTGTCCATCAATAGTGTAATCGTATACAAACTTTTGCTTCTTTTGAGTGAAGCTTATGATAAAGCATTTATTAATATTAAGTTCCATATGGTTACGATAACACCAATCTGACAATACGTTCAAGTCTCTCTGCAACCTTAACGCGTCCGTATTATCACTGACCGTCGTATACAATTTAAGGTCATCCGCATATAAAAGACACGGGCACGCCAAGTCATTAACTAGATCGTTAATAAACATTATGAATAATAAGGGTCCTAGATGACTGCCCTGAGGTACTCCAGAAGTGACTGCGGCTGGCTGAGAAAGATGACCCTTAACAGCCACGAGCTGACTCCGACGGTGAAGGTATGATTGCAACCAACGAAGCAGACAGCCATGAATCCCAAAACTTTCTATTTTGTTTGAAAGTATTTCACGTCTTACTTTGTCGAATGCTTTAGAGAAGTCAGTATAAGCGCTGTCAACTTGAAGCCTATGAGCAAAAGCACTGCACAGGTAGTTTCTGTATTCAAGCAAATTGGAAGTGGTAGACTTGCCGGAAATGAATCCGTGTTGCTGCGGGTTCAAATAGGGCCCAACATGACTATATATGACATCATATACAATGCTTTCAAACAATTTTGCAAGACACGACAAAATGCTGATAGGCCTGTAGTTTGTACACTGACTCTTATCACCCGACTTATGAACAGGTTTGTACACTGACTCTTATCACCCGACTTATTACAAACAAACAAACAATTATTTGAATTCTTATAGATTTTCCTGTAATCTACAAGCAATGAACTATATTTTGTATTTTTTTCAAAATTTTAGGCTCAGTAGTTTCGGAGATCAGGGCGCAATGGTCAATTTTCGTCTTCTTTTATGAATACAATCAAAACTATTCATTTTACAATAATAACAAAAATATATTTGAGATCCTCCTAACAAGCCCTTTCATTTGATATATGACACAGTAAGGTTTTTTTATTTCCTAATTTATCCCCCGAAAATGTACCCTTATTTAAAAAAAATATTTATTTACTTTGGGTCATAGGATTACAACATTTTACCAAATTTCACCTGATTCGGTCCAGTAGATTCGGAGCAAATTGGCTGTGACAGACAAAATCTAATTTGCTGCCTGACGGACAGACAGACGCACGAGTGATCCTATAAGGGTTCCGTTTTTTCATTTTTTGTACGGAACCCTAAAAACTATTAAGATTTTCAAAATATGTATCTAAGTAGTGAATCGGCAGCATTTACTTCAATTCGCGATCTACTTCCCCGGTTTCCGGCTGAGATTTCGTCAGCGGAACAAATAGATAAACCATTGTCTACCTCGTGTAGTTGAAGCCGTGGTTGTAGCGTTGCCACAGAGTAGATTACAACACGGAGAACAAGACTCAAGGGCAGGCAGCACTTTAAACAAAATCACAGTTTTGTTTTGTTTTTCATGTGTGTAAGTAGCCAACACTAATGTCAGATTTTCAAGCTGCCTAAAGGTATCTGACATAGCTTGACGACTGACATACCACGTCGACAGCCGGGACAAATGGCTTTACGTGCCTTCCGAAGCACGGAGGATTTCAAGATATTTTTATGCCAATATCTTACCGGGCGTGGTTGGATGCATCCAACCACGCCCGATGTCGCTTAATTTGCGAAAGTGCAGTACAGTACACAAAAGGACACTTGGTTATAAGACGTCGGTGGACCAAAGCAGTAAAAGGTGGCCGAGACAGGGTAACAGACCAGTAGGGAAACCACAGTTGTTCAGACGATGTTGTGAGGTCAGCAGGAAAGTACTGAATGAAACTAGCACAGGACTGTAAGGAATGGCGCAAAAAACTGAGGCCTATGGCCAACAGTGGGTAGACGTGGGCTGTAAATGATGAAATGATAAATGACACATAATAAAATCTTATTTTAATAAAGATAACGAAGTGTTATTTAAGAACGCGATTCCGGTCATACGAGTAAGTTACTTGATTTCGTTTGTCTGGCAAATAGATTTTAAAAGTATGCCTAGAACGACCAGAAATTTATTAGTATTTATTTATTTTCCACAGGTTTTACAGCCTAATTTTATATGCATTTACCTTACAACTAATTAATCTATAGTTATAAAATACTTCCACCCGAAATGATGCTACTGTTAGATGGCTTTGTTAGTAGGTTTTAAATCGTTTACAATTACATACATACAATGATTTGGCTTTTTTTCTTCCAAATTTCTAATGGCTAACCTGCTGACTTTACTATATGCACGGCTGTCAACATTGGTGTAAGATTTTTCAAGCTGCCTATTTAAAGGCATATTTTTTTAAATTGTGCAAGTTGTAAGAATGGACGAAGACAGGGCGTCTAAAAGATCACAGGAGACTCACGTAATTATTTTCTGTTGTCTGTACAATGAAATAAACATCCATGGTACCTACCCTAATTACAGGAAATGATTAGTAATAAAATATATAGTCTTAGTCTCTATGTAGTATTTACTTATGTTAGCGACGCCATTACGGAGAAAGGCAGTGCGTGACGTTATATTACTGTTAAATATAACCGCATGTTGGATAATACCATGAATACTTGTTAAACCACGACTTAGAAGGTTTTATTTTATAGTGTAACATTTAATAAAACCATATAAAAAGAATGTAAAACTACCAATTACTAATTTATTTCTTCGTGATAAACGCGACGTAAGTTCGGCATAGTGTGTTGCTATGCTAGTCATTCAAATAGCATTGCAGGCGTAATTTCGCCGAAGTTAGATCGCGTAACTTCGGCATAGTATGTTTTGACACGGCATTGGGATAAGTAGTTCCCAATGTGGACCTCTATTGCAAAATAACATAGATCCTCTTGGGAGGCTCTTTTCTGCTGTGTCTTCTCCAATATGATATGCATGTCAATGGCTACCTAAGCCAAGTATGTCGAAGACTGAGCTAACTGGTAAATAACTTTTGCTAAAAAATTACCATTATCTCTTATAACAAGTTTATTAGCTAGACAAAGAAAAAAAACCCCCCCTAACAAGCGTTCACCCCCAATAAGTTTTGAATGGCTGAACTGGTTTTTATCAAACATAGCTGAGACCCACTAAGACAGACAAGGCTTTCGATTAAGAAAACTGCGTCAAAATATGTCTATTCCTTTAGGAGCTACTATACCACAGACAGAAACACAGACACGTCAAACTTATAAGTAACACCCACAGACCCACCACTAGGTACTAGTAGTAGTGGTAGGTCTGTGGTAACACCCCTCTTTTACGTCGGGGGAAAAAAAACAAGTTAAAATAAATACACCTACCTACATTTTAGTTTACGACACGCGTTTCAATTTGGGTAGTTTCCAGTTTTAAAAATAAATTATTTAGTACTGTTACTGGTTTTCGTCCTGGCCACAGTACTGCCACTGCTCTTCTTAAAGTCACCGAAGATATTCGACTTGGCATGGAGAATACGTTGGTCACCATTTTAGTTCTTATCGATTTCTCCAATGCTTTCAATATGGTAGACCACGATATTCTGCTTGCTGTCCTTGAGCACCTTCAATTCTCGTCTTCAGTGTTGGATTGGTTTTCTGAATATCTCTGTCACCGCCAGCAGGCAGTTCGTATGGACCGCGTTTTCTCGGACTGGAATGATCTGTCTAATGGCGTGCCTCAAGGGGGTATCTTATCACCGTTGCTTTTCTCTCTTTTTATTAATTTACTTTCCACTTCCCTTGGCTGTTCTTACCATTTTTATGCTGATGACCTACAAATTTATGCCCAATCATCAGTTGACGACCTTGATTCTAGTGTAGCGAGTGTAAACTTGGCTTTGTCGGCTATCTTGTCCTGGTCCGATCAATTTGGAATTCAGGTTAATCCCTCCAAATGCCAAGCTATAATTGTAGGCAGTACAAGGCAAATTTCTCTGATTGACTTTAATGCTGTTGCACCTGTCATGTTTAACAAGTGTATTATCCCCTACAGTAAATCCGTAAAGGATCTTGGCTTTCACATTGATTCCACACTTAGTTGGTCCACTCAGGTAGCTGAAGTCAGTCGTTCTGTTACTGTTGCTCTTCAACAGCTTAATCGTCTAAGGAACTTCCTGCCTTTCAAAACAAAGCTCTTATTAGTCCATACATTGATATTACCCATCATTGATTATGCTGATGTGTGTTACCCTGATCTCAATGTAGATTTACTGAATAAGCTTGACCGTCTCGTTAATAATTGTATACGTTTCATTTTCTGCCTTCGCAATTATGATCATATATCATCTTTTCGTTCTGAGCTTAAATGGCTTCCTATCCGTGAACGCAGACAAGTGCGAATTCTTTGCACTCTCTTTTCAATTCTTCTGAATCCTAATTCCCCTGAGTATCTTAGATGTAAATTTAAATTTCTTTCTGACACGCATGATAGGCAACTTCGTTCTACTGATAATCTTCTCCTTTCTGTTCCTCCTCATCGCACAAATTTTATGGCGAACTCTTTTAACTTACAAGCTATACGGCTCTGGAATGCTTTACCCATTGACATCAAAGATATTTCGACAAAATTTTCTTTTAAGAGAAGAGTGCACTCTTATCTTTTTGATAGATGTTAGTATCTTTCTTTATTTTTCACCATCATCATTCATTATTTATATATATTGTAGGTTTGTATATATTTATTTGTTATATGTATTATAGATAGTCTTATGTACGTATGTAGGTATATTCTATGAGTTATATTTTATATGTATATTATATATTGTGTAGTAGACATATATTATATTATGCACATATTTTAATACTTTATTTTGTATCTAGTTTTTTGCGCCGCAACATGATTTGTTTCTGTTTATCCCTATGGTTGACTGGGAGAGAACGCTTTTAGCGTTAAGTCCGCCAATTGTACCATTTTTTTTTTAATGTGGAACAATAAAGTTTTTTAAATAAAATAAATAAAAAGGGAATAAAACGTTACAAAATAATATCACTTGTGATCAGGCATACGTTTTGAACGTGATTTTAGATTTATTAATGCAGGAAACGCTTTTTGACTCAAAAAAACTATGACGTCACAGTCCGATATTTCATACAAATCTCATAGAAAATATTTGTTTTGAGGCTTAGAAAAAAGTGTCTGATTTGACTTGTTGGAAACTAGCGGCACAGAATACAGTAAGAGTAAACAGAACGGAATCTCCTAAGGTACGCGCAATATGCGTCCCCGTTCCCCGTCCCCGCACCAAGAAGAACCGGGGGAGAGGTGTGGGTGCGGGGAACGGGGACGCATACTGCGCCGCGTACCTTAGGAGATTCCGTTCTGTTTACTCTTACTGTATTCTGTGCTAGCGGATTGCGTTTTCGACGAATTTAGCTACTGTAGACTATTTATTTGCAACCATTCGATACAAACTCCTATTAGACTAAAATCTAAAAATAACTTCAGAAGGCTACCCAAAACCACTATAATTATCACTTGGCAGATGACAGGAAAAACTCGCTGAATGACCCACCGGCCTTGAACCCACGTACCGTTAATACAGCGAGCGAACACAAAAAACAATAGTGGATTAGTTGGCTGTTTATGTTTATTCGCTAACTCGTTTCCGCATTTTGGTTAATTCACACTGTAATTATGTTGGTATGTTCGCATCGTTATGTTTACAAAGTTGTAAGTAAGTCATTTATATACAGGCTTACTTTTTAATCACCAGCCAAATTTTTGGAGCAAGTTCAGTCCTGATACTGAACTATTTTCCATTAAAACAGTTAACAAAAACAAAAATAAAATGGCCTTCCTTTACAAATCAGCGCTCAGTCAAACGGATTTTTTATAAAAGGACGAAAAATATTTATCGGAAATTTAATTGCTTTTTTTATAGAAAGTAGTTCAGTATCATGGACTGAACTTGCACCAAAAATTTGGCTGGTGTTTAAAAAGTCAGCCTGTATATACTTACACAACAACAACTCGATGTCGCATATAATATCCTGACATTTAAGATCCTGACTCTCGGCTACGACTTACCTGACTTGCATACCATCTACAACAATACAACATGATACAAGGCACAAAGCCATCATGAAAACACTGCTACCAGTTAACTCGTACAGCGACTAAAACCAAAGCTGCACATTTTCACTTTCTTAGTAACAGTGGTCAATAATTGGAATAGACTACCAGAGAAGTGGTCACTGCGCCTTCCATACATGCATTTAAAAATAGACTCTAAATAAAGTGTTGTTAATACTTATATGAACTGTGAAAAGACTTTATGGACTCTCAGCACTGTGTGAAACAGACATATCAGCTCTTAGATGCTCGTCTATAATAAATAAAATAATATCTCATTTTTCGGAATGCACGTAATAACGATACGTTATATTCCAAAAAAGGGTTGACGTCAGGCAGGCCGATTGTAAAACTATAAAGCCAAATCGTTTCATCTTTCCGGCTATTAATTATTTATTCGCATGGTCTTCGACATCCTTGGGTGACCATTGACATGCATATTAAATTTAGAGAAGAAAAAGCGGAAAAGCGCACCCGGGTCAGAAGCAGCACAGCTAAGGATGCAACCGAGATCGCGCTATTATTTATTCAGAAATGTTTACTTTCTGATAAAATCATTCAACATAGTATTTATTGTAGGATTTTCTGATAAACTGTGAATATTACCATTAATATATCATTTGGATCTTCCGACGCTCATGATTCGGTACAAGGTCGCATACATTACACACGAAAACCATATTAATGATAAGCCAACCCTCCGATCTTTTGTTCTTTCTATGATTCATGTAGATTGCAGACCTTCTTAAAAAGGACGGCTCAGAAGTAGGTACCTACCTTTTAATGGTTTTTCGACTAGCACGCTTTGAACACAGTCAGTCTGCGACCACGAAAGATGTAACTCTTATCACAGAAATAACCAGTACTCACGTACTCTTATTCGAAACGTTAGACAGAACAATAAAAAAGGTTCGGGACATATAAATCAAGTGCCTTTTAATTGTTAACTAACGTAGGCGTCGGAGGTAGGTGCAGTCATGGGTCATGGTACAAGAATATAGGGTACTAGCTTTTACCCGCGGCTTCGCTTGCGTATCCCAAATCCTACGGGAACAGTAAATTTTTTCGGGTTGAAAGGTCCCCTATGTCTTTCTCAGGGCTCCTTACTATGTGCATGCGAAATTTCAAAAATATTGGTTTAGTAGATAAAACGTGAACAGGTAACAAACAAACAAATATAAAAACTCACTTTTGCATTTATAATATTACTAGCTTTTTCCCGCGGCTTCGCTCGCGTATCCCACGAGAACATTACTTTTTTCCGGGATAAAAGGTACCATATGTCCTTCTCAGTACTCCTAACTATGTGCATGCAAATTTTCAAGAAGATTGGTTTAGTAGATAAAGCGTGAAGAGGTAACAAACAAACAAACAAATATACAAACTCACTTTCGCATTTATAATATTAGTTAGGATTGGGATTAGTTGGGATAGTTAGGGTTAAGATAGTTAGGATAGGATTAGGATAGTTAGGATTAGGATTCTCTTCCCGCAATGGCCAAAAGCTACGTCACGATAAACAATAGTAGAAATCAAGTTAAAACTTACTTTGGGGCTGGCTCAACCGGTGTGATTTATCCCTATGTATTTAAGTTAAGCAGATAAAGTGAGAACTTGACCCGCTGACCTTGCAGTCACTATCGTGCGCGGGCGCAAGTCAGGGACGCCTGAACGGAAGGAAGTGAATCAACACTGATAAACTATGGTAAATAACTTGTTTGTTTGTTATAACTAGAGATGTTATATTCGGATGCATATTTACCTAAAGTTGAGATGTTGGCTGATGTTGGTTATAATCGCTTTATTACGAGTAGTGAAAAAATCTCGCGATCCCGAGCGGGCCTGATAGCATTACGAGATCACACAATCGTGATAATTTCAAAATGCTGGTCAAGAAATATTATCTGGAATCAAATTGAACTCTCTCTCTGCTGTATGTAATATAATATATAAATATGTATATATACATACTATGGTTTAGTATAAACGTATGGTATTTATTAAGTTTTTCTGTGGATATATATGTATGTATTGTTATAAATCTTTTCGTGTATTATTTAATAAAATTATGTTGAAATTAATAATATTTTAATTAAGTATGTGTATTTATTGTGTAATATTATGTAGGAATGTTGTATTGTAATACTGCTACAACTTGCACCCCTTCTACCAACTTCTCGATGTGTCCCAAAGGCAAACTGGTAGATAATGCAAAGCGTTAAGTTTGACCCATTGTAATCAATCAAATCTGAGATTGTGTGCAATAAACTTAAATACATAAATAAAATTCAAGTTTAAGTGCTCCGTGCCGTGACAAATAATTATCTAAATTTGACACAAATGACTGTTATCCTGTTATAACGTAATATGGTTGCCCAGAATCCCGGGATTTTATTTTTAATCAAAAAGAAGTCGCTTCCTTATTTTGTTAGCCAAAAATAAACTTTAGGTAAATATCAAGTCTTCCCGTGGATGTCATCAAACAAAGCTTATAAAGAATAATGAGACCTCTCCAATCCATCTGGCCAGCGTGGAGAGTGTAGGCTATCTCTTTTGGCTAATATATGGCTCTGGTAGTACAGACAGGGTCGTGCTCCTGCAGCCTGCAGTGAAGACTAAAAAAAGACCTGATGATGATAATTTCTTCTCATAGTTACATTATTGACACAATCTCAGTACAATTATCTCAGGCTGTGTGAATGAGCTTCCGCAAGCTATAAATACGCTGAACTTGTGATATGATGCACTGCGACCAAGGTGAATGCAACACCGGAAGTGTTAACTTGTTAGGAATCACAATCACAATAAATCCTCTGCCTGCTCTGGCTGATACATGGCTCCGGTAGTACAGAAAGGGTCGTGCTCCTGCAGTAGATTCTAAAAAAGACCGGATGATGAATATTTTGGCAATACGTATTTTGCATTTACTATTTTAAATAAGTACAAAATGAAGACCTATATTGTATTTTGCATCTAAAACAAGGAAAAGTGCTCCTCAAGTCGAATTAATTGTATGGCTGACCCAAAAGATATTCGTATTTCGCATTTTTTCTTGGGGAGATCATTCTGATATGAATATTTTGCACACTTAATAATAAAATCCTGTATTTTTAGACATAATAATGATAGACATCCGCAGATGCAGCCATTTCATTTTTTAGATTAAAAGGTACTAAAAAGCCTCTTCATGTTGGCTTTGGCCCCATGAGCGCCTCAAAGGACCGGGTCCCCATGGACCCGTGGCTGAAAAGCGTACCAACAAATAACATTTCCTATAAAAAAAATTGTAATAGAAACTTTGTATGTCGGTAGAGAAGACCAACAGCCAATCACATTTATGTAATGAAAGTTAATAAACAAATATATGAAAAGAAACAAAAAAAAGATGGCGTACCAGAAACGCAAGGAAGTGAATGTTACTCGTCTTACTCGACCGGCCAGTGCGAGAGTAATGTTTTAGGGTTTTCTGTCATCTTAGCCTAGGGCTGCAAGATCCAAAGGCTACCCTTAACGTAATGGCGAGCGTGAAGGTGGCTCTGTCTACCCCGTTAGGTGTAAAGACGTGATAGACGTGATTTTATGAACTACTGTTTACAGTTTCAAGGCTTTTCTTACCGGAAAACGGCCACGTTTGGAAGAAATGCCGTTCTCACTTCAAACTGTAAACAATAGTTCATAAAATAGTTCAAAAGGGTTATCTAGGGCTTGATCAAGGCAAAAATTTTAAATGATATCTCCGTTTCCTGTCAAATAATTAATTTCAAATTGTGGCAGTACTGGACCCCCTGGTGAATGTATGGCCTTAAGCAATTTTCCAAACCCTAGTTTGAACTACATAGCCCCTTGTGACCGTATCTCATAAAGTCATAACTGTATCGGTTGCCCCACACAATGCCCGCTAAATAAAGTTATATAACTGCAATTGACTTTGCTCTGCGGTGCGTTACATAACTTAACATAACATATATGACGTTATTTGGAGCAATGTTTGTATGCTTTTAAACGCATTATACCTACAGGGTCTTACAAAATATACTGAGACTATTTTAAGTGTTAATTCAGTCCATAATACTGAACAACTTTTTCAAAGGAACGTATAGGCGAAATACGATAAAAGGCTGAATTCAGTCTATGATCCTGTAAACATCAATATTGAAGTTTAAATTTCCACAACGGAGATTTCCACAGATGACGTCACACCCAGGTAACACAGCTAATAAGCGCATATAGAAAGTCCGTCAAAACCCCACTTTACTTTGGTGGGACGTCATCGAAGAAGACGCCGTTTTTAAGAGTGAATTCAGCCTATGATACTGAACAATTTTCTCAATGAAACGTATAGCGAAATACGATAAAAGGCTGAATTTAGTCCATGATACTGAACAACTTCCTAAAAGGAAAGTTTGTTTGTTTAATTTCTTTATTGCACAAAAATTACATTTAAATGTACATTATTTAATACAAAGAGAAGAAGAAATAACTTGTACAAATAACTTGTTCTAAGGAAAGTATAGCGATCGTATTTCGCTATACTTTACTTGGCGAAAGTTGTTCAGTATCATGTACTGAATCTACCCTTAAAATGGTATCACTATCTATTGTTAGACGTTATGTATGATATACTTACCAGTACTACACATTATAGCCAGAAAACCAGCAATGGAACCTGACAAGGTGAGTAAATCTGCACGCTGGTGAATATGAAGTTTACAAGTGGGTAAATGGACAAGCCAATGGCAAACCACTCCATTATCTCTGCCAAAAAGTCATCATTGTGTGTGTCTCTTTCCATACACTGACACCAACGAGAGCTTGGCTCTTAAATGTAAAAGTAGTCAGTAAAAAGGCTCGTGCCCAACTAGCACATTCGTATCTAAGAGGGGCTATTAGATAACTAATAGAATTTGAATTGACTGTCTACTATACCATAAGAGTAAACTATTCCTCAAGATGGCTTCAAGAAAGCTTATAGGTAAGTACCTAAACTCCAGTTTACATGGGGAACAGTCTTGTAGATGTTCATAAGATACCGAGACTTAATAATAATTAATAGTACCTGTGTTATTTTTTAAATATTCTCAAGACTTCTTTTAGGATGCCACAAAACCGTTTTTATAGATCGCAGTTTATACTATTAGACAGTTTATAGATAAAGTTGAGAGCAAGCGGTACAAAGCGTTGGTGTGGATTCCCTGGAGCGAAAAACTATTTTAGACCTTGTACCGTACATCAAAAACAGACGCGTTGAATTCTTTTGTTTAAGAAAAGTGTTAATTTTGCCCATTTTTCACCATTCATACACTTGGAAATAGGTTAACATATATTTTGGGTTAACCGAAATAGCCTGTCAACAGAGTAATTGCGGTTAACCTTAACCGAATCGAAATATAGGTTTCTGCATCCTACACGTGCTTCACTCCTCGACACTCAGTCGCGGTATCTATCCCTATGACGGCGCTTGCACGCTCTAATCGGCTGTGCACCGCCGAAAACTTAGATTAACTTTTTAGATAACTGTTACTGTTAACCCTTATTGTATGGGTTAACCGATCAATAACCGTTTATACAGGTTACCGTTATGCATGGGTTTTCCGACCGAAGGATGGTAATGTTTTTAAAATTTAGATATTTACCTATGCACTTATCTCTCTAATAACCACAGCCAATATTTAAGTATACAGAGAGTATGATAATTTCCGTTTTTAGTTTACACTTACACACACAGCTTATCTACTTGCTTGGCTCTGTATACACCGTACGTGAAAAAATGTGATTTTAAAACACACTGACATTGCATTTCTCATTAGGTCAGTGACTACATTGTATGGACGTCGTGATTCGCGTGTTGTATTGTATTGTAAACATATGTTGTAAATAACTTAGATACAGTTAAATTGTATAAAAAAGAGTGTAGCAGGAGGACAACAAGATTTATTTATTAATTTATTACAACTTTATCGTTTTACAATAAACTTAACGATAAAATCCATCTATTCTAGTCAGCCATAGGGATAAACAAATAGTTGCGGCGCAAAATGAATACAATTAATTTTATCTGTAGTAAAAATTAAAATAAACGTAGCTTATTCTCCCTCCTCTGGATAAAGATTGGATCGTAGCGCTACGAGTATGAGTTGTTTATTACTGTAATGCTTTTAAATTTTTATACGAGTAATGGCTTTTTTTTACTTAAGAGCTTGCCCTTTTCGGTGGAGTTAAGTAGAGATGCCTTTATTCCTCTCTTCTCTCTGTAATGTCTAACGAGAAGATAATGGGAAAAGGCTAGGAAACCGCACTACACTTAGTTGAATAATTAAAAAAATGACAATTATTATGTGATCAAAGCATCCCTTTGTAAAATAAAGTTATTTTATATTCTTGAATTAATGTTGATCCACAGAGGTGTTTATGAATTCAGATATTTTAGGAAACTGACGTATCACATAAGAGGGATTGAAAATACGTTTATACATCTGTTATGCAAATAATGTCCACACACAACCATACTTTTGTGTGGCGACCTCGTAAGAGAGATGACAAGGTGATCCTGAGGATACCGATATCACGCCTCGCATCGATTGTATTGAAATTATTGTCAGTGGTTATTAATTCATACTGACATGAAATTAAAATATTTTTTAAAAGAATGGCTTTCTTTGAACAAGTTTATTTTAAATTAAGTATCAATATTTAAGGGGTGATTCACCCCATCATTTTGAACAACTTTTTCCAATAAATGTACTTATATCGATCTCTTTCCATAGTAACTAGATCACGTGACTACTTGTG
This sequence comes from Acrobasis repandana, assembly GCA_963576875.1. NCBI lineage: Eukaryota > Metazoa > Arthropoda > Insecta > Lepidoptera > Pyralidae > Acrobasis > Acrobasis repandana. The sequence goes on from OY756237.1 coordinate 14,285,126, forward strand.
ATTTGTATGGAAAGTGATTTGTTTTTGTATTTCTATACGCATTTACTGGAAAAAGTTGTTCAAAATGATTTTTTTAATGGGATAAGTGCTTCTAAATGATAGAGTGAGAGAATCGCCACTTCAAATATTTGTACTTTATTAAAAATAAGCTTGTAGGAAACTTCCAGACCAAACTTTTCACTCTTTTAATATCCAACAAGATTTTCCTACCTCCAAACTTTTCAGAGGGTTATATTACGCAAAGGGGGTTATAACTACGAAGTAGAGTTTGGGAAATCTCAACAGTCTCAGGGTACCTGGGACACAGGAAACAACCTACGATCAAAGTCCCCAGTTATCTAGGAATCCCAAGACTGCTCGATAGTTTTTGAAAATACAAAGTCAATAGGGATCTAGACTAGGACCGGACCATATTATTTAAATATCGCCCGTCAGTTAAATTACCTATCTCAAAATAACGGATATTATTCGGTTTTAGCAAAGTAGTATTATAGTAATGTGTTTATCAAAATAGTCAAAATTAACAAAGATCGCGTCGAAGTTTCGCAGTGGGGGCGATTAACGTCACCGTCTAGTGAAAACCGTACTAGATCGTGACGTCATAAGTATCTTCGCCATTATTTGCTAATCAGAGAATAGAAAACATACGTATACAATATTATTGCCTGATGAGCCAAAACTTTTTTTAGTTCTTATGATGTCCCAACTGCCCAACCTCTTATAGACGTCCTGAGGCCTGAACTCGGCTAATAACAGAGGGTAAGTGTACTGGCCACACAGTGTCCACACTCACATAATCATCATCAACAGGTCATTTGTAGACTCCATTGCAGGAGCACGACCCTCTCTTTACTACCAGAACCATACTTGGCTAGAACAGTTAAAGGATTTGGCCTACATTCACCACATTGGACCGACGGGTTGGAGAGGTTTCATTGATGTTTATAAGCATTCTTTAGCTTGTGCTTCCGAAGTCATGTTCTACGACATCCAAGGGAAGGCTTGGAGTGGTCATATTCTACTCAAAGTCAAAGTAATTTTTTTTTATTCAATCTAGGATAAATATATCACTTATTGAAGGTCATTATTTTTAATTATTTTTAATGCAAAAGCTACCGATACTAGCGTTTTGCAACGAACACTGCTGAGAAGAAACACTCTGCCAAACAACACGGCGAACAGAAAGACTTTTTGTGGGCGCAGATAGCTAAGATTACGTTCTGATACCAAGAGATTTTGTGACTACGCTCTTGGTACGAGTCCGGCAATCTCACCGGCAACAAACAAACTACGCAGTCTGCTACCACCCTGTATGAGGTACAGGGACCTATTTTAATCTAATTTAACCTAATTATGAGTTGAATTGAATTCTAACTAACTAACTAATCTAATTGTAAGACTCACCGCTTCCACGCAGTCTTCAGGCAGCCTCGCCTGGCCTTCGCGTCGATCCTGAGGTCCTCCTCAGGGGTGGCGACGGCCTTATGTCCCTCTCTGGGTCCCAAGGTCAGTGGTGAGAAGAATTGGGTCCCTACAATAACCTCCCCATGAGCTCATGTACGTCGCCCCAAAATGAATACGTCGTATTTATTACACCACTTCTATAGCACGATAATTTTCTTGTTCTTCTTTGGACACTTCAAGATTATTCACATAACTATTTTATAAGGCCGCATGGCACGCGCTTCATATTTGACACAAATCACTGTTCTTTACGTAATACATACAATTTCGGCTTCACGCCGCCGTTCCAAACAATTTGGCCACAAACAATTAACGACAATTCTCACGAAACATTCGCTTTATATATCAAAATTACAAAATTAATGCTGCCATAGCACGCGAAAGGAGCCACACCCAAGGTTCAAGACATTTTTCACTATTCTGACGCAAAGACAATGATTATTTTTCTGGTCGGGCAAAGACAATCCGCGCACGGGATATCGATGAATCGATAATCTTGCCCGTGTTTGTGGAGATCACACGCAGATGGCGCTAGTCTCCTAACAAAGCACTTTTATTCAAAACACTTTTAATTCAATCATTAACTTCAGCTGTGAAAGTGAAAGAGCAATGTGGAAGGGACATACCCTATAGTATAATGAAATTAATACAAAAGCCAAAAAACAAAAATTCGGCACTTCCATACAAAAGTGTGCAGCGTCCGGGCAATTTGTATGGGAATGTAATTTTTTTTTAAACTGTTATTTTAATTTCATTATACTTTAGTGATCTAGTAGCCCGTGGTTTGATTTATTACGGGTATGTCCCTTTCACGTTGTATAATTAATATTAGCTATTCCGACTCGCTAAGTATCCCATAACATATGTTTAAACTACTTTGGAGCTATTTTTTTTATGTCATAGGACAGCAAACGAACAAGCGGGTCATCTGATGGTAACTGATCACCGCTGCCCATGGACAACTGCAACACCAGGGGTGTAACAAGAGCGTTACCGGCCTTTCAGTACGTCCCCAGAGGGGGGGGGGGGGGGAGCTCCGGCTCTCTCACTCACCGAACGAAGCATAGAGGCGGCGAAGCTACTACTCAGACGTCGATTTTCTGTGAGAGTGTGGTACTTCCCCGGACGAGCCCGAGCCGCTCCGGCCCATTCATGCTACTAGCAAAACAGTTTTGCCGGTAGCGTGGCTCTACCACAACTAACTCAATCAGTGTGATTTGTATTTATCTATCTATCTACAGGGTTACTTATTTATCGGCAACATTTTTGCAGAAAGTCCATTACTACTTTCCATAAAAACAATTATAGAAGAACGAAAAAAAAATTCGGCTTCTTATTCAAATCAGCGCTCAGCCAAATGGATGGGTAGACGAAATTTTTTTATCGATTTTCGATAGTTGTTTTTATGGAAAGTAGTTCAGTATCATGGACTGAACTTGCCAAATTTACCAATCTTATTTAGTTCCGTCAGTGAAGTGAATCAAATAAATTGTATTTCACTGAACCAACCAGATTATAATCGACCATGAATTTATTTCAGAAGGCCTCGGAAGAGAAACCGATATAATGCGCTATTAGTAATTCTAATATGTATCTTTACAATTCAGCTACAATGTAGCTAACATTAAACGTGTGGCTTCCGGCTTTGAATAGGACCACTCCATCTCTTCCTGTGGATGTCGTAAGAGTTTTTAGAATTTATTTTTGACCCAGGAAGCTCCCCAATTACTTATTCAAGTATTCTTAAGGTCTGGGTAAATAAACGTATAATGTAATAGGCGCTTTTCTCCACTTCTCGGTCTCTGGGTCTGGTCCTAAGCTCTGTCTACGTTTTAAGACACACGATGTATTTAAAAAAAAAGCGGCCAAGTGCGAGTCGGACTCGCCCATGAAGGGTTCCGTAGCAGCAAGTAACATAATAATATAAAAGTCCTAAAGGTAAATTGCGGTTTACGATTTATGACGTATTAAAAAATAACTATCTATGATACCGAGACTGCTATAGTTTTAATTGAAAGTACATATTTTGAGGTATATACCACATTTTTTTCAGAATTATTTTAGTAATATTTCAAAAGTTACGGTGGGCACACCTCAAAATTTTAACTTTGTATTATATTATCTCAAGACTGGGGGGTTTGATCTACATAGTTTCAAAGCAGTTTTAGTACCATAGTTTCAGACTAGCAAAGAACTGATGAAATAAACAAGAAATTGAAGTCGCTTTTTTGTTTCGATTATTCCGTCGCTAATTAAGAGAAGCAGTGGGTACCTAAATTCTATATTTTTCTTTTCTCCCATATCAGTAATTGAGTTGAACCACAGGTTGAACCCAAACAGGTGACCGATAATTTAAATACTGATGTAATAACCACTAGGTTAGTAGCTTGTTTTGTTTGTTATTTTGTGTTACGTCAGCAGGTCATCGGCCGCTCACGTCGCATGCGGAACTAGGTAGGTACCTACTTATTCCTTTTTTCGCATTTGGACACTTTTTTAGGGTTCCGTACCCGAAGGGTGCAAACGGGACCCTATTACTGAGACTCCGCTGTCTGTCCGTCTGTCCGTCTATCTGTCTGTCTGTCCGTCAGTCACAGGGCTCTATCTCTTGAACCGTAATAGCTAGACACTTGAAATTTTCACCGATTATGTATTACTGTGGCGGATATAACAAAAAATACTAAAAATAAAAAATAGTTAAAAATTAAAGGGGGTCTTCATACAAGAAACGTATTTTTTTCAGCGTTTTTAACTTGATCTTCATAATGGCATTAACTAGATACTTGAAATTTTCACCAATTATGTATTACTATGACCACAATAACAACAAATACTAAAAATAAAATAAAGTAAACAATTAAAGGGGGTCGTCATACAAAAAAAATGTTTTTTAGCGTTTTAAAACATTGTACGGTGGTACGGAACCCTTCATGTACGAGTCCGACTCGCACTTGCCCGTTTATTTAATCGATCTTTCGTTTTTTAAGGCGACGAAGCTTTCGTTTAACAAACCAGATGAGTTTAAAGTTGAAGACTATTTGTTCAAAAATAAATTATTTGGTACTGTTAATAGAATAAAACGTCACAAAATAATGCCACTTGTCATTGATCACATCCACTTTGAACGTGATTTTAGATTTATTAATGCAGAAAAACGGATATTAAGAGCGCTATTTGACTCCAAGGAACATATATCAATATTTCATACAAATCCCATAGATTTTCTCTGTTTTTGACGTTAAGAAAAAAGTATCTGATTTGACTTGATGCAAAATAGCGTATTAAATCATAGTAAAGTACTAATATTTAATAATATTAATAAGTATAAAGATTAATTATAAACTAGAGAGTTGTTATTTAAATATTAACCATAAATCTTTATTAAGAGCAAAAATACAATAAATAACATTAAATATAAAAGAAAAACAAAATATATTACCAAAATTGTTACTCTTAGCATATTCTTATCACTATTTTAACTAGAAAGAAAGGACTGAAGTCAAGCAGAATAGATGATGTTCAATGTTATGCAGAAGTTTAAGCTTTTACATTTAAATTGCTGTTCTTGCCTTTTGGTTATATTATGCCTCTTAAGTCAGTCACTAAATAGAAATAGTTCAGATGCATAGATTTATTACAAGTGTCAACATTCCATAATTTGTAATACATTGGATTAGTGTGATAATTGGGTAGATGACGGGGTCAAAAATAAATTATTTGGTACTGTTATGAGATTATAACGTCAGAAAATAGTGTCTTTTGTCATTTATCATTTCCATTTTCAACATGATTTTAGATTTATTAATGAAGAAAAACTGATATTAAGAGTGCTATTTGAATCGACAAACTTATGACGTCACGTTGTGATTTTCATACAAATCCCATAGAAAATGTTAGTTTTGACGTTTAGAAAAAAGTTTCTGATTTGACTAGTTGTGATCTAGTATTATAAACTTGTACCTACATTAAGTATATCTTCGAATACAGTTGTTTTGAGCTTAACTGCTACGCCTCTCATGGGGCCCGCTGTACATTCGATTTTTACATAACTGCACTTTCACTATGAGCTCATTTCGCTGCTCCGTACGTTGCTCCACATATCGACTTCATAACATCTGTAACACTTTGTAACAATGAGCTTCATCTTTTGTAGTTTAAGTTAAATCATTTAAAGATAACAATTAACTTATTGCGTTTGATAAAGCAACTATTTTATAAACTAATGTTTACAGTTTAAAGTCAGAACGTGGAGCTTTTCTTCGCACATTTGCCAAATGTAGCTGTTTTTCGCAAATGTGCGAAGAAAAGCTTTACGTTCTCAGCAGTTCATAAAATAGTTTGAAGGGTTATTTAGGGCTTGGTAGAGCTTAGACACATTTTTTAATGATCTCCTTTCCTTTGAAATTATTTATTTCAAATGGGGGCAGCACCAGACTCCGGAAAATTCATGTATGGCCTTAAGGCCGTACCTTAATTTTCCTTTGAATAAATAATTTCAAAGAAAACGGAGACATCATTTAAAATTTTGCTACTACCAAGCCCTAGATAACCCTTCAAAGTATTTAATGAACTACTGTTTACAGTTTCAAGCTTATCGTTCTCATTATAAACTGTAAACAGTAGTTCATAAAATACTTTGAAGGGTTATCTAGGGCCTGGTAGTAGCAAATTTTTATAACGTCTCCTGGACCCCGGAAAATTAAGGTACGGCCTTATGTAGGTACATTACAGGACATTATCACGTCTTTATCCCTAACGGGGTAGACAGAGCCCAGGGCCGTAAGACTCATAGACCACATTTCGCGTGATGGTGGGCGTGAAGATAAAAAAGGGAATCAAAATAAGCAGTTGGTACATTCTACGTTTTTTTTTCTTTTTTTCCAGACTAGCATGGAAGAAACAGATTTAGTTTATATTTAATTTCGCTTAGTGTCGCCGTGTTGTTTCACTCGGACAAAAGGAAGCTGAAGATATCTTGCAAAGAGGAGAAAAATGTAGAAGAATGGACTTCGGGTTGCGAAGCTGGCTACTAAGGATGCAAACGGGAACACGCTAAATAGTCGATAATTTATTTACTATTTTATTTTGTGGAGTTTTCTTATCGTAGATGAACTAGGTTTTGTTGAAAACCCACTCAGATTGGATATAGTCTGACCCTCGATTCATCAAAATTTACATGCCCTTTTATTAATGTTATCATTGCCCTTACATAACTTTCTCTATTTCATATCTGACATCAAACGAACGATTTTTTTTGTTATTATGTAATTTATATAGTTAGGTACCTAATGATTATTATTTTTTTATAAATAGGTACAAGGGATAAGCTGATAGTAAATTTTATTTTATTATCACACTAAACAGATTACAACTATTAGTTACAAATGTTACAATACAACTATTATTTTGTGAATAATATTTAAAAAAAAATACTGTTATTAACATTTATCTGTACTTTTTTAAATTTGTGCCTTGAGTCACACATAAAAAAGGACATCTCTATCATCAATATAATTGAATAAAATAATCTAGGCAGCAAGACGTAGATATTATATTTTATTTAGGAGCGCCAGTAGCGACAAGTTTTGGTACTTTGTGTAGCTATGGTGCCGCCATCTACTGTTGAGTAGCAAAATAAAAATAACTACGGTTACGAACTACAGATAGCGCCAATAAGAAAAAAAATAAAGCAAATTTGAAAACTGCTGAAAAATTCCAGTCATCATCAATAGTAATCAAAACATTTTCTAATCCAGTAGAGCTAAGAATGTGGAGATATTTTTTTATATGAAGTAATTAGTAATTTTATAATAAACTGCCAGCTATCGTGGAGTGGCAGTATCATTATATAGTTTTTAGTTTGCTTAGTTCCATTTCCTTGCATAGATGGCGAAAATCTAAGTAAATTTTAAAATCTATGATAGGTATAATGATTTGCTAGTTCTTGCACAGAGATGTTTACAATTTCCAAAAAGAGAAAATACCTATTTTCTTCAGAATATTTTGCTGTACATAGACAAACCTGCGATAATATTCTTTTTTTTGTAACTAACTACAACTGGTAACACTTGTGATTTTTTAGTCTATGGCAAGTCGCCGCTTGTGACAGATCGCGAGTGAAAAATTGGAAATTATGAAGTAAAATATTTTCTTAAATATTGTGTTTAAATGACTGCAGGAAAAGAAACCATGGGGTGAGTTTAACAAATAAATTAGTACATAATTTATTCCATAAATTTTATTCATAGATATCTCATGTACAGTGAGAAAATTCGCACATTGCGAGAGCCTTGTTATTTTTAGGGAGGGGATGCATTTTACCAATGCGTAGGGATATTTTGAGTTTTCCTAATGGAAATTGCCTCACAGTGCGTGCGAAAATAATTTAGAACAATACATAATCGTATTGATATGCACATTAGTCCCGTTCTAATTATACGATCATATGTTTATTGCATTTGCGTAAATCGGGCCAATGCACATCGATTGCATACGATTGAGTGCTTTTACCTCGAAGGGAAGGTCGCCCGGTCGTCGTCAGTTATTTATAATGCCACCACCCTCATACTTGGATGACTTTTTCGTCTTTATGGTCGCCTGGTAGCTGGTGAAGCGAACTGCGTCAATTAGCTGCTAATTATTGTGAATTAGCTTAAATTTTTTCACGCGTGAAACAGGCATTTGTTTTCTTAATTATCGTGTAATTATCATAACAATGTTTGTGGTCATGCTTAGTTCTTGTTAAATATTTATGTATGTTTCATTTGTACAGTATGTGTTCACATTATACATATCTATTTGTTTTAGGTTTACTGTGGTCTTAAATATCTGAGAGAGTTAAAATTGTAGTTTCTTAAATTGATTAACGAGGGAGGAGAACTTTTCCTTTGTTAAAATATCAAATTTAAATGGCTATATTCACTCTATGTTCTAATTTAAAAGGTGAGAAGAGGCGAGAATAACCACCAGTTGCATAAACAATGGTGTAGGTATTTCTTCTGTCATGATTTTCTATATTGACTAGGTGCATTGCTTCCATGCTAGTCCATGTTCCATGATTCAGCTAGCAACCCATCTCTATTTTGCTTTCTTTTTTACCTTATTGCCCAATTTAAAATTAAACTTTGAGTACCTATTGTGGTCCTGGGCTCGGTCTGCTTAGAGCCACAAGACCCAAAATGCTCCGTCTGCCACATTAGGGATAGACACATATAGGTATACTAGGTATTTGATGTGAGTTACCCGTTTATAGCATATTAGTTATATACTAGGTACATTGAATCCTAAACTATACAATATGCACATTTATTTTTGTTATCTTGGGGCATTCCTGGATTCCTTCTTGGTTTCTTAGTTGTGCTGCTTTGGAACCTGAGATTATTATAAATGTGATGAGTCTGTTTGTTCATCCTTCTCAGCAATAGATGTTTGATTTTTTGTACATGGTCACCACATATGTCGGATAGGATCTTAGGCTACATTTCATTCTAGAATAAGTTTTTTGACTTGCGTCTGGTCCGGTGTCTGGCCGGCTTCCCACCCTAAATAGGTCCAGATAATGCGGACCAAATTGCAGAAAATAGTCCTCAAGGGAAGTAAGTATAGGTTTCTGACTGCTCAAGGCTGTGCAAAGTGAAGGATAAAAGTGGAAAAGCAGACCCCAGGTTACACAGCAATACTGATGCTGAGGATGCAAATATGCTGAGATGAAATATGCTATAAGCTGCTCGTCTAAATAAATAAATAAACAAGTTTATTTGCCTAACTAATAAATTAAAAAACCCCTACCTTTCAAGAGTTCACTCCCAATAACTTGTAAATGGCTGAACCGATTTTCATCAAACAGCTAAGAACCATCTCGACAGACAAGAATTTCAAATAAAATAAAACTGCATTAAAGTCAGTCTATTCATTTAGGAGCTACGATGCCACAGACAGACACACAGACATGTCAAACTCTTTCAAATGTTTAATCAGTTTTATTTACAACATAAATATTTACATATCATTACAATGAAATAAAAATTATTATACTATGTAATTAAACACAGAGAACCAAGAAGTTTGGAGTAAACTCCACCGACAAGAGCCACTAAGATCTTAAATAAAAAGAAGAAGAAATTAAACACTAGAACTTAAAAAATTTCAAAAACATTAATAAATGAAATCTCATCAAAGTTGGTTAACCATATTATGCTGGGTTTTTAGAGTAAATTTTTGTTAGAGATAAAACTATCCTAAATGGAAGATATGAGATACCTGATACTTGCCCTATCTCAACAATTTCTCAAGATGTTTGTGGGTTTTATCAGTTTCACAACAAAATATTTTATCACCACTATTTTATAGATTCTTTTGGTCCCTTTAACTACTTTTCATTCTTTTTAGTCCCCCGATAAAAAAGGGGTGTTATAAGTTTGACGTGTCTTTTTGTTTGTGTGATTGTGTGTCTGTGTCTCTGTCTGTGGCATCGTAGCTCCTAAACGAATAGACCGATTTCGATGCAGTTTTTTTAAACGAAAGCTTTGTCTTTCGAGATGGTTCTTAGCTGTTTGATGAAAATTGGTTCAGCTAAAAGTCGGGGGTTTTTAATCTGTCTGGTAAATAAACTTTTATTGTTTTATTCTATTTTTGTATGAAGCATACACAACACAAGTACACATAGAAAGTTATTTTCTGGCATATCATCTATGAGCGTTCCCGGTTGTATCCTCATTTGTGCTGCTTTGGAGCCCGGGGTGTGCTTTACCAATTTTCCTTTACACTGACAAAACAAGCGCGGACGATCTGACCTAAAAACTCCTTGCCCCCCCTAGGCCAGAAGCTGAGTACACCTATGGCTCTACATACTTCGTGCTATGGATATTGTCCTATAAATTCCATAAGGCCACATTCCCAGCTTTCCGTGTTATCTTATCAGTAATATTGATGACTGTCAAATGTCATTCCCACTGAATAGCCGATTGGGAGTTATCATGATTCGAGAGCTAGTAGACATTTCTGGGTAGGTATTTGAGGCAAGCTGAAAAGCTTGTTTTTAACCCCCCACAGAAAAGAGGGTGTTATACGTTTGACGCTAATGTCTGTCTGTTAGTCTGTGGTATCGTAGCGCTCGAACGGATGGACCGATTTCGATGCAGTTGTTTTTACGTGAAAGCAAGTTCCCTTGCGGTGGCTCTTAGCTATATTTCATGAAAATCGGTTCAGCCGTTTAAAAGTTATTGGGGGTCAACGCTTGAAAGTCAGGGCTTTCTCTAGCAAATAATAGATGGCGCTACATCCACCAAACTACCGATACGACGGTATTACCGCTACTCATCACTAGATGGCGTTCTTGACAGTCGGGGTTTTTTAATTTGCCTAGCAAATAAACTTGTATACTTTCTCCTATAATACCCTAACTCAGAACTGCGGACCTGATTGGAAAGTAGCGGGGCAACTTCTTCTTCTTCTTCGTCTCAGCGCGTTCCCGGTTGCATCTTCAGCTGTGCTGCTTCGGAGCCTAGGGTGCGCTTTCCCGCTTTTTCTTCTCTAAATATAACATGCATGTCAAGTCAATGGTCACCCAAGGATGCCAAAGACCTAGCGAAGTGGAGAAGAAATAGCGGGGCAACATTAATTTATTTCCTCTTCCATGCTGGTCTGGGGGAAAAAATAAACCTAGAATGTAACAGCTGCTTCTCATCCCGCAGACCGTAAGAACCGATCCAGGGAATCTGAATCATATTAATAGGCGATGGGCCTAGCAATCCATACAATACAACACCCTTTATTGCACAAAAGAAAAATACAGGACATAATTATCTTAAATCCTGGGAAATGCGTAAAAGGTGACCTTGTCGCTAAGCAATTTCTTCCAGGTAACCTCATAATCTTTTATTTGTCCCACAGTGAGCAGCCGATCTTCACGTGCAAGGCGCACGTGTTCCACATAGACCCGAAGACGAAGCGCTCTTGGATGTCGGCCAGCTCAGCCGCCGTCTCCGTGTCCTTCTTCTACGATTCCTCCCGGAATCTGTACAGGATCATCAGCGTGGAAGGCACCAAAGTAAGTTAGATCTTTTTAACCGACCAAACAAGAGAAAAGGCAAAAAATGGCGCGAAAATAAGTCAGTTTTGTAAACAAAACCTGTTGAAGGATAAGGGTTGGGACACATATGTCAGCACGGAACAGCGTTTTACTATGCTGCTATCCTTTTCTGTCGCTCAGAACAGTCTTTTGCTAGAGCGAGAGAGAGCGACGGAATGCGGCAGCATCGCTGATTCCGGAGTTCCGTCGCTCTTTCTCGCTTTAGCGAAATGACAGTGTTAACAGGTGTCCCAACCCTAAGGAGACCTTTGCCCAGCAGTGTGATGCAAGACCAGGCCAGCTTGAAAAAAAAACATCGTAACCGACTTCGCTTGAGCGTGCGGATTATGTAGCGTTTGCGTTTTATTTTGTTCCCTTGGATAAATGGAATCTATAGCACAGAAGACAGTAAGAATAACCTATAGAATGGAATCTCCTAAGGTACGCGTAATATGCCCCCGTTCTTGTGCCGCCGTGCACACGTCAATGCGTGTGTGTTCGCCCGCTCTCCCCTGAGATAAGGCGAGAGCGGGGGAGAGGTGCGGGGACGGGGAACGGGGACGTATATTGCGCGGGACCTTTGGAGATTCCGTTCTGTATGTTACTCTTACTGTCTTCTGTGTCTATCTATAGTATGGACGTTAGCTAGTTAGTAGTTACAAAGAAGTAGCTGGGTTTCTCCTGGACTGATTCAGCTGGCGACGTGTTGTGTCTGCCTTTACCCTAACAGGATCTAAGATGCTCTGTCTGCCCCATTAGGGAAAAAGACGTGATAGTATGTATGTACATATAATTTAAATTGTTTTAGTTACTAAAATTTTATTTGATAATATTGTTTAATAATTTCTGTCAATAAATATTATTAAGTTACTAAATGGACGAAAGAGTGGAGAATCCTGCCACAGGCATATAAATGCTTAATAGGATTCTCCGACACTGTATGTAACACAACTTAATACTACAAATACATATTTTTCATTTTCACATAATTAATTGAACCCCTCAAGGTACGCACTTGCCTGGGCCTGGAATTTGTGTGTTTGTTAGTGATCTTTATTGCATAGAAATCATTACATTATTTAATACAAAAACAATATAACTTGCACAAAGGCGGACTTATCCCAAGAAGGGATCTCTTCCAGTCAACCCAAACTTTAAAAGGTTACATACATTGATTGTCTTTTTTTGCATTTTTGATTTTGATTGATACATTTGATGTCTTTCTTGTTTGTAAGTTGCATAAATGTATATAATTTAAATTTCATATAAGCCACTACAGTTTCAAACTTCTGTACTGTATATTTTTTAATCCTGTCTTGTTAGTCCGTGCGAAAAGAAAAACACGTTCAATTTACTGAGCTAAGTGGCAATGTCTGTCGTTCGCTTTGACGCTAACGCGGATATCGGCAATTTGCAATCCCCGCTACAGCCGCGACAGGCGGCTGACTACAGAGTAGGTACAGATAGCTACAGACTACGGACTTTGATCTTATCTCTGATCGATTTTTGTTGTAATTTTAACCGTGTGGTTCCCGGCAGAGTAGAATAGGACCACTCCAAGTCTTCCTGTGGATGTCGTAGAAGGCGACTTAGGAAACAAAAGCTGAACAAAGCTTATAAACATCAATGAGACCTCTCCAACCTGTCTGGCCAGCGTGGAGAGTACCTATAGGCGAAATCCACTGACTGCTCTGGTTAATATATGGCTCTGGTAGTACAGAGAGGGTCGTGATCGTGCAGTGGAGACTAAAAAATACCGGATCATAGGCGATGCGACTTTCAACCCGTCACTATTTTGATTCGCTTTTCTACTTACACTCTGAAAGATTTGCGTCTTGTGTCTAAGCTCTGTCTACCCCGTAAATATTGGAGACGTAAGATAAGTAAAACCGGCCAAGTGCGAATCGCACACGATAGCTATAAGTAGTTATATTTACCAAGAAAAATGTACGTATGTATATATAGGTATTTTATGAATTGAACAAAGAATGTATTTCAGAATTGTCCCGAATATTTGATACAAAAACGATGGGTAGTGCGTGACCGCCGACAAATATAACCATCTAGATCACGCACGCTATCTATGACCTTCTATTTCATATGATATAGGTAGCCTCAGTGCCTCAGGATATAGCGAACCTGCCGAGATTGATACAGGTCGGGCCAAACTTCTAGTTCGCTCTGAAGTTGCCTCACTGAGGTTACAAACAGGGACAGAATATTTACCACAATAATATTTTTTTCAGAATGATTGCAAGAATGTAGATATGATATATATACACAAAAAACAAAAATAAAACAAATTCTATCTGATATGGGTAGGTATCTGTATTTTAATACTGCGACGCATATCGCCTCAACTTCAGAGCGAACTAGAAGTTTGGCGCGACCTGTACCACAGAATAGATTTCGTGTAGAATAGAAATCTAATAGTAATACTCCGTGCAGAAGTCTCACTCAGCAAAGAAATTCAAAGAAATATCTACTCAATGTTGTTAGTGATACGGTTTAATTTAGCTCACGTCAGAACTCAGCACCTTTTTGTTTAGATACCTAGACATCCATTGCAAGCCAATTTCATCCTTATGACTCTAGACAAACGATTCGTGTAACTAATTTTACCACCCGGAGGGCCCGCCTGCGCGCATATTAATAATGTAGGTACATTTTCGATACCTAAACGGGGAGTGACACAGGCCTGCCTGTACCTGAAGTTAAGGCCCATACAAAGCTCAAATCGTATAAAACACCTAGATTAAAAAAAGTTTGTAGGCCAATCCTTTTGTTCATTTGGCATACAAAAAATATATGTTTTAAATAAAATCATCAAAATTAGAATGTAGTTTAATTTTTTAAAGACTTGAACAAATCTTATAAAAAAATAATATTAGTAGGCTCTTTTCTAACATAACTTGTAAATTTTCTCTGGAATGGCTCAATAGATAATCATGAATTTAATATCAAAATAATTGTTAAATCGTAAATACAAAAATGTATTGTTTGATAGGCTTAAAGTTGAATATAATTAAAATATATCTGTATTCTTGTTAATCTTCAAAATATTTTTTGTAGTACGGTAGTCTGCCGGTTGATGCTGCTAAATTTGTACAAAGGTGAAATCCTCAAGGTCTTTGGGCACTATAGGCCCCTTAATGGTTCCACGCCTGGAGGATTTCTACAGGCAATGTTTTATTGGTGGATGTTTGCGTAAGTAAAAGTTACGATCAGATATTTGACATGTCTTCTATCATTCATGCACTACATAACTTACTGACTCTATTTGTGTTAATAAAATTATAACAATAAATAACATCAATACATTCAAAAATAAAATACTTCTACATACATTCATCTCGACACAATTTCTACAGCAACACGTTATATTTATGTTTTTATAAAAATTTAACTTAAAATAATTTTAGTTTATATATTTAATGTATTATTTTGAAAATATTCTCAGCTATTTCGCTCAGCGTATAAGTATCGGAATTCAGCAAGGAAACCAGTTCCTCGCTGAATTCCGATACTTATACGCTGAGCGAAATAGCTAGCCAGCTCTACGATCTCCAGTTGCTGCAATGAGTTTAGAAATAATTTAGCAATAGGGCCCTAAGGACCCATTGTCTATTCTGCAAAAGGCAAAAATATAAAACCCAGTCATCAAGACCCACGTATTACTGGTAAATAATCTTAATTTCTATCCATAAGAAAGGTAAATTTATCTCCTTCCCTTGTTTCAACTTTAGTTTCTTCATTTTGTCCTAGCAGCTTCAAAAATCTGACACCAGTGTTGGCCACTTACACACACGTAAAACAACAACATCTTGTCCTGTTATTTTTTCTTTGTGTAAGTTGTATGTATATTATATAATTATTGTATATACTTATGTATGTTTATTATATTCACCACCCAAAGTACCTAATTTCCCATCACTTTTTCTATTTAAGCGAGGTTTCCTGAAAGAAATTGCTTAGGTAATAAATTTATTTGTTTTTCCTAAAGGCTGACTGGTAGAGAATGCATTATCATTAAGTCCACCTTTTGTACCATTGTGGTCAATAAAGATTTAATAAATTAATCATTAAATTATAATAAGTATTAATATTAAAACATTATCAAGACTGAAAAATTTGAAATGTTCAGCTAAAGCTCTGAATGATTTTGGAGAATATTTTATTTCCAAGAAAAGCTTCCTACGAAATAGAGTTTGTTAAGAGGGTTCCTGAAATCGTTTGAGAATTCCTCAATACCTGGAAATACTAATCTTTGGAATACAAACTGTTTGCGACGGGGCGTTGTTATTGATTTCTATTATACTAGTAGTAACACGAAATCAGGTTACTGTGGCCCAGAATATATCACAAACTTAATAACTCTTTACATACTAATCTTTCGCCAAAATTTTTTGGCAGAGATAATTGGAGCGGTTTGACATTGCCTTCTTCATCTCACACAGTCTCACGATGAGACGGTTTCCTTACATGTAGCAGAAATGCGGATCTTAGGGATGTGAGGGGTATAAGAGGGAGTGTAAAGAAGTTAAAAATCCATCGTTTAACATGGTACGGTCATATCAAGAGGCGGGATGCCGAACATCTGGCTAATAAAATGGTTAACTTGAAGGTGGATGGCCACAGAGATAGAGGACGACCTAGAAAGACGTAGAGGGAATGTGTTAAGCGGGACATGATGGTGAGGGGGGCTAGTACAGATATGGTAAATGATAGAAAACGATGGAGGGAGTTGACATACAGAGCCGACCCCAAATAGGGAGAAGGCGAGGAAGATGATGATGATGAGACGGTTTCCTCACGATGTTTCCTTCACCGAAAGCAAGTGGTGGTAGTTAAAAACCGGTCAAGTGCAAGTCGAACTAGGTACAATTGGCTACTACCAACTATCTAGTTAATGCGATTATAAAGATCGAGTTAAAAACGCTAAAAAATCGCGTTACTTGTATGACGACCCCCTTTAATTTTTTACTTTATTTTATTTTTAGTATCGGTGGTTATACATAATCGGTAAAAATTTTCAGTGTCTAGCTAACGGTTCAAGAGATAGAGCCCTGTGACAGGCGGGCGGACAGACGGACACAGTAATAGGGTCCTGTTGGCACCCTCTGGGTACGGAACTCAAAAAATTACCTAATACCTAAAAACAAACACAGAGGTAGGTCGAGTCGAATCTAGTGAGGATTCGACCCTTTCCGACTAAAATAGGTATTCATATTTCCGAGCATCCGGAGCTAACCCCCGGGTAGCGGTCATCGCTATGAATGTTTCATATACAACAATTAGTTATCCGTAGCCTCTAGCTATTTTATACTTCCAAATGCCCTAAATCTTTTAAGTTATTATTTCTCAACTCGGACAGGCAACGTCATAAAGCCATGCTCTTGTGTCGGAACCGGTACAGGCGTATACAATGACTATTTTTTAGCAGTTATTACGTTTCAAATACCTACTTAAGACGATACACGGAGTCCAGTGCTGCCCCCATTTGAAATATTTTTTTTGTAAGGAAACGGAGATATCATTTAAAATTTTAAGCTAGTAAAACCTAGATAACCCTTCAAACTATTTTATGAACCACTGTTTACAGTTTAAAGTGAGAACGTTAAGCTTTAGTTTGCGTTTTTGCCAAAAGTGGCCGTTTTTCGCAAAAATGCAAACTAAAGCTTAACGTTCTCACTTTAAACTATAAACAGTGGTCCATAAAATAGTTTGAAGGGTTATCAAGTTTTGGTTTTAGCTTAAAATTTTAAATGATATCTCCTTTTCCTTAAAAATAATTTATTTCAAATGGGGGCAGCACTGAACTCCATGTATCGTCTTAAGAATCCCCTTACCCTAGATTTTCCTATACAAACGTAGTCTACGTTTTATTTTGACACGACATATCAGATTTAGGTAAAAAATTGGAACTTTAAAGAAATTGCATATATCTAGGGTTTAAAATTGGTTTTTACAGTCAAAATATGAACTTGAAAAAAAATATAAGGGTGTAAAAGTTTTCCATACTGATGGTCAAAAATTATATAACACACTATATTCTCGTTCAAGTTTATATTTTGACTGCAAAAACCAATTATAACCCTAGATATATGCAATTTCTTTAAAGTAACAAATTTTTACCGAAATCTTACATGTCGTTTTAAAATAAAACATAAACTACGTTTTTATGGGAAACTCTGATTCTGTCTAGGGTAAGGGAACTCTTAATAAAAATAAAATAAATAATTTCTTTCATGCTGGTCTGGGAGTAGAGATAAAACTTAGATTGTACTACCTGCTTCTCTAAGCAAATAGAGCCCAAGGCAGCAACACCTAAAGGCCACTTTTAAACGTGATGAGGGGCAAGAAGGTGGAAAAAATGAATCAATATAGTGTGAATCAATAGTGATGTGTTGCTAGCCACATCGCCTATTAACATGATTCGCATTTATACTTATTCCCTCGATCGTCTTTTACGATCTGGGCGGGAAGAGAAGCAGTTGATACATTCTATGTTTTGTTTTACTCCCAGACCGGCATGGAGGATTAAAATAAATTCAGTATTTTTAGAGCTGATCAAATGTTCTCTGCATTTGTATGCATTCATATATCCGGAACTCCGGAGGTTAGCCCTTCGAACCGAATCCCGACAAGTGGAGTGGGCAGCGGATCGCTATGAATGTTTCATACGCCGCCATTTCATATTCCGGAGCGTGGATAGTCCTAAATCTCAGTAGCGTATACAATACAACACAACCCTAAAGGAGAATGTTGCATAAAGTATTACAATGAAGATAAAGATAAACATACTATGTTTCATTGTAAATATCTCACCATCCATTAAAATTCTTACAATAAGGAGTCACTGTGTATAAACAAAATAATTCAGTGACTATAAATAAATAAATAGATAGGGACAAACAAATCACACTGATTGAGCTAGCCCCAAAGTTTAAACTTGTGCTATGGGATACTAACTCAATGATACTATATTTTATGATAAATACATAATTGGATAAACACGCGAAAATGCGAACCATGGTAATAGGCGATGCGGCTAGCATACCAACTCATCACGATAAAAGTGGCCTTTGAGTCTTGCGACCCTGGGCTCTGTCTGCTTAGAGCCGCAAGATCCAAAATGCTCTGTGTACCCCATTAGGTATAAAGACGTCTGATAGTGTATGTAAGTATAAGGGTTGCTACACACATAAGCGGGCCTGCATTGTCGGTTTGTCGGTTCTGCAGTATTTATCGATTATCAAAGCCGACCTGAAGTAATTACATCGATTTTGTTCCCGAACATTCATCTACATATATATTCGATTTTACCGCCCGGCTGTGCCGATTAATGCCGGCTCGCTTATCTGTGTAACAACCCTAAGTGGCATGTTGATTGAATCTTGTTTTACAGTTGTTTTTTGTTCTCAGGCGGTGATAAACAGCACGATAACAGCGAACATGACATTTACAAAAACATCACAGAAGTTCGGGCAGTGGAGCGACGTCCGGGCCAACACCGTCTACGGGCTGGGGTTCGCTTCCGAAGCGGAGTTGGGCAAGGTAACCATTATCTTTTTAGACAGATAAAGTGTAATAGTGTATTTTAATCAGTGTGATTTGTCCCTATTTAAAAAAAAAGTCACATGTTTTGGACGAAAGCGGCCTGCACCCAGCGCTTCTTTATAGGCTTTGGCAGTACGTGGAAATTTGGCAAAGTGTAAAAATGGAACATGAAAATGATAAACTTGCAGTACGAAATTGAGGGAAGAAATCCGTTCTACCCCGGCGGACATCGGTTCATACTCGTAGATAGATAAATTATTTATTGCATCTATAGCACACTACAATTAAATATTAGGTCCTTACATATGAAATTGCCGATTTTCAATACTGGCAACTTCAAAATCAAATATCTTGCGTTTCATTAGGAATTCCAAATTCAAATTTATTTCGAAATAAAGCCAGAAAAATATTGTTTTAAAATTCGTCTTTCATTTGTTTTAACATCATTTGTTTGAGTTTCAACATTGCTATAACAACAACTATGGACAAATTGAAAATTCGCGGTATTTACGAATACGAGTTCCACCGTGGCACCAGTGCTGCAGAAACGACTCGAAGAATTAACGACGTGTATGGACCAGGCACCGCTAACGAACGAACGGTGCGTTTTTGGTTTCAACGTTCTGGAAATTTCGATTTACACAATGAGCCTCGTGGACGACCTGATACTCAAGTAAATAACGAAGAATTGAAGGCGATAGTGGAAGCGGATCCATCTCAAACCACTTCTGAATTAGCAGCAGCCTTCGGCATAAGTGACAAAACGATACTTATCCACTTGCGCCAAATCGGAAAAACTAAAAAACTCGAAAAGTGGGTACCGCACGAATTGACTGAAGCAAACCAACAAACACGCGTTGCTTGCTGCGTTTCTTTGCTTAATCGCCACAATAATGAGGGGATTTTGAACCGTATCGTGACTTGTGATGAGAAATGGATCCTGTACGACAATCGGAAGCGATCATCACAATGGCTTGACCCTGGAGAACCGGCAAAACCTTGCCCTAAGCGAAAACTGACCAAAAAGAAGATTCTGGTTAGTGTTTGGTGGACCAGTGCTGGTGTTATCCACTACAGCTTCTTGAGATCAGGCCAGACGATTACTGCAGACTTGTGTTGCCAACAATTGCAAACAATGATAGAAAAGCTCGCCATTAAACAACCGACACTGATGAATTGCTCTAGCCCACTGCTCCTTCAGGATAACACTAGACCACACACTGCACATCAAACGATCGCCAAGTTAGAGGAGCTGCGACTGGAACCTCTGCGTCACCCACCATACTCTCCAGATCTTGCCCCAACCGATTACCACTTTTTTCAAAATTTGGATAACTTTTTACAAGGAAAAAATTTCAAATCTGATGAGGCAGTCAAAACCGCCTTCAAACAGTTCATAGACTCTCGCTCCCAGGATTTTTTTTCCAAAGGTATCAATGATCTGCCTATAAAATGGCGGAAGTTTATCGATAACAACGGCGCATACTTCGATTGATTAAATAATAATTTCATTAAAAAAAACTTGTTTCACTTTTTTTGATACTGAACGGCAATTTCATATGTAAGGACCTAATACCTAAGTAAAGAAATGTTCATGGTGCTGTGTGTTCATTAATTTAAAACTTCTTCGTTGTGAACAGTTCATAGAGAAATTCCAAGAAGTGAAAGAGGCGATCCAAGCGCAGCAGTGTTCTGGCGGCAAGGCGACCACGAATGGCAACAGTGGGTGTGCCACGCCGGTAGCCTCGGCCACCGCCAGCCCGCTGCTGGCAGGCCGCGCTGCGCAGCCCGACGAGGAGCCGGCTGTCTCACCTGCTCAGGTAAGGGGGGAAAGAGGGGAGAATATAGCGTTTGTTCATATAGTTTCATACCTAGGTCATGTTCTTCGACATCGGCGATACAAACTCCTTCAGCTTATAATGATTGGCAAAGTTGCAGGGAAGAGAAAGGTTGGAAGAAGAAAGAAATCATGGCTACGGAACATCCGGGAGTGGAGAAGGACTACGCCAAGCTGATCGCCAACCTTCATTAGTTGGAGAGGCACTTTAAGAAGAAGATGATATAGGTTACAATACAATACAAAAATCTTTATTGCACCAAATAAAAAACAATAAAAAAATTACAAAGTTTACGGAACTTATAAATAAATAAGGTACAAGAGGCGGCCTTATCGCCGAAGCAATCTCTTACAGGCAACCATAAAGAGGAGTGCGAAGTATATGAGTAAGATAACAGGTTATGTTATGTGTTTTAAAATGAGTTTCAATGCTTGCGAGTTTTGTATCGAGAGTTATGGGTTCAAATCTAACCTAAATGGAATAGCTTTCTGACGGTAGCTTCGGCGACCGCCAGCTCGCTATAGGCTGGTCGCGCTTCGAGCCCTGATGAAAGCCGGCTATCTCACCTGCTCTAAGGGGGAGAATATAGAACTTGTTGATATAGGTTATGTTTTTAAGCTAAGTTTGAATGCGCGCGAATGTTGTCTCGAGAGTTATGGTTCAAATCTAGCCTTCTAGCCTGGATGGGATAGCTTTCTGACGGTAGCCTCGATGACCGCCAGTCCGCTATCGGCTGGTCGAGCTTCGTAGCCTGATGAAAAGCCTGCACCTGCTCAGGTGGGGGAGA
Organism: Acrobasis repandana; assembly: GCA_963576875.1. Lineage (NCBI taxonomy): Eukaryota > Metazoa > Arthropoda > Insecta > Lepidoptera > Pyralidae > Acrobasis > Acrobasis repandana. Next base: position 14,306,844 of record OY756237.1, read on the forward strand.
ATATAGTACTTGTTGACATTTGCCGTGTGGTTTCCGGTCTAGAATAAATATGACCACTTCATTTCTTCCTGTGGATGTCTTAAGAGGCGACTAAAGGACAAAGCACTAACATCTTGGGCAATAACTGCATTCCCAAGTAAAACATTTAGCACGAATGCATTACTAATGAGGAGTGGTGTCAGTGTCAGGTTATGTTAAGAGTTTGACAGTTCATCTTTACAGGCTGACTTTTTATCCACCTGCAAAATTTTTGGAGCAAGTTCAGTCCATGATACTGATCAACTTTCTATAAAAAAAGTTATTAAAAATCGATAAAAATGTTTCGTCCTCCCGTACAAATCAGCGCTCAGCCAAACGGATTTTGTATGGGAAGATGAAAAATTTTTATCAATATTTAATAACTTTTTTTATAGGAAGTAGTTCAGTATCATCGACTGAACTTGCTCCATAAATTTTTCAGGTGGATAAAAAGTCAGCCTGTATAGATGAGGGGTGAAAGCGAGTCCGAATCTGCAGCTCTTCGTGATATAGGTTATTTTTCTACGGCAGCAAATCGGCTAATTTTCAAATTTTGTTGCAGCCCAAAGTGGAAAACGATGAGATGATGGTACACCAAAGAGCACACTCCGTTTCTTCAACTTTGCAGGTAAATTGTTCATTGTTTTACATATTTGAAACAAAATGACGATGCTAAGTTTAACGTTTTCGAATCAGAAATGAGGACATTCGTAGAAGAACTAAGGTCACAGATTTCAGACAGACAGATATTTTGAAATTTGAAATCATCACGTCTTTTTTAGTCTCCACTGCAGGAGCACGAGACCCTCTCTGTACTACCAGAGCCATATAGGTATAAGTTATAATATATAATCTATAATCTTTAAATTTATTAAAAAAATATAAAATATTTTAAAATATATAAATATAAAATATCTTAAAATATATAATCATAGGATATTCATAATATCTCATAATAATAGTCACTTTGTTTTGCACAAATGTTGACGTTTGTCTTGTACAAAATTATTTCTTTTTCTCTTTGTATTAAATAATGTACATTTAAATGTCATTTTTGTGCAATAAAGAAATTAAACAAACAAACGTCAAATCGTTACTTATAGCTAAGTTTACGCCGCTTCCTAGGCGCAAGTGCAGAAGAAGCGGCAACAAATTACACTGCACGTTTTCTCCAAAGACGTCAACTAACAAACGTAAAACTTAAAATTATTTATATGGATGGACTGAGATTACATTGTTTGTTATGTCATAATCAAATAGAATTATAAGAATCACGAAATTAAAAATGATGTCAATTTGTTAATTTAGTATGTACTAATGTACCTAAATTATGACATGTCTAAGTAAACAAATCTTTAAGAGGGACCCGCGCCAAGCTCAAGCCAGACTTTTGTCTTTAAGATAGTCATCGATCCTATAATAAGCTTTCTCACAAAGTACTTTTTTTACATAAGCTTTGAATTTTCTGTCTGATGCTAATGATGATGATGTTGTGTAGGGAGGGTACGCCACCGTGGGGCGCGCGCCCCGCGCCCCGCCGCCGGCGGCGCCCGAGCCGCCGCCCGAGTGCGGGGACCACCAGCTGCGGTACGAGAACGACCGGCTCAAGCTGGCGCTGGCGCAGAGGTAAGTCGCTTTTAGCGATATGACCGCCCATTTTACGTTTTAATGACTTTCTTTTTTTCTGTGTGTATATTTTGTTTTGGTGTACAATAAAGTTTTACTTACTTATTTACTTTAACCAACGAGAGTAAAAAACGGTACACACATCCCGTCTTAGGAGCCGTTCCTGTCAGGGTTAACTTAAAACAAATAATCTGTTAGGTATTAACCCAAATGGGTTTACATATCGTGTTAATGAAAGAACGCAAAACCTCTCAGATGGTATCTCAGCCCATGATACTGAACAACTTTTGTTTAACAAATTTCACGAAATCCAAAAGAATAAATTCGGATTTTCATACAAATTGACTTGATCAGTTTGTATGAAAATTCACTTTTTTTTTTAGTTTCGTGAAAGTTGATGAACAAAAGTTGTTCAGTTATATGAGAGGTTTTGCGTTTTTTCATTAACACCACAGAATACATAAGAGTCAAACAGAATGGTCTCTCACAGCGTCTCCCGCAAATTGGCGTCCCCGCACCTCTCCCCCGCACTTTGTGAGCTTTGACGGCTCCAAACCAGGGTTTAATAGAGAGTATGCATGCATTTTTTTTATATTTTTAATCGATAGTCCTCGTCGAGATATAGCCGCAAAAAATAAATCAGTGCCGAAAAACATGTATATGGTGTAGAAAATAAATATTAAAAATAGCAAGTAGATTATAACAACTAAAACACACCATTTTAAAATATGACGTCAAAGTCAGCAATATCCGCTAGAGACAGAAGCTGTCAACGCATGTTTTTCTTTTTTTGGGTACTTTCGATATTATCAGCCAGTGATGTTTGTTGAACCTCTATATAAAAGTACATAATTTCGAATGTCATCGATAGTCAAACTACATGGACGGACAGTCCTACCGAACGCACCCGAACTTGTCATTTCCCTTTTGTGAACTTTGTCGTCATTTCCCTTTTGTTTGTTAAAAGTTCCCGCGCAATATTTGCATATTTTCAATAATTTATTTCTAATCCAAATAAGAGTCAATAAGAAAAATAATTAACTAGGCGTGGTTACGTATTAATAGAAATTGTAAAATAAAAATATGAGCCGGATTGGTATTACATGCATATTCCTTATTACTAGCCGCACGTAATACGCGACGTGTGTTGTCTTGAGAACTGTCAACCAATAGTAACCATCATGGTGAGAAGGTGCGCGTATGATAATTGTTTATCCACCCAATACTCTAAACAACGTATATTTCATACATTTTCAAATGATGAAAACAGGTAAGCAAAGCAACAATATAATTTCACGTTATTACCCAGCAACCATCTTGATTATATACCCTTTGGGCTCTCTCGCATTGGCGGGAGATACACAAAAGCGAGATTGTAACATTACCGGATTGCTAATAAGCAATCCGGTAATGTTACATAGGCTCCTCGCTCACAGGTAATCACATACACGCAGATGCCAATTAGATTTCCGCGGGTTATAGTGCTAAATGCCATTGTTGACAATGACAACTTGTCATGCTGTTCGTATAAGCGTGATAAACATTTGTTTATTTTTATTGAATTTATTCATATAATTAAATTACCGTATAGTTTTGCGCCGAATATGCAAATTACTACTGGGTGGCGCAAAAGTAAAGACCCTATTTGGTTCAGCTATAACATTTTTTCTAAATTAGAAAACTAGATTTAGGTTTTTTTAAATGTATATTTGTGCCATTAAATTTCGTACCATTAGGATTTAAAGATGATGTCTTTTAAATGGTGACCTCCAGAGTTGATACACATTTGAGCCCTATTTATGACATTTTGCATAACTTGCCGTAACACTTCCTGCGATATGTTCGTTATTTCTTGACGAATGTTTTCTTTTAGAGCTGCGAGAGTCTGTGGCTTGTTCACATACACCCGAGATTTCAAAAAACCCCAAAGAAAGAAGTCTGGACTGGGGGACAGATCGGGTGATCTTGCAGGCCAAGGCAAATCGTCAAAACGAGAGATAACTCGGCCTGGAAAAGCGTCCCTCACTAAGTCCATAGTGTCGCGCGCTGTGTGTGCCGTAGCGCCGTCTTGTTGAAACCAGATGTGCTCCAGCCCCAATTCGTCCAAACTGGGTATCAAAAACTCTCGTAACATGGTTCTGTAGCGTTCTCCAGTGACAGTTATCGCATTGCCTCCAGCGTCTTCGAAAAAATAGGGTCCGATCACTCTGTCAACACAGATGCCACACCATACAGTAACTTTTAGTGGGTGTAGAGGTGTTTCTTGAATAATGCGCGGATTATCAGTGCCCCAGAACCGAGTATTCTGCTTATTGACATGCCCTGAGAGATGGAAATGCGCTTCGTCACTCATAACCAATTTTGAAGGAAAATCATCCTCTTCAAGGTTGAGGTTTATAACATAACTCTGGAGGTCACCATTTAAAAGACATCATCTTTAAATCCTAATGGTACGAAATTTAATGGCACAAATATACATTTAAAAAAACCTAAATCTAGTTTTCTAATTTAGAAAAAATGTTATAGCTGAACCAAATAGGGTCTTTACTTTTGCGCCACCCGGTATATTACAATAGTGAATTAGTGAAATAAGTGCGTTACATTATAAATGACTCAATAATAATCAGTAAAGTGAACTAATGGTGAAATGGACAATGGACATAATGAAAAATATTTGTGAAGTGATATTATGTAGCTGTTTTCGACTTTCCTGTAACATTTAATACATATAAAACAGAATATTTTTTGACGTCATAGTGTTCGCAAATCTTCCGGTATGGAAAAATATAATCGTAAATATGTCGAACTCGTTAGTAGGTAAGTATTAAAGTCATTCTGCGGTGCGACCCTAAGTATAAAACTCACACATCGACGTGTGTACAGATAAATTGTTTCGTTTGTAGTAGTAGTAGGTATATATGTTACTCTGAATCAATGGAGAGTCATACCAGTGGTTAAATAAATAAATAAATTACAATAGATTATGTCTGTACCCATAAGTGTGTGAAAGTCCTTATCCTGAGAAAAGTGCTGAAAACATAGGTACCCCTTGGCAGGGGGTCCTTTTTCCAGTAGAGGGCTTTTTCTTATTTTCTTAAAACCTGTAGGGTAGGGGTTTAAATCCTCCAGGTTAAAAGAGAATACGAAAAAAAAATCATATTATTGGCTTTTTTTCAATTATAAAACTCAAAGAAAATGTATCTATCTACGCGTAAAAACCTTGAAATACCTACAACAGTCGATAAAAAAAAAAACTTTGATAGAATGACGAGTAACAACAAGTTTATTCAATCGCAAGAGTTTTGTACAACACTTAAACTAAATAGTCTGATCGAGTTCACAACTCACAATAAATAACAGTTTTGCAAAGCACTACTCGTTACACACGAGTCTTCTCCTTATGTAACATTTTATCTTCCCAGTGTGAATTCATACATTTTTTCAATAAGTATTATTTTTGACAAAAAAATTAAAATAAATATTTGTTTTATGCTCAAATTGAGAAATTTTTCCAAAATGGTTTTAGGCTCAACTTACTCGTACACTGGCGCAGAGTCGAAGCTTCGCGTCGCGTCATATTTTCCGTCTATAGAGTATATTCATCTCAAGAAATTAACAAATGAAAGTACAAGTTTGTGTTATGCAAATATGGAGCCGAGCGGTTTCGCGCGACGCCGGCCACGCCGGACGAAGCATAATGCCGAACTGCGACAACATGAATGCGCAACAATGGATGTAGACGAAAATCAACCATAAAATTAAATTCATTTAAAGTCGATTTTAACCATTGTCTACTGTCGAGTACGAGCGCCTTTCAAAAATATTTAAATATCTCTGAACTGTCAGTAGAGCGTCGTTACGCGCCGACGCGCATCACCGCGCGTTGTAGTTGACGAACATGACGCGTCGCGTCGCTTCGACTCTGCGCCAATGTGAGTTAAGCTTTATATTTTCGATCTATTTTGTAGGTAGGTACAATTAGTTTGCCCCATTTTTTATACGTATCTAAAACTTACATAATAATTAACAAGAGCGAGATCTGAAAACGTTACATTTCTGTGAAATATCAAGTTTCGAAGCTTACATAAAGTTACCAGCACACTTAAGCGTCTTAGATTATTGAGTGATGAAATATTTGCTTTTTCATTCAAACTGATATTCAACAATGATGCACTGACTATATCCAAGTTATGTTAATCATTTAAAATCGAAATAGACCTTTTTTTCCAACCAGGAAAGTACCAGGAATCTGCACAGAATTGAGAAATTCTGTGCAAATTCCTGGTACTTCCCATTTCTCATTGTAATCAAAACTTGTTTTAGCGGCAGTGACGAGCGCGCATTGCAACATCAACTTGATTGAAAAATACCAATGCTTTTCTTAACAAGTTCAGTCGAATTAACATTACTCAATCTAGCAACAAAAGCAAGTTTAACTTTTCTCTTATATTATTTTAAAACCGCGGCCTGATGTTAGCACTTTTTAACCATTATCCACCCAAAATAAAATGGCATCTCCCAACATGCCAGTTTCTCTTCCGTTTATTCTTCCTTGCAGCTTTAGCACGGCGGCACCGTCGACAGCGTTTATCGAGCGCTATTATCTATCACTATCTCGCTCTACGTAATATATAACGAGCGGGATGGCACTAGTACGTCGCGCGATATAATCTTTATCAGGGTTTATCAACCGGTGCGATACTACGGGGGCTGGTTTGGTATAAAAAAAAACCGATCCAGGAAATGGGCAAGAATTTGAATCATATTAATAGGCGATGCGGCTACCAACCTATCACTGTTTTGATTCCCTCTATCCACCATCACATTGTGGGTCTTGTTGACCAAGGCTCTATCTATCCTGTTAGGAAAAAAACAGCGGCACTCTGGGAGTGCCGACGGAAGTGAATAGGTACTTGAACAATTACGCGAGGTGTCGGTTACGGTAACAGTGTCGCGAGTTCAATGGTTTTTTCCCATCTCAAAAAATGCCCAACGCGCCTAAAGTAGTTTTTATTAAAAAAATTGGTTGTCTGTAAAGTCGGTTTACGGACGGTAGTTTGACGTGACGTCAAACATTCTCTCTCGTTCGTGCCGCGCTCTCGCTTGCGGAACGCGACAATGAGCGTAACGGGACAATGACGTCATCATTTTCGTCCATGCAGCCCGTAGTATCGAGTTATTAGACGTCACGTCAAAAAAAAGACGTGACAGAGTTTTTGCATCTCTGTCAGTCAGTGTCTTGTTTTGGGTGGATGGTGGTAAACAGAGTACTAACGCCGCTTTATAATAAGACTAAACCTATGTAACAAGTCAATGGTCGAAGCCCCCGGCGATGGGCACGAAGCCCCCGTCGTCAAAGTTGTGGAAGTCCTGCGGCTGGTAGGGCTCGAAGTGGGGCTTGTGGTAGGAGGGAATCTCGTGGTGCGGGATCGGGATCTCGTGCTTGATCTCGTGATGCTCCTGGAAAGCAAAGGATTTCTTAAATGAGTAAGGGAATAAGATTTGGTGATACCATTGAAATTATCTTGTTAGTTGTTTGGGGCCGTCAAGCCGTGGTTCAAGTATTACGCTAAGCAGAATTTTAGCCTATTTTAAACCCCGTTGGGCGCAAAAAGGTCAAAATTCTGCTCCCCCTTGTCAGCAAAAGTAAGCAAATATCTTTTCGGATATATTTTTTACAATATCTGCGTATTTTTTTTTATATAGGTATGTTCCTTGGAGAACGTTGTTCAGTATCATTGACTGAATTCACCCTATATTTAGTTAGACCCTGTATTAGAGGTACAGACCTTAGGTGTTCCGATTTTGTGGACGACGGCGTTGAAACCGTTCTTGTCGTCGGCTTCGTACTCCACGACGCGCTTTGTGCCGTCGGTCTCCAAGAGGGTGTAGGTTCCTGGAACAATCAAAAAATAGATCAATCAATCAATTTCCAGACCAATATGCTTATCTGGGGACGGGGATCAGAGGCGGAGCTGGGCGGAGGCGATGAGGGCCATCATACATGGCCTCGCAGTCCGCAGGCCTCGAACTTTTTTTTTTTAAATAATAATAATCACGTGATGCGGATAACCTATTCTTTGGGACATCTCGCGGCTAAAATTATTTTTAAACCATTAAAAAAAACGATTTTGATGATTCTTTTCCTTTAATACCTAGTTGGTCCTGTTTTAATCGATTATCCCGAGCTCCCGATTCTAATAACATCGTTAATTTTAATTTACGACTCTTAAGACAGCCAGAATTTACGACATAACACTGATTATATGGCATTGATCTGTCGTAAAATCGACTAGGCCAGTCTAGGATACTACGTCATAAACCTGGGCGATAAAACTGATTTTACGACTGAGGTCGTTGGGCGCGCCATCTACTTGCATTGTACTTTAAGGCCAAGTTCAAGGAATTAAACGACTTTCTCAAATAAGTTCATATTGGCGAATAACGCTTTTCAAATGTATCAACTTTCCCAAGTAAGTTCCCACTAGCAAATAGAGCATTTTGATTTTTTTTATTACCTACTTTACAGCAAATTGATGGATATAATTATTACTACACTCCCTAAGTCTCCTATTTGGGGTAGAGGGCGTCCACAAAGACTAACTTCCTTTAACTTCATTCGAATCTTGAGCTAACTTCATTTCAGGTCTTGCTGATTTTCTTAATTTCTTCTTCGCGGCGTCTCCATTTAGTATATTAGAGGCAAAGATGAAGATTAGAATGTAGAACTAAGAATGGTTGTAGTTACCCTTGACTTTGTCGCCGTCTCTGGTCTCCCAGTGTTCCTTGTCGTCTCCCGTGTGGGGATCCTTCACGGAATAGTCGAACGAGTACTTGGGATGAGCCTGAAATATACAAATTGACTGTCAGACCCATAAAATTTGGCTAGAAGACTTCATTAATAATAAATTAACTACTTTTTGTAAACAAACATGAAAATCTAACTATGTCTAAGTATTCTATTACAAGTTTATTTCCTAGACAAATTTGAAAATTCCCTTACTGTCAAGAACGCCAATCTAGTGATGGTAGTTCCGCTACGGATAAAGATAGCGCCATCTATTATTTGCTAGAGAAAGCCCTGACTTTAAAGTGTTTACCCCCAATAACCTTTAAACGGCTTAACCGATTTTTATCAAACATAGCTAAATACCATCGCAAGGGAACTTGCTTTCACGTAAAAAAAATCGCATCGAAATCGGTCGATCCATTCGAGCGCTACGATGCCACAGACAGATAGACCGACAGACAGTGTCAAACTTTCCACTCCTCTTTTTTGTCGGGGGTAAAAAAAACATGATTCTTACGTGATAATCGACGGCTAATTCTTCATGGTGGTCGTCGAGGCTCTGATGGACCTGTGTGTGTAGTACAGGCTTGTGTGCGTGGTAGGCATCGAATCCATGCCCCTCGAAGCCGCCGTAGTCCTCGAACTGGGCCGAAGCGGCCCCCAAAACCATAACCACGGCTAGAATTCTCTGTAACAAGTACACCAGTATATATACTCATACAGATACAATATCACGTGTTTGGGAGTGAGGAATACAATTTGACATCACCTTTCTGTACTTATGAGTGTTAGGGTTGCTACACACATATTCGGGCCGACATTAATCGGCCAGCCGGGCGGTAAAATCGAATATATGTTGATGAATCACCAGGCATCACCAGTGGGTTGACTGGTAGATAAAGCCTATGGCTTTGAGTCCGCCTTTTACGTTTGTAATAAAGTTAAATAAATAAATAAATGAATGTTCGGGGAAAAGCCGATATAATTGCTTTGGATCGGCTGCGTTCGATAAATACTGCCGAACCGACAAGGCCGGCCGGAATGAGTGTGTAGCAACTCAACCCAAAGGTTTGACTGTTAGAGAATGCTTTTAGCATTAAATCCGTCTGTTGTACTATTACATTTGTATGTGTGTACAATAAAGTGTAAATAAATAAAAACTCTAAGAGACGGCTAGGCAGCAGAGTCCTCTCTATGACTTTTAAACCGTGTTCTGGGATCATCATCATCATCAGGTCTTTTTAGTCTCCAATGCAGAAGCACGATCCTCTGTACTGCCAGAGCTATTATTAGCTAGAGCAGCCAGAGGATTCGGCCTACACTCGCCACGCTGGCCAGACGGGTTGGAGATCACTGATGTTTATAAGCTTTGCTTAGCTTGTGTTTCATTGTACGACGTCCACGGGAAGACTTGGAGTGATTCTATTCTACTCTGCCGGAAACCACACGATTTCTGACGATTCTGGGATAGCAAATACTTTCTCTTTGGTAAAGAAACGATACAAATACAGATACATTCTCACGTCTCTAGCCTTAACAGGGTAAACAGAGACAGTAACAGGTAAACGAAAATATATGATGCAAATATGGAAATATATGTTCCAATGACGTGCACATAATATTTCTATGTATAGATATTTCGCGAGTAGATCTTCATAAATAGGGTTAATCATTACGCACTGAATTAGAAACTAAAAAGCAAATCAATTTGGATGTTCCTTCCCAATCCCAATTAGTTTTCATACCGCAATCATGTCTCTCAGCAAATGTCTAATTTTACTCAGTCTATGAGCGTAATTCTCCGCTTTCACGTTACTTTAGTATTACATTGCGCCGGCGCACGTGACGTCATTACCAGGCTCTTCCGACATCTTTAAATGTATGCTTTCCATCTCAGTTTACTAGTTTTCAAAATGCGATTGCTATTTCTAGCTCGTATTTTCCTTTCGGTTTGATAACATATTTTTAATGGTTGAATTCAAACGAGAACAATTAGTATGTTCACAAATCACCAATTTTTATTACGAAAGACTACCGAAATATACGAGAGTTAAAAATGTTAGAGATCGATGGGAAAGCCAATTTAAAAAAAAAAAATTAAAGTTTAATTTTATTGTAATATCAGTTTAGTTGTCACTTGACGTTTTTGGAGAAAATACTGCAATGCAGTTTTTGCCGCTTTTTCTGCACTTGCGGCTCTAAACTTAACTGTGTTCTGCCGCCAACAATTATTATTATGAAATCGTAAGCAAAACTAGCAAAAGATTTATGAATGATTTTGACTGTAACTTTTCATTACGCTGGTACATAACGGGTTTCTGTACATGTGCTTACAACAATTCAGTAGAATAGGTAGATACTCGTAATTTGCTGACTCGTACCGTATGTACTTAGATCTGATATAATAATGATATGATTATAATATAAATGTTAAATAGTGTTTACAAAAATAAACAGTTTAATCAATGCTAATTTTAAAGACTTAAAATAATTACCAATTCAATAAACTCACGTTATGTATAAGTACTGAACTTATTGACGTGTAAAAGTGCCTGCAAAGGTCTAATTAGTGAAATAATATTTGTGATTGAAACATCATATTGATATTGAAGGTCAGATCTCAAATACAGGGTTACTGGTATCTAACGCATAACCTTTTTAGTGCAAGTTTAGTCCATGATACTGGACTAATTTTCATAAAAACCATTATAGAAAAAAGAAAAAAAAATTCGTCGTCCCTTAAAAAATCCATTTGGCTAAGTGCTGGTATGTATGGGAAGCCAAATTTTTTTTTTCGATATTGGTTTTTATGAAAAGTAGTTCAGTTGTACGTAGTAATTATTACTTTGTGGTATCATGGACTGAACATGCACCAAAAAGGTTTTTTTTAAATTTATTTAATCTTTATTGTCCATCAAATACAAATTGTACAGAACAATAGGCGAACTTAACGCTAAAAGAGTTGTCTACGAGTCAACCTTTGGGTTATACAGAAGGTTATGCGTTAGATACCAGTAACCCTGTATATGTATACCTATGTTCTAAAAAAATATACTGAAACTATTTTAAGGGTGAATTCAGTCCATCATACTGAACAACTTTACAAGCCTTCCATACAGGTTGACCGATCAGCTGATCCGAGTTTGCATAGAAAGAAAAAAAATCCTATATTTGTTCCTTGCGTAAAGTTGTTTAGTATCATGGACTGAATTCACTCTTAAAATATTTTGTTACACTCTGTACAAAAAAATGGTTTTAGAACTTTTTATTAATGTAGAGCAACAATTGAGCGCTTCACGCTTTAAAATTAAATTATCGCCCTCAAAATTAGCAATTTGATTTTCATCTCTGCAATGAAAATCAAATTGCTAATTTATGTAAACAATCAAAGCGATATCGATCAAATCAAAGTAAACTAAAGTCCGTTTGCACAAGAGTTATGGTGCCTTACATAATACAAAGTGTTATTTTAAGCTTTCGTTAGTTATCCTTTCTTCTCAAACAAAACAAAGATTCCTTTTCTCTCCTTGCCATTTTCTTATACGGGGTCGGCCGCCCTAATATTTTTACCCGATTTTTGACGGTTTTGCGCCATTTCTGGACTTATATACCCAACGTCTTTATATAATTGGAGATGTCTCCTGTATGTTCATTACTTAACGAGTCATGTGGTCGTCTTCTCGACGCATTACATGCCTGTACCACCTCGACGATTTTCTGTGATCTTTTTGGGTATGTCAGCAATTTTAAATGAGCCGAGAAGTACTCATTTTTTAGGGTTCCGTACCTCAAAAGAAAAAACGGAACCCTTATAGGATCACTTTGTTGTCCGTCTGTCCGTCCGTCCGTCCGTCTGTCAAGACCCTTTTTCTCAGGAACGCGTGGAGGTATGAAGCTGAAATTTATATCAATTACTCAGGTCTACTGTCCCTTGAAGCTGTGAAAAAATCAAACTTCTAAGCCAACGCAATCAAAAGATACAGCCGTTTATGCCGCAAATTTTCGACACTTGCAAGGGAATCAAAACCTACAGGGTGCTTCCCGTGAACTCAGAATCTTGAAATTTGGTACGAAGCAACGTCTTATAGCATAGATAAAGGAAAAATTACGAAAACCATAAATTTTTAGTTACATCACATAATATATTTTTATTTAATAATTTTAAACTTACTACCCATTTCCTCATAAACGCGTAGAGGTATTAAATTGAAATTCATACCAAATACTAAACCTTGCAGGTTTGTACGGAACCCTCGGTGCGCGAGTCCGACTCGCACTTGGCCGGTTTTTTTTATTTTATCCAGGCGTGTTACTCCACCTAACCTACGAATCATTTTCATTTGGATAACGTACAGCGGGTGTCGTTTTTCCTCATAGGCCAACAATCTGAGCCATACTGCATACAGCATTGCGGGTTTGACTGCCGACTTGCACACCCTACCCTTAGGCTTGAAACTGGGTGAATCCGAGAATTTCGACGTGAATGGTAATGACGATATAAAAGAGGTAATGATTGCACGTCCTATGGTAATGAAAACAGGTAATGGTGATGATATTAATATTAATAACCCTGTATTATTATTGTTTGTATGTGTAATGTAGGTACCTATATTATGTATGTATATGTAAGTATGTATGTTTAGGGTTACGTGTATATTATATTGTTTCTGAAGTATATATTAGATATGTAGTGATTGTAGGTATATTATTTATGTTATATCGTATAGGTATATTCATTCAAAAAAATTCAAAATTCAAATTATCTTTATTATCATAGGATATTTATAATATCTCTTAATAATAGTCACTTTGTTTTGTTTTGCACAAATGTTGCTGTTAAATGTTGCACTGCACGTTTTCTCCAAAGACGTCAACTAACAAACTAAAAACTTAAAATTAGTTATATAGATGGACAGAGATTACATTGTTTATTATGTCATAATTAAATTGAATTATAAGAATTACGAAATTTAAAATAATGTCAATTTGTAAATTTAGTATGTACCAATGTACCTAAATTATGACATGTCTAAGTATACAAACCTTTAAGAGGGACCCGCGCCAAGCTCAAGCCAGACCTTTTTGTCTTCATAAATTAATTGTAATACTTTTTAATATTTATTTATTGCGCCGCAACTGATTTTATCTGTTTATTCCTAATGTTGACTGGGAGAGAACGCTATAAGCGTTAAGTCTGCCAATTGTAAACAATTATTGTTGTGGATAATAAGTTTGAATAAATAAATAAATAAAATATTACATCATTACCATTTGACTGTTATCATTACCATACCATAGGACGTGCAATCATTACCATTTTTACATCGTCATTACCATTCACTCGGATTCAGTCCTTCACTGTCACGAACCTACGTGCGACAGAGACACGTGACCCGCGATAGTGTCAGCTATGTTTATCGCACGTAGGGTTCCAAGCTTTAGTTTTAACGGGCTTATTCAAATCGCATAAAAGTCAAACTAGGCTAAATAACCTAAATTAAATAACATTCAAGTCTAAATTACATAACATCTAAGTTATGTAGGAAGCTTTCGTTTCTCGCGTTAACTGTTTGTTCAGCAAGTCATTTGTAGTAATTGTAGAGTTTATGATGACAGACTCTAACAAATTAATATGTAATCAAGTAATTCTTTCTTCCATGCCGGTCTGGGAGAAATTAAAAAATCCAAAATCTCTGTCTGCCCCTGCCCCTGTAAAGACGTGATAGTGCATAACATCTGTTTGGTCCAGACTGTCATCGTTGTATCGCAGTCATCAAGCTATGTCAGATGCCTAAAGCAAAAATCTAAAAAACGCAAAAAAGTAAAAGAAAAACAATGACTGTAGACATAAATTGTTATGTCTGGCAGCTAGCTGAGTGTCTCGCATAGGTTAACATTTTTCAGTTGCTGTTGTTGTTATTATGACATTTATCATAAAGTACACGTTTGATGATGTTCGATCAATTAAAACATAAAAACAGTTTTACTCATAATGACGTTAACAATAAACGACGTATGTATGTCCGACAAAACGTCCGCTTTCGAACATTCAATTAACGCGATTAACATTTGACAGTGTCGGGCGCTTCCCTATTCCGTGTTCGATACTCTACTTTATTGTTTCCTACGTGGAACGAGCTGTGGTTTGTTTGATAGCGATCACGCAGCGGTGACGGCGGTACGATGCACTATCGATGTAAAAGCTGGTCGCTTTTGTAGTCGTAAAAAAAAGTAAACAATCTATTCCCGTATTCATTGTTTCAATATCTACTACTTTATCAATCTTCTAAACTAAATGTAAAAATTAAAATGTAGTCTGAAAAGGCCGACCAGGTTTTGATAGATTTAGACGATCATCTTCAGGGCGAGTGTCAGCGGCGACCCGACGACTTATCCAACTATATTTCGTGAGTCAACTGGTTTAAATTAATTATGGAGTTATCTCACGTTAGTTTCAATAAAATAAAATGTTCTTGTTGAGACATTAATAATGTTGAAGTCAAATTGAACAACTGTAATTGTCTTGTGAGTAATTGTCCTATCTATTTATTCGCCGGTTGACTGGAAGAGATTCCATTATGGGATAAGTCCGCCGTTGTCAATTTACTCTATATTTTGTTTTTGTCTTTAATTATGTGTTTTCTTAGTACAATAAAGTTATTACAAACAAACTGTTTTTGATCATTTAGCCACGTCGAATCATTTGTATAAAGGTTTCAATTAATTAAGTTCCTAAAATAAAACGTTTTTTTTACTTTGATTTGACACTGCACTTTCTTGAGTGAAAAATTAATGACGACATATCACATACCCTTGTTTCATTTGGTGACTTTTCTAAACATATGTTTAGGAAATGCGGTTAATACAATTTTAATAAATAAATGGAACTATATTTTATCTTTTATTTTTGTTTACGCTTTTTTTTTTGGCCGGGTTCACAAAACAATATTTTCCGCTCGCCGCTGTAAGCAAGGCCGCTGCCAAAATGGTCTAACACAGATCATATATAATATCGCGTGCGCACCGCACCGCGGCACGCGACGATGCGTTTTTACTTTACACCATTTTTTTGTATTCATTTGAATATGATGATGTTATATGTTGTTTATGTATTATTAATTGCGTCTTTATTATATTCCCGATATAAATATATTTTTATTTTTCTGATTTTGTAATAGATACATAGGGCGCACTGTAAGTTTCCGGAACTGGCCACTTACATAAACAATATTTAAAAATTTATTGCAACATTTGAAAATAGAACTCTTTGGCTGTAGAATGCAGTTTGTTTCATCTGACTGTCTTTTGTTTTTACCTTGTTTTTACCTTTTAACCGTGATTACAATTTAAAAAATTGTGTGTCTGCATCAACATGGATTTAACTCGGGAAAATGTTCGTAGTATGATTTTCTACGATTTTAAGTGTAATTTGACAGCTCAACAGAGCATCGCTCAGCTTGAAACAGCTTTTGGCAATGAAGCACCATGCAAGACAACTGTTTATAGCTGGTTTGCAGAATTCAAGCGTGGTCGTATCAATCTCAGTGACGAATCTCGCGATGGTCGGCCGTCCACCGCTGTGACCAACAAAAACATCAATGCTGTGCGCCGTATGATTGAAACAGACAGGCATGTGACCTACCATGAAATTCGCGCATCCTTAGAAATAGGCATGAGTCAAATACAATTAATCCTACACAAACATTTGGGTGTGAGAAAGCTGTGCTCGCGGTGGATCCCACACAACTTGACCGAGGCTCAAAAAACGAACCGCGTCACTTGGGGCAGTGCCATGCTTACCAGATTCAACGAAGGTGCGTCAAATTTGGTGTGGGACATAGTAACAGATGACGAAACATGGATTTATTGCTACGATCCCAAAACAAAGCAGCAATCGAGCGTATGGGTCTTTCAAGATGAGCCGAAACCAACCAAAGTGGCGCGCGTGAAAAGTGCATCTAAGCGGATGATTGCTTCTTTTTTTAATAAAACTGGACACGTGGCTACTGTTGCTTTAGAGAATCGTCGTACAGTAAATAGTGACTGGTACACGACCATTTGTTTGCCGGAAGTTATTGACGAACTCCGTAAAAATAACCGTAAACGCCGTATCATCCTGCACCACGACAATGCTAGTTCTCACACGGCCAGGCAGACAAACGACTTTTTGAAGGCGAAAAATGTAGAACTCATGAGTCATCCTGCATACAGTCCCGACCTGGCACCTTGTGCCTTTTTTCTGTTCCCAAAAATTAAGAACCAATTACGATTTTCTGTTCCCAAAAATTAAGAACCAATTACGCGGTCAACGATTTTCATCACCAGAAGAAGCTGTCGAGGAGTATGAAAAACACGTTTCAGAGGTCACCACAGAGGAGTGGCACAAAAGTTTTCAAAACTGGTTTCATCGAATGAAAAAGTGCATAGACGCCAAGGGAGATTATTTTGAAAAACAATAAATTAATTTTGTACCTTTAATAGTATTTTTTCATATTCATTCCGGAAACTTATAGTGCGCCCCACGTATAAACTTAGTTCTGCTAATATGCCTTTTTTAGTTTCAACTGTCCCGGTGTTTGTAATCAAAGATTCATTTAAATTTTTACATACATATGTACTTAAATACAAATCAGATGACATATAACGATGATGATGATGTCTGTGATAGAGCTGAGCTGATGACTACGAAGTCGGAATCGAGGCGTGCTCTCAGTAAAATCTTGAATATAAATGATGTTTTTGTAAAAAAATCATAACGTAAAAAAGGTTTGTTTGTCCTTGCAACATTTATATTGTTACGGCGGTTTTTCGATGTTACCTATCGTGGTATTTTTCCCAATATGATATAATTTGTAATATAAAACAAATTATCATTATCATTATACAAGGTGACTTTTTATCCACTAGCCAAATTTTTGGAGCAAGTTTAGTCCATGATACCGAACTGCTTTCTATAAAAAAAATTATTGAAAATAGATAAACATTTTTCGTCCTCCCATACAAAATCAGTTGGGCTGAGCGCCAATCTGTATGGGAAGGCAAATTTTTTTTAAATTGTTTTTCGTTAATTGTTTTAATGGAAAGTAGTTCAGTATCATGGACCCTGGCTCCTAAACTTTGGCTGGTGGTTAAAAAGTCAGCCTGTATACACACATATTATGCCTGTATCTCATTATTTTCAATATGATCAAAAAGCTTATCATAACATGTGCGAAAGCTTTAATATAATCCTAATGACTTATTTATGTGCGATAAAATGTACCCGATCTATATATTCATCTGTTATTTATACGCCAACTTTCTTATCTTTTTTCACACCTTAAAGGTTGGCACAGAGAGAATGCTTTAGCATTCAATCTACTTATTGTAGCTTCTGGCTCAATAAAGTCCCAATGACTTTGTTATTTGAGAAAGCTCACATGTCAATTTTACAGGAGGCACAAAAAACATTTTAGTGTAAAAAAAATGTTCTAATCAAATTTAACTGATAAGACTGAAGTATTACAAGAACTATTTGACACCACATGACAAAAATTTTAAATTCAAAAACCATGTCTTCTAATAAAAAAACCGGCCAAGTGCGAGTCGGACTCGCGCACCGAGGGTTCCGTACAAACCTGCAAGGTTTAGTATTTGGTATGAATTTCAATTTAATACCTCTACGCGTTTATGAGGAAATGGGTAGTAAGTTTAAAATTATTAAAAAGAAATATATTATGTGATGTAACTAAAAATTTATGGTTTTCGTAATTTTTCCTTTATCTATGCTATAAGACGTTGCTTCGTACCAAATTTCAAGATTCTGAGTTCACGGGAAGCACCCTGTAGGTTTTGATTCCCTTGCAAGTGTCGAAAATTTGCGGCATAAACGGCTGTATCTTTTGATTGCGTTGGCTTAGAAGTTTGATTTTTTCACAGCTTCAAGGGACAGTAGACCTGAGTAATTGATATAAATTTCAGCTTCATACCTCCACGCGTTCCTGAGAAAAAGGGTCTTGACAGACGGACGGACGGACGGACAGACGGACAACAAAGTGATCCTATAAGGGTTCCGTTTTTTCCTTTTGAGGTACGGAACCCTAAAAACCCTAGATAAAGTCACTGGACATGTGGGATTTCTCTAATACATAATTAAAACTATCGTTTCTACTGCAATCAAAGTATTTAATTCAACTTAATATAGGGGAATGATGAATATTGACTAAAGTAATAATCAACCTTCATAATTTTCCTTACATTCTTTGTCTGTAACTGGCAATTTATATTTGTTTCTTAAAAATTGTTGATTCTTCTTGTTTGGGAAAGGTAGGGTTTTAATTTAATTAGATCATTTATCTTGTTCTTGGTTATGGATATTTTTTGAGTACTTGCAGTTTCTGTGGGAAACTAAAACTGCCCTTGATGTGCTTCTCAGCGAAAATGTACTCGTATCACATGAAAGAACTCCAATGTACATCCGGGATTCAACAATACCAACAGAATTTTCTTTGTGAAACTTTCTTTACGACCCCCTTTAATTTTTAAATTTTATTTAATTTTAGTATTTGTTGTTATTGTGGTCATAGTAATACATAATTGGTGAAAATTTCAAGTATCTAGTTAATGCCATTATGAAGATCAAGTTAAAAACGCTGAAAAAAACACGTTTCTTGTATGACGACCTCCTTTAATTTTTATGTATTTTTTATTTTTAGTATTTGTTGTTATATCCGCCACAATAATACATAATCGGGGAAAATTTCAAGTGTCTAGCTATTACGGTTCAAGAGATAGAGCCCTGTGACTGACGGACAGACAGACAGACGGACAGACAGCGGAGTCTCAGTAATAGGGTCCCGTTTTCACCTAAAAATTACCAAAAAATTCTTTGTAACTCCAGCGGACAGAAAAAGTTCTGCCTTTTCTTCCATATTTTGCAAAGACTTAGCAAACTGACATGACAACCTGAGGCTATGGCCAAGTATGAATGAAAGCCCACATGTCCCGAACTTATGGGGTTTCTCAAATAAACGTGAAATGCGACCAGCTATAAATTGTACGATAAAAACTGGACATGTGTGAATTTTCTCTGACATGACGTGTATTTACCCCTATTGAACAGTTTGCCATACTTAACAAAATTTCCCGGAAATTGTGACTTGTGGGGGCTTCTCAAATAAGTGATTCATTTTTAAAGTCACTCTGACTGCACATCTTAAATGACTGATTTAGGAAGTCCGAATTTTTTATGAATATGATGAGAAAACAACAAGAGACTTACATGTCTATAGTTCTTTCAATGTCTTTGAATTTTACTTAGACATCGATAATATCAAAAGCGCCACAAGCTTCCGGCATACCTTTAATATTTTCTGTCAAAGGTTAACGGCATTTGATTGGCTCTAGATTTACATTTGAGACGAGAAGTGATTTATCTTCAAACGATTGATTTGTGTAAAAAGAAAGATTTTCTTGTGGTATTCTCCGAATTTCTGCTTGTACCGGTTATACTTCGCAAATTATTGAGCTTTATTCAAGAAAGCGATGAAGTTAGTTCTAGTACTTATTGAGGATTTGAATTAGAATTTTAAATCAAGGCACATATTTTCAAATCCTTCGTAAACGTAACGAATGAAACTTATTTCTTATTTTTTAATTGTATTGCGAAACTAAGCCATATTATATATACCATAAGCGTTATATCTGTATTATCAATTCCTGTTTATATATTTGGACTTTCGTGAATTCGCTTTTAATAAAAAAACAAAGTTAAAAATAAAATCATAGTTGGTAATTTGAATTATTTTTGTTTACTTTTTAATCAATAATGCATATATGATATATCAATGATGCCTATATGATATGACCGACTAGCAGACTGCAGGGATTATTGAAAAAGGGGAGGTCTTTGTGTATCATTGGGACACCGAAACAGGCAAAAAAATATCACTGAATAAATCCACACTAATAAGTAATATAACAATTTTGGTCCACATTAATGATCACACCACAAAAACACATCACTGCACCGCCAGTAAAAAAAAAATATTACTCACAAAGTACGCCATTTTAAAAATCCGTTTTGCACAGTCCCACCTCTAGAATGTAAATTTTCGCGTCCGCCGCGCCACTTATACCCAAGAAGTGGTTAATTCTGTGCCCCCACCGCATCGCTGGACATTGTTACATATGTTTATGTAATATTGTCTTATAGTTGTTAACTATTATGTCGATACATTGAAATGCTGAGCCACCACGTCGTTATCGGTAGATGACAGTTGTTAATCTATGTAGTTTTTGGCGGGAAGTCAAGGGGTCTAGTTGGGATTTGCGTTAATTTATTTTGCAAACTGATTCTAGTGGACTTTATAACGAGAAATTGGAGTACTTTGGTGTTATGTGAAATAGTTATAGTGGACAGTCATAGTACGGCTGTAGTGATATTGTTTAGCGGACTGTGTGGGCGTCTCCAGGCATCGTCCGTCATTCAATCGGCTATGAAAACCAGTGGACTCGTATAGATTTGTTGCCAGAAGGTGCTACGCCACACCAACGTTTGGTTGTAACTTGTTAGGAATAAAGAAGCAACAAAAGTCAAGATAGGCTTTAAAGGACTTGTATCCAGTGCCGTATAATAATTCTTAAAAAAAAGTGTTCCCTTATCAGAATCAGAATCATTTATTCGCATAAAACAGGTTGTTCACAAATTTCACTAATAATGGCATGCAAATATAAATTTAATAATGAATTTACACATAAACAATTAATTTGACGACCTCCGTGGCGTAATGGTTAACACGCTAGACCGCTAATCCAGAGGTTCTGGGTTCGATTCCCAGCCAGGGCAAGTTGGAAAATGGCCTTTTTCAAATTTTCTTGGGTCTTGGGTGTTTATCTATATATGTATTTATCATAAAATAAAGTATCGTTTAGTTAGTACCTATCCCATAACTCAAGTTTAAAACTTACTTTGGGGCTAGCTTAATCAGTGTGATTTGTCCTTATATATTTATTTTATTTAATCTTCTAGCAGTATGTTTGAATCATTAACGTGTTGATTCAAATACATAAATTATTTATATTCTTCTCCAAAGATAAGCATGTTAATTGGTCACCCAATGATGCCGAAGACCATGCATAATCGATAAGAAATAGCCGGAACAGTCAACGATTTGGCTAGTTTTACGACCGGCCGCCTGCCTGACGACCTGACTCAATCTCCTTTCTTTGGAAAAACATTTTGGCGGCGGCCGGTTGTAAGTAAAACAAATTACAACCGGCCTCCGCCCGATGTCAACCCCTATTATATTTGGAGAAGAAAAAGCGGAAAAGCGCACCCTGGGTTCCGAAGCAGCACAGCTGAGGATGAAACTCAAGAAGAGCACAGGGCCTCCCTTAATTCTCATTATTTTTTTAAAGCCAGTTTCCATGAAAGCAATTAGGTACCTAATAAACTTTCAATTAAACTATTGGCCTACCAGTAGAGAAAACAAACGCAGAGGGTCGTTTTCAAGTTTAATAACGGTGATGTCAGTGAAAATGATAAATCGATGTACTATAATATTAATCTCGACTTGTCAATGACTATCATTACTCTCTTCAGAATTGATGATCAAATGCAATACTAGCATGAAACCAGTGAGACTCCAAGCTGGATAACGGCATTAGAGGCTATAAATAAACTTGCACTTGGCCCTGGCTCAGTGACCTAAAATGAGTTATGAATGAAATTAAAAAAGAAATGATGTTCTACTTCCACATTCATTTAATGAGAGGCAAGCGAAGCGTAGGACACCCACCCACAAGGAGGTCTGACAAACTGACCAAGGTCGCTAGAAAGCGCTGGATGCAGGCCGCTCTAGATTGGACATTTTGAAAGTCCTTGGAAGAGGCCCTTGTCCAGCTGTGGACGTTTTGCGGCTGAAATGATGAAATGATGTTTCATCTAATGTAAACTCTCGCCAGTTGTAGTTAACTAGACAGACATAGATTTATTTAATCTAAAAATACACACTTTCTTCTTTTTATTGAAGAGCTTAGTGGCTCTTGTCGGTGGAGTATGCGCCAAACTTCTCGGTTCTCTGCCTTTCTCTTTAGTGCTTGATACGACATGACCCCTGCTTTTTCTTTCAATTGGTCTACATAGCTTTTTCTTGGTCGTCCTGGACCTCTTCTACCTTTTATCTTTCCTTCTAGTATGTTTTTAAATAAGGAGTCATGTCGTATTAAGTGACCAATCATTTTCCCCCTCCTATTTTCTATTTCGCCCAGCAGTCTTTTTTTCTCTTTTACTATTTCTAATACTTACTCATTGGTTATGTACACATATACAAAATAAAGACCTTACATAATATTATAACACACAAAGAAGAAAAAATAACAAACGTGTGCGTTTTAGCAGATCAAATGGGCTGTGGTATAAAACTCTTATTTCAGAATAGGTGACGAATTTAGTACAAAAATAATAATGGATGACGTTATAGTTTACCCATGTGGTTCCGGGTTAGAATAGGACCACTCCATCTCTTCCTGTGGATGTCGTAAGAGACGACTAAAGGACTAAGCACAAACATCTCGTGCTACAATTGCATTCCCAAGGAGGGTTAAGCGGACGGCGGCCGGTTGTAAAACTATAGCCGAATCATTGAAAGTGTTCCGGCTATTTCTTCTCCATTTCACAAGGTCTTTGGCATCCTTAGGTGACCATTGACATGCATATTATATTTGGAGAAGAAAAAGCGAGAAAGCGCCCCCAGGGCTCCGAAGCAGCACAGCTGAGGATGCAACCGGAAATGCGCCTAGACGAAGAAGAATAATGAATGACGAGATATCTGCCACACCAGAGGTTCTGACTTCGCCAGGGAAAGTTGGTAAATGGTCTTTTTGTAATTGTCCTGAGTGTTGGGTTTTTATCTATATAATATGTATTTATTGCAAAATATAGTATCGTTGAATTAGTATCCAATAATACACGTTTAAATTTAGTCTGGGGGCTAGCTCAATCAGTGTGATTTGTTCTTATCTATCTATTACACATACTATCACGTCTTTATCACTAATGGGGCAGACAAATAGTGCATGGACTATACGCACACAGAGCCCAGGGCTGCCAGAACCAAAAACCACTTTGAGCATGTTGGCGGGCGAGAAGGTGTTAAAAATAATCAAAATAGTAATGGGTTGCTAGCCGCTTATTGACATGATTCTAATTTACGTCCATTCCCTTGATCGACCTTTACGATCTGCGCGGGAAGAGTATAGCAGCCGCCAGACCAGCATAGAAGATATAAATATATGACAAAAGTGACAAAACTGCCATAAAACGCTAGCTGCAAACAATCTGATTTCAATTACGAGACTAAAACCCCTCAGGTTGTAAACACAGGCTCGGCGAATTCCGATACAAACTATAGAATAAGAGAAAGAACAGTGTAATCATGGGTCTTACCGCGATAATTTTTATGACACCTCTATATTGGAATCCTGTAATTGAGCGTAAATAGTGTGAACTAATCCGCTAGATGACAATAAGTCAATCAGACACTTTTTTCTAAACGTCAAAACAAACATTTTGTATGGGATTTGTATGAAATACAAAACCGTGACGTCATAGATTTTTCGAGTCAAATAGCGCTTTTAATATATTAATAAATGTAAAATCATGTTGAAAATGGATACGATCAATGGCAAGTGACACTATTTTGTGACGTTTTATTCTCTTAGCAGTACTTAATAATTTATTTTTGACCCAGTCATCTACCCAATTCTAAAGAAAGCCGTGTGGTTCTCGGCAGAGTAGATTAGGACCACTCCAAGTCTTCCCGTGGATGTCGTAAAAAAACTGCGAACTTCGAAGCTGAAAAGCTGAAATGGAACTGGGCTAGTTTCGCCGAATTCGTTTTGAAAGTACGACCAAATACGAGTAGATAGACGTTTTGGATTCCGGTCTGGCGCAGCGGTAGTGGCAGGTAAACCTAGAACAACATGGCGGGAACAACTGAACAGATTTTTATTCGAATGACATGAGATCGCAGAAGACAGGAACGTGTGGAAAGATAAAGGGGAGGCCGTTGCCCACCAGTTAGGGTTGCTACACAATTTTTTCATAGAGCTGGTCTGATAATAGAGAGTTGCCCTACGTTGCGTTTCTCCGTTGTTTCTGTATTTTGTGCCACCGAGCTTTGCACGGAATGCCGGGAATATTTGCGTGATCAAAAGTAACAATTCAATGAGATATTTTATGGCCCTTGGCAAATTTTCATTATGCCGATCTGTAGGCACGTCAGGTGTACCGCTAACGTTGAAAGTTTTAGTTCTTTATATATGTACCTGCAGGGTTGCCTTAGACAATCTTATACCTAAATCCCTTTCAAGAAGCTTCCATTTTTCGGGGTAAAACGTATCCCATGCGTTAATCCAGGCAATAGTATCTACTCGTACGAGGGCTGTTTGATAAGTACCCGTTTTCTCAATATATTAATAAGCCCTCGTACTCGTACATGTAAAATTTAATTTCAATTCGTCCGTTTAGAAATTTTTGCGTAATTGAGTAGCAAACGTACAAACTCGCAGATACAAACATTCTTAACTTAAATATTTATAATCATCATCATAATATCAGCCGCAGGAATTCCACTGCTGGGCAAAGGCCAAGGATTGCCAGGACGACCGATCAGAAGCGGCCTGTATCCAGCGTTTTCCTGCAACCTTGCTCAGGTCGTCCGTTCTTACCTTCAATATGAGTAGTGGAAGTGATTTTTTGTACGATACAATACAAAAGTCTTTATTGCATCAAATAGCATTTACAGATCTGGTTATAATTAAGGTACAAGAGGCGGCCTTATCGCCGAAGCAATCTCTTGCAGGCAACCATAAAGAGAAGGAGTGCGAAGTATATGTACTTATTGTATTCCTTGTATCCCACTTCTAAATTCAAAACATTTCGTTCTTAAATGGTACAGAAGAAAGTTAAGATACCTGTGCCACCTCACGTAGTGCGCCACGCGCGCGGTGGCACAGCTATCTGATTAACCGTCTGTACGTCAATTTTGGTCGTCTTTTGAATATGACGTGATTTATTTTATTCCACTTCTAAATTCAGAACATTTCGTTATTAAATGGTACGTCAATTTTGGTCGTCTTTTGAATATGACGTGATTTATTTTACTCCACTTCTAAATTCAGAACATTTGGTTCTTAAATGGTACGTCAATTTTGGTCGTCTTTTGAATATGATGTGATTAACTTTATTCCACTTCTAAATTCAGAACATTTCGTTCTTAAATGGTACGTCAATTTTGGTCGTCTTTTGAATATGACGTGATTTATTTTATTCCACTTCTAAATTCAGAACATTTCGTTCTTAAATGGTACGTCAATTTTGGTCGTCTTTTGAATATGACGTGATTTATTTTATTCCACTTCTAAATTCAGAACATTTCGTTCTTAAATGGTACGCCAATTTTGATCGTCTTTTGAATATGACGTGATTTATTTTATTCTACTTCTAAATTCAGAACATTTCGTTCATAAATGGTACGTCAATTTTAGTCGTCTTTTGAGATGACGTGATTTATTTTATCCCACTTCTAAATTCAAAACATTTCATTCTTAAATGGTACCTCAATTTTAATCTTCTTTTGAATATTACGTGATTCCTTTTATCCCACTTCTAAATTTAAAACTTTTGGTTTTAATTTGTACAATAATTATTGTCCAAGACTACTGTGGGCGTAAAAGCGCCCTTGTCATCCCTTGG
The DNA here is from genome assembly GCA_963576875.1 of Acrobasis repandana. Lineage (NCBI taxonomy): Eukaryota > Metazoa > Arthropoda > Insecta > Lepidoptera > Pyralidae > Acrobasis > Acrobasis repandana. The sequence continues at coordinate 14,333,015 of OY756237.1, forward strand.
ACAACGCAGAGGACGTTTATGTTCTATTATCAGACGATCGCGTAGGCGTACTTACAAACATACTAAGAATTCTCCTTTAACTAATAAAATCATACGTTTTCAACAGTTTTCAATATAGCACATATATAATGTACCTTTGTTTCCCTAAAAGCCTTTTTTTATTTAGGAGGAATAACTAAAGCGCTTTCAAATTAATTTATAAAATCGATAGAAAAAATTGTCAATTTTTAAATGATTCATACATCCAAAGATAAATAAATGATTTTGACTTTGACTTTAATCGGATTGTTCATGAAGATTTTAGCAATATTAAGTTTAAACAAACCAATCTATTGACACTGACAAGGTATATACATAGATCCAAATATCATCGGGACACCATTACTTATGTTTATTAATGCAACTAGTAACTTTAACTTAACATAATAGAAAACAGACAATAGACTACTGACATATAAGACATGTAAGACAAGCAACATATTTATAGGTACATTTTATACACCAAATTACAGCATCATATAAATCGGTTAGGTTTTTGAGAAATCAGAGGATTACGAAACGTTGATTTTGTGTACTTTTAATAAATACAAGTATTTTCGGTCCGAGCTGCAGTTGTCTCTCTCGCGCTCGCTCGGTTGTTGTTCGGGCACGGCGCGACAGCAATAGATTTTACAAATACTTACCTATTTTTCAATTCTCTCTACCTTAACCTTAGTGTTTCCTCTTAAACGAGAAGATTCGCGTTGTCATAGCGACGATCTTTCAACCTCAACCCGTCAATACTGTGACAAATATTTACAGAGTAACGAACCGTGACTCGCGGATCGCGATTTTCACTTCGCTGTTTTAACATTTACATAGATGCAGCGAAATATACTACTATGGAAGAGTAAATTTAACTTTCGATCTGGGATCTAATGTTACCTCTCAAACCCAAACTATGAAAGAGATAAAAGCGAGAATCACTACCGGTAACAGGTGCTTCTACGCTTGCAAAGGCATGCTCAGCAATAAGCTCATCTCTGCAAAATCCAACATGACCATCTACAAAACTATCATCTGACCTGTTGTGACGTACGCATGCAAGACCTGGTCGCCGACTCAAAAAGATGAAAAGAGATTAGCACTTTTTGAAAGAAAGGTCCTTCGTCAAATATTTGGTCACATACGAGAAAGTCAAAGTCAATCAAAATTTTTTTATTCGATGTAGGATAAATATATCACTTATTGAAGGTCATTATTTTTAATTATTTTAGTGGATTAGCGGATTATACCATTCAACTGGGACATATTCATACATAGCAGCGAAACACATAACATAACCGCCGTAGTCGGGTAGACAACGGCGATAAAATTAGTTTTTCATGTGCAAAGTCCGACTATAAGTGCATTCTTCTGCATTCCCGTATGCAACGAGATCACTTGCATAATATCAATATATGCAACGCACCGCTAATATAATTGCACGTTAGCCAACCTAAGGTTTGTTCCATATCGCTCTGGAATATTATTCCCCTTCTACAAATATTTCATCCTTGGCTCCTCTTACCAACTTAGAATGTACCAACTGCTTCTCTTTCCGTGCAGATCGTAGAAGCCGTTCGAGGAGAAAATGCGAATCATGTTAAGGCCGTACCTGAATTTTCCGGGGTCCAGTGCTGCCCCCATTTAAAATAAATCATTTCAAAGAAAACGATGATTTATTTTAAATGGGGGCAGCACTGGACCCCGGAAAATTCAGATACGGCCTTTATAGGCGATGCGGTTAGTACCCCATTATTATTTTGATTCCTTTTTCTATCTTCTCGTCCACTAAAGGTGACCTTAGGATCTTAGATCTTGCGGCCCTGAGCTATGTCTGCAAAGCCGGTAGACCCAAAATGCTCTGTCTGCCCCATTAAGGATAAAGACGTGATATTGTATGTATTATACAATTATGTACGTAATACGTTGAAATTAATACGTTACTTATATTTCTGGTAAATTGTTTTTTATATTCGGTATTTACTTTTCTTCACATTTTCGAAAAAAACATAATAGCTTCTAAGCAGTGGATAACGTGACAACTATTTATGGATTTCCAATAGAATCGCAATCAAAGCTCCAAGCAGAACATACCTCGGCGTTGTGATTGATCGTAGAAGTTTTCCTAATGGTAGTATTTTTACAAAGAGCGTGAAGATTTAACGATTTCCCAGTGCAGCGGCCCACTTTAACGTTACTTCACACTATAATGCATAAATGCACGCTTGGAAACGGTGTGATTGTGATATTTAATGCAATATCTTTATCTAAGACAGTTTTTGTTTAGATCAAACCTATCTGGGGCTTCTACAGTTACTGTCCTTGCCGATCTTTTTCGCGCTTCGCATTTGACTCCCTTCCAGGTCTTTTTTTTTTGGCTCCATAAATTTAGCTAACGCACGCCTAAGTGCTGTTTTTGTCCAAAGGTGGCCAAACAGAAGTTTTCATTTTCCGACTTCTCCTCAACTCTCTCGATCTACAATTTTAAGACCTCCGAGTCACCATCTTTGTTAAAGTTATGCTCATCCCTCCATCTCTCGAAGCACCTAGTTTTCTGGCTTTAATTTCAAATACATTTTAAATTCTTTTTCAGGAACAAACTTAATAACCTCATAGCCTAAATATTTATCCTACTACATCGCTTTCCTTATCCATTATATTTTGAGAGTCGACAGCAAGCAGTCCAACTGTATTATCATCAGATCTCTGACGTTTCAAAAGGATAACGTTTTAGTGACCTTTTAATTATTTTGCGTGGCGTGCCCTTTCCGTTTCCAATTTTTTTTTTGATATGAATGGTAGACGAAAAATTATTTTTAAGCTATTTTTACATAAATACCTGGGCTACCGAGCTTCGTCTGATAAACGAGGTTCTCTAAAAATAGCTAGATCGATTTTTATTTATTTTAATCTTTATTGTCCATCAAATACAAATTGTACAGAACAATAGGCGAACTTAACGCTAAAAGCGTTGTCTACCAGTCAACCTTTGGGTTATACAGAAAGTCTTAATGTGGGTTGCAAGATAAAGTGTAGTATACATAAATACACAATGTATATTGTTATATAAATAAATAAATATATATATATATATATATATATATATATATATATATATACATATACCTACATACATGTATATACGCTACATATACTATACATATAAATAAATAGATAAATGCAGCAATTCTTAACGTCGGGGGTTAAATCAACTTTTATAACTTGGCCAAGAAGTGTTTAAATACCTGTGTCTTAAAGCTAGCGCGACTAGGAGCAGTTCGAATGGATTCAGGAAGCGCGTTCCAGAGTCTTATTGCCGTAATGGCGAAAGGGTTAGAAAGAAAACCAGTACGGTGAGAAGGAATAGAAAGGGTCAAAGTATTAGAAGAACGCAGGATTCTTTCATGAGTGGAAGATAAAAGTTGAAAACTTGATTTGAATTATTTAGGGGCAAGGGGATTATTAAGTATATTATAAAGTTGACATAAAATATGAAGATTCCTGCGTTGGCGGAAGCCATTTAAGCTCAGAACGGTGTTCGGAAACATGGTCATATTTTCGAATTTTTCGGCCCCGAAACCCATTCTCTCTTTCTCTCATCTCAGCGTATTCCTAGTTGCATCCTCAGCTGTAATGCTTCGAGGTCGGGGTCCGCTTTCCGACTTTTTCTTCTCCACTTCGCACGAGCATTCTTGGTTGTAAGACCATTAGCACGCACATGAACCTAGACGACGTCAAGCCAGCATTTTTTGGATCTACTACGTCTGCCCCGGGGGAGGCGGCATGGCATTGGTTTCCCACGTAACTTGCTGGTTTCCCCAAGACATGACCGTGCCAGCGTAGGCGGTCTCTTGCAGTTTAGAATTGCTCGTTTAATAACACAAGAGGACTATTCTTTACAGGGTAGCTGTATAAACCTTAATATTTTTTTAAAAACAAGTACTATGTACCTTCGCTCCGTAGTGCTCGCTATCACTTGACAATATACCCTGCCAAAGTTATATTGTTATTTATCCTGGCAAGGGTCGCCATTAAAGGTTGGGCGTTAGGAGGCGAATTGATACACCGAACTAAGAACACCAGGAAAACATCGCTTCGTTAGCTCGTTCAATTAATTTCATGATGCTTCTACACTGCTGTTAAAAATGTTTACAAACATTAAGGTGAATACCAAGCAGAAGTGGTGCTCTCATTTGAAATAAATTGTTAACTCGTAAATATAGTAAAAATTTCCATATTTCTAAATGTCACCCTTTACATTATTTTATGAACTGCCGTTGAAACTATTATTGGTGATCCGTCTAGCTTTAAAACCCGCTTACGTCAAAAGTGGCCACTTTTGGCCGAAGCGGGTTTTACAGCTAGACGGACTAATGTAATACTTTTAACGGTGGTTCATAGTGGTTTACAAGTACCTAGTTAACATTTTTAAAATTCAAATAAATTAACTTATTAATATATTATTGTTAATAAGTTGTTGGTACGCTTTTCAGTCTCGGGCCCGTGGGGACCCGGGGTCCTTTGAGGCGTTCATAGGTTCGAAGCGAAGCCAACATGAAGAGGTCTTTTAGTACCTTTTTAACCGACTTCAAAAAGGAGGTTATAAATTCGACCGTATGTTTAAAAAAAATGAATGTTTGTTACGTGTTATTTCGCCAATTGTGAACCGATATTGATGATTATTTTATATTTGAAAGCCTTTACTACCAAGTTGATCCCATTTTAATTTGGTAAAGATGAAAAACTTTGGACATATGAAAGAAACTCCTGAAAAAAATGAAGTCGATTGTTTTTTTTGTTAAAAATTTTATTATTATCTAAAAAGTGAGATGGCTGCATTTACTATGGAGTATTATAAGTAGTATTATAAAAATAATTATAATAATTATTATTTATTGTATGTATTTTGTAACAAAATGTTTGTAGACATTTCTAACAGCAGTGTAGGAGCATCTTAGATCCTTTGAATTGAATTGAATTGAAAAAAATTGAATTGAATTCCCAGTGGGATTTGAACCCGCGACCTCCCGATCACAAAGCAAACGCCTTGACCACTGTCGCCCAAAACAAGTAGACCTGTCCCAATATGTCCATCCTGTTTGTCACTGTTGTTTTGTGGGGCCCTATTGTGAAGTTCTACTGAAACGAAACAAATATGCTACACTGTCAATTTCATTTGGGTGAAAATTTAATTTTAATAAAGCTAGTCCGTGTTATATACAGGGTCTAACTAAATATACTGAAACTATTTTAAGGGTGGATTCAGTCCATGATACTGACCAACTTTCCCCAAGGAACATAGGTATATCGAAATATGAAAAATTATTTTTGGCCTCCCATATAAGTTGACCGATCAGCTGATCCGAGTTTGTATGGAAAGCAAAAAAATAATTTTTCATATTTCGAGACATGTTCCTTGGGGAAAGTTGTTCAGTATCATGGACTGAATTCACCCTTAAAATAGTTTAAGTATATTTTGTTAGACGTTATATATCTAGACGGATTGACGTTAAAACAGCGCCACAGTATATTATTTACTAATAATGCCAGCGATTTGCAATTCCGATTGCAGCGAAAGTGATGTATGGAAGCGTCAGTTCCTGCTAGCTAATTGTTTTACCGGAATTACGGGAAATTTTACCGCGAAATTATAATATTACTTACTTGCTAATGATCGGCTGTCCACTCGCTATGAATATGGAAGTATGAGCTATTTTCATATTACACTATGATAGATGTATCGATACGAGTGAGTACGTGATTTATGTAACTGCGTATGATAGCAATACGAGGGGATCGTACTGCAAATGTTTGTTTTAAAATATAAAAAATATATATTTATAAATACATATATAGGGACAAATTACACCGATTGTGCTGTATTAAGCCGTTATAACAACAATTACTAAAATTTAGATAAAGTTAAAAATTAAAGGAGATTGTCATACAAGAAACGGGTTTTGTTTAGCGTTTTTAACTAGATCTTTTTAATGGTATTTACTTATTACTTGAAATTTTCACCGATTATGTATTGCTGTTGCCGCTACTATAACTACAAATATTAAAAATAGGATAAAGTTAAAAATTAAAGGAGGTCGTCATACAAGAAACGGGTTTTTTTCAACGTTTTAATAAACATTGTACGGAACCCTTCATGCTTCATGTACGAGTCCGAATCGCACTTGACAGGTTTTTCTTTTTGTTCTTAAGTTCTTAACAGCCATAATGCCAGCTGGGATTTCGACTTGCTTATCCCAAGTCCAAAAGCTAGCTTGAATCAGAAAAGTGTGTTGAATCTTACGCAAACTGTGAATAGAGCTGCGTCAAGTAGGCCGATCTACATATGCCGTCACGCGTTTGCTCGATTGAGACACCCAGAGCGATTATAATCGATTTGTGCGTAATTCACGCCTCTGCTGCTTTCTTACATCATCTTCAGCATGACTCATTATTTTATCAACCGTAAGAAGAAAAAAAATACTTTTTTAGGGTTCCGTACCTACCCAGAGGGTGCAAACGGGAACCTATTACTGAGACTCCGCTGTCTGTCTGTCCGTCTGTCCGTCTGTCACAGGGCTCTATCTCTTGAACCGTAATAGCTAGACACTTGAAATTTTTCCCGATTATGTATTACTAAGTCGCAAAAGCCTCCCTTTTTTGTTTCCAATTACTTAGAAGTAATTGGAAACGAAAAGGGGAGGGAGGCTTTTGCCCAACCATGGGACATAAATGGCTATTAAAAAAAAATACTTCTATCACAGCTGTTTCCTCCATTCTTTATCAAAAGCGGACAACTCGTCTCTCCATCTTATCCAAGGTTTTTCCTCTGAACCTTTTCCGTCTGTAGGAACCCATGTTGCGTGAGCTTATTTTTGCAGTTTTTTTCTTCCAAATTTCTAAAAAATGGCTAATCTACTGACGGCTACGCAGATCGTAGAAGCGGGCGAAATGGGCAAAAATGCAAATCTGCTAGCAACCCATTTCTATTTTGATTTCTTTTACCACCTTCTCGCCCATAATCACGCTAAAAGTGGCTTTCGAGTCTTGCGCCCTAGGGTCTGTCTGCTTGGAGCAGCAAGACCAAATATGCTCTGTCTACCCCATTAGGGATAAAGACGTGATATCTGTATCAAGCTAAACTTTATCTTTGTATAAACATAAGTCTATTGGTGTTTGACTTACCATGATAATCTCTCAAATTCAAAGAAATTATTTTCTTGCATCAAGGCGCCCCAAGTATCCTGCTCATTACAGAGAACGTTGAACACAAAGACATTTTCTCTGTCGCGATTAGCATCCGAATCGCAGAAACATCCTCCCTCCTTATCCCTTCCGAGGTAATTACCAATGCTCCCCTTCAGAGTTTTGGATGAGAGATGTAATTAATGTTTTTTACTCTTATTACCTGGATGTCTTAAGGTGAGGAGTATCTAAGGTAGTCGTTATGTGTACGCTATTGTTCATACTGAAAAACCTGAGCCCTTTGTCTAAAATCGGCTAGAGGATCCACAGCCGATCTAAGACAGAGGCCTCAGAGGACTATTTAATTCGAAACCCAAACTACAGTGTAAACTCTATGTAACGTCACTCGATTTAAAGGCCAATTCCTTAAAACGTCGAAATTCCTTGGCTGTGGTTGGTTTGCTTTGTTTTCTATACAATGATTACACTCTATGTAGCGTCGCACCGCACCATCGACTATACAAAGCACCGCACCCACTCCAAATAACGTCGAAAATACGTCATCATTAAGCAATAAAGAGCACTTGCTTTGCAAATGCGGACCGTTTTTAATTTTATTTTTGTTTGTTGCTTTTTTGTCTAGCATGGATTTACCACGACTGGCCCCTATCATACGTACCAGAGAATCTAAGAATTTCGTTCTTTTGTTTGTTGTGATTACTTGCACGTGTTTACGTCGGCCGCTAGACTGTTGTTAGGTTGTTTTGGCAGGTAACAAAAAACGTCACGGAGATAACAGACTTTACTATGGATATAGGAAAAAGACATTTTTATACGTCGATGGATTACAGCAATATGTATTGTAATTAATAGTAACATTAATGTTTGCAGCTTCTCAATTTTATACTTTATTAGTAAAAACATATTATAATACTAAAATGATGTAGGTATATTGATTTTTTTCTTCACTCCATATTACGACAACCTCTATAACGTAAAATGTGCAGTCCCTTTAGTGACGCTATCTATATAGAGTTCACGCTGTATTTGATTTTTCTATTCCAAATTACATTTAAACATATAGGTAAATCTTTAGAATTAACAATAACAATAAAATAAAAAAAATAAAAAAAGACTGTTACCTACTCAAAAATTCCGCCCCGGATAGTACCCGGCTCAAAGGTACCCATTACGCTAGCTGCGTTGCCTCTCTGAATAGCAATGCATATCCTTTGGAGCAGGTACCATCCTGAACTGTTGTTACGCTTATGTTTTCTAAGTCGTCTTCTAAGACATCCACGGGAAGACTTGGAGTGGTCTTTGTTACTAACTACGCTCTGCTACCAAAATGTTACTAACTACGCTATTGGTACGAGTCCGGCAATCCCACCGGCAACAAACAAACACACAAACAAACCTACGCAGTCTGCTACCACCCTAGATAAGGTCCAGGGAACCTCCTAACTTAATTATAAATTAAACTTGAATCTAATTAAAAGTAATTAAACTAATTACAAATGGGAAACAATTAAAGATAAAACTTACCGCATCCATGCCGTCTTCAGGCAGCCTCGCCTGGCCTTCGCGTCGAGCCCGAAGTCCTCCTCAGGGCTGGCGACGGCCTTAGGTCCCACCACGGGTCCCAAGTCAGTGGTGAAGAAAATGGGGTCCCTAAGCGAACCTACCCATGAGCTCATGTATGTCGCCCCAAACGAATACGTCGTATTTATAACACCACTTCACCACAGCACCACAAATTTCTTCTTGACAGTTCAATATTATGCACATAACCTAACAGCGGAACGTAACATGGGATGTCCCTCGCTCCGATTCAAAAATTTATCACTGTTTATATATTTATGGGCATCCACGCCACCAAAATTAGTTCTCTTTATAGTCAGTTTACAAATACTTCTGTTCCACACGGGCAATAGGCAAAAAACTAACAATTTACAATGACGCAATGGCACGCGTTTTACATTTGACACACATCACTGTTCTTATCCGTACTACGAATTATTCCCGGCTCCACGCCGTTTGAAACAAATTGGGCACACACAAACAAACAACAATTAGCGACAATTCTTCACGAAATATTCGCAATATATCAAGTACAAAATGCCGGCATGGCTTTCCTCGCGACGTGACAGCGAACCTGTCATTCATGGCGTCGCTCGAGACTGGGCAAAGACAATCCGCGCAGGGCGGGGCACAGCCGGAATATCGCTGAATCGATAATCTTGCCCGTGTTTGTGGAGATCACACGCAGATGGCGCTAGTCTCCTAACAATAAGTACTTTTATCCAAAACAGTCTTATTCTACTCTGCCGGAAACCACACGGCATCTGAAACCACACATTTTTTTAGTTAACATCTCTGTGTTATTAACTTAACTTTTTAAATTTAATTGTTCACACTCCCTTCCGGACTTCACAACAATAGTTGATGACTGGCCGTAACGTTACAGCAGCAATTACAATAAGTACGCAACATAAACACCAATGATCCATAGATCAATAAAACCGCACTTTCACGTAACGCTATGACTCGCCATTTTTATCACATCGTTTCACAATCACGTAAAACTACGCACGCACATGTTAACACACACACACACACTATCACGTATTTATCCCTATGTAATAGGTACCCTATTAGGGTAGACAGAGCATTTTGGGTCTTGCGGCAAACAGAGCCCAGGGCTTCAAGATCCAAAGGCCACATTTAGCGGAACGGTGGGCGAAATGTCCCTCGCCCGCATTTGTATTTACGCCTATTCCCTCGATCGGCTTTTACGATCTGCTGAAGAAGAAGCAGCTGGTACATTCTAAGTATATTTTCATTCTGTTATGATGTAGGCAGGTCGAAACAAAAAAAAAAAATATTGCATTTTTATTTTCGTCCATTCCCATAATTTTAATTAAAATATCTAGCAAAGTAAATTATTTAAATATCTGAAGGAAAACCTAAACTGGGTTTTTCTATTTCTTTCTAATGGAATTTGGCTCCTCCCAGTTGCCGCCCGAGGGCATCATCGTTTTCACCTCTGGATTTTCATACTCGTAAAGAATCTAGGCTAGGAAGTCACAAGAAGTAACTATATCTAACGCGATGTCTATGGTTAATGTAGACTTTGACGTCATATTTTAATAGGACGATACTATGAGTTAATTGTGACATTATATTTTTTTGAGTAAGGTTTCACTTAGACCGTGTACATATTGTACCGTTTACGTGTCGCTCAGTGCAGAATTGTGTTTATTACATGAGTGCACATTTATGGACTATGCAATATAATATAAATATATTTGTAACGGCGTATACTCTACATTGTTGTATGTAGGGTGCACGCGAATACTCAACATGCTCTCTCGATAGTAATCTGACATAAGGTCGTAGATTTAATAAAAGATCGTAGATTTTATAAATCTAATAATGATAGAGGTATATGCAGGATGTATGTACGAGTATATTCATATTCATTTACTTATTGTTTCCATGTTTACATATAAATAGATCGTAATAAGATATGTATAAGCATAACATGGAACCCGGTTAGGCACTACAATAATATTACACTAAACGTTATTATTATTCCTAACTAAACAAATAAAGACAAAATATGGAAAGTATACAAAATATGTCACAAATAAAATACATAAAAAATATTAATGCAAGTAAATTGTCAACAATTGAAATTAATTATTATTAGGAATTAAAGAAAGAGAATAGTAACATAGTCAAAATAATAATAATTCCTGTTTTCTAGAATTCCTGTAGGTACTGTAGGTCAATGGTCACCCCATTGACCCATAATCTTCTAGTCTTTTGGAATACGATAAGAGTGGTTTTGGGGTGAGTGATTTCTTCTAAAAACTGCACTAAAAATAATTTAAAAATACTTCAATAATGGATATCTATCCTACATTCAATAAGTGATATTTATCCTATATTAAATAATTTTTTTTTTTGAGGTTTTTTTAAATTTTGAGGATCATTGGCTCGTTAGTGCGAGGTGCAATTTGCGGCGCCGGCGGGTCGATACCAGACGGTGCGTTACTGACAAAGTTTTGTGCTCAACGTTGACATTCGGAGCTTTTAAGTTCAAGTTATCAATATAATAAGTTTGGCAAAGGTGTATCGAATCACCAGCTTTGCGTAAACCTTTTATATATAGTAAAAAGAAACATAAATTTTACAAAATATAGCAACTTTTACCCGATTGGGGCAGATAGAGCATTTTGGATTTAGCGGTTCTAAGCAAATATTGTTTTTTTTTATTTATTCAACTTTATTACAAAAATTGTAAACGGCGGACTTAAGAATCCCCTTACCCAAGACTTACCCATACAAACGTAGTCTACGTTTTATTTTGAAACGACATGTCAGATTTCTTTAAAAATTTGTAACTTTAAAGAAATTGCATATATCTAGGGTTATAATTGGTTTTCACAGTCAAAATATGAACTTGAAAGAAAATATAAGGGTGTAAAACTTTTCCATACTGATGGTCAAAAATGATATAATACACTTTATTCTTTTTCGAGTTCATATTTTGACTTTGAAAACCAATTATAACCCTAGATATATGCAATATCTTTAAAGTAACAAATTTTTACCGAAATCTGACATGTCGTTTCAAAATTAAACGTAGACTACGTTTGTATGGGAAACTCGGATTTTGCCTAGGGTAAGGAGACTCTTAAAGCCTTAAGCTTTCTCTGCCAGTCAACCGACTGATGGTGCAGGGACAAGTGAGGCCAAAGTAGGAGCAAAATTAACATTTGATAATTACTTACTAAGTAGTTAGTATTTGAACTTTAAACTTACATATGTAAGTTTATTAATAGCGGGCAAGAAGGCAGAAAAGTGAATTAAAATAGTGATGTGTCGCTAGCTGCATTACATATCGAGTAACATCGTAGTTTCTCATTTCCGCCCATTCACTCGATCTGCGCGGAAACAGTATCAGCTGGTGCATTCTAAGTTTTTTCTTTTCTCCGAAACCAGCATGGAAGTATGATGTTATGGAGAATTTTACAAAAGGTTTTTAAAACTAAATTTAAAACAATAGATGACAATACAAATAAATTTGGCGTACGCATGAATAGATCGCTAAACTGATAAAAAGGCTTTATCATTTCGCGACTACCTGCTAGAAACAAAACCGAGTAAATTTACAGATTGTAAAATGCAAATACTGTTTTATGTTATCTTTATTTCTGAATTGTGCTTATTAGTTGCAGGACTTTTTTATTTACTTCAAATGGCCTTTTATGAGCAGCACATGCAGCAATTGCCCATCTGGCGTGTCTGCTAAAAGGTCTTTGTTTCCTTTCTTCCATTGTTTTGCTGCTTTTGAAAAAGCCGATAATGGCCAGTTCCAATCGAGTTGGCGAAATTTCTAACCGCATCTTAAATAGTTGTTAAGTAACAGTGACCAAGAAAGGTTCTTTACTTCGTCACTATGTCTAAACCAATTGAACTCAGTGTTCAGCTCGAAATAGTGAATGCGATCGAAAGTGGAAAATCGCGGTTCAAAGTGTTACGTGAATTTAATATATGTCATAGTACATTGTGTGAAATAATAAAAAATAAATATCATATTAAAAATATGTGCTCAGTAGGACTTGGACCACAAGTAATTCAATGTGAGTTTCCTATTCTCGAGCATTTTCTATTAAAGTGGATCAATAACGAATGTTATGTGAATAAAGTATCGTTGACAGCCAAAGCTAAAAAGTTGGTCAGAGAACTGGAAATAAAGAGTTTTGATAAGAGTGGGAAAGTTTGGTTGGAAGAATTTATAATTCGTCATCATGATCTTCTTAAATCAAAATCCAAATATGCGTATAAAAAAAATGTATCAGAACAGACTGGAAATCCGAGTATTGTCAACGAGTATTGTTTCAATGACATCGGTGCTACAGCCAACCGTTACGCAGACTATTACCAGCCTAATCATATTATTTCCAATAAAGAAGAAAATGATCACAGAACTGTAAATTTAATGATCAGTCAGAGTGAAAACACGACGAATGTTAAAGAAGAATATTATCTAAATCTCGAAAATACTTATGAAACAAATGATCCAATTTATCAGGAAAATGTTGCCGACGTAGGAGTATCCTGGAACATCCCACGAGTCATTGAAAGGGAGGAATCTAATCGTGTCCTGGATGGTAATATCCAGGAAGAGGTTATTTCGGACGCAGAAGTAACACATATTCCAACTAAACAAGATGCATTGGATGCTATAGAAACCATTTACAGATTTTTCGTTTCGTTAAAAGGTATGGACGATTTGGATTTGAAAGATATCATGTTATCCATCCATAGGATTGAAAAAGTTGTGTCGAATGCAAAAGATTTTTAAAACGAAATTAATGTGTATACTACAAGATTAGGTGAATAACTGTAATCAATTATACGAATCACTACAACATTGTGTAATTTGGAGGAATCTCATGTATCATGTGATAATTTTATTGAAATTGCACCCAATTTTATCAAAATAAATGTGTAAATATAGATATAATGTAAATACTTACAGCTAGGTTGTTGTAAATTATGTAGCAATATAATTATGTAGAAATGATACCCATAAAAGATTTTACAAAATTATATGAATATCCAAAATTCCTTTTCAGTTTTTGATAATCCTGATTAATCTTTAAGCCTTTGTACCTACAATTTTATGTTCTTTTTATAGTTGGTACAATAAAGAAGTTTCTTATCTTAACAATTAAGTACTCTTAATTCGTAAAATATTAATGATTTAGTACTATATAGTAGTAAATAGAACTGATTAATTTAGTGTTAAGTATCTATAAAGTTTATAAATTTTTTGAATGGTCATTAATTAAATGGTTTCAAATAAGTATTCAAAACACTACTTTTTGCCATGTAGATAATTGTTGTCTCATTTTTTTTGCAAATAAAATTATTTGTACCAAACACTTGTTTTTTAGTATAGAACATTCACCCAAATTGTGTTCTAACTAGTATATAAGTCCAGTGCTGCCTCCATTTGAAATAATTTTTTTCAAAGGAAACGGAGATATCATTTAAAATTTTGTGTTTGTGAAGCCCTAGAGAACCTTTCAAACTATTTTATGAACTGTTGTTTACAGTTGAAAGAGAACGTCAGGCTTTTCTAAGCATTTTAGCCAAAGTGGTCGTTTTCCGCAAAAATGCTAAGAAAAGCTTCAAATATGGCAAAAATAATGTAGTATTGTATTTATCTATCAGGATATCATTGAAGACCCAAGTTACATTTTAATCTAGTCTCCCCTCCCCCCCCCCCTCCAAGATGAGCGTCACCCCCCCGCGACCCCGAAAGAGTCCCAAATTGCAGTTTTTATCAGTTTAGAGGAAAACTGTACACGTTACATGAAAAGTGTGTAAGAACGAGGGAGGGGGAGGGAGAGTAGATGAAATTTAATATGGGTCTTCAATGGTCAAATCCTGATAGATAAAAGTACTACATTAATTTGGAACATTGCTATCTAGAATGACTGAACTATAAACGTGTATTATTCTCACTATGACAAAACTGAAAACCCATATTTTATTGAATCTTGATACTTATTTATTCAATCACCTAATCCTTATTAATCATAAAATACAGTTATAACGACTAACTTTCATTCATTCAATGGCCCGAGTTTGGCTTTAGCAAAACGTAGTATTGTTTCTTTTATCGGTGATGTTTCGTTTTATGATAGGTCTCCCTTTATCTTGCTGCTGCTTTGCCGATGCACGTGGTGAGCTCGCAGCTTTTGTATTGTCTTTTTTTATTGTTTTAACAGTCTTTGCCGCATTCGTTGCAGTAAATATTTAAAATTCTTTTGAGCACATTTTATCATCAGATGTGGTGTGACAGTAACTAAGAAAGGTTCCTTAGTAATTAAAATTTAAAAGACTTCGATTCTGTGCTTGTAAATTTTGTTATAAGTTTGTTTTTTTTTCAGTTTTTATTTCATTTAATAGCTAAGTTTAGTTCTTTACTTCTCGTCATGTCAAAACGTAAAGTTCTTGCCCTCAGTGAAAAACTCGAATAGTTAAAGCTTTCGAATATGGAAAACCGCGAAATGAAATACTAAGTGAATTTAGTGGGGCGTATTCAACATTACGTAATATCATAAAAAACAAAGATAATATAAAACGATTGTGTTCCGAAGGTCATGGAAATATAAAAAAAAGGAAACCGTGTGAGTTTCCTGAACTTGAAAAACAACTTTTAGTGTGGATTAAAAAACTAGGAGAAGTACATGTAAATGGAACACTGGTGAAAGACAAAGCGAAAGAGATGTCACGAGAAATGGGTATAAATAACTTTTTGGCTAGCAATGGCTGGTTAGAAGGGTTCAAAAAACGTAATAATGTACTAATGAAAAGAAAATATACATCTGTAAATCAAAAAGAGACACCGCCATCGAATGTAAGTCGAGCAAGTTTAGTCCAACAGTTTACGTTAAATGTTAAAGAAGAGGCAAAGAAATCAGCGGATGCAGATGTGTGTACTCGGTTTAATCAAATTGTTACAAATATTAAACAAGAATGTGATTATAATAACATAATTATCTGTAGTAGATCTTACAAGTAGCGAGTCTTCTCAAGATCTTATAAATATTAAAGAAGAGTATAGTTTAACCCAAGAAGAGTGGGATCTGATTGAAGAAGAGTCTAATCTGGAACGAGAAGTTAAGTTGGAACTGAGTAATGAAGTACAACAGGGAAATGGTTCTACAAACGACGGCGTATCACCTAATGATGTAATGAATACATTAATAAAAGAAGATATCGTTAAGGAAAAAGATCTTCTGGATACAGAAGTAAAATATATAACAAAAAAAACTTATTAGGTGCTATAGGAAGAGTTTACCAGAATTTAGCGTCAAAGAAAAGTGTCGGCGATATTATTTTGAAAAGAGCTATAAAGTCAATAAACGATCTCGAAAAATGTATACTAGAGACTAACATGGAGATTCACGGGGATGTTTGTAGGTAAATAATAAATCAATGTGTTATAAAAGCTTCTCTTTAAACAATCTTAAATTCTTCGTGGTCACAGAAGGCAGTAAGAGTATACAGAACGGAATCTTCTAAGGTCTCGCGCAATATGCGTCCCCGTTCCCCGTCCCCGCACCTCTCCCAAGTTCTCGCCTTGTCTTAGGGCGAGAGCGGGCGAATACACACGCATTGACGTGTGCACGGATGTATAGTTTTGTTTGTATAGTGTAGGCATAAATGATACTCGGCTTCTATGAAGTGCACGCGGCCGCACAAGAATGGGGGAGAGGTGCGGGGACGGGGAACGGGGACGCATATTGCGCGTACTTTAGGAGATTCCGTTCTGTATACTCTTACTGTCTTCTGTGTCGTGGTTTCCTAACATTATAAAATCAATATGTGAAAAAGAAACAGAATTTTCGTGCTTTCGTGCGTGAAAACATTTTAGGTAGTTCGTGTGATAATATTTTTCTTTCCAAATATTTTTCTTAACTTTGTAAAATATGTTATTTATAATTATATAAGGTGGCGTCGACGAAGAGAGGCCTATGCTCAGCAGTGGGCGGAAGAAGGGCCGGGATGATGATGATGATGAAGGTTGCCATCCTGTATTAACAGAAATCTTTTTTTTTGTGATAATTGATCGAATCGGAACCTACAAACGTCTCTATGTTTTCAGATCACACTGTATCACAAATGTTAATATCTTCCTTCTCTTTCGTTCACAGTTCAGCGAACGCCAAGAAGTGGGAGGTGGAACTCGCCACGTTGAAGAGCAACAACCTCCGACTGACTGCCGCGCTCCAGGAGAGCACGGCCAACGTGGACGAGTGGAAGAGGCAGCTGCACCAGTACCGCGAGGAGGTCGCCAGGGCCCGCCACTACGCTGGGAAAGGTAATCCGCTAGTTGCCAACAAGTCAAAACAGATACTTTTTTCTAAACGTCAAAACAAATATTTTTTCTATGAAAAACGCACGGCGTGTCGTCATAGTTTCTCGAATGGTGCTCTTAATATCAGTTTTTCGGCATTCATAAATCCAAAATCACGTTCAAAATATGTAGATATGATAAATGACAAGTGATATTAATTTGTGACGTTTTATTCTCTTATCATTACAGAATAATTTATTTTTGACCCTGGATTCTACCCTATTGACAGCCAGGACTAGTTTTCCCGAGGACTATGGGCTTTTAGCCCTAAATCACAGAAATTAATAAGAGTATTTCATACAGAATGGAATCTCCTAAGGTCCCGTCATCCCGTGCAATATGCGTCCCCGTTCCTGCACCTCTCCCCCGTTCTTGCCTTGTCGCGGGGCGAGAGCGTGTGTGTGCACAAATGCATTGACGTGTGCACGGATGTATAGTTTCGTTAATAGTTGTGTAGGCATAAAACTACTCTGCTTTTATGAAGTTTTATACCTGTGCCGTTACTTCACGAAATAACACGATAGTCGTCCGACCATCATCATCCTCACGTATTCCTGGTTGCATCCTCAGCGGTAACGCTTCAGAGCCCGGGGTCCGCTACCTACCCTAGGTGATTTGACGAGTTTACTGGTTTTTGCACAGAGCGACTGCCGTCTGACCTCCGCAACCCAAAGGGTAGACCAGAATTAATCCTAAGATAGACAAACGAACCCATATAAACAAACGCTAGATGGCGTTCGGGACCCACAGCGTGACGTACCTTCCGAAACAAAGAATCTTTTCGGATAATCAGGTGATTTAAGCCTGCAATATCCTTACCAGACTGGAAACAACTTTTCACAAAGTATGCTTCCCAGTGGGATTTGAACCCACGACCCCCGGATCACAATACAAACGCCTTTAAGGCCGTACCTGAATTTTCCGGGGTCCAGTGCTGCCCCCATTTAAAATAAATTATTTTAAAGAAAACGGAGACATCATTTAAAATTTTGAATTGATTGATTTTGAAATGATTTATTTTAAATGGGGCAGCACTGGACCCCGAAAAATTCAGGTACGGCCTTAACACTGGACCACGGAGGCAGTCGTCCAATATTATCGTCCTATTTCTGTGTCAAACCAAATTAGACTTTATCATTGTTACGTAGCGCATAATGTTGCTTGACACTGAGCCGTGGACACGTAGCTACCTACGTCTTTCTGTCACGCCACTTTTGAACTAAGGCTCCTGACCTTCGCTTGCCTTTTACTCGAAAGCCCCCTCCGGATGTGGTGGGGGAAATTTCATACGAAAAGCATGGACATAAATTCGATTTTTTTAACACTGCACGAACGTCGTATTGCGCGATGTTCTGTCAATTGCGTGTGTTCAAATTGCAACTTTATTGCCATAAATTTTGTTCGAAATTTGAATGGATTCAAAAGACGTTCGCGTAACGTCTCTTCCCTTCGATCCATTGAGGCTTTTGTCTTAGAGATAGGAAGCTGAAATAAGAAATGTCTGGAAGATAGCGAACAAGATCTAATGTGGAGGTGACATTGCCACACAGCAATCTTCTGGTACCACCAGTAATCATCATCTACTACCAGAAAGCAGTTTCATTCTCCTATTGACATACTGCAATTGCAACAGGAGTTGCAGTATGTTAGTGAGAGAGTACCGCTTACATCCACGAGTGGAAGAGGCAGCTGCACCAAGAAAGGGAAGAGATCTGGATTGTTGGTTTTTCGTGTGTGTAAGTGTCCAACACTGGTGTTCAAGTCCAATCCAAGTGCGGAATACACCTGGGGTTGCTTTACTTGCGAAAGCGCTCACATAAGCTAAGAAACTCGGTGATCCGGTGGGAACCGGATCACCGAGTTTCGGGTTTCAGTTTCGGATTAGGGTTGGATCTCATCTATCTCAGCACGGAACAGCACTTTCCTATAATGCTATTTCCCTTCTCTGTCGCTCAGAACAGTAATTTGCTAGAGCGAGATAGAGCGACCCAACCCTTAGTTGAGATCCAACCCTTCGTGTTTTTAATTTCCTTTTAAATATTTTAATATTTCTCCCAAATGGTTATGATTGTTCCTTGTCATGCTCATTCACCAAAGGCGTGTTAGACGGCGCCACCTGCCATGGGGGCGCCCTCTACCGTAAAGGTGAGATAATTACAGGAGAGGTGACAGAATCTTTAGCCGACGTGTATAGCTCGGTAGCCCCGTGGGAGTACGCATTACTAGCGTTCTAGTAAGTTAAGCAACCCCGGCGTGGTTCTCACTTGGATAGGTGACCACAAGTGGCATTTAAATTATCAAGAGCTCCTCCGTGCTTCGGTAGGCACATTAAGCCGTTGGTTCCGGCTGACATCATTGTATGACAGTTGTCAAGATATGTTGGATGCCTTTGGGCAGCTTGAAAAATCTGACACCAGTGTCGGCCGTGAAAAATAAACAAACAGCCGCCGTTTCTATCCTAAAGTGTAGCAGCCACCCTTTGAAATCTTGATCAGAAATTTGTAAATGTCATGTGGTAGAGCCACGCTACCGGCAAAATTCAGTTTTGCCGGTAGCGTGAATGGGTCGACTCGTCCGGGGAAGTCGTCTGAGTAGTAGGTTCACCGCTTCAATGCTTCGTTCGATGAGTGAGAGAGCCGGAGCCCCCCCCCCACCCTGCTGGGGAGGGCCCTGAAAGGCCGGTAACGCTCTTGTTACACCCCCGGTGTTGCAGTTGTCCATGGGCAGCGGTGATCAACCATCAGGTGACCCACTTGTTCGTTTGCCGTCCTATAACATGAAAAATGTCATTGTCTGTATTTCCAGGTGGAGATGCAAATGAAGTGGAACAGCTCCGGCAGCGCGTGGCGCAGCTGGAGGCCGAGCTGGCGCAGAAGAACGAGGAGCTGGCCCAGATCACCAAGTCCAGGAAGAGCGAGCAGGTATGACTGACAACTGCTTAGGGCCGACATACACGGACTGTCAGGATGAACTGCTTTAAGCTGCGACTGCATAGTGAACTATAGTCTTTTACATGCATACATATACGAAACCGATCGAGCAGTTGCAACTGCTTCGGGCGGTCGTTATCAGTTGGCATGGCATGCTTCAAGCTGTGCACTATGACTGCAAGAGCGGTCCGTGTATGTCGGCCCTTAGGTTAGGGCATGGTTAGTAAAATTACAGCCAAATCATTTGAACTGTTTCGGCAATTTCTTCTCCACTTTGCAAGGTCTTTGGCATCTTCGGGTGACCATTGACGTGCATTTGGAGAAAAAAAGCGGAAAAGCGCACCCCGGGCTCCGAAGCAGCACAGCTGTGGATGCAACCGGGAACGCGCTTAGATGAAGAAGAGAAGAAGAATAGTCACTTTGATTTATTTTGCCCAAATATTGACGTGTAATCGTTACTTACAGCTAAGTTTGGTGCCGCTTCCTAGGCGCTAGTGCAGAAGAAGCGGCCAAAAACTGCAAGGGTCCTAAACTGTCGTATTATTATTCCAGGACGCCGAAGCCAAACTAGCCCAGAGCCAACTGGAGCTAGCGCTGGCCGCGCAGGACGGACAGCGGCAAGTCATCCAGGCTCTGAACGACCAGCTCGCGAGGCAGCTCGAGGAGCTGGTGAGGATGATTTTGTGTTCTAAACATTTTCATGTACCTACCATTCAGCAGAACAAATTACGTCAAAAACTCCCCTTTTAATAGAACGAGTACGAGTACAGTAATCTTTCTTAGAAGTTGATATTTTGCCTTACAATATTATATGGGATAGCAGATTTAAACAACTACATAGACATAAACACTCACACTTTTTTACAACTACATCACATATACACACGCACATAACTTCTGTTTGAGTCAACATAATTATAGTCTTATGTTTAAAAAAAACTTGTTATTGGCTAAAAAAAATGTCACTTATCTGTAACCTAACATACTGTTGTGTGAGGCTGTTGGTTTGTTGAATAAATAAATAAAAAAAAATGTTTGAGATTCCGTAGATGCTAATATTTTACGTATCGGGGCCAAAAAGTGGCCAAGAGAAGACTTAGCTTGTATATGTCGCAGCTGGATGGTATAAACCGCTAATTCACTAAACCTCTAGCTGTTTGGCATTACAGCTCGGTTTTGTTCAACAACTGAATATCATTTAGCTGGATTGTAAATATGTCACGTTTAACAAACCAGCTGACCACGTTTAGACCGCAGAATAGGTTATTTGCAGGCATGTTATAAACAAACAAATTTATGATGGAAATTAAAATAAAACCTCAATTCAACTTCTTACGATGTAATCTAGTCTCCAAATCATAGAACACGAAAAAGGAATGATACAATGTTCGATGCAAGTGGATACAGAAAAATTTGTTATGGCCGTTTACAGTTACTACTACTACCTACTGTTTACAGTTTAAAATGAGAACGTTAAGCTTACTACGCACATTTGCGAAAAACGGCCACTTTTGGCAAATGTGCGTAGTAAAGCTCAACGTTCTCATTATAAACTGTAAACAGTAGTTCATAAAATACTTTGAAGGGTTATTTAGGACTTGCTAGTAGCAAAATTTTAAATAATGTCGCCGTTTTCTTTGAAATGGTTTATTTTAAATGGGGGCAGCATTGGACCCCGGAAAATTCAGGTACGGCCTTAACGCGACATAATCTTGATGGCAGCGTAGCGGTTTCTCTCGGCCTTCATTTGATTCACGTAAATTTTCCATCTTGCTGGAAGGCGGGCGTCGAAATAACTATATGGGAACCAAGCTGAAGATTTGCTTTATTTTTCCTAACCATTTGCAGTCCAAAATCATAAACGATGTCTCCAATATCTCTCGAGGAAAACAGCTTACTCTGGAACGCTGTGAAGAATTCCAAACTAAATCTACAATCTTACGTCTTGAGCCGCGGCATTGATGAATACAAATCGTTTATGCCATTCTGCGTATGAGGTGTCAGTTATTTAACGTTGTTTTACAAAACCGAGCTGAAATGCCAAACAGCTAGAGGTTTAGTGAATTAGCGGATTATACCATTTAACTGTGACATATACACTGTGGGTGAAAATAAACTATTAAATCACATTTTTTCTGCATTCTTTTCTTTTTAGTCGCTATCTGTATTATACGGATGTGGATTAAAAGTCTACATTCCCTATTATTTAGACTCCGGTAGTATTGCACCGGGGCGGTTACTCCGATGTTCTTGTCATCATTTCGCCTTAGCAACGAGCGACAGTCAGTACTAGTTATGTCTCGCTAAAAATATTTCAAATTACGGGAATTGTTCCATTGTAAAATTACGGGAATATTTCCAAAGTTTTCAGAGACGGCACATCATTGACGGTACTATTCCGTCGCGTCTAGCTTCATGAGCTACAGGCCCTTATATATGGATGATATCATCGTTGCAGAGCACGATCCACCGCGAGATAAACACCGCGCTGCAAACATGAGACACGCCCCCCCCGCCGCCGCCCATCTACGCGGCCGTGCACAAGCCGCGCGCGCTGCCGCTGCTGCTGCACGCGCACGGCGCACACCCCGCTATGTCCTCTACGGGTGCGCACGCGGGCCCGCACGCCCCGCACGCGGCGCCCCCGCCGCGGCACTCGTCGCGGCCGGACGGCGAGGAGCCCACCTACGTCACGGTCAAGGCGAAGAAATGAAAAGTGCTCTCGGTATTTCGCAAGGTACACGAGTTCTTTTAAATTTACTTCTAGGTTTTTGAGGGTTCGGTGATTGAATTGGCATAGATTTTTAAACTCTATTGAAGTTTTGTTAACTTCGAAAATTGATTGACAGTTTTGGATGTGTGACATCTTCCCTCTCGCTTTGCTATTTGAGTGATTTCGTGAAATGCGACGAAAGTGTGTAATAGGATGTCGCGTGCGCTATTTGATTTGACCGATGAGCGCGGTTGCTTATTACCAAGGTGAGATGTCAAATGTTACGCATCATTTGCGACTGCTGTAAGGGTCGCTATTTTTGTAGACGATGTGATTTCTAGTGGTTCGTGTCGTTGACTTCACCGAAAAAGAAAGAATGATGTATGTATCTTCATACTTGTGTATAAAATTAACGAACGAAAATTTCAATAAACGAGGACATTTCGAAATAAATCCCCCACTAAAACTAACATTTTTAAATCGTTGACAAACAACACGAGTCCGTTGATGCATCGTCTACAATAAAACTTTAAAAAAAACATACGCGAATTGACGCGAAGGAATTGGTTTTCGACCTGCTGTTTAACATTTATTTCTTAAAAACTTAAATTAACTTACTAAAATGAACAATGCCAGTACATACATCTACAGAAAGTCCATTGACCTATCTGCCTGTCTTGTTACTCGCATTTATCTTTTAAAGACTATTTACATAGCGTAAGTGGTTTTTTGCCTGTTGTATACAATTGATTTAGAATTAAAGCAATAAATGATTTGTATGTTGGGCGTTTTGTTTAGACCGTGCAAAGTCATCTATTGCTCCAATTTGATTGTATTCAACAATTCAGAAACTTGCATTGTGTTATTGGCCTTGAGTCCTGTCCCGTTCATCAACAAAAGTCCTGTCCCATTCATCATCAAAAGTCCTGTCCCATTCATCAACAAAACTACTGTCCCGTTCATCAACAAAAGTCCTGTCCCATTCATCAACAAAAGTCCTGTCCCATTCATCAACAAAACTACTGTCCCGTTCATAAACAAAAGTCCTGTCCCATTTATCAACAAAAGTCCTGTCCCATTCATCAACAAAACTACTGTCCCGTTCATCAACAAAAGTTCTGTTTCATTCATCAACAAAAGTCCTGTCCCATTCATCAACAAAACTACTGTCCCGTTCATCAACAAAAGTCCTGTCCCGTTCATCATCAAAAGTCCTGTCCCATTCATCAACAAAACTACTGTCCCGTTCATCAACAAAAGTCCTGTCCCATTCATCAACAAAAGTCCTGTCCCATTCATCAACAAAACTACTGTCCCGTTCATCAACAAAAGTCCTGTCCCGTTCATCAACAAAAGTCCTGTCCCATTCATCAACAAATGTCCTGTCCCATTCATCAACAAAACTACTGTCCCGTTCATCAACAAAAGTCCTGTCCCGTTCATCATCAAAAGTCCTGTCCCATTGATCAACAAAAGTCCTGTCCCGTTTATCAACAACAGTCCTGTCTCATTCATCAACAAAAGTCCTGTCCTGCTCATACCATTCAGTTTTCAACCAAAAAAGGAACCGGCAATGCATGCGTGTAACAAAGATCGATAAATATAGGTCAATATACGCTTTTGAACTTGTTAGGTTTTTAATGTTGTAACTTGTATGTATGAGAGATGGTCGGTATATAGTGTTCTGATTGACTAACAATTCCTAAATGTCATATCAATCCGCCGAATCCTCTCCAAGGTGCAATTTTATTTTTAATTACACAACCTTCACTAACTGTAAATAACACATTGATATTATTTATTTTAAATCTCGAATTTTATTTGTGCTATTTTTAGTCTATATTAATTCATTCATATATGCCATTTTTAATGAAATTCATGAAATTAAATGTACATTTCATTTCATAATAGGAATATAAAGGCGTGAATACACGGATTTTGTACGGAATGGTAATTTCATTGATATAGGGCAACCGTTCTTATTTCTTCCGCGTAAAGTGCATTATCGCGCGGCCCCTGGTCAACCATACGACCGACCGAAGCGACTGAGTTATTGAATCGCAATCTGGCGAATAAAATAACCCTGATTCACAAACATAATCCGTGTACTCGTCTTTGAAATAACTTATGTGTTCTGTCATATAGCAAATTACTTATAAAAATGATTTTCTATTAAACAAATGATTGTAAAGGCAAATGAATTTGAAAAAGGTTGCTTCTAAATGAAGTATTTCATTATTTCGTATAATATCTTTTAAATGAATTGATGCTTTATTCGAATGATATTCTGTTTCCAATATTTTCATATAATTATAATTACTAATATTTCGATCAAAATTGACGAAAACTATAAAAATGGCGTGCTTACTAAAGAAAACTTATATTTTAAAACATTTGAAACAAGTATTTATTCTACCCAAGTACCATCACTTACGAGGGGAGAAAAAAAGCATTTTACCGCCAAGAGTGTAAAGTTGTAGATTCAACGGGCACTTACTTGTTTTAGGCTTGAAACTGCGTTAACGCAAGCCTAAAACGAAGACACGGGGCGGGCACGAAACGGATTCAGCCCGTCTCTGTCAAAAACCCTACGTGCGATAGAGACACGTGACCCGCGACGGTGTCAGCTATCTCTGTCGCACGTAGGGTTTCTGACAGAGGCGGACTGAACGCGGGCGTCCGCTTGACGTAGTTTCAAGCCTTAAAGCGATTTTAAAGATCTCCCCTGAAATCAAGAAACCAAGAAGCATTTCTATATCGAACACGCTCTTTTTAGAGTTTTTTGTTTGTTTGAACTTATGTTACTGGAGACTTCAAGAATAAGAAAACTCGAATTTCTAAAAATTTCACGTTCATGACGAACGCGAAAGCAAGGTCGGGCTTGTTCAGTCAATTCGTGTGACCCACCATAAACCCTAACGCTATGTAAATACGTTCCAAAATCGTTCAACAGCGATTGTATGCCAAAAATTATACCTTTAAGCGAACCATTGACCTTAGTCCAAGTTTTTAAAGCAGTGGTGATGGTGAATATAGGTTGATAGTTCAACAAAATTGTGTTTAAAGATCGTATGTTCAGGGAGGAAGGAAACTAGTAATATTATGCCTGCAAAAAAAGAAGTTTAACTTTGTACGGAAATTGCGTCTTTATCAATTTGAAAACAAAACGCACTATCCTATATCGTCAGCGAACTAACTTAAAAATAACTTCAAACATTATCATCTTGCAAAATGGCCACACGAAATTTATATAAAATTACCGTCGCAGCGTCACCTGAAGGTATTTGTGCACATAGTTCAATGATAGCGTTGTTGTAAGACATTTTCCACGTTACTATGTGTGGTGTGAACAACGGTTTCTTTCAGTCTTCCACTGTCATCGAAGGCCACTTAAGGTCCAAGGTAACGTAAGCGGTTGTTACACTATCCAATTTGAAGGAATCCTTACTAAATCGGAAGATTTAATCGCAGTTAGGACTGATCCTTTAAAAAAAAAAGGACGATCCGACCGCTCTACTTCCTTGTAATCTGTAAATTCATTCCAAAACGCAATAGGTCACAAGCAACATGTTAAACAGGAATAAACTTAACAATTAAAGTAATAAAGATATTTTGTCACGCGCCTCGATTTAGGATGGAATTTAGTATAGTTGGATTACTAGCTAGCAATTTAGAAACCTCACTGTTCCTAGTTAGAGTTCCTACAAATTGGTTTGTGTAATAACCGCTGTAAAGATATACATATATGAAAGAAAACATGTAGATGTACGAAGTTGTTTACCCTCTCGTTGACCATAAATTCTTTTAGCACAGTTTTGTCAGTATACATCAGTCTGATTTCATATCACCCGCCCCAAAGCGAGGATCCAGTCAATATTTCCAGTAGATTTCGTAACCTAGTGTAACTGGTTGCCGGTGGAATACCGAATTAAAGTAGGATACCTGAGACTTCGCCTGCCAAGGCCGTGCCATGTCCTAGTGTATGTGTAAAGTTTCAATATAATACTAAAATTATACTTATAATTACTGTGGAGACACACTAAGGCCTGTGTTCCACTAACAGACAGTTTATAAAGATTAAACACAATGAGAGTTAAGACAGCTTTTCTCTTCAAACAATACCCTAACTTACATGTGTAAGGTTATTGTTTGATACAGGAGAGCTAAGTTACAAAAATGAAGGGATGCTATTGGTTGATTTTTCTCTCATGATTTTCATATCTCCCGTACTCTTCTCGTCACTAGGCTAACAATCCAAAGATTGTAAATAAATATAATTAAACAACAGTAAAATCGAAATATTAAGTTTTGAATCCTAGAATTAATAATTATTCTAATGTTACATACAATGTGTGGACAACCGTTTTTAGTAATCATATAGTTGTTAATCACGATATGTACATTAACTCTGTCTTTTTAAAAAGCTATCGCTCTCTACAAGCATATATTATCACGTCTCTCTTGGTGGAAAACAGGTCTTAGAGCTGACCTACCAGATCGGCCTTTAGGATGCTCTCGATTTACTGTGAAAAACTATATTTCTCAAAAACAGAGATAAAAATTTTTTGACTGGTCTAATAAAGTTCAGCTGTTATTGGCATCAATTTATGGTCTTGCAATAACTTCTCCCAAAATTGATGTAGCATGTAGTCAATAACTTCTTATAATGCTTCCATTTTTTTGTTATTAGTACACCTAGTTAGGCGCCATCTTAGAATTAAATACGCGTGTTTTTTGGCAATCGCGTTTTATATTATGTATAACTTTTGATGTATATATTTTATGATGATAAAATAATTCTTTTAAGTATAATAACCTGCGTTCTTAAATCTGTTATATAGTGTGTACGCTACAGAATTAAAAAAATATGAATAAGGAAAAAAATCTGCGTTATAATATTTTTCTTACTTAAGGAGTGTGGTTTTTTTCTATGAATACGACGCTAAGTAATAGCAAATTGTAAGTTGATGCCAATGAGTGTGTCTAACGTCTTAAAATATGCCGCGAGGTTAACCGGCCCCACTTTATTCGGGGCGGAAAGGGATTTTTAAAATTAAAACGAATATTGATGCTTCGGTATTTAAATCTTTTGAAAGTAACATTAAATTAAATTAAAATTAAAATATTGTGTAGTTGTAAGATTTTACATAAAGTTGAGGTAATGTTTTACCCGTGTATTGATTCCTCCAATTTTGATCTGTATATGCATTTTTACCCGATTGCGACGAATGAAGATGGGATTTTAGTGTTGTTGGTGTGGATTTTTCCCCGTATCGTCTAAACTCATTCATAAACTAACATGTACATTGATGAATTCTTTAATTATTCCCGAGTTTAGAAGTTGCGACGTCAAAATCCAATATGGCGGATACGTAAAACTCGCCGCGATCGGGTGTTTTTATTTACATAGTAATTGTATATGCATTTTGTTTGTATTTCTCCGCTCTTTTAATAGTAATAATCCTAGAATCGTGATTATGATAAGTATGTTTACAAATATTTATTTCCTCTTTCCTACTGTGTAGGCTACTTTATCCCGTATGTAAGGTAAAGCCATGTCGGGTGGTTGGTACAGTGGTTTTAGAGATATATTCATTACATTGACGAAACTATATCAAATAATTTAAATATTTTCCATGTTTTTAGTTTTTGCCCATGTTGCCATGCAAATTTAATTGCATTTATTTATAATTGTTTTTTTACTACCTTTGCATAGTAACTTGAGGACGCTCTTACCCTAGTCTTTTCTATACAAACGTAAAGCTTTTATTTTGAAATGACAATAGTAAAAGAAATATTTCCGAAACCTGACAAGTCGTTTCAAAATAAAAGTTAGATTACGTTTGTATGGAAAGCCTTATTCTTCTTTAGGGTTGGTACCCATCTGTCAGCACGGAACAGCACTTTCCTTTTCTGTCGTTCAGAACCGTGATTTGCTAGAGCGACGGAATGCGGCAGCATCACTGATTCCGCGGCAATGCATAGCAAAATGCTGTTCTGTACTGACAAATATGTCCCAAACCTTAGGCGCTTTATTCCTGAAGTCTAGGGCGTCATTAAGTGGACTGTTAAAAGTGGGCCATGGGCCAAATGGGAATCGAATGATAGTATTGGTTAATTAGTGTTTTCTCTCAAGACCACTGCAACCAACCGCCGAGTTTTAAACTAAATGTATAAACCCGTAGTTAAGAGTACATCACACTATCCGTCTACTATCCCGAATAACTTAGCTTGTTTAACTTTGCTTTCTCTTTGTTGAAAACCCTGAACGCATAGTACCCTTAGCAAATTAGTGTGCTGGCAGGCGATAGTGATTTGTGGACCAATAGAATCCACTAGTTTCTAACAAGTCAAATCGGATACTTTTTTTTCTTAACTTCAAAACAAACATTTGCTATGGGATTTGTATGATATACCGACGAGTGACGTCATAGTTTCTTGGAGTGAAAAAGCGCTCTAATTTATCAGTTTTTCGGAATTCATAAATTAAAAATCACATTCAAAATGGATGTGATCAATGACAAGTGGCATTATTTTGTTACTTTTTATTTTCTTATCAGTACAAAACAATTTCTTTTTAAGTCAGTCCACATCCCTATTGATGAAAAGAAAAAGCTGGTGCTGTTACCGCTGTTATGTTTAGAAGTGCTGC